>CM045555.1:21824196-23049196 GCA_024721245.1 Mitragyna speciosa
TTTTTCTTTGAACCATGTGTCAAGGGACTGCATTAATTTCACTGCACAAAAAATTTCGAGTCTCCTTGCAAGGTGTTGATTGAAGAGAGCAAGCATTAGTAAGTACACAAGTTAATTTCTCTTGTATTCGGAAAAAAAAAAGAAAAAAAACAGAAAAAAAAAAAGAAAAAAAATATTGTGAAGTGATTCGTATATATATTTATATGTGTTTGTTAGTTGGGAAAAAGCCCTAGATATATTTATACTTGCCCTAGTTGAATAAGTGTTATAAACTAAAGCAATAGTAAATGTGTTCTTGCATTGACTTTAGAGATTCCTTTTGATACTTATTTACACCTAAATTTTCTTTTATCTAACCTTTACCCAAGCCCCATTACAACCTTGTCAAAGACCCTTAAATTTTTGCATTCAATATCTATTCAAGTGGTGGAGAATTGACAAATTTGCAAGCCAATGGAAATGTCATTTCACTATGTTGTTTGACTGTTTAATGTACCCAATTTATATTTGAGTGATGAACGTTTATATACATCTAGGTGAGAGGATTGATCTTGCATGTTCAAATTTGTTGAAGATGTTTGGTGGATGAGATACTTATACTTGTATGAGGAGCTATTTATTGCTTGTTGTCTTAATTAAACTTCTGAGCTCTGATATGATTGAGGACAAGCATAGTTTAGGTGTAGAGGAAATTGATAGGGTGCAAATTAGCTGATCAATTTAAGCATATTTCTTCCTTATTCTTACCAAATATTGTGTTAATTGATGGATTATCTATACTTGGTAAATGGTGTTAACTGCAAGGATATAACATAACAGACGTGACTTTTCTTAGAGAGAAAGGTTGGAGAGAATTTTCTTCATCTTTTGTGTGGTTTTCTCTTCTATTCTATGGAGAGCAACTAGATTACTCTTTCTAATCAAAGGACAATTTGAAGACATGGTTCCCAAACATTTGTGAGATAGAATTAATTCTTAATTGTTCTTTTTATTCATCAATATTCATATTTTTTTTTACTTAATTTCTTATGATTGTTTTGCTATTTGAATGTCAAGGGCCTGATATTTGAATTTACCAAATAATCTATTGTCATATTAATCGATTAAATCTGTAATTGTTTGATTGGTTAATATTAGTGGTAACTAGCATGAGTAGTTTTATGTTAGGGGAACATATGATCTAACTTAAATAAATCCTCTTAGTGTGTTTATTGGTGAGGATTGGACTTTTCTAGTCTTTAATAGAATTGAAGAATTAAATCCTACAGACGTAACTAGGGTTACTTCTTAGTTAGGCAAATAGACAATGGTCATACCTTAGCAATCGGTAAAGTAAGGAAAAGTTGGCTGTCAAAACTTGTTGATGGCCATAACTAATCTATTAATGAGTAATTGAGTCATCCTTGCATCAAGGATCAATTGCGCTAACCATATCTGAAAAAATTGTACATTTGGCTAGATCTTTTCTTATTATTGATTTAATCTCTACTTAATTCTCTAATTTTTTTTTTGTTATAGTTAGCTAATAATTTACTTTAGAATTCCTTCCAAACAAATCCCGTATAGTTTTTACTCTAAAAGAAACAATTTTCTTCCCAATCCCTGTGAATACAACCCTACTCGCTACTATATACAAAATTTATATCTAAAATATAAATTTTGTATATCTAGAATATGACCATACTCGCTACTTTCAATTTGCTTATAAGCTTTCAATAAGTAACATGAATTAGTGGACGTTTATGATTGTTTGGAAAATTAGAGAAGTCAGGAGAATTTCAAAAGGCCTTGGTGTATGATTTTGTATTCTAGCCATTATAACTTTTAATCGAAAAAAAAAATAGGGGCGGGTCGGGTACCCTGTGACCCGCCCCTATTTTTCGAGTACCCAATAATCGGATACCCGAAGCCATTAAAGTCGTGTTAGGGTCGAAAAATTACTGATCCGACAGGTTTGGATCGAGTCAGCCAAATCCTTCTAGGAACGGGTACCCGACCCGTGCCCACCCCTATGTGTAAACCTGAAATAGTTTTGAGTGGTACTCATTTATTTATTAATACAATAGAAATAGAAAATGCAAAAGAATTTTGAATGAAGCGTGCGCACATGAAAGAAAATTCCACCTTTGTGTCAACGTCAATCCTTGTATTGCTCGTGGAAATTTCAAAGTTTGCGACTTCGACTTTTGAGGAATTCATAGGGCCCTTCAACGACAAGATAACAAATCCAAAAAAGTTCTCGTTAGAGTTGAATTGAATATAATACTAACCAAATTATTAATCCCATATTCCAAATTTATTGTCATTTTTTGGTATACACTCTGTTTGTTAGAATATATGTTTTCTTTTTAGAAAATTTTAAACATATTTTTTAACTATAATTTTATCTCATATATACATTTATCAAAAAAAATTAAAATTGAAAAATACCCTAAAAATAATTGTCCAAATGAGGGTAATAGTATTTTGATTTTTTTTGAAATAAGTGTTTTGATTGTTATGTTAATTTTTTTCTTATATATTTCTTTCCCTTCAAAATTTAGATTATGAAATGGATAGTCATTTTTGCACAATAGGACAAGGGATAATCATTCAAAAAATTCATCAAAAAATTCCTAATATGACAAATGTTTTGGGATACCAAAAACTAATAAATTAATAAGCATTAATAATTCAATGTGTGAGGTAATATTATAATCTAAAAAGTCTGACCAATATCTCCTCTCTTTTTTTTTGGCAAAATATAATATTTTCATTCCCTCCAAATCTTTTCAAGATGTCAAAAGTTGATGTCTACTACTCTATGGTTTTTTTCTTTTTACTCTTTTGGTGGCCAAATATTATATTTTCATTGCCTCCAAACATTTTCAAGACGTCAAAAAATGATGTCTACTACAATATGGTCCCAAAAGCATTCAGAGACGTGTGCCACCCACCAAAGTGATCAGACTGAAGAGAAATATAAATCAAATATGTTGACTATGATGGCCAGGGCCATATGTTTGGTTGACTGTCTAATCGCCTTAAAGATTTGTATTTCAGAAGTATAAAGTTATACTTTTGACTTCTTATAATTAGGGAAATATTTACATGGATCCTAGTCTACAGGTGGGGCTCGTAGATCCTGTGGTTAAGAATTACTCACATTAGTCATGAAGTGAGTCCTTAGTGGCCATGGCGTAGATCATGTGTGGGGCATGACTGATGTGGTTAATTTTGGACCACATGATTTACGACTCCACCCGTGGATCGAGTCGATGTAAATATTTCCCAATTAATTATACCAGGTTTCTTATAGCAAAAAGAAATTTGTGAATGAAATTAATGCTCCCTGAACTTTTTTAACTAAAATCCTAATAGTTGCTTAAATTTAATTTTAGCTAATTAAAAATCCTTCAACTATTTATTTGTGATCAATTCGGTATGTGTGTTCCAATACTTCAACATTTTTCATTGTGATCAGTCGAACTAGGGGCAAAATGGAAAATTTATGGCAACTCCACGTACAACCAAAAGCAATTATTTGAACCAAAAAAAAAAAGAGAGAACTAAATTTTTTTAGGGCAAAACTATCATTTTTAAAAATTATTTTTAAACATATTTTTAATTATTTCTTAGTCTCAAAAGTACGCCTATTTAGTATGCTAATAGTAATGTTTTTCTACATGACTTTCTAAGATATGTTATGCATACAAAACCTGAGCCTTCTACTATAATATCAGAAAACAAGAAAGTTCATTCTAGCCCAAGGGATTCTCCAAAATGCTCAACCTCATAACATTAACGACGTCAAATAATATCCAGAAAAAAAAAGGGGATAATTTCACAAGCCTCCCCCGAGGTTCGTCATAATTGTATTTATCTCTCCTTAAATTTTAATAATTACACTTACACTCCATGTGTTTATATTTTTTTATAACAAAAAACTCATTTTGATGATGTAACCTGAATACGCCAACCAAACATCCTAAAATATTCTTAATTAATTTTAAGAGAAAAAATAAATTTATCAAATAAATTAATTAATTAGTCCATAAAAATATTAAAATACTCAGTGCTCTTGCACTAAATTATCAATTTACAATAGATTCTATTTTTTAAAATCCAGTTATCAAACTAATATAAATAAATCTACTTTACCTATGAAAATCTTACAAACAAATATATTCAAAAGAAAGAGATGACCAATTTTTTTTTAAAAAAAAGTGTAAATAACTTCGGAGGCCAATTAGAGGGGCAAAAACTTTGATTTTTATTTTTTTATTTTTTAACTTATTGTTTATTTTAAAAGCAATTAAAGATATTTTAGGATAATTGATTAGTATTTTTTAGTTACATTATCAAATTGAGTTCTTTTTGTTATTAAATATATAAACATACGGGTTGTAAGTGTAATCTTTAAAGCCTGAAAGGAGGTTCCTGCAATTATAACAAACCTTAAGGGAGGTATGTGAAATTAGCCCAACTATAAAAAAAAGTATTCCAAATTTGCAAATTTGTAAATTCGCATATTTTTTCCCCAATCCGATTTCCCTCTATTTTTGTAATAATTGTATTTGTGGTGGCAAAGTTTGATTTACATTTTGCCTCTGGTCTGATGGGTTAATGGGACAGAATGTCTGGCACTGCCACTTAGGATCAAATAAATTATAAATAAATGGTTAAAGGACTTAATGGGCTAAAAGTGGGGAACTATTATTCTTTTATTAGTCTTTTAGTAAGAAAATTTGAGAAATTATCACTCTCCCGAAATATCTTAATAATTGACCCCTATATTCTAATTACAATGATTTTCCATTTTTACGGAATTTATAAGGCTATCGTAAATGAAGTAGGATTTGCGTGCACATTAACCTTATTTGGAGGCTTATGTAACGATACGAAACCTACATATAATAACTAAGCTTAATTTCAAAATTCTCCCTGTAATGTTAGGTAAGTAGCAAATTACCCCCTGTGTTTAGAAAACACACAAATTGTTCCCAACTTTAGCAACAAATTACCCTCTCATGTACATTTCATCTTTATAAGGACAAATCTTCCCTCATAATTTTTTAATATTGTTATTCTTCTTAATTTGTTATGTAGAAAAAAAAATAAGGTTATTATTCTAGACCAACATTGTTGTTACACTCGTATATGAAAGATTAAAATCACAATTCAAAAATTGTAAAAAATTTCCTCACAAACTATTCCTATTATTTGTATTCAAGATGGAAAAAAAATATGAAAAAGACATGAATAATTTTCTTTTTGTCATAATGTATAACGAGTAGCTTGCAAAATGAATATAAATTTGTAATTTCTATCAAATATATTCAAAATAGAGTATAAAGAAATGCTAATAATATCATTTTTGTTAGTGACAACAATAAAAAATATAAAAATTACAAACCAGTGTTTCTAACAAAAACAGTATAAGACCAATTTCATCTAATAACAAAAGTAGCAAAACTATACACACACACACACATATGTATGTATGTGTATGTATGTATGCATGCATGCATGTGTATATATACATTATGTATGTATGTAGGTATATATACATATATATGTGTATGTATAAATACACATAATGTATAAATGCACACACACACACACATATATGTATGTATGTGTGTGTGTGTGTGTGTGTGTTCTACTTGCTCTACTTGCTCATGGATGGTATTATTTGTTCTACTTGCTCATGGATGGTATAAATGATTTTAGATATTAGTACAAAAAAAGAGAAAATTGTCAAAGTATTGTGTATATAAGGTCACAAATATCTTTTATCAATCCAAGAGAGTAATTTGTATATTTTCTAAATACAAGAAGTAATTTGCTACTAATGCAACGTTACTGGGGTCATTTTGTGATTTAGCCTGATAACTATACTTAAAAAAGTGACAGTGAAATCTGTATCAATACAATGAAGTAAAGCTCACGAAAGGTTGGCGTAGTTTGCGGTTTTTGTAACACATGGTTCCTTGTAGAATAATGAGTGAATTAGAACTGAAAAACTTATCATATTGAATTATATTAAATCATTTAATTTTCATCATTGAAAAAATGAAAGATTATGAATTCAATTACCATTTCATTAGATTGTAAACGTCCTAAAATTTGTGCTGTTAAAACTTAAGTGTAATTCTAGTTCAACTATCACCATTTTTTTTTTTTTTTGATTGAAAGTTTATGCTGCAAATTTCTCATTTAAATCTTTTACAAGTAAGGATCGAAAAATTGTAAATGTTATTATTTTTTTAATCACTGGCATCTTACGAGTGTTACACACGAGTTGAGAAAGTAAATTATTTTTTATAAGCTATAGAGACAGCATTAAACCTCATAAAAGATGATGTGATAACACAATAATTGTGAGCTCGCATTCAGGTTAAGACGTTCACGTTTGAAGTTGGCCATGCGTACGTATGATCACTCTGATTCAATAAAACTACAGGAGTCATGACCACACAACAACTTTTGTAGCTACTTTTTCTTGCTCGAAACAATTGAAAGATTTGCATGCAGACAACATCATCGAAAGAAGTTGAAAAGATCTCAAGGTCCCCTACAGAGGGCAACATGACCTTTGAGAATGAGAGAAAACGAAAGGACACTGCCTGTCTCAAATCTTTGACGGAGCATTAGCTCCCAAAAAAAAAAAAAAAAAACATTGAAGTGGAATAGTTGTTATTAACACACTCATGTTTCGTTATGGACACTTGCTTTAACCTTTTTACTTATATGCAAACATATATATGCCCCTACTTTATATTTTAGTTACATTTTTAAAAGAAGAGGTTGGTTGTATATGGAATGAAAGATAAGAGGAGAATTTTTATGAGAAAATTACATTTTTAGTACTAAACGTTTAGGATATCGGCAATTTTAATTTCTAAAGTTTAGACGAAAGCAAATCTAATACCAAATATTTCAATTTTTTAACATGTTTTGTCCTATTGATCAGTTTTGCTTAAATCTTATCAAAATCCGGTAATGTGAAACTCACGTATTAGTGGCCCATTTTTCAAAAAAATTAGAAGAAAAAGAAAAAAAATAATTATCATATTTTTGTAATTTAAGGCACTAATTTGAGTTCAAACACGATAAATAAGCAGATAAAACTGTAAAATTACCTAAATAATGCATTTGTGTGTGTCTTTAATTACAAATTACGACAACTAATTTTTTTTCATTTTTCTAATTCTTTTTAAAAAATTTTGTAATCGTTACATGCATATCATGTGACTGCATTTAGGAACCAAAACTTCTGATGCCCCCAACATTTATTACTAAAACTGTAATTTTCTGTATTTTAATCTAATTTACATGATGAAAGAGTCAATAGTAGTGCTATTTTTAGTCAAGGAGTCAATCAGTCAATAGTAGTGCTAGTAGAAAAAATTGGAGAGTCGTAATGATTTCCCAGAGGGGGATGACCAAGTTACACTTCTTGAAGGGAAAATTTTGCAATAGATTCAACAAAGTACAATATTTGGTTAAATACTTGTCCTGTGCCTTTTAATAATTGGATTTATTCTATGCTATGGTTGGAAAGGGAGTGGGTCTGTCCACGAATACATACTCCTGATTTTTCGACTGTTTTACTATTTGTTGTATACTTTAGCAGTATAGACAAACTCTTAAAAAATAATAATTTGTAAATTCAAAATTAACGCGACATTTATTACATAACATTCCATTCTAGAATAGAATTTTGATGTTATTTTGGACATGTATGAGAATATTTCATTCCCACTTTACTTTATTTCATAGTAAGCTAACAAAGGCCCATTTTCTTTTTTCCTGTGGATTGAATGATAAGAACTATAAGTCATACCATTATTAAGAATTTTATCTCTTTACTCTGAGAACTTCGAATTTCGAGAAATTCAAATCTGTTGGATCATTAGTTTCTAAACTTTCATTGTATATTATCTCAAAAAAATTCTAGCACGAAAAATATTATTTTCTTAAAAAAATCAAAATTCGTCATAACAATAACAACCAAGTTTAAATAGACATATTTAATTAAATTTTCAATTCAACTTATTCCATAAGTGGAATAAATGGCAACAATGGTACCGAATCGTATATTGAATGTCATTTTGGTACCCCAACTTTTAGTTAAACTTATTAAGTATTAAATTTTCATCATTGTGTCAAATTGGCCACACACCTCAATTCTGACCAAAAACTGTTTTTTGGAATTAGACGAGTGCGCTCTACATGTGATAAAAGTAGGGGTACTTTTTCAGAATTAAAAAAAAAATCAGCAGTTAATTTAACTTTAAACCGAGAGAGAGAGAGAGAGAGAGAGAGAGAGAGAGAGAGAGAGAGAGAGAGAGAGAGAGAGAGAGAGAGAGAGAGAGAGAGAACGCCCAATTTTGGATAAATATAGTGCAACGGAAAATCGTAAAGAATAGGTAATGTACGGTGTCCATAATCGACTACCTAAATCTTGGATAATTAATTGTGCAACTGCAAATCGTACTTGCCATCGAGGAATAGAGAAAAGAGGCTACAGAGGGGAAGCTAATGCAATCCAGCTTTTATAATTTTCTTTAAGACTCAAATATAAATGAATGGTAAGGGCTTCTTTTATCTTAAAACGAGAGATTAATCATACTAAAGCTGGTTCTTAACACCTTATGGAAAAGTATAAGCAACTTTTTTTAAATTGGGAAAAAAAAAGTTCATTTAGAATTTTGACAAAAGAACTGAAAAAGAAATGTTATTGTTTTTCATGTTACAAAAGGTTAAAAGTTATTTTCAAAAGCATTCCAATAGCTGCTTTTTCCAAAATAGATCTTTTGTATTTCTACACACGTTGTTCTTAACTTATTATGGTCTATAGAAAGCAAGCTCTATATGTATTCTTCCTTGTTCTTTTGCTCTCCACCATTATAAAATTCAAGCAGAAGATTTTCTGTTCACATTGTGTTTCTTTAAAATATTAGTGACATGTTACACACACACACATACATATAAAGATAATAGAAAACACATCTTGAAAAATATTTTAAAATAAAATTTTAAAATATAGGCTTGACCAAATAGATTTATCTTTGTTTTTCTTCTCTTGATTCTAGAAGCAACAAGTTGAGACGTTGCTTTAACATCGACCATGCAAGCGAGGAAGTGCTCTAATGCATATCGCATTACATAAAACATAATCTTCTCAGGTAAAGTAAAAATTTTAGATTTGTAATTAATAACTATTTGTAATTCTAGAGTACAAAGGTCCACCATTGAACTAGTCACTAAGAACATGTGTGAACTGAGGATGTACCATATCTTGATTATGTTAAATTCTAGAAAAATTGTATGTTGGACGCTAACGTGAAATTGAAGCAGAATAAACTTGGCTGACATTTTGGTGCTCAAGTAGTGGAATCTAATAAGGGTCATTATTTAATTTAACATATTGTACCCTAATAATTTAACTTTGTTAAAAGAAAAGGAAAATTAAAATCTCCAGGCTTATGTCTGGTAAATGAGAAACAACCCTAATTTGGCATCCAATAGCATTGCATTTGCACGATTGCTTTGAATTTGAAATAGTTAATACTATCTGTGTTTCGAATTTAATGTTATAATGCTCCATGTTAATTTTTTTTCAATATTGTTTTGTATGTTACAAACTCATAAGAAAGTCACAAGTTTTGAAATAAGGTAAAAGTTCACTTGACTTAACAAAATTTTCTAGCTCCAGATAATAATAAAAGCTAAAAGATTTAAAGTAATAACATTTTTGTATAGCTTGATTTTCAGTCTGGTCTCAACTGCTTTTTTATATCTGTTTTTAACTCTGATTTTGAAAAATTTGTGCTATGATATTATAAACTGTTTTTTTTATCTTACTTTTGAATTTGTTAAGCAAAAATTAAAAGCAAACTAGAGACTTGATTCTAAATTTTGATTTTAAATTTCACAATAATTACCTTTTACAAGAGTCATAATTAGTTGAAAACATGTTAGAATTAGAGGTGAGCAAATAGATAGAGTAAAATTGTACCTTATTTTGACACTAGGTGATATGGTAGGACAAGAGTAGGATACAATTCTTAATAGTATGAGTGTTAAAAAAAACCAAAAAAACTAAAAATTAGCAAAATCAATTGTTTCGAACAGAAAAGGAAAGCTACTAGCCTACTATGCCATTAAAAATGTCTGCTTCTGAAAGAATATGATCTAACATTGTACTAGGTAATTAATAGTAAAATTTGTTTATCATTTGTGTTTTACTTCAAGATTCTATTTTGTATGGTATCGTTAGTTTTTGATTGGTGTCACTTTATGTCTAATAAATGAGAAACAACCCCAATTTGACGTCCGATAGTATTGAATTTTCATAATAACTGCTTTGAATTTGAAAGAGTCATAGTAGTACTATTTGTGTTTGAATTTAAAGTTATAATATTAAGTAAGTGGGTCCATGTTAATTTTTTTAATATTGTTTTGCACGTTACAAACTTGTAAGAAAATCACAACTTATAGAATATGGTACAGGTAAAAATTTACCACTTCCAAATAACAATAAAACTAAAAGATTTAAAATGATATCATCTGATAGCCTGATTTTGGGTCTGTTCTCAGCCTTTTTTTGTGTTTTATTTTTATCTTTTGATTTTGAAATTTTTGTTTCGTGATTTTGTAACTCGCTTTTTTGCCTACTTTTAAATTTTTTAGTTAAAATCACAAGCAAATCCTACTTTTAGATTTTGATTTCAACTTCACTATTTTAGAATTAGCTGAGAACATGTTAGAATTAGGAATGAGCAAATAGATAGGGTGAACTTACCCATGTAATGCTAGGTTATATGGTAGGACAAGGATTGGCTACAATTCTTAATAGGGTAGGAAAAAGTACAAAATTTTGAATCTGTATTAATAGCCTAACATGCATATTCGAATATACAGATGTAGCCTTTAAAACCGATAATTGTGGTCTTAGGTAGGTATTCTAACCAACTTTTTCAACCTTTTGAAATGTGTAATAGCATTTGTATACTGTAGTTTTATTTTAGAGATTCAAAGTACAAGTTTAATTTGTTCGAAATGTGTAAAGCAATAGCACGAACATATAACATATTCTGGCGATAAGTTGTACAGGTTCATCTGGTATTTCACAGTATAAAATTATAATAACTAACTAAAGGCAATATATAGCTTTGCATAAGGTAATACAAAGAGTTGTTGGGTTTAAAATTTTCAATTATTATCACTATGAATATCATTAATCCGACTATAAGTATAGGTTTTGAAAATTCCCTCCAACATGTTGGGTTTAGTAATGAAATAGGTATCATTTCCCCCAAAAGGGATAACAAGTTTGATAGAGTAGTATAAAGACTCCAATTAATCACCTTTATTTATATTGAATGATAGCAACAATTATTTTTTAAATATCAACAATGAGTATCATTATTATTCACATACATTCCCCTCCTTTGATTCCCCTGAACCAAATACCCCTAAAAGTAAAAAATTTTAAAACCAATACCCGTTAATCAGGGTATAGTTTTTGACTTTTACCCTATCCTACCCCAACCTTATCCACACTTGTCCTGAACAATTCAAATGCAAAAGCAATTATTCCCTTTACATTTCAAACTGGCTAAAGTTGAATGTCCAAACAGACTTCACAGCACCTCGCACTCCCTCAAAGGCGCAAATGCCGGTGTTAAACAAATCTAAAAGAATTTCAATTTCACCACCTGCGGTTGGTAGCAACTGTGTAAGCCAACGCCAACTTCAAAAAGTGATAGAAGTTCAATCTTTATGAACTTTTAAGCTCATGGTATTAATTACATATGACCCCAATAATAAGTTTCTCACATCTCTCACATGATCAGAGGAGCATTGCTGAAACTTGTTCAAGTACTAATCGATGAGATGCCCTTGTTTTGAGGTATTAGAGATCTCATTCAATGCTGTCCCATGTTTAATGTAAACATAGTTGTTGGTCTTTTAACAGGACAGTGTACTAGGATTCAACACATTTAAAGGCAAGAGAGTACATTTTTGGGGGGCCATAAATGGAGTTACTATGTGCTGAGTAGCGGGTAGTATCAAACATGAATACTAGATGCATGGCAAAGAATTTTTAATTTTTTCTATGCATACAATGCTTGATTAAAAAGTGCATAGTGTGTAAAATTTCATCAATAAAAGAGTCATCAAAAAGTTTCAGTAATGTTTTTAGAAGAGTTTTTGAAAAATTGCACTCCAACTTCTTCATGAGCACTATATATTTAAGTTCCAAATACTTATAGTTAGTATCAATTTCACCATCTCAAAACATAATAAGAGGTTTAAATACAGACAAATTAAATGATAAAGTGTTTAGGTGAAACAAAAACAAAGATTGTGTCTTTATTGAATTTATCATTTACACGTAAATTTCCCACCAAAAGAATAAAGAATTCTTGTGCGCTTACCGTCATTAATTAAAATAAATTTTAGTTATATAACTTCCTTAATCAGGGTTGTCCTCAAAGAGCGTCATCATATAAGGGATCCAGAGGTTATTTTTCTTTAAAAATCGATTATGATAAAATATAAAGCAAGTCTTTAATTTCTTTTTGGTATATCAAGAAATGCAAAATTGGTTGGTGGAGTAGAAGTGGACTTAATATTAGTTCTTGAGAGGCTTTGTGGGGATAGAATTAGGTTGAGATATTCGAGCTCAAAGAGGAAAAGGTTGTTGGCATTTCTGCTTATGATTACTATTTTTCTTTCACGCTAGGTATGCAATCGATTAGAACATTTAAGCCTCCTTGTCATTCAAGTCAACATGAAATTTATGATTATTGCAACAATAATCAAAAGATATAATCATTTGTTTACCCAAGCCTATACAACAACTATTGTAGTACATTTTTAAGGAACATATATTTCTAATTATGTTTTCGCATATGTATATAACATATATATATATATATATATATATATCAACTTTCCAAAGTGTACAAATTACAAAAAGAAAAATGATGACTTTCATCTAATTTCATCTTTTTCTTTGTGTGTGACTTTTTTTTTAATGAAAAACAAAATCCCGGCAGATGACGTATTAAGGAACGAAAAGTCAATTAGTCACACACAATATCCAAATGTGAAACAGGAACTTAATATCGAAGATGGAGAATTTACAGTGCAATTTTGATTTTGAAATTCTAAAGAAGTTATGTTTATTTTTTTGTGTCAACAATTTGTGGAGAAAACGAGGGTAATAGAACTGAAGCAAGCAAACAACGGAGTTGTAGAGAGGAGCATTTTCATTAGTGTAGAGGGTAAAGTGTACTGAGCCAAAAGTTCAAGGCAGCAAACTAAAATTTAACTCTAATATTTATACGTCAGAATCGAAAACTCAGACACGTCCTTATAATTATATTTCACTGTGATGAATTTTTCTGATTTTCTATTATTTATTCTAAAGTTAATTATTTTTAAAAAATTGTGACCCATGTGCAGAGTACATATATTATGCATATAATAAATTTCAAGTCTCTGAGAAATTAATAAACAACAATATTTGGAATATACAAGAAATTCACAAATGGCAAAAGTAAATGTTACAATTCTTGTAAAATTCTCAATGTGGTTGACAGTACTTCAATTTCTAATTTCAAACATTGACTCTAGATTTTCGAAACTTGTTCTCGAATTGACTAGTGATTTTTTATAAAACATTAAAGTAGAAGAATTGAAGACTTGAAGAATAATTCTTCAAAATTAATCGAGATCTTCAAAAGGAAGATTTCAAATTAACCTTGAGATGGAATATTTGAAGAGTTTGATGGAAATCAACAAATCTTAATATGAGAAAACTTTAAGAGAAGGTTTAATGGATTTTAAATCTTCATATAATAAAGACTTAAAAGAATTTAATATGAAAAACTTAAAGAATTTGGTTAGATGACTTAAAAAATATAGCTGAATAGTTGAACTTTTGCAACATTGGAACTTCAATAATACCTGTACTCCTTAAGGGTGATAGTTGTATTATATGTATATCTCTTTACTTGTCTCAAAAGAAATCAGATCTTATCTCTTTAATTCTTAAAGCGTGCAAAAGTACTATATGTCCTTATATATTATCTCCATATTTTATATTTATATACTTAATAATCAACTCTAATATACATGTAAAATGACAAAATTTAATTAGAGAAGCCATGTCAATGTTTTTAATTGGTCAAATCACCTTATCTTGATATGTAGAGGAATAAAATTGTTTATAAAAGAATGGCTAAATTACACAGAATCCCCAATAGTTTGACAATCTAACATATTACCTACCTGTGTTTTGTAAACACATATTTTGCTCCCTTTCGCTTAGGAGTTTGTTTAATTATGGACGAAAAATGTGAAAACTAACATATTTTGAGAAGCACTTGTACAATTTTTTAATCTTCAAAATGTAATTTATAATATTTCTTGCTTATATATGGGGGAATCACTATGACTTTTTGCATATTTTTGTTACGCGTAGTTGTTTCTATATTTTTTCAAAAAAGACCAAGTACAAGAAGGCAAGAAGTAGGTTTCAAAAATACATGAATGTAATTTATAGGTTACTAAACTATAGGAGAATTCCATACGGTTTATGCTCAAAGACTCAATCCTTTAAATATAAATGACGTATGAGAATAATTGATTGGACACTAGATTATGACATGTTAATTAATTTATGGACAAAGGTTAATTTAACTTAGACTAAAATTCATGCAATTAGTATTCCTTATAAACTTAGTCATGTATACATCGTTGCGTAAAAGTTTATTCATGACTTCTTCTTAGACAAATCCCAATTTTCCCAACTACTTCTGGCTTTATATTCATTGGCCATGAAATAATTTCTTTATGATACCTTCCAAACAGGAAAGGAAATAACTTTTATGATGGCATGTTCCACCAGCCAAGAAACTATAAAAAGCAAACTAGATGCTGTTCAATCAGAAGATTTTGTTAATACTCTTTAACGTGTGGAAGGTGTGCCCTAGGATGTCCAATGCTAGAATCTTGCACAATTTCTCCTTTATCTTTTTTTCCCCTCTTGAAGAAATTTAACTGTTTTTCATTTGTTGAAAATAATACAAAAGGTGATCACTAAATTTTACAAATGTCTCACTTTGGTCATTGAACATTTTTTGCATCTCAAATTGGTCATCCAACTATTATAAGTGCAACATTAAAGAAGAGAATTGGTTAATCAATTGAAAAGTACATTTAAAAGTGTTTTAGAAGTGACATTACACTGATTCATTTTTTAACTGACGTGTAGTAAGATGTTGTTTAGTTTTTATTTTTTATTTTTTATTTGAGGTTACTTACTGGATATTTACTTGGGCAAGTTCGAAATTTACATTTTTGTTAAAGCTTCTTACCTAGATATTTACTTTGCTCAGTTTCTAAATTTAGGTATCAACAGTATCCCTATTTACACGAGTTTCTTAGTAACTTATTTAATCATCATTTTGCACTCCTATAGTCAATTGATTGATCCTTAACTTTTTATAAATTAGATAGTATTAAGAATAAATAGTGGGCCGAGCGGTTAGAACTCTATTATTTCTCGAGAATTCGTATCCTACCATCCCTTTCACCAAGACTCCTTGTAATAATATAGGATTTCAAAATATATGTTTTTTGCACTCCCATAAATTCTTTGTTTATTAAATTGTGTTGGAATTTAATTTTGTTAATTATTAAGAATAATTAATTAAAACAAGCAAACATTTGGGAAAAATAACTAGTCAATAGAATTAAGTACATGATTAACATTATTTTACTTGGAATGATGGTCACGTGTGTGCCTATGTCAATTTCATTTACCTTTTAAAATATTGCACCAAATGGTAACATATAGAAAACTTCAAACTATCTATATTAAAAGCTCAAAGTGCAAAATAAAATATATTACAAAAAGTGGAGTCATTACAAACTCGAAAATTAGGTGCAAGGTAAGAAAAGGAAAAGGCAGTCGTTTGAATTGAATGAATACGAATGTCGCTTTTGAAGAATCTCCGACAAAATGCCCAAAGGGATTACGAGTACGAGAGCCTGTTGTCTCTTTGTTAAAAGCGTTGAACAATGCAGAGCTAAAAAGCTAAAATCTATGACTAGATTCCGACACCCAACCCAAACTCACTTTAAAGAAAACAAACAAAGTTCTGTTGGTTCTTTTCTTTATGTTCAAAATTAGATGTCCTACTTATCGTTTTGGTTGTTTGGCTTGGTGCCAAACTATATTCAAAATTTAATCAAATTTTTAGTTACTATATATTATCATATTTCATTTATTTTTTGCCAAAAAAAAGTCACATATCAATTATCAAATGCAAATAAAATAAAACAAATAGTCACGCTCAAATGGTTCATAATTTTTTCAAATTGTCGCGCTCAATTGGTTCATAATTTTTTCTCCGTATTTGAATTTTTAATCGTTGAGAACTGATATGTTTTTTCTTTTTTTAAAAAATTCAATATTGTATGCCTTTTTAATATTCATGTTAAGCAAAAAGTTTTAGATTTGCTATTAATTTTGAGATTTATTAATTCAATTGAAGAAAACTAGATCTTTTATTTTTTCTGAAAGTGGGATTTTTTTGCAGTTAGCTGTAGTAATTAAGGACTTGCACACTGTAATAACTCTATAAAGGATAACATCTTCTGTAAAAGTTAAGTTTTTATTTTTGTAGTAATTGATTGGATTAATGATGCTTGATGAATTTATTGTCAAAATATGACATCAAAATTAGTTATACTTATTGCAGAATACATTAACTAGATTATATTATGATTCTTTATCAATTTTGTTTTTGTAGTGCTTTGGTCTATTTGAGCTTTGATACACAAGTATGTTAAATATTTCAAACTAGATTTGAGTTATGAACATTAATGATTAAAGCGCATCAGATATCTATGCAACTAAAAGAGTAATATTTTTGTACAAAAATTTTTTTTGGGGAAATTATTTTTACCATATTGAATGATTCATATATGTTTAGATGATTTTCAAACAAAAAATAAAGAAAAATGTGAATATAAAAGTAGTCATTCAGTTAATTACCAATGTATTCATTGAAAATGGTCCTGAATTATATTAAAAAAGCTTTAGAAAAAATCTATAAAAATAAAAAATGAACAGAGATCTCATACCAAAAATTCATATCCTTGGTCTATCTTATAGATATATAATATAAAAATATATTTTTGTATTCACACAGTAATAACTCTATAAAAGATAAGATCTTTTGTAAAAGTTAGGTTCTTATTTTTATAATTGGTTGAATTTATTATACTTGATGAAGTTATAGTTAAATATGACATCAAAATTAGTTCATCATAATTATGACAGAATACATTAACAACATTATATTATAATTCTTTGTCAATTTTGTTCTTGTAGTGCTTTGACAAGTATCTTAAACATCTCGAACTAGATTTGAGTTATAAACATTAATCATTAAACCGCATCAGATATCTATGAAACTAAAAAAAATAAAAAATAATTTTGTCCAAACAGTTTTCTTTTGGAAATTCGATTTACTATATTGAATGATTAATATATGTTCAGATGATTTTCAAACAAAAAATAAAGAGAAATGTGTATATATAAGTAATTATTTAGCTAAATTTTAATGTAATCATTGAAGATGGCCCCATATTATATTAAAAAGCTTTAGAAAAAAATATATAAAAATAAAAAAGAAATAGACATCATACACAAAAAATTCATATCCTTTGTGTATCTTATAGATTGATAATATAATAATATATTTTTTGGGTAATGATTTATATGTTTCTCTCTTTATTTTTTATTAAACAAAAACACGGAAATGTGTTTGAAATATAAGTCCTATTGAATAAAAACAATAGAACATACCCTTGTCAAGATTATTGAAGGCAATTTCATTAGCACAATATATAATTCTAAGTTACTAATTTATACACATCACTTGTACTAATATACTTTTGTGTTATAACACTTACATTTTATAACAAAAAATAGTATGACTAAATAATAATAAAATTTTGTCAAAAGATAATCGATATACTCTTGATATATTACATTTCAAAATTTATAATAAGGCTAAATAATAAAAAGTATTTTTGTCAAAAGATAAAAAGTGAAGTGTATATATCATACTCTCAATTTTTTTTTTGAGAGTGTATCATACTCTAATTTAGATATATATTTTTAAATTTAAGCACAAAAAATAGAGTGCGCCAAAATAACTAGTGAGAATAAATCCGTTACCGATAGCAATTCAAAATTTCAAAATAAATAAAATAGAATGAAAGATAAGTAACTATGCTATAAAACAGATAAAAAAGCATTCGACTTTTTTACCTTATCTTTCGCTTTCAAAATTCAAACTCACCAACCAAAATCACTTCATCAATTCCTCACCACTCAAAACTCCAACTCCACCGTCAACTAACGCCGTTAAGAAACGAAAAAACCAAAATTCCGAAAGAAAAAGGAAAACCACCTCATTATAAAAGCACCAATAACCCGACATTAACGGTTTCGAGATTCGAGACTAACCAAAGAATATTTCCCCCCCATTTAAAGAAAAATGTAAAATACGAAAATCACCAAATACAAAAATATAAATTCTCAAAAACAGAAAACATTCGTTTGTCTCCGTTTCTCAATTTTGTGGAGAGAGAGAGAGAGAGAGAGAGAGAGAGAGAAGAAAATTTGAGAGTTGGGTTCACGTTTTCTTTTCGAGATCTTGCCAGATCGGAAGGAAGAAGTAGCTGAATTAAGGAAAGGAAAAAAGATTTCCATAATCGTAAGAAAAGTCCCATTTCTTTCTTTTTTTTTTTATAAATATTTTCTTTTTTTTTTTGGGCTAATAAATTGAAAAATTCATGCAGCTGAAAATGAAATGAAATGTGGGGATTTGTTCGATCTGCATGTTTTTAATAGTCTTCCGAGAAATCCCTTTTCATTTTTGTGGGTTACAGCAGCTGAGGCTGAGCTAATCTAATATTTTCTTCTGGTTTTCTTCTTTCCTTCATATATGTAATATTTGTTTTCTAATTTGTTTTCTTATTTGTGTTTGATTTTCTGTTTAAATGGGATTTCCAACATGGAATCTGAATATGTGAATGTGGGTTTTGAGTGAAAAATCCGTCATTTCTTCTTTTTCTTTGAGGTCTGGATTTGTTACTGTTAATAAATTTGAGCTGGGTTTTGTTTTTCTTTTCCTGTTATTCTTCTTTTTCCTCATATATTTATTCATTTTTTTCTCTATTTGTTTTTGTTGAAATCGATTTTGGATTTGGAATCTCAGTTTGTGAATGTCGGCTGTAGACTTAAAATCTGTATTTTCTGCTGTTTATTTTTATTTTTATTTTTACTTTGGAGATATAGATATGTGGTTATTTTTAATTTTTGTTGGGAGTTTAATGGTTAAAATGAAGACTGGATTTCCTGTCTAGCTATTTTTAGTTTTAATTTTTGGTAGATTGTGTATGTAAAACTGTTTTTCTTGTGAATAAGTGCATGTAATCTGATATTTTTTTAGAGAGTTTCTGTGGATAAGTAATTTTGTTTTTAAATTTTATGAACAAACTCTAGGTGATTTATTATTTTTGGTTAATTATCTTCATTATTTGTCAATTTTGTTTATAATTATACCTATTTCTTGGCATTGATCCTTTATTCCTCCATTTTGTTGCTTTTGGCATTTTTTATCACCAATTGATCTTAAAGAATCTTTTGTCTTTTCTCTCAGTCTTTCTCTTTTAACCTTTTTCTTATGCAAATACAGAGTCTGAGTTTTAACCCTTGGGAATTTAGATGTGATTCCATGATTAAAAATAAGTTTACCGTCAAAACTTCTCTTATTTGTAGTTTCAATACTTTTTTTTTTTGGGGGCTTTTATCCTTCTAGGCTGTCCTACATTAAAGAATATCACCGGAAGGAATGAGCTGCATTTTAGGATGTAAAGAGATAAACTGAAAGCAAATCAAAAGTTTTCGATGTTGATAGATTCATTTGCTTATAGATAAAAGTTTGGTAGGTCTACTAGACAACTGCTCAGATGAACTTCTATGAGCAGATTAGCATCATGTAGTGGATTGATATAGAATTTTTTTGTTATTTTTGTATTTTCCGGGAAATTTGATTTAGGTTCCCACTGGAGAATACTCCTTCATTTATGTTCTTTTCGTTGTATGGGTAGTAAGCATGAACATTTGTATGCCTTCAACTCGATGTAATTTTTTGGGTTTGTTGTCTCTTGCCTTGGATATTTATACCGTGCTTTAACCATAAGTTGTCTTATTACTGTTCTAGGTCAAATCAGGAAACCATTTTATTGGTGCTCTTTTCAATGCACTGGCTTTTTATAGGATAGAACTTTTACCTTGTTTTCATATAAGCATCACTTCACATTCTTGTTCAAACGCAGCAAAGCAATGTGTTTTATATTAGCTTATTGCTTTGTGGATTTAGACACTTTTCTGCTTTGCTTCACTATTACAATTTAGCGTATCGTATCAGAAAATGGAGCAACATTTGAAGTTATTGATGTTTGCGTGCAGCCAGATGGGGAGGGATGTTACTGGTTTACGCATTGACAAGAACCCCAATAATGCCACAAAGACAAATGGTATCAATCATGTGTCAGTTTTTGTTGCTCCAAAGATTGCAGTGGAAAGAGATGCCTCTGAGGTGGAGGACCACACTGCCAAAGGCACACTTGTTGAAGATGGCCATGAAAAGCAAGATGTTCTAGGCATTAAGAGCATTAACTTCAACCCTGGTTTGCCAGAAGTCAAAACGCAGAAAGCTGAGTCTCTGAAGGCTCTTGAGAAGAAGCTAAACTCACCCATTAAGCTTGCATCAGGTTCTGCAGCTAGAGGAACTCTGCAGACAAGTCCTGCTCCACAATCACCTAGTCTTGTAACTGTGAACCAGAACTGTAGTGCAAATGATGTTGATGGGGCAGGGACTGCCGATACTGTTACTGACAGTGCTGTAAAGACTAATGATTTGCATTCCCCAGAGACTACAAAGAAATCTGAGGTACTTCAAATTCTTTACTGTTAGGCACGAGGTGATGATTTTCTTCTTAAAAGGGGAACTTTGTTCATCTTACTAAGGGAATTATCTATAACTAAGTATTCTGCTTGTTGATGGGATTTCTATGAGTGACATTTGGAATTGGAGAAAAAACAGAGAGAAGAGGGACAATGATGTCTAGGTAATAATGAAGAATAAAGAAGTAAACTCTTGGTTTGTGTTGCCGGATGCTCATGGTTTACCCTTTCTTTTAAGCTAATTAATCAGAAAAAGGGAAATGTTCACCGTTAAATGGTTTTTTTGTTATTGTTGTCAGTTTGTTCCATCTCAGATTGTTTAAGATTGTTATCTGTAGCTGACTACAAAATGTTTAATACGTGTGGTCCAATGTTGTGAAGAGTTTAAATTATTTGTTGTTGTGGTCATTGTTATGTAGCTTTTATGGAATAAAAGTTTCAAAAGTGCCATGATGCTCAGTAATTTTGACCTTTTTTCAGGTAACATCTCCTTTGGCTACAATAAAGACTCTGGAACCTGATGAAAAGACATATCATGATCAAGAAGATAACTTGTCTCTGGCGTCCTCGTATCCTGTTTCTCAACAATATCATGTTTCCTTAGGATAAATACACTGATGCCATAGAGCAAGAACAGCTTTAACTGTAATGTCGTATTTTTGGGTTTTATTAATGTTCCTGCAATAAGATTAAGCTTTAAAGCCATATAGCAATAAATATGTAAAATGCACTGAAAGGAGGAAGTTTACCTGACTACTTCATTGACATTGGTATAGGTAAATGCTTTTCAAGTTTTCCCTTTGGTAGAAGATTCATCATTATATTCTCTATAACTGTTACCAATCTTGTTCACAATCTTTTCTTCATTCTAAATCCACGTCAACATCTGCCCCAGGACCACATACGTAAGGATTTTTTGTCCTTCTTATGTAACTTCAAGATCACCCTAATGGAAATATTATTTTTCTAACCAGTTACATGCTTGTAATCTTATATCATGGCTACTAAATTTGATCATATATAATCTATTTGAGTAATTTACTTTTTGGTTGACTAAATATTCTATATAGTTTCAGAAATTTGCACCAAGATCTTGTGTGCACGGTGACTGTACATATGGTTTTTGGGGAAACAGCTAATGTTCCCCTAATTGTGATTAGACGTAAGCATCTTGCTAATGCATTCAGTTATAATTCCTTGACATAATAGTGCTGCAACTTCCATACGGACAATCAGATCCAAAATCACTGTTGGATCAGCTCCAACATTCAAATGTGTTGAACGTGCTGAGAGACGTAGGGAGGTACTTTGATATTTATTATTTCTTTTGAGCTTGTTAGGCACTCCCACTCACCCAAAGGAGAAATGGGCCCTTAAATTGTAGAATATGGTATAACTTTTCTCTTTTAGAAGCACTTTCTTATGCTTGACTTTGATTTCCTAGTTCAGTTTTACACAAAGTTGGATGAAAAACACAAAGCTTTGGAAGCAGAGAAGCTTGAATATGCTGCTAGAACTAAGGTGCAGTTTCGTTTTATATTCCATAATAATTCTCTACTTGTTTATTGTGAGCCTAATGTATATTCTCTTTCATTCTGAATTTGTTTCCTACAATTCTGAGTTATACTTTAACTTCTTGTCCACTGTCAAATATAGGAAGAAGAGGAGGCAGCCATAAAGCAGCTCAGGAAGAGTATGACTTACAAAGCAAATCCAGTTCCTAGCTTTTACCGTGAAGGACCCCCTCCGAAGGTTGAACTTAAAAAGGTAATCTAGTAATATTAATGTCCTTGTTTCTCTAGGCAGTCTTAAATCACTTTAAATAACTGTTGGTGTCATTGTTTGTGATATCCAAGCATTTTCGGTGTTATAACTGCAGTTGTTATTTTTGAAAAGGAAAGCTGGTGGGTATAAATAGCAATTCAATTTCTCCTGCTATAATCATGTCTATATTATGTCAATTTAATTGTAGTGATACCAATCGAATTTGAACAGCTAGGCATTAATTTTAAGATTAGAGACAGTACTGAAATTGAAGCAAAAGGAATTCTGATAAGATGGGAGAGCAGCAACCGAACCTTCTCATCTTTTATTCTACAGTTGTTGAGAGGAAGGGCAGGGTTCATTCTTGGAGTCATTAGCTATCTTACTTGAAGAAAAATGAAAAGCCTGCCTCTTTTTGTTTTAAAGTATTTATCTACCCTTTATGTAGAAACTTTTCTGAGAAATTGTTAAAAGCAAAGAAGCTTAGTTTATGATGGTACATCTAAGCAAAATATTAATTCTCTTTGTGCTTGCAGCTCCTTTTAAACCAAAATGTGATTAACATAATTTGATTTTAAGTCCAGTTGCCAGTAACTCGTGCCAAATCTCCAAACCTAAGCCGGAGAAAGAGCTGCAGTGATGCGGCTAAGTCTTGTAAGCCATCCCCAGAGGAAAAGGGAGGTTGTGCTCGGACAAAACGTCATAGCTTTGGATTTTGCAAAGAAGGGAGTAATACAAATGCTACCCTCAAAAATAGGGATGTAGTTGGTGGACGAAATTTGGCTGCTGGAATGAATAGAGAAGGCAGTTCTACCGCTACCAGATACAAGAATACATCAAGCCGGCAGAATATTATTGCAGCGAGCAGAGTCAAGGATCACCCCAAACTTGTTAAAGAGGTGTCTAAAGCTTCTGATGTGGTGCGCAAGAAGAGTGCAGATATATCCATTGTGGAAGAAGTAACAAAAGCGGCAGACCATATTGCTGATATTACTGTAGTTGAGGAGACAACAAAAACTCCTTGTGCTGTGCTGGACCAGATAAGTGCAGACAATCCTATTGTGGATGAGGCAACAAAAGATTCGCATACCAAGAAGATGACTTCGGAAATTGCTATTGAAACATAAATGATAGTCCTTTTTAGTTTTGTTTTTTGTTTTGAAGCTAAAGGGGTTCTGAAATTCCTTATCGCCAAAGAATTATTTGGCATGTTGAGATGGTCATTTCCTTTCTTGACTGCAATGACTTGGTGAAACTGTTGTTTTACTTTTGTATTGTATATTTGTGTAATTTATATTGCTGTACACATTATATAGAAGAAACCTCTATGGAAACATTTTGTTAATATTATTATATTGTGGTCTAACTGCTTACTTTCTGGTTAATCAGCATGGCATCAAAGGCTGTGGAGCAAATGATGCAGTACCTCGTTCAGGTATAGAAGGAAGAGTTGATAGTATTATATTTTGTGAACTTAATAGAGAACTGAGTCCTTTGTGTTCTCCGAGGTTCTATTTCAAATTTTAAGGGGATGATCGCTTGAGGGGGTGGGAGTTTTGGGGTGCTTGGAATGTCATGGGGTAGTTTTGAGAGCAGGACAGGTGACAGGGCTTAGTTCAATTTTCCCGTCTTACTCAAATCTCATTTGAGCTAGTATATTTTGATTTGTCTGTAATTCGTCGATGATGTGTGAGGTTATTGCTCTAAAAGGCTTTAGATCTCGTAGGGGAATGTTTCTAGAGTTTTAAGCAATCACAGAGAAAAATACCCTTGTTACCTAATTGGCCAATTTGCAAATCTCACCAAAATTTAACAATTTTGACGGAGTTGCAAGTCATTTGAATTCTCAGTTGCCCTTAGAGTTATTTAAACAACTTTTCGGAAGACTGAGATTCCTTCTTTCACAAAGAGGAAAACTCTCAGAGGATGTTAATTCCCCCAATTCAAATTTTCATGATGAAGCTTGTGTACATCAATGTCTGGATGATGCATCTCCTCGGGTGAAAGACGTACAGGAGGCTTCATTGTTGGCTGTTTTTGTCGCCAATACTACATGGTTTCTGCTTATGTTTCCTCTTCAGAGATGGATATATAGGTTTAGATGTGGTTGCCACTCATCAACCACACAACTTTTTATAAAAATATTTAGTTGAAACTGCAGGGGTTTAGGTCGTCCCCTTACAGTGCGGACTCTTAACCAGCTCCCAATTTGCCAATCTCCTCTTACTAATGGAGACCACAATGTGTAAGTGAAAGCTTTTAAGCCGATTGGATTTGAGCTGCACCATTGGGCTTTTCAAGGTCTAATTGGAAAGAGTAGGGGATTATCTTCAGCTTGGATGCTTGTCTCAAAGATTTCATGTCTTTTTTAAGATCCATGCATGTTACTTGTCTTCAAGTTACTATTTCTAGGATGTGGAACTTCGGTTTCTATTTATAATCTATATGATCAGCCAGTGGCTTCTCAACTGTATCAGGTTTGGAATTCTTTGAATGATCATCTATTTAATCTTATAGGTCCTTTTATTATTTAAGGGTATTTTGATCAAATTTTTGTCTTAAGTGGATAAATTGGTTTCTTCTACGTGAATGTCTAACGGTTCTGGAGTTTTTTATGTTGCAGGAAGGAACTTTGAATTGTGGTACTCCTGGATCAATATAGAAAAGGTTCTGATTGTGTATAGAGACGTCTTGATTGAGTGATTGCTAATAAGGAATGGCTTCAATTATTTCCTCATGAAGCTATGCCATGCAGAACCTTCCTATTGTTGGGTAGACCACGATCCATTGTTGGCTTATACTAAATATGATAATATGTATTATCAGGGCAAGTTAAGGTTAGAGTTATACGATACCATCTTAAAAATTGAGAGTTCAAATTCTGCCAACATCAATTCTCTTTTTTCTATTATAATAGTGTACGTTTAATAAAAGAAAAATATTTTTTAAAGCATTTTGAGTTTACTATTTGACTTCAAAAGAGATTGTTTCAAAAGTATGGCAAGATCTTTCTATAAAGTTTTTATGTAAAAAGACTATCTTCTAAGATGTACTTAGTTCATTATTCAATCGTTTGCCAAATTGGAGCAAATTTGCTTTGGTGCATTGGATGCTCATATTCAAGGTTTAGTAAAAGAAATTGGGAAACGTTAAAGCTCAGATGCAGTTAGCGGATAAAGAACTCCCATCAATTCATAGTATATAGTTGGATTTTTTGTTGCAATATAAAAATACTCGTTTTTGTAATCAATAGGTGAAAAAAAAATGTGGTAGAAGATCTATATTTGATATCAAATTTTTTTTAGTACTTCATTGCAAGGAAGATGAGTTAGCTAGATACCACATCCGAAAAAAAAAAAGAAAAGTTAATTACATTTACCATTCTGGATGTTTTATCAAATTACGAAAAAATTTGGTATTTTTGCAAAACTATATTCAGTTCTCAGGATTTTCGAAATGTTTAATAATGACATCTAAATATTTAGATCGTTAGATGACATTCAATATCTTGTGATTTTTGTTGATATTAACAAATAATAAATTTTAGAGTCCCAAAATATTCTCATCCATCCAATCCAGCTACAATAAGGTTAATATTCTTGTAAACTAAAATAGCTCGCAACCATGCTGTTAGCCAAAAAGGTGGTACAAGATATATATATATTTTTTTGATAAAAGTACGAGATTTGATTTGAGACTAAATAATCACATTTTAGATATGTACGAAGCCACAAGGAATTATGCCAAAGGCAAGGAACCGTGTGTGCAATTTTTTTGATAAAACAACAAAAACAAACAAAGCCAGTGTGAAAAACAAACTCCTTATCCTAAACTTTCTCCTCCTCTTTTCCCTCCTAAAAAGACATGACCACCATTTCTGTTGCCATCCCCAAACTCATTCCTTTCCCTTCCAAATCCAAATTCCAGTCAAACCCTAACTCACTTCTCACCAAATCCCTCAATCCCATCATCAAAATCACCCCAAAGATCCAATGTATCCAGACACCCCCAAACAATTGCAATTCCTACCCTACTGAGAAGACCAACAAGCCCAGAAAAAGACCGCACATGAATGACCCGAATCCCAATGGAAAACCTAACCGCAGAAGATCTTCCTCATACGGTACTTCTAGAAAGTCGGTTTTGAAGAAGAGCTTTTCTCAAGAACAGGTGAATTTCAGTGGTCCGGTTTCAAATGATCCAGTAGTTGGGATTATAGGAGGGGGCATGTCTGGCCTCATCTGTGCCCTTTACTTGGAGAAAAGAGGGATTCGCTCCACTGTTTTCGATACGGTTAGCTCGCTTCATTTGACGAAATGAATCAATTTTTGAAGTCGAAGATTTTTTGCTTATTTAAAATTTTCTCTGCTTTTGTGTGTGTGTGTGTGTGTGTGTGTTTTTTTTTTTTTTTTATAGTATTGTTCTTTAAGTTAGTTTTTGGTGTTGCATTTTTGGTTTAAATGTTATGTTAGTATGCAGTTAGTGAAATTAGTAGTAGTTTGTTTCCTTTTTGCAGGACTAAATTCATTGTAGTTGACTATGGCTGTCTAGATTTACGCATTGATTGGTTAATTGATATTTCTAATTTGTATTTTGATTTAAGAAAAAGGATTCGCCGAACTAGGTGTTCTTGTAGATGGTGGAGCAAGTAATTTATTTTATAATAGGAAAAAAGAACTTTTAGTAAGTTGGAAGGCTCCACAGATCATTTGGTTGAATGAAGGGAAATCTTGTCATTTGAAAGGATGAAGATGTTAAAATTGATATTCGAAAACTGAAGGGGAAGTGCCAAGTGACACCTTTTTAACTGATTTGAGAATAATTGATTCCAAGAAAATTAGGAAACTTTGTAGCATTAAACATTGAGTAAGAGTATCATAAAGTATGGCTTCAAAGTGAAAACAAGTTAAATGCCCTTACAAAGTCCAACCAATGCACTTAAAAAGTTCAACCTTGACATTGGGATGAAAATACTAGTAAATTTGATACGGATATGTGGTGGTGAGGATTTCGTTACACGAACAAAACTCTTAAAAACGAATCAACGATTCGAAGAAATGAGAGAAAACTCTCAAATCTTATTAAAACTAAGAATAATCATGTCAAATCTGTCTAAAAAGGAGGCTAAAGGAGCCATTTATAGTTCCAAAGATAGTCTAAAGTCGTACTAAGAAAAACCCTAAGAGTTATAATTAGATAATGAAACAAAACACTAAAAAACATAAGATTTGTAAAAACACCGTAGATGGGCTGCGGGCTCTACTAAACCAGCCGCGGCCATGGCTGGTGAAGAGTCCACTCGCTGTTCTCTTTGTGAAATGAGCCGCAGGTTATCCTAGCTCAGCCGCAAGCGTGGCCGTTACTTCTCCTACCTGTGACTGGAGAGAAGTCACACCAAGTGAGCTCCAAGTCAACCCCATGTGCTCCGCATCATTCCCTCCCACTTGAAAAAAACTCGACCTCGAGTTACGAGCATCATCTGGATGTAATGGCTCTTCCAGTCCTTGTCTTGCACTTCTTATGAAACCTTGAAACTTGCAAGGAAAATCTCCTACGAAAAAGAAATAACCAGGTTGTTTTTGGTAGACTTGCTAGAACTAGTCGGAGCAACCATAGGACTCCCACTCTCTCCTATAGGTAGTAGAGTGATTTTCTTGCCATCCTTTACAAACTTATAGGCATTATCTCGACCACAAAGGGTGGCATCTACATCAAAGTGCCATAGGCGACCTGATTGCAAGTGACAAACATTTATGTCTACCACGTCACAGATAATCTCATCTTTATAATACTTGCTTATAGACAAAGGAACCCTAACCTTTCACTAACTTGAACAGGCTCAATATGTTTAATTCAACCTATTTTATAAGGCTTAGGGTACTTCTCTACAAGCAATTTCAAGGAATTAACTAAAGCCCTAGAGACATTGTTTTCAGTGCTGCCATTATCAATAACCAAGTAACAAATGTTACTGGAAATTGTGCACATCATTTGAAATAGCTTGTGGCGTTGAGAATCATCCGGTTGTCTTGGTGCTAGTAATAGCTTCCTTACTGCGAATGCTTGGTGCTCAAACTTCTCATCCGTATTGTCAGGGCTGCAGATGTGCTCTTTCTCATCCTTCTCGTAGTGCTCTCATTGATGATCTACTTCCTTTCCAGGCTCTACAATACTAGCCTTGGATTTGGGCAATTTGCAGAATTATGCCTGGGTTGTCCCCACCTCCAACATTTATTGCTTCTTGGTTTAGTATATGGGTTATTCGGCTTCTTGCTGTTATTGTTGTTGGGAGGGGGTGCATTAGTGATAGCTTGATGCCTTGGGGCCTCTTTTGGTTCCACTGCGGGATGCTTGTCTTTTCGCAAACTAGCACCTCTATATTCTTGTAGTGCCTTAGAAGACTCGCTTATAATAATTTGTTGGTGCTACAAGCTCCCATGAGAACTACCACCCCGTGAGTTCCTCCTTGTAAGGATGCGAATCTTAGCCTTTATCGCCAAATTTTGAGTCTCAGATAATGTAAAGATAGGATTACAACCCATCTCATCATCAATCTCATCGCTCAATCCTTCCATATATCTCGACACCAACTGATTCTCGGTCTCTCTAATGTCATTGCGAGATGATAAACCCAAAAATTCTGAATTATACTCTAAAATTGAACGAGTACGTTGTACACAATGTTGGAGTTGTGAATAGAGGTATTGCTCATAATCTGCTGGCAAGAAACGCGCCTTTAGCATCCTTTTCATCTTCATCCAAGACCATATAGGCTATTTTCCCAACCGCCGTCTGGATGTTTGAAGTTGCTCCCATCATGAAGAAGCCCTTCTCTACGAGTTTGACTTGCTTCTCTTCAAGTATATCCATAGAATCGAAGAATCTCTCAATTTCTGCAATCCAATCAAGAAAATCCTCGATTCCCCAAATTACCACTAAAGGTGGGCACATCAGCCTTCAATTTAAATTCATCAGTTTGGCCATTTTGATGAGCCTGTGGGTTTGGGTTCACCGCAAAGTGCTCTTCGTCTAATGAACTTTCTTTGTAGGCTTGATTCCTACAAGGAGGAACACGATCCTGACGGTTAATTTGTCATTCACGGGCTAATCCCATGCCAAAATCACCTTTTCTATCACGATCTCTTCTACCCTGCAAGCCAATCCCCCTAATTAATTTGGCTATCTCGTTGAACCTTTCCTCCATGCAATCCATACAATTGGTAAATACTTGCGGTTGGGCAGGTGTAACATAATCTTCAACTCTGTTATCATCATGTCTTGCGTTGCTATTGGCCATCTCAGGAGAAGCTACTTTGATACCAACTGATACGGATATGTGGTGGTGAGGAATTTGTTACACAAACAAAACTCCTAGAAATGAATCAACGATTCGAAGAAATGGGAGAAAACTCTCAAATCTTATTAAAACCAAGAATAATAATGTCAAATCTATCTAAAAAGGAGGCTAAGCCTTTTATAGTCCTAAGGATAGTCTAAAGTCGTACTAAGGAAAACCCTAAGTGTTATAATTAGATAAGGAAACAAAACACTAAAAAATGTAAAGTTCATAAAAACTCACAAACGAGCTGTGGGCTTTGCTAAACCAGCTGCGGCCGCGATTGGTGAAGGGTCCACCCGCAGCTTCTCTCTTTGAAATGAGCCACGGGTCGTTCTAGCTCACTCGCGAGCGCGGCTGGTACTTCTCCTACTCGCGGCTGGAGAGAAGTCATGCCAAGTGAGTTCCAAGTCAACCCCATGTGCTCCGAATCAAAATTTCTTGATGTGGCCTTGTGTGACATCTGACTGGATGGTAATCTTTTTTTGTTTTTGGAAAGGATTTGTTTTCAAACTTTATGTTGTCCTTCCTTATTGTTCCTGTGTAAGGGTGTTAACAAACCGAGCAGCTCGCGAGCAGTTCGGTCTACTGTTTGACTCGAGTTCGGTGTTGATCGAGTTCGAGTTGAGCTCAAGCATCTCGTATACTAAATGAGCTCGAATTCGAGTAGTAAAAGGTGAGTTTGAGCAGCTAAAAATATATTATTGAATATTATATATATAATTACCAATTTATCCATACTAATTATATGTGAATTTTGAGTTCGAGCTCGAATTCGAGCTTGATTGTGTTTTCACGAGCGATCCCGAGTCAAGCTCGAACTCTCCCCAAGATTAATGAGCTGAGCTTGAGTTTCGAATTAGAAACTCGTTCGAGCTTGAGCAGCAGTAATGTTAACAAGCTCGAGCTCAAGTGCGGTAGTATTCGAGTTCGGCTCGGTTCGTTTACACCCCTATTCCTATGGAATGTCTTTGAAGTATGTCATAGAGTAGTTGTTTTTTTTTTGGTCTGGTATAATAAGCAAAACAACCTGATATATATTGGCAGTTCCATAATTACACCTCTATTTCAGGAACTCTTCCACTAAGAGTCCCCATACTTTTTTTTTTTTTTGGGTGTTTGAAATGAACTTGGTTGGTTGCCATTGTCAAGGTGCAGTATTGTAGGGTAATTCAAGATAAAGGAAGTTATTACAGGATTTTGTTAGCACATGGTTTTTTATTACAACAAATAGCAGTGAGGGTGGTTTCTCTTTTATTTTTTCGATTTGGAGTTTGTAGTCAGAATGATAAATTGGTGGTCATATATTATTTTGGGAGACAAAGGAGAAACTATGTGATTCAGATGACTGATTCGTGCAAAGGAGCAGATTTGCATTTACAAGCTGATGTTTATCAAGAAGAACATATTTAAGTTTAGATATCGAAAAAAATGGAAAAATTGTAGCTGCGTGATAGAAGTTTAGCTTGATAGAAGTTAATAATTTGACTTAATGTTGCAGTGCAGATTGTTTGGCGCATTCTACATTTCCAACTTTCTATAATCTTTTGAGTCGTCATGTTCAAGTCCTATTATGTTTACTTGAAGCTAATGTGTGATTATCCTATGTTAAGCCTTGGACATTATCTCCAATTTTATTGTGTTTGCTGGCCACTTGTCCTCAGGAAATATTATAGAAACTTCATGATATAAAGTCCTATGGATATACTAATAGAAGTCTTGAAATTGTATTTTATATTGTGAAATTAAAATTGGGATAAAGTGTTGTTTCTTTCCCCGCTTCAATTTAGTGCTGGACTTGAGAAGTTTGTTTCTAATTTCTAGGAATTTGAACATTTTCATTGGATTTTTTCTGTCCTTATATTGCTCAATGAGGAATCTCCCATTTAATTTGGTTCGTTTATATCTTGAAGTATACTTTTTGCTAATTGATGATTGGAAATTGACGCTAAGATTCCTATTTATCATTGATTTTCTGTTTAATTTTCCTTACATTCTCTTTAATCTGATCCTCCAATATTTAATTTTTTATGTTTTACAATTATTTGATTTGCTGGAATACTTATGGAATCTTTTGTTCAAGTCAGATTTCCTCTCTCTTGGGCTGATTTTCACTATTGAGTTTTACTGTTTTCTGAGGGCACAATAATGTACTGCAGTCGGTTCACACTTAATTGAAAATTTTTATTGACTATTCTGTTGAACTGATGAGCTGTAAGATCTATCCTAGGTCTAAATCCTCTACATTTTCTTACTTTATCTTTTGTCTTTTATTTTTGAAGCTTGTATTATTAGTAAAGTTTATATGGTAAAGTGTCATTTTTGCCAAATTATACATGTCCCTTATTCCCTGAAGTTCTTGTTCTTCTCAATATATATCTTCTTGCAAGTGCAGTGGGATCTTTTTCTTCCTATTTTCCCATTTAAGCCCTGATTTTTATGAGAAAGTTTCTCTTTGATGGACAGATTTTCTTGAAAATGGGCTTTTTCTAGATAGTCATAGGTGCTTTTAGCTTAAGTTTAAGGGTAGGTTAGCCTTGGAATACCTCTTTGTTCTGATAAAAATAGAACAGAAGATATATATATATATATATATATATATATATATATATATATATATAGATATAGCTATTGAACCTTATTTTACATGTCTTAACTTTTTTTGTATTGAAGTTTAAGAAGTAGTGTATAATAAATATCCAGCTATGGTTGGCATGAGTTTTCATAAAAAATACCAACGTTTTTTGAGCTACAATAAATTATATAATTATTTAAATCAGTTTCTGTTCACTGTCCAAAAGTCTAATGTTAAATATAAAAGCTATTCTATGACACATTGTGGGTTTTCTTGAAAATGGGCCCAGGTTTTGGGCTTGGGGGGCTGTTTGGTCACCCAGTGAGCTTGGGACTACAATTTGGATTATGAACTAATGATATTGGGCTTGGCCAATCTGTTTTGGTGGCTTAGTTATGGACGATATGAAGCATTATTTCTAGGTTGTTGACCCTAATGTCTTTGATTCTGGGTTAACAAGAATTTTTACTCAAAAAGTTTTTTATGTAGACCTAAGCCCATTGCACTTAGATTTGCTCCTAGACCTGGGTAGATTAATTTTATGATTAGATACTATTTTCCTATATTTGCTTGTAGCGAGGATTCTAAATGTAAAAGTACTTGTTTGCAATGCCAATTAGAAGTCGATATTGTGTAAACCTTTGCTGCAAAAGGAGATACAGGAGCTCCTTTTAGAGAAGTGGGATTGTTGAGGGGGAAAAAATTAGCTTTCATAGAACTTCACATGAGGTCTTGGTTTCCTAAGTAGAAATTCCTCAACATACTGTATTTCGTTCGTAGCAAAACCTAGGTACATTTTCTTGCTCGATTATTCCCTTGTTCTTTCTGTTTCTGTTTCTATTATTTATATTTCGTTCTTTGTTTTAGAGTTGGATCCATCATGAACGATCTTCTCTCGACAGCACTCGCGAGTATTTCGTTCTTTATTTATATTGTTCTCATTCATTTAATGCATTTTGAAAGACTCCACTCCGATTTTCTCTCAATCTAAATCCCGTGTGTTCTTTTCCTTTTCTTTTTCTGCAATTGATGGATATCTACAAATATAGTTACGTTAAAAATATTTTCTTTGTAAGTTATAATAATTGCTATGAGATCTCTTAGGTCCTTCCAATTAAGAAATGAACACATATACGGTAATCTTTCATATGCTTACTTGTAATACCCAATATAAATAAAGGGCAAAAAGGTCATTTGACCTAAAAAAAAAAAAAAAAGGGGGGGGGGGGGCTGTCGGTGGGATTTTCCCATAAGAAGACTGCAGAATTTTCTGCAGAAAGAAAGGAAAGAAGCTGCGAGAAAGAAAGAAAAGAAAAGAGAGAAGAAAGAAAGAAAAGAAAAGAGAGAAGAAAGAAAGAAGAGAAAAGAGAGAAGAAGGAGAAGGAGGGGGAAGAAGAAAGAGGAGGTCCGGCCAGCAGGAGAGAGAGAGAGAGAGAGAGAGAGAGAGAGAGAGAGAGAGAGAGAAGAAGAGAAGTAGGGAAGAAAAGAAGAAAAAAAAAGAGAAAGAAAAAGGAAAAAAAAAATTTGGATTTAGCTAAATAAGGTAAATCTTTATGCTTAAATCTTGTTTATTAAATAGATTATGATAAGTATGTGATGTTTTTGGTAGAAATAATAGCATGCATGGAATAGAAATTGTGTAGATAGAATTTTAGAGTTTAAGAAATTTTAGGAAAATTTAGAGAAAAATGATTTCTTGGCATATCTAGAATTAATAGTTTTATTATGGTGTTAATTTCTAGTAAGAGGAGGAAAAAGTTGATTTGGGAAATTAAAGTTGAGATTTAATTATAGTTTAGGCCATGTAAGATGGGTAAGTGATTGAGTTAAGCCTTGGGGCTAGATTAAAGTTAGAGTATTATTTTTCTAATATATTTTTAGTAGTTAATTTTGATGGTTATGTTATATAATAGATTCAAGGGAGCAAGTGGCGGAGGAAGCCGCTTAAGAAGGAGACTCTACTACGAGATTTTGGTATATAGCCTAATTGAGGTAAGTGTAATACATATTATGAATCAATAGTACTATATATTGCTTGCAAAGCATTTTGTGAGTATTTTAAAGTATGCAATATGTATAAATTGAAATTGACATACATATATGTTGCTAAAAGGATGCATTTTGAGGAAATGCATACAAAGTGATTTCTTTTGCATACAAAGTGGTTTATTTTGTATACAAAGTGGTTTATTTGGAATATAAAAGTTTAAATGAGTTTGCAAAGTATTTAAAGGTGAATGATTTACGTTGAGTGTATAAGATAATACATTTGACGTTTTTCAAAGTATGTTTTATATATTATTAAAGTTTTAACATTAAAGAATGAGAAAGTGAAAGATTGTTTGTGACAATGATTTTTGTCAAATAAGTTGAAAGAATTTAGTTGTGAAATGATTTGAAAGTAACTCTATGCAGAGCTAACTAAAACTAACAGAGTTATTGTTAGTCTGGGTGCACCTAGTATATGCCGGCTAGGGAATGTCCGCAGTGATTCCCTCCCTTCGCGGGATAGTACACCCTTCGGGGAACAGAGACAGATACCCTTCGGGGGATAGCCCTTCGGGGACAGAGTTACCCTTCGGGGGATAGTAGGTTCTGCATAGTTGTGACTTCGAGAAATAACAAAAGTTGTTTGTGAAACTAAAAATGTGATTTTATTGAATGTTTTATGTCATATATGATGATTATACGGTTTTTCTGCCAAAAGTGTAATTTTGAGTAAATTGTTTAAAATATTTTACAATATGTATTATGCTTACTGAGTGTGAAAACTCACCTCTCGATATTTTTCAGTATTTTGTAGAAAGTGCAGGAGTAGGATCAAAGCAGAGATTTGCATAGCCACAAACTTGGAAGGTACCACCCGGTTATTTTTGTTTATCCGGGTATAGGACAGGGTTATTATTTGAAAATTGTGGCAATATGGTATATGACTAGTTTGGTATATTGTAAATGTTATTTTTGGAGTAGCTGCTCCGTTGGTTGTAAGTTATGAATGTTGAGATATTTATATGAAATATATGAAATTCTTGTGGGTATACCTCTTTATGATTGAAATGGATGATTGATGGCTTGTGAAGAGGTGATATGATGTATTGTGAATGTATTGAAATTGTTTGGGCTGGCTGAAATTTTTATGCAGGTATTTTTAAATTTTTGGGAAATGTCCAAATACAGAGGAGATGCTGCCGAAATTTTGGTAGATTTTAGAGGAAAGTTAGGCTTACGTGGTTTGGGGCGGTTTATTCCACCTCGAACTACGTGCCGGTCATGGCCTTTAGGTTCGGGTCGTGACACTACTCCTTGCTAGGTTCCAGTCAATTAACTTCAGAATTTATTTGGGGTCAAGAGCATTCAAACGAAAATAAATTTTATTTTGACTTCTCCTTCTTGACCTACCAATTTATCAATTTGTCAAGATGGACCATCTTTCTTTGCTCTTCTCACTCCTCGTAACCGCTGAATGTTTCACTTTATTCATCTTTAAAATTCTCCCCCTTCTCTTCTTCTATTCTGGGTCTTGAATTTTTTTCTATCAGTAAAACGCTGAAACAACTTGAAATTTCAACTCATGCTTCCTATTTGCTGACATGTCATCATTTGATGGTTGATAAAAAGTGTAATAGACAAACCAACACATTGTTCTTTTGCATCACTGATCAAATGTTGAGATATCAAGATTTCTTGAGTCTCAGACTCACCACAATTTTAGTGACAGTGATAGTTTAGGCTCTTTTTTTTTTTTTTCCTTTTCTCTCTTTTAACCCTTCAAACTTGATAGTGTGCTCAATAGTTACTGTTCACGTATTACACTATTTGTTTATGCGAACAGGCATACACTTGTGGTGTTCTTATTATGCTTAGCTCTTTCAGGGAGTTCATGGGCTAGGAGGAAGAATGGGAACAAGAATTATTGATCCTCAGCCATTGATATTTGACCATGCAGCTCAGTTTTTTACAGTAACTGATCCCAAGTTTGCTGAGCTAGTTGAGTTGTGGTCCAAGAAAGGTCTGGTTCAGGACTGGCAGGGTATAATTGGAGAGCTTGAAGCTGGTGGTCATTTCATTCCGCTGACAAGTTCTTCACCCAGATACGTAGGTGTTAACGGAATGCGACCTCTTGCTGATTCAATCCTATCTCAGGTGGGAACGAACTCTGTTTCTGTTATTCTTCTCATTTGAAAGCTCCTTTTATGAACAAAGTAAAAAATGTTGCTTTAGGTTTTTTTTTTTTTTTTACTGTTTTGCGAGTTCTCTTCTCTAGATTGAGAAGAACTTTTCCGTTATCAGAAATAGAATACCCCAGTTATGCTTAAAAGTATTGAAATTGTATCTTTGAATGAAGATGCTATCAAACAGAAAACTAAGTAGAGAAAAGAAGTTGAGTTTTCATAATGGCCATCTCTATGGTCTTGGTTAACCGATGGTACTTACGGAATTAAAGATTTCGCATGATAGAGCTGATAGAGCTGGTAGAGCCGAAATTCAGTTTCTCCAGGACATCCCCTGCCTTAACCATTAAAATAATTTTTTGGGATGAAGCAAGTAGCAACTGTTAATTATTTCACTTTCTCTTCTATTTCCAATCTATGTTTGAATTTTTTTGGCTAGTATAAATGAAGTGGCAATGATTAAACTGATGAATTGAGTTCCAGCGGATGCTTCTTATTTGAGAATCATCTAGTATGGCATGATCTCTAGGCTCTTGGGTATTTGAACTTTGATATCTCTCAACTCTTTGGTCGGTACATCTTGGTAGCTGTTCAACTTATTGCAGTAAACTCTTGATCAATTACTTTTCTGTTAACTGATGGATAGCTGCAGTTATGCATACACATCGAATAATATTATTGCTAATTGTCTCAAACTTTTTGTGTAAGTTAGATAGTAACAAATTTTTATTTTCATCGTGGAAGTTAACTTGCTCTGAACTTTTTTTTTTTTTTTTTCATTTTTACGTTTCCATTCAATTGGTAGCAACTTCTAGATGTCCGTTTGTTCAATCTTTTAAATTTCTAGTGAAAATTGTTTTTCCCCCTTTCTGGCTTTGAATTTCTAAATGATTTTGTTGATGTCCATATCTGCAATTGTTTATAAGTAAAAAAGTTTTACATATGCAGACTCATTTGGTTAACGTGGTGCGGCCTTGCTGGGTAAGTACACTTGAGCCGTTTAATGGAATGTGGCACTTGAGTGAGAAGGGAACAAATTGCGGGCAGTTTGATGCAATTGTTATTGCACATAATGGTAATGACTTTGCTAGCAAGTTTGATTTACTATTTTTGTGATCTTATTCTGTCTTAGAGTTTTAACATATGCTTCTTGAACTTAGAGCACTTATCTGAACTTTTTATTGCTGGAGTGGACAAAGACTGGGTTCAAGAATTGATCCGATACTTTAAGGCTAGTGTCTTGGTGAGAAAATCTACGCAAACTAATCCTATATTCAAGGTCTAAAGACATCATTCGGACATTTAACCAGCTAACAGTGAAGCTAAAGAACATAAGAAGTATGACTTTTAAAAAGCCTTACGTGTTCCCTAAAATTTTGAGACGTCTAAAGCCTATGGTTCGAATCAGATACAGAAGGCAACTAAAATTTGGAGAAGAGAATCTCAACTCGTTAAAGGAAGCTTTGGTTGGATGCTTATCCCTTAATATTTTTATATTTTATTGTTTATCACACCAATATTTTGGTGGACATTGCATAAGAAAGAAGTAGCTCATCTCTTCACTTGCTTTCCCTTTAGGTGATCCATTTCTGTTTATAATTCACCACGTCACATGGCAGGAAAATGTGCAAATCGATTGCTTGCATCGTCAGGCTTGCCACTCATTGCAAGACAAATGAAGGTATCTGAAGAGAGTTAAATCTGGCATACCGCAGCCTAGTGCGTATATCTAGCATTTGACTGACCATTCAATTTTTTATCCTTCTTTATGTTTCTTTTCATTCTTTTGAGTTATTATTCTCATTGTTTGCAGAGGCTCGAACTGAATTCCATTTGGGCTCTTCTTGCAGCATTTAAAGATCCTTTACCCATCCCTACCAGTGCAGTTGCTTCTCCCTTTGAAGGAGCTTTTGTAAAAGAGGTTGATTCTATCTCATGGATGGCTAACAACACAAAGAAACTGCGAGGTTCTCATAGCAATGGGCCTCATTGTTGGACATTTTTCAGCACTGCAGCTTTTGCAAAGCAGAACAAAGTTCCACAAGTGAGTAAATTCTTGATAAGTACCTCATTGTTAAGATAAGCAAACTGGGATAGGATGCTGGCTTTTATTGTTGAGTTTGTGCATATTAGCTACTATTGTTTGTTTGATTGCTTTCTTGTTTCCAAGTGACCATTATGTAGACATGATAATTTCTCTCATTGTGGTGGGCCTTCGTTAACGGGGGATAACTTGGGAAACTAGTTGTGACCTCAGATAGGAGACTTTTACCTTCCTACTTTGTATTTTGTTGGCAAAAGAACTTGTGTCTGGAATCTGAACTGTAGTGGCATAACCTTTTGCAGTTTACCTGAAGTAGATTGTAGAAAAGAAGTGAGGGCTTTTTTTAAAAAGTGATTTGCTACATGTATCTTTAGAGCTACTGTATGGTTTGTCAGGAAAATATTCCAATTGCCACAGCAGAGAGGGTGAAGAAAACTATGCTTGAGGGCGTTGAGTGTGCACTAGGACTCTCCAAAAGCTCACTCCAGACACCCATTTTCACTCGAGTGCAATTGTGGTAAGAGACAGTTCTTACGAATATTTTGGGTGCCTACTTTGTCTGTCAATTGTTTATGTCATATTTTTGTGTGTGGGCACCTTTAGAACAATGAGAACATGTGGCCGGATGTAGAAACAATAAACAGCGCTGAATTAGGTGCAAGTGTGAACTGCTAATGTTACCCTGCAATGCTGCGCTCTTTCTTTTCGATTATTGCACATCCACTCACAAAGATCTTTTATTTGGTTTTCTTGTCCTAATTTATTTTTTATTTTTATAAAGTTGATTATGTTGATGTACTGATATCCCTAAAATCAAGTGGACTGGTAGCCTGCGTAGTTTGTTTTTATTTTTTTTCACCAAGGACTTAGCTTTAAAATCTCCTTCAGTTTTTATCCTTAAATTTTGTGACTTTTCTGACGTTATGATCCTACCACTGTAGAGCCTTTTTTGGTAGATATAGATAAGTGGGTTGTTAATAGATGCAGACTGAATCTCATGGATTCTCTATACTGCAATTACAAATTTTGAATATGTTACTTGATCCTCATCTTGTGCTGTTTTCAATAGAAGTTGCATAGAAATTTTAAGTGAGCATAAATGTTAAGACAAAATAAATGGGATCACGTACATTTTGGCTGCAAACAAACCTGGCTGATCATGAGCTGCTCGTTCCTTAATTCAGAAAAAAATTGCTCGATGCAGCATTTCTTGAGCATGATCTCAAGTTCAACTGGCTTAAATACTGATGCAAGTCACGTTCATACAAGCAATTAGATATGTTTTCTGCTGTTGGCAATTTCAAAGCGAAGCATTCTATTTAAGATTCAATACCTATCTGACAAAAATCAATATATTATCTTGGTATCTGTTGCATCAAGTATAGGTTGTTTGTTGTTCATTTTGTTGTATGTTGATTTATTGAGTATATTAGGGTTTTTCCTTATTTTCTTTTCTGAAATTTGGTTCTTGGGTTTTTTATTACTTTTGTTCTTCAAGCTTGATAAAAAGAACTTGGACTTGAGATATTCTTTGACTTGTCTAGTTTCCATATGAAGTTTGAGGCTTGTTGAGCCTGATTTGAACACAAAACTCTCTCCTCCCAAATTGTTCACTTTTTGGTAATCTGAATTTTTAACAATAGTGTTGTGATTGGAATGAGTGTAAATTACTGTACTATTTTTTTCTCCAAATTCAGATTTTGAATTCTACCGATTACTCCAATATATTTAACAAATCTTAATTTGAATGTCACTGAATTTGATTTTCACTTAGAAGTAGAAATGCACCACAAGAATTATCAAATACTTTGTCATCGAAAATCTCTATATATTGATTAGAATAAATCTAAGAAGCTTGCACGCAATATGAAGTTCATCAAAAATTAAATTTTGTAATTACGGTTTGTGTCATTAGACGAATGTGTACATGATTATTTCATTAAAATATAACTTAGTAAAAGATTATTTTTTAGTTAATGGAAACAAGGGGACAAGATTATTTTGCCCACGGGATTTTATCTACTTGGAAGCGTCCTTTGCTTGTGTAAGTTGCGTTATGTTCCTTTACCAATCACATCAAGCAGAATGTAGATAAAGAATTGAAATTTGGAAGGGTGAGGCAGTTGCCCTTTGAGGTAATAAATCATGACAAACATTTTGGAATGTCAAAAAAATGGAAAGCGGGACTAATTCACTGAGATAGAGGGAGTATGACTTAGACAGGTTCAAATACTATTATATAAACTTGTCATTTTGGCACACACTGTGTGTTGCTAATCAAATGATGTTTGTACATAAAAATATTTTTCTCTAGTGGAAGTAATTTAAACTTTTATTTTTTATTTTCTCAAAAAAAATTATTTTTGAGGTTTCCTATAATATGATGGGGTTGTTATAATGCTAAGAAATTTGTAAGAAGCTATTGATAATATTTTATGTGAAGATTGTACAATTTTGTCCTTGGTAAAAGGGGTATTGTTGAAATTTCAAAAAGTGACAAAGATGGTAACACCAAAGCGTGTGCTCCCCCTCAAGTAAGGTAGGACTTAATGATTAAACTTGGTAACATGAAAGGGTGTATTCCCCCTTAAGTAAGACATGGCTTAATGATTACACTTACATAATAGAAAGCTCGACTAATATTGAGGGCTTAGAGAAACCTTTATGGATTATAAGGCACTAGAGTCTCTCTCTCTCTCTCTCTCTCTCTTTTTTTGTTCTCTTGGAGTAGGCAGATTATTCCTACATGCGTAGAACTTTGGACGGACATTTTGTCTGAACTTAAGATGTAAATGTAAACCACATCTATTCGGAGATTTGCCTTTTGAGAATAATACTTTTATTTACTTAAAAAAATATACAAAATGCTCTACTAGAAATAAGTTTACAGTGTAGCACCTTGTTCTTTATCCCATATCCAGTATGGGTGATTTCATTTTTCAATAAGATTAGTTTGTGCATCACTAGTAAGTTGAGCTCAATTATGATGGCCTCAAGTACGCCACTAGGTGGTAAATGTGGAATGTAAGTGCTACATTGGGATTGGTAGGAGCCACCTTTTGACGCCTATATCTTATTTTGTGGGTTTAAATATTGAGATTGAATTTGACTCCTAAGGGGAACTGTATATGGTACATTGTGCTTGGAGTGGAAAAACTTGTAAGAGATCAATATCCTACACAATTGAGCATCAATTCTCTCCCACTTGGATCGATCAACCATAGTGTCATCAAATTTTGTAGTGAGATGATCTGTATATCCTTGTTCCATGAACTTTAACTCAACATAGCCCAAGTAGAATAGTTACTACCTTTCAATTTTTCAGTAGTAATAATTGTAGGACTGGTAATTGATGAATTGACAATGGGAGTTGTGGTTGTGAGTTTGGATGTAGATGTTACAGATGTATTGGATGTAGACATGATGATAGTAGGAAGTGTCACCAATTAAAATCACCAGGAGAAATGAACAAAAAACAAAGAGTCTAAAAATTTCTCTCTCATGGCTCTAATACCATGTAAGAGAAGAAGGAGAGAGACAGATATTTGGGAATGACTTTTTTATTCCTTGTGAAATAAGTGATACAAAAATGACACATATATATGCAAGAATGAAATCAATTAAGATCCTAAAATCAAACTATCAATATCCTAGAATAAAGCTAGTATAATTAGGCTATCTAATCCCTATAATTAAGCTAATGTATCTAGACATATTTACTAATGTATCTAGGCATGTTAGCTAATGCATCTAGACATAGACATATTTGCCAATGTATCTAGACATGTTAGCTAATGCATCTAGACATATTCAACAAAACTAATCTACTTTTAGGTTTCCTGCTCAGTTGGTGGTACGGATTCTTTTTTGACAGGCGAAGCACATACACACCCTGTAATTGGTAGGGACTGAAATAAGGACATTTGCCTAATCTTACTGCTTATTAAATTGTATGCAATGTAATATAGAGAAGAAAGGGGAGGGAGAGGATATTAATGTCAAGATTTACTTATGACAAGTGTGAATGTACTATTGTCTCTTCTGTTAAGTTGTATCCTTTTGCAACACCAAAATTCAGTAACACTTACCGCTACACTAATGGAATGAATCTACATTTTTAAATTCTAGATATTTAATCGACTTTTGCTGTATCGACTTTTATCAGCTTTCATTTTTTATAAACTTTCAGGGGTGCTGCTCTTCCTACTAACACTCCCAATGTTCCATGCATCTTTGATCCTCATGGAAGAGCTGGCATATGTGGTGATTGGCTATTGGGTTCAAACTTGGAAGCTGCAGCCATAAGTGGCATGGCTCTTGCTAATCATGCAAGTTTCCTTTCTATGGCTTTTCCTGCTCACCAGCTAGTTTCATATATCATGTTATTATAAATGTTACTGCAATTTTACTTGAAGTTTTAATGTTTTTTATATGTCTGCATTCATTCCTAGTGTCAGTTTGCTCTGTTGTTAATGGATATCATGCTTATATTTTCTTGGGAAAAGCTAAACATGTTGCATTATCAGAAGTGCTAAAACTCAACTTGTGCAAATGTAGATAGCAGATTACTTCCAAAGTGGTGGGAAATCTCCGGATGAGTTTGCCGTTGGTTTAGGCAGTGAATTCCGACCACTTAAAGGGCATGATATTGGGCAGTTTCCTGGATTGCAGTCCGCAGAGCAAATAAACAAGGCACAGGCTGTACAGCTTAGTGCATGAATCTACATGCAGGTAGAATTTTTGTTACCTTTACACTATGTTTTTCTTCCCATTCATTCTATATTTATTTATCCATTTTTCCTTTTTTAAAGAAACCATAGTGGTTCTTGGGTTTGTATGCAGTGGTGCAAAGTGGTCTTCTTTGTTATTTATTATTGCATTCCATGTCTATTTTCCTTTTATACAATTTTAGACACAAGCATATCGAAACATATCAGGAGGTTGGTCAAAAGCATCCTTGGAGATGCATACAATGCTATGATGGACCATATTCATTATTTGTAGAAAACCTTGGTTCTAAATTTGTATGCGCTGTATCAAGGCCTGTACTTCTCCTGTGATATTATTGCACATGTTGAGATTTGGAGCTACAAATGTAAGATAAAATGTCATGTGGGAACGTATATCTTACTACGGTACTTCAAGTGTAAGTTTATATATCCATTGGCGCTAGACCAAATTGTAAGTTTCAGACTGTTGGCTGTGCATGAGATACAGCAAAGAAAATTTAGGTGCTTCCTGTATTTGACCAATGTCAAGGTTTGGGAAAAGTAGACAACATTTCTGGGGGACTCCTGATAGGCTTGCTAGTGTGTATGTGATTTGCTGGATGCACTAGCTGTAATGCCTTCTTACCATTGAACACATCGGTTATAATCTAATAGTGGTGTGAATTACGTGACGACAAATTTGAAGACTTTTACGCTAAGTAACAAATTAAAACTCATGACTGAAGTTAAGAAAATTATAAAAATTATCCCAGAGGTGTCAATTCCAATGTATGTTCCACCCCTATGCCAACTGCAACATGTCAAAGTCCTTTATTATATGTGTATACCGTTATTATGAGGCTTTGTGGTATGTCTCATAGATCTACACTTTGCTTGACTAGGCTTGTGAGTTTTATTCAATCGGGTAAAAGTTGATTTTACTTGTGTTATTTTTGAAACACGCAACAGTTGAGGTTATTTTGTTGTTTGTCCATGATTAGTTTGACTGCTTATTAGTTTTTTTTTTCCTCCAAAGAATTGCAAGGAATTTAGATACTTTTTGATTAAAAGATATTTATAATTCTTTTAACAAAAAAATGATATTTATAATCATTGAGTGAAATTTGTGAATCAATCAATGGAGAAGGAAAGATTCATCATCATCAGTCTGAGCAAGGAATAAAAGGTACCTTGTTTGGAACTTTCCCTGTCTTTTATCGTCAAATACTTAAGATTGCTATGTTACATGGGCATTTGAAGTAATTGACTTTTGTTTTATTTATAATAGCTGGAATTTTTTTAGTGAATATTCCTTCTACCTTAAGCAAACTGATATTTCAGTTGAAGAATTCTTATTTCATTTGACTTGCATGTTTTAGCCTACCATTGTTAGTTTTTAAATACTCCCTCCGCCCCATTTTATGTTTTGTGGTCAAAGTTGCACCCAGTTTAAGAAAATTGAATTTTGATCATTACACATTAGCAGACAAACAAAGAGTTCCCCATATACCCTTCTACTCAAGTTTAAAAGAATACTTGTGACTCCCATGTTATTTTCTTGAAAATTGTGCATAAGGGTTAATTTGACTTCTCAAGACATGACACTCATGTTGGAACGGGTGAAAATTGGAAACATGACACATAAAATGGGATGGGTGCATTACCTATTGTATTTCCACTGAAAATTATTAAGCTATTGTCCTTGAGACAAGTTTAGATAACTTACTGATTTTAACTGATATTGCTCTTATGGTATTATGCAATAACTCCAAACCAAATTTTTATTTTTTGGTCTCAAAATTAAATTAATATTTCTGATACATAATAGGGTATAACTTTTGGAGGGGAACTTTTGATACTGGCATTGTTAAATAATAGAGCAGATGCTAGTATAGTTTAGATTTAGTATTACTTATGTTTGGTGCAGCATCTACTGAAATTCTGTTGTGAAAATATGTTGTGATACGTACTATATATTTCAAAATTACATGAAGAGCATTCATTTAAACAAAGCCCATTCTTGAGGCCTAAAATGTTAGTTACCAAGTAAGTTAGGCCTGGCATTTATACACATTGTAAGTGGATTCAAATCCAATTGTTCAATGAGTTTCTTCAATTCTTTATGTTATATGGACTGGAATGATTAGGATTAACTTTGTTTTGTACTGTTCTAATTCGAAGTTCTAAGGTCACACGTGGCATGCTGGAATAGTCATTTAGAATTGAAAGGTCAATTCCATCTAGAATGGGATTACACTTGAAACGGATTGATTCGTTCTCGTTACCAGTACTAAAATTAAATACATACACTCAATGATACATGTTAATGGAAGTGAACTAAGCATGTATCATGTATGTTGGATATTAGGAAAGTGGAATATGAATGTTAATATATACTTGATTAATCAGTTCTCACTCCCCCCTGCAATGATTAGTAATAGTAGGTGGTCAACTTCATATGTTTCATGAGATTCCCAATTTTTTGAGATACAGTTATAGAAGATGAGCTCTAATCTTATTCCCCTTTTACCTATGGAAAATTTTAAGCCATGCCTAGATAAGTGTTGAACCATTCAATAGTTGAGCTTCTTCTGGACATACGTGCAGTTTGTTATGGAATAATTGTTGGTAGTTTGATTGTGGCAACATGTTCAGTCCTTTTATAGTACTTTGTAGTAGTTGGCCCGAACTGCTTATAATGGTGGCCTTGGACAACACACTGGTTATTGGAGAAACATGACTATGACCGTGAGAGCTTCTGGTCTTGCCTTTACCAACGTTGTTTATTGTCTTTATTTTTCTTTTACTTTTTAATCTATGTTATTGTTTACAGTTGGAATTATGTTGATTCTGATTTATTTATTGTTTCCTGTAAAAGTAGGTCTGGTGATGCTGCATTGTGTTGGAATATTAATCTTCTTACCTATGGATATGTTATTGTACATGACCAAAATTTCTCTTTTACAGAGGGTTTACCTGAGGGTGCAGCTTGCGTTTGCAGATGCGATGTCAGGTCTATTGGATTTTAAAACCAAGGATCAGTCCAGAAGGAGGGAATATTATTACTTCACATAATATTCGTGTTTGTGGATGAAGAGCTTATTATATAAGACGCCACCCAACAAAATCAAGAAGTTTTGTTGTCCTCTGCTGCAGAAGTTTTACACTCCATTTGTCATTGTTGGTATGCAGAAGCAAGGCCAATCGCACCAATGAATGACTTGGTGATGAATTTGGTCAAGCAGGATACGGGGATGGTCGACAATCTTCTTGTCATCTTGACATCTTTAAGTTTTACGAGAGCATGTCATATAGTCATGCTAATTTAACTCTGAGATCACTCCCCAGCTTTTTCTCCTGGTAGGGAAGAATTTGATGCTGCTGAAATTTGAAATTATTGTATGACTCTTCTAGCGTTAAAAACAATCGCTGATGACTTGATATGAATTTCATAATACAAATGGATTATGAATTTTCCTTTGAATATCTCCTCTTTCAATCAAATTTATTTTTATCGTTGCAGACCCAGAAAGTTGGAAAATGGAGTGCTGTGAATGACTGATGCAATGATTAACGTTTTCTTCGTTTTAAATTGAGACGTACTACGTTAGGCTTTTAGACTTCAAAAGATAAAATAGGGAATGTAGGGGCACTTCCTTTGCTTTTGCTTCAGTATAAAGTATTTTAAACAAAATGTGTTGGGATTAAAATATAGGATTAATTATCTATATACTGGCAGCATAGAAAATTTTTTAATCAGCAGGTTTATATCTATGACTAGGGATATAAACGAGTCGAGTTGTCTACTAGGGTAACTGTCCGACTCGAGAACGAGCTAATTTCTAGTATTTTAGTGTCCTATTCGAGTGTACGTTGAGTTATACATACATGTATGTATGATTAAATTTACCAAAATGTCTATGCTTTTTGAACAAATTATATTTTTTTTTACCCTTTACTACTTTAAATATAAGGTGGATATTTTTGTAATCTATTTAATATGAAATTGGAAAAAAAGACAATAATCTCTTCTCTCTTGTTGATTATTCCTTTTTTTTTTTTGGTTGACCAACTATTGTCTCTTAGCCATTCATCACTTTCTTTCCATGCTTTCTTTCTCTCCCTTTCTCCGTCAGAGTTCAGATCTATTATCTCTCTCTCTCTCTCTCTCTCTCTCTCTCTCTCTCTCTCCTAAGTTCATATCGATCATCTGCCTCTCTTATGCTTAGTTTGGGAGTTGGAGTGTAAAAGAAAATAAGAGAAAAGAAAGTGAGAGAAAAAAAAAGGGTAAGAAACTTTACTTGTTTTTTTTTTTTCCTTTTCCTCCCAAATTTGGGAGTAAAATTTTTTATTCTTTCCATTTCCTTTCTTTTCTTTCCCTTTCCTTCCTCCCAAACAAAGGAAAATAGTTAAGTAACTTTTCCCTTCTTTTCCTTCCTTACTCCCAAACAAAAGAAAACTTTAAAATTTTTTCTTTTCTTTTCTTTTCCCTCCATTTCCTTCCTCCCAAACATAGTGCTAGTTTCTGACTTTCTTTCTTTGGCGAATTTATGTGGGGTTGGGAGATGGAAGAATCACATTTGCTTAGAGGTGGAAATAGCGACCTTGGGCTCTATCCAATTGGTTGCTATCTGTCATTTTTTTTTTGTTTTATTCTTGAGTCCCCTATGATGTATGAGCCCAAAAGATTTCGTTAGTTTTGTGTATGGTTAGAAGAGAGAAGAGTTACCTCTGGTTAAAGGAGGCTTTATCCAATTGGTTGCTATCAGCCCTTTTTGTCCTTTTTGTTTTTATACTCCATATGATGTATGAACCGAGAGGATTCTATTGGTATAAAATATCTGAGTCTTGGTGATAATTTGAGGTAGATTAGTGATGATAGTATTGCATTTTTTTAAGGCCAGATCTATTAGCTTTTAGTAATTTTTATGTGGACCTGAGTTCAGATTCATAATTTACAAAAAAAATAAGCCTCGATGATGTTATTTTGTAATGGAACTCCATCTCTGGCAAGATTCCGATGATAGTGGTAGGTGGTGCATGGTAGCTCTGCCTCTGTCACTAGTTTTAATTGAGGATCTTTTTCCAGAATTAGATATAGTTTAGAGATTTAGGTGTAATTTTGTTTGGATCTTTTTTGTAAATTAGATATAGTTTAGAGATTTAGGTGTAATTTTGTTTGGATCTTTTTTGTAAATTAGATATAGTTTAGAGATTTAGCTATAATTTTGTTTGGAGATCTATCACCCCTATAAAGTTTTTATTATTCATAGATTTACCCTTAAAATTTAAGAATGATCAATATTAGTCTACAAGAATAAATATTCAATATTATTTAGACATACCAAAATTAAAATTAAAAGGATTTGAGCGAGCTTGAGGTCTAAAATAGCAGGCTCAATGATCTTGAACTTGAATTTGAACATACATTTTGTGAGTTGATTTGAGCTCGAATATAGTAATAGTTGAGATCGATTCAACTCAAATACATCCCTATTCACGACATATCACTTCTAGTGATATTGAAAACTTTTTGTTATATGTGTGACATACATCTAAATTTACCCGTGTAAAAAAATTCTTTTTAATTACCACTATAAGATCAATCCTAAATTTAAGATGTTTAACTTTACTTAATCCAAGGTATAGTGGAACAAAATGAGATTAGATTGACGAAACACATTATTCTTTATCTTCTTAATTACCGGTTTGAAAGCTTTTCATGTCTATTATTGTGGTAGTGCTCCATAAAGCTTTTATTATCTGAAGTTCGAATTCCTTAAATTTTGGCAAGCTATTGAACAACTTAAACTTCTTCAATTTTGATTCAAGTAATGTTAATTTACCTAATTCCGAAGTATCAAAATTCTTGATGAACCCGGTACAAAATTTCACTCCTCAGCAATTCAGCCCCAAGAGATAGGAAATATTAGAACCAAAGCATTTGGTTTTGGACCGAATTGGGCCTTTTCAGGAGAAACTGACACAGATCCTACTCAATATTAATCTGTGCAGGGCCTTAAGGTTGCTTTTCCCTTCTTGGAATTCCATATTTTCCCGTTAATACTTTTATTATTACTTCACTTTTAATTTTTGTGGTCGTTAAAATAACAGAAGTGGTTAAAAAAGGAGGGAAAAACAAATAATGTACCATCCTGTCAGTCTTCATTGCTGCTGTAATAATGTCTAAACTAATAATAATGACCAAAAAAAAAAAAAAAAAAACTCAGTGACATTTTACAGATCCAAACTCCCATCTAATTTTCACCCTCAAAAACACCTTATTATTTCTCAAACCCCAGACCCCCTCTCCATTCTCTCCCCATTCTGCTTCTGCTCTTTTCTTCATCTGTCTTCCTCTGCATCCAGTTCAAAATTTTATATCTTTTTTTTTTTCCACTTCAACAGTTAGCTATGAGGATTAGAAGAAAATCCTCCTTCATCTCTGCTTCTCCATCTTCTTCTCATTCTTCATCAGCATCAGCCTCAGCAAATTCATGCTCATCAATCACCACCAACTCTTTAGCTTCATCCACAGATTCATCCTCCTCCACCCCACCAAATTTCTCTCCATGTTCATCAACTTTAGCTGCTTCCAAGCGCTGCCAAGGCCTTGATCTGCTTGTCAAGGCAATTCACTTTGTTACAGCAGGGTCAGTTGTTGGAGTTCCTTATATTCAAAGAAGAGTTGTGAGAAGAAGAAAAGCAGCTTTGAAGTTCCATGGGCTTATCTTGAGCCGATTCCAGGTGTTAAATGAGGGATCAGAGCAAGAAGATATGAAAAAACAAATGCGATCTAGGACAAGATCAATGTCCAAAAGGCAGAGCAGTGCAATGGAGTTTCCATCTAAGGATCAAGATTCTGTAATTCAGCCTTGGAGTACGAGAACTCGGAAGCAGAGATCTAGCAAGATTGGCGATGAAATGTGTTCTTGAGATAATTATTTTTTGTGGGTTCTGATTTTTTTTTATCTTAGATTATGATAATTATATGTAAGAGTAGTTATGTTGTTCGAATGCTCTTTTTCTATTGGTTGATGCATAATTTATTACTACTATATTTGAGAGTCTTGATTTGCTTTTGCTTATCAAGATCAATGAGAAAAATCAAATTTTGTAATATCTTCTCAAGTTATGTTGGATCTTTAATGATTTATATGAGGGATAATGATCATTAATATTTTCTTGAATTTTCTTCTCGCGTAATTGAACATTTTTTTTTTGGGCTTTTCCCCTTCTATTTCATTCATGTTCTGTTGATATAAGTTGTTGGATTTAGCGACCATTCAATTACTGATTAAGAGATGAGCATGACATGTTAAGAAGCTTCACTGTGCCGCTTGAATTTTAGCAAAAGCATAAACAAGGCAGCTATATCTATCTTTGATTTTGTACTGCTTAAATTTAATAAATATTCTACAGTTCTGGTTACTTCTCCTTACTGAAGATTAATGTCATTCTTGTTATGTATTTGAATTTGCTAAATCAAATATCAATAAATCTTCTTAAAGTGATTGTGACTGCATGTTGCATAGTAGCTTTTGGCCAACTATTTCTGCTGCTTGATCAGTTCTGAATTGTCAAGAAAGTACAGTTTTCAAAACAAATCCGAGGTGAGGTGACTTCAGGTTTTTGACACGTCTCTTTTAATGGATGACTTCCCTAGTGAAGTTTTAAGTTTATGGAGTCTGCTTAAGGATGTTGCAATCATGCAGGGGTAGATTAAAAAAGCTCCGAGGTCTGAGAATCTTGTAGTAGAGGTTTAGAACAATGGTCATAGTGTTTGAGTACTTGTGTCAAGCGAGCCTACAAGTGATTAGAAGATGCATGCTGTTTGAGTTTGAGCCATTAGCCTGCACCTCTTGATTTGAGTTCCATAGTATCCAAATTAATAAGAATAGGTGCCAGTGATGAGTGCTTAGCAAATAGCTTAAGGGATGCTAGCATTTTGGTTGTGCATTAAATGTTTTAAGCAATACAGTTTCATCTTGCTTGTTTCAGTAGATCTTTGGCACATAGTTTGAAGGACCGCAGACTGATTTAGTACGTTAAGATAATCACTTCTGGATTTCTTTTCTACCCAATTCAATTTCAGTTCAAATTTGTACTTATTGCAATAAGCATTCTAAGTTCATTCTTCTTGAGACAGGTCTTTCCCCGACTGTATCGAACAGGGGCATGTGCTAGAGTAAGCATTCAGCATGATGTCATTGGTACTCCTAGACATCTCAGCTACTCTAGTTTATGATTTCCTTGTGGTTGCATGAATTTTGCAAGATTCTATGTTTGTATTTGTATAGCTTTATTTTCTAACCTCTGGGTCTGGACTGTAGATAGGCATTGTCTCATAAGAAGAGACGACTACTTGACCGCAGTAAAATATGATTTATTATCTTCCCATCAAAGTCTTTTTCTATGAGAACCAAGAGTATTTCTATGTTAATGCTGACGACTGACTCCTCCAATGTAGCAAAAGCAATTTTGAATGAATTGACATGAAAAATCTGGACACCATGTTCAGAGGAGTTTGTATTACTTTAGGGAGGATGTACGTGGTAGCTTCTCTTGGGACTCTTTTTTCCAAAGGTTCTGTCAAATGATCCTTTCTTTATCTCTTTTGTGTTAAGTCATGAGTGGATCAAATTAAGAAAGCTTCTCTGTTTAATTAGGACTTCAAAACCAATGTAAAAGTTGTGGGAATACATTATTGATCATGGTCCAAGCTGGTCTTTACTTTGTTAAAGAAAGGGACATTAGAATATTACATGGAGATTACGGTTACAAAGTGATTTCCACCTAAAGGTGGAGGTTGAGATTGTGTATATGAGGTGCCTAGTGTTTCAGTGAACCTATTATGGTACTAAATCAAGACAAAATCTTCCTTGCAAATTTAACAGACTAGCTAGGCCTCTGAGTAGAATGGCAGTCTCAACATACTGTTACCATTAACTCACTGACATAAATTAAAATAACACAAATCTTTATCCATCCCGTGTCTGTGGAGGGCGTAATCGGTCTGTTTAGCTCATCTTTCACTCGTACAAATTTACAGCAGGATTTGAGCAGGCAAAAAGGACGTTGATATTGTTCTTACTTTACCTGCACCCAGATTTTATGCTGCGTGAAGCTGGTAATAAGTGTTGTAAACAAAGTTTGAAAAGTACTTACCGGTAAAATCAAACAGTTTATGACAAATTGAATCAGTTACTGCAACAGACTCTTTTGTTAATGGTTTAATTTTTCTCTCTTACGTATTCCTGTTCCCTGTGGAACAATCATACCATGAAAATGTATCTTTCCAAATAAAGGATAAAAATGTGTAGGCCATTGGTTGTTTGGTAAAAAGTTCCAGAATCAATTAGAAAATTTTAGGATTTGGGGCCGGAAGTATTTATTTCTAACGCTTTGTATAAGCTGCAAATTATAAATTTGCAATCCTAAATCTTTGTGAACAAAAGTGTAAACCCTCAGTATTATTTTGTGATCACATAATGTGCGTATAAAAAACAGAGGTTTACTTCATGTAATCAATCACAATAGCACATTTTAAATTTTAAAAACTTGACCATAAATTGCACCAAACAATCCAACTTGCAGATCACTATGCACTGGATGGAAAGTTCTAATATTTGATAAGATTTAATTATGTAATTTTAAAAATGGACAAGTACTTAAAAAAAGCTTTGCAAAGAAAATCACGGGCGCTCTAATGAGAATCCGTAAATGACTTCTAGTTGCGGGTTCTTTCTGCCTTCCAACTGTGGCTTGAATTCAAGATATCTTCATGCATAATCCGTGGGTGGATTCTTGGTCATGATTTCCAAGTATTTTTGTTCACAATTTGAGCTACGAGACCATCCACAATGCTTGGGTGAGTGAAATTGCTCCTCATGAATCTTTGGAATACTCTTCCTTAGATTCGTGATCATATCCATGACCATCAACCTATGGATATTTGATAGAAGATTGTCCGTTCCTTGTTGTCATACCTTGAACCCTTCAAATCCTTATGAGCGTGTTGGAAAGTGATCAATTTTGGCAATGCATCTTGTATGTCTTTTGTAAAGGCATTCCCATGATCAATCCTTGCACATCTCACTTCAAACACGTTGTGAGAAGTTAAAAATTTACAATATACGATCTAATATATGTTTTTAATATTTTTAATGTGTTTTTAGTAGTATTACTATGAATTTGGCTCATTTTTATAACATATATTTCATCAAACTAGGGTTGTTCTAAATTTAGAGTTTTTCTCTCAACAATTAGGATTTTTAATGCAGAATTTATTTTTTGATCAATTTAATGCACAAATTTATGTTACTTTTATAGGATTATGATAGTTGAATATAATTTGGATTAAATGGAATACAATTTAGCATTGAGCCAACACTACCAAAATATCATTGGGCTGTAGGAGGATGATCCATCATTGAAATAGGCCCATTTGGGCCCAAATTCATGGATCCATGGTAACCTTACAAATCTCATGTTTGGTAGAGAAAATGTCTTCTGCAAGTTGCATTTTCTTTCCAGCCTATTTTGCAGATTTTTTGAGATGTCAGTTATTGGTGGTTTGCCCAAAATGATTTTTCAAAATTCAAGAAAGACTTTTTTAAGTTCAAGATTGAATTTTAATGATTATGTTTTCAAGTTGATTTGGGTTTAATTCCTCTATAAATGTAAACCTTTCATTTGAGAGAGCTTGGAGAGTCTTATGAATCCTTAGTAATAATAATAATAAAAAAAATGCTCTCTTATACATGTAAGGCTAAGCGGTATATTAGTTTTGTAGTTAGTTCTATCTTATCTTCTTGTAATCACAACTATGGAGAAACTCAATTACTGCCTACATGTTTGATGAAATGCATAGAGAAGCTTTGGAGCTAAGTTCATCATAATAATGAATAATTCTTCTCCTTTTTCTTGCATCTTCTTACTTTCATGTTGTATTATATTAGATCCTCGTGTTTAATTCAATTTTACACCATGTTAAACTAAGTTGGGATGCTCTAGAGTAAGAATGAAACTAATGAAATGAGATGTTTAATTTACAGCCTAATATGAATCTTGTTTGTTCATTTACTTAGTCTCATACAATTGTATTGGATTAATCACCTTGTATAAGTTATTCTAGTTGTTATGACAAGGGAAGTTGCACTTAACGGTGGATAGTAGTAAAAGAAGCTTGTGTAGTATAATATGGAGATAGTTATGCTAATAAGTGGATTGAGGTTAAAGTCATAATTTGTGCACCTAATACACTAAACTCATGCAAGACTTTACCATGGAAATAAGAAAGCTCACATGTTAGTGATGTTCAATTCACAGTGGAATCTAGTTTTGGAAAATATTGGAATTAAGGATGTGTTTGTTTTTGTGTAATATTTTCTGAATTTTCTAGCGTTGGTGACTATTTAGTGTGGGAAAATTTTTTCTTTAGTAAAATATTTTACTTTAGGAGGTGGAAAATAAAAAAGATGCACTCTTTTTCGAATTAAACGTCTATTAACTAAACGCATCTTTAACTCTGGCCTGTGGAGGAGAGATATTCGAAGACACAGAACGATGAGGCTGCGAAGGAGAGATCTTCACTCTGCGACAGTATTCAATTCCACACTCCAAAGAGACAACCATCTTCAACTACAGCGAGGTGAGTGTGGTTTCAAAAATATTTTAGTTTTTTATGGGAAAAATTTTTTACGGTTTATTTCAAATTTTGGCAAATTTGATGTTGCTGCTCCAAAATCTTGTGGATTGATTTTACTTGTGATTTAGGGTTTGATTTTGAAGAAATTTTTGCTTTTTTTTAATTTTCTTTTCTAGTCTAATATTGTCTATAAATTAGTTATTAGATGTATCTGATCATAATTGATTCTCTTAAATTTTTGGGGTTTCTTACCTAGACAAACTTTTAAATAGATTTTGGTGCTCTAAAATTCTCTCTAGTTGTTCTGTCCATATCTATCTTGGAGGTGGTGTAATTGGTTTATGGGTCATAATTGGTCTCATTATGACGGACTATGTATTAATACTATCACTCGAAATTGCTTTGGGGTTTGTATGTGTTTAGAAACTAAATAACTTGCATGAATATATTTTTTTGATTTTGCTTGTTGTTCCTTAAAACAAAATGCAAGGTCTCATAAGCACTTGTAGTTTTGCCAGGAGACCTAGACTAGTGTAATTTGAACCCATTTCACTAAGCTTTAACTAAAAACGAGCAGGATTGAGTTATTATAGGCTAATAAGGATGAATTTGACCAATTTAGGATATCTTGCATATATTATCTTTTATTATTCAATAGCTAATCAAACCAATTTTATCTTATACCATGTATCTGAATGGATAATCTTTCAGAATCTGTTCTTAGAAGATCATTTGAGTGTTATAGCTAATGTTGAATAATACTACATTGTTTTTTTAGATTTGTGCTTATTACGATTCTTTTGTATGGGAAGATTGATTGAGATTTTTTTTGAGGTCTTGGATATTGAAAAGTCCTCTCCTAGTCCTCTGTCTGAAATTGGGGGTTCTTAAAAGTGTGCTTGCTTTTCAGAGCCCAGTATAGTGCGTAATTTCCAGAGCTTTTCTGATTTAAACCTAGACAAGAGAAGTTCTTTTCACTCTTCTATTCCATCAGAAGTGGTTTTCTATCAATTTCACTTTATTTGACCTTATATCTTATCTGATTGTTATGAGAATTTTGAGTATTCTAGACAATTTCTAAGTCAGTAGGAACTAAAATTTAGGCCATGCGCCAATTCTTCCTCTTACTATAATGTAATAATCATCAGGTTCGTAATTCTATGAGTTTACTTCTACTATAATGTAATAATCATTAGGTTCTTAATTCTACCAATTTACTACTTAGAGTTGAATTGACTCTGTAGTGTTGCTTTAACCGACTCTATTTTTTTTACTAGGACTGGGAGCAATCTTCTGGTGAAAGTCTTCTACAGATTCAACTTTGTTCTTGACGAACTTTGTGGTTGCTCTTGGATATCAGTCACCCATCTGTTACAACATGCTGCTTCCATTTTTACGAAGTATTATTGGTGTAGATAGTCTTGATGAACTACTAGAAGAAAACAATTTGATATTTACATAATTCTGTTTGAGTATCTATCTTAAGGTGCTATGTATGTTTAAACAAAACCAAAAAAAATCTTTAGGTGATTACTCTCATGTGGAATTTTTTATAATTTTATATAGATATATTTTTTACAATTTTTCTTGCTTTATAATCTTTAAGCCCTTGCTTAGACTTATTAGCTATTATAACTCCTTTTTGTTTTGGGGGTGGGGCGGGGGTTGGGGGGGGGGGGAATTCATTGGTATTTCATGAATTGATTTTAAGGTCGATAATAAAAAGCTATCTTTATGGATACTGTAACACATTTTTACATATTACTTTTCATTGGTAGTAATAGGCATGATACGTGATGATAATAGGTTTTAAATAATTTATATATTGCATAGGGCATATTTCTTAGTTATATATAATTTCTCTAAAATTTTTATAAAGGTTAACAATTATAATATAACACTCAATTCTTATGGGAAAAAATTACGTGGTTATAATGGATAGAAGGTAAAGCTAGTAGTAGGGTGAGATAAGTGTGAGGTTGGCAAAAAAGGTATCATTTTAAGAAATAATAAGAATTGAAATCAAAAAATATTTTCATTGAGCTAACTAAACACCTAAAAATAATGAAGAAGAAATGATTTTCCTAAAAAATAAGTTCTCAAGAAAATATTTTTTAGGGAGAATATGTTCAGTTCAAACAAACACACTCAAAGTCCTAAACAAGGATGGTAATTAACAACGATTATAAGCTTATTTTTATATTTTGTGACCTTTACTGAATTCTATTCATAGACAACTTGGTTTCGACAAGTTTTCTTCATTGTTTGCTTTCTTGGAGTTGATTTACTACATTCAAAGTAAAGTTTCGGTTTATTTTTCGCCACTCAATGTTTGATTGTTTAGATAATAGAGCAAGTTAGTAACTTTGATAATTGTGACACATTGTCTCTCGTGGGATCGACCATAATGTTCCCCTCACTGCAATTGACTCGTGCACTTACGGTAAAAGAGGTATTAGGTTAATTTACTACTTGTTCATGTGTGTTTTTCAATGACTTTATTGCATATCTCGTAGTTCTAATACCACTCACATCAACAGCGGCTCATTCTTTTTTTGACTAAAAACGAAAATTATTCCAAAATTTGAATATTGGATCTTACTTACACCCTAAAAAAATTATCAAACCCAAGATTATGTCGTATAACCTTTTTTATTTTAAGTTATTGACTTATTGAGTATATTTAGTATGATCATTTTCTTTTTATTCTCTTCTCAAAATTTTAATCATATATTGGCATAAAACACATGTATCATTATTTTATTTATTTGAAAAATAGATAAAATAGCAAGTGATATTTTGTCATAAGTTTTATTATTAGCCCACAACTACTCAATTAATTAAAATATTAGAACTATGAAGTAACGGTTCAATCACTAACCAATGTTGAACTAGTGACCTACTAACTCTGTCCTTTTACCAAGCTGATGTCCAGGCCATGTTTAATAAATATACTTCTCTTGGTCAACATTTGGTATTTAATGAATCGTGTTTGGTGTGGTTAAAGACTGAAAATCAGAATTTTTCTTGTTTTTATTTAAATAAATATCCATTTTTCATTAGCTGTAAACAACATATTTTACATGAAAAAATATATCATATTCTATTTGAAGGTCATAAATTGGAATCGTCTAAATTTTGTTTCTATATTAAAGTTTTAAGAATATTGTAATAAAGACAATGTCCACTTCACCTTTCCATTTTTTTTTTTTTGTTTTTTGGGGAGAAATTAGTGCCTTTGCAAGAATTATAAAAACATTTTCTTTCATATAAAAATATATACTTTTTTAGAGTTACAATTTTTTTAGGGCATTAGCTAAGTCACAAGAGTTTAATTTAGGTGCCAAATTCAACATGTATTGAGTAGGGGTGGGCATGGACTGGTTAACCGGTCCACACACCTAATATTCGAACCGGAACCGCTTGTACCGGTTCGCCTAATTTATAAACCGTATCCGACCCTTATTAATCAGTTAACCGCTTATCGGTTACCCGATTAAAGAGGGTCGGGTACCGCGGGTAACTGGAACCGTATAGTTTAAGTTAATTTGACAAAATAGATCAAAATATTATAACATAAACCTTTGCTCAAATTAAAAAAAATGCTTATACAATTTCAATTACTTTAAAAAACAAGCAATAAGATTACAATTGAAACTCTTGCATCTACTCTTTTTAAAAGTAAAAAAGGTTAAAAAAGATTGCTCTTTTTAAGAGTAAAAAATTTATGTATTTCAATTATAGGAAAATAATTTTTTAGTTAGCATCAAGAAATTAAATTGAAAGAAAAATTAAATACGATATTTAAGTTTTAAAATAATCTTAAACTTGAAAATGATATGAATTAATATTCCTCAATTCCTCTATAAAATTACAAATGTTAGCCTTTAAGATGTGTATATGGATCGGTTCGGTTAACCGCGGTTTTTGAAAATTGATACCCGGAACCGGAACCGCTTTTACAAATGAGGTTCGGTTAACCTAACTGCTTTCAAAATTCGGTTCGGTTACCCTCATTTTTCGGTTCGGAATGGACCGGTTATTGCGGTTTTTCGATTTTTCGGTTATTTTTGCCCACCCCTAGTATTGAGTAGTATATGATCTTACTCATCATACTACCCATCTAATTTTTCCCTCACTACCATAATTCCATACACTAGTCTTAATATGTGCTAAATGCATATTACGGATGTTCATGGACCAAGTATCCGGTCTGTGAACAAAATTTATTGCATAAACCGGCTTTACTAGTTAAATAAAAAGTTGAACCGTATTCGAATTTATATATAGAGTACCGTTCATCGGGTTACACACAAAACTGATTCAAATGGTACAGGTATTTAACCTGAACTATAAGTTTCTCGAGAGAAAACAATTTGTAGCATTCAATTAAATTCCAATTTCGCACACCCTTGTATGAAACACATAAATGCATCAATGAAGTCTTGATCTTTAGAATCATAGAATCTTTCAAAATCTCATTGCAGCGAGAACGACAAGATTCCATTTTGTTGATCAAAACTGAAATTATTTCTCTTTCAAGAAGTTGAACTTTGCGCTTCAGTATCTGAAAGAACCAATAGAGAAACAGACACTTGAATATTTATCTCGAAAGGATAATATAATAGCAACTTAAAAAATTTACCAAAATTACCTCAGCTTGCAACCTAAAGATGATATCTGCCTCAACTGTGGAAGGAAAGTTTTATATCCGCCTTAACTTTAGAAGGAAAGTTTTTCATTGATACATTTTCTGACACTTTCAACCCACACCTGATAAATCTCAAGATGGATAAAATAAGTATCCATATAAACAGAGATGGAGATGGCAACTAGGTGTGGGCAAAAATAACCGAAAAACTAAAAAATTACAATAACCGTTTCATTCTGAACCAAAAAATGAGAGTAATTGAATCAAATTCTAAAAGCAGTTAGGTTAACTGAACCTCATTTGCAAATGTAATTTTGATTCCGGATATCAATTTTTAAAAATCGCGATTAACCAAACCGGTCAACATATACGTTTTAGAGGTTAATATTTATGAATATTATAGAAAAATTAAGAAGTATTAAATCGTTTTATTTTCAAATTTAAGATAACTCAAAAACTTAAATATCGTACTAGATTTTTCTTTCTGTGTAATTTTGTGGTTTGTATATTATTTTTATTTTTATACTTTGATTATCATATACTTTTTTAATATTAACTAAAAAATTATTTTCATACAACTTAGATGCAAAATATGAAAAATAACATAAATATTTTTACGTGTATTGTAAAAAATTTGATTCCTAATTTTTTTTTAATTTTAAAAAGAGTGGATGCAAGAGTTTTAATTTGTAATTTTATTGCTTGTTTTTTAAAGCAAAGCGGTTAACCCGCTAATGAGGGTTGGATACGGTTAGTAAATATGCGAACTTCTACAAGCAATTTCGATTACGATATTAGATAAATGAACCGGTTAACGGGTCCATGCCTACCCTGGTGACACCAAAGAGAAGGAGAGAGTGTGTGCTGAATAGTGTTAGGTAGTCTTAATGAGTGAAAAGACAAGATTATCCCTTAAGATAGATTGGGACGGGTATTCATTGATTCACAGTTACCCAACTCAATATCTAGGCTATTCGACCCGATATTAGTGGCCGCTCCAATTTCCTTCTTTTACAGTTCTAGATGAGTAAGTTTTCTCGATTTTATGATTTTTCTTGAACATCCCTAATGCAGTAGTAATACAAGTTAGAATGCATCATATTCAACATATGTCAAGTCTTTCAAAATAGCCCATTTCACAATCTTTTGTCTGGTACAATTCAATGTTACATAATGCCACTTATCAATCCTGAAAGCTAACTATGATTTTTGTAAGGACAATATAAGAACGCAGAGTATATTAGCAAAAAGAATACTGTGAATTGTTTATTCAAACCTGTGTACAATGATTGAGAAAATTAAACCTGTGTACAATGATTGAGAAAATTAACTTTTTCTTGAAATTGCATTTGTAAGTAATGACAACTTTACATTCAGTTGTCATGTCTCTTCTAACAAAAATTAACAAACCAAGCACGTGACGAAGGAAAAAGCAGTCACTTGAACATATTATGTTGGACTTAACTGCATGACCAAGAGAAACTAAAGGTGGAAATGAAGGGAGAGTTCCCGCAAGTTGTGGGCAACCTCCTAAAAGTCTTGCCTAATTAAAGCCCCTTGAATCATCAGCACAACGAGCTGGTCGGGCAAGTATTGTTCCTCTAAACTAATAAAGAAAAATTACTCCTTTTGGAACAAAATATATCCTCCGAAAGCACCCGCCCCCCAGAATTTTCACCCTTGCAAGGCTAGCCAAGGCGGCTTGGCTGTTGCTTCTCCGCCGCGGCTGCCTGATATTTGAAATTTTTGAAGCATTGCCTTTGGTTTTAGCGTTACATGATCTTCTCAAAGTTCTAAGCCATATTCATAATCATCTGTCAAAAGTACAATGGGTGATTTCGAGAATAAACCGATATCCCCGCAATTGTCATTGTCGTCCTCTTCTGGTGAATCAGAACCAGGGGAGTTGCAGCTCATAGAACGTGCTCCACCATTTTGGAGGAATCCCAGAGGGAAGAAACTATCAAAACAGCTTTCCATGTGTGAAACTCCTCGGGATATTGCATGGGAGAGACGTCGACGCCAAATCCTCCATCAAGAAAGGAAGAAAAACGGGATTAATAATGATACTGATGAGTTGACAGATGAGGACCTAAATGAGCTCAAAGGGAGCATAGAGCTCGGCTTTGGATTTAATGAAGAACAAGGGCAAGGGCTATGCAATACATTGCCTGCATTAGATCTTTATTTTGCGGTGAATCGACAGTTTTCTACAAGCCCTGTGTTGTCTCCAAACACTCCTAATAGCAATGGATCCTTGGGTTTAACTGCAGGTTCATCATCATTATCTTCTCTTGGAGGCTCATCAAAATCTCTTGGAGAAAGATCATCATCATTTGGAAGTCCAAAGAGTGACTCAGATTCCTGGAAAATCTTGAATCCAGGTTAGAATATTTTCCATGTTGAATATCAAAACGCATCCTGAATAGAAATGCAATGGAGAAAATTCAAAAGATTTATATGGATGAAATTATCTTTGATTATTATTTTATTGTATGAGCTTGTTTAATAATAGAACAAATAGGACTTTGTGGTCACCCAATTTAAATCATTATAGACACCGTAAATAAGTACACATGAAGAATCAAATATAGTCAAGAGCGCACGCAGGCCTGATTTGGTTCTCTAACTAGGGCTGCTTGGTTTTTCACACCGGTCGTTGACCTCCCCCCTCTGAGATAAAGAAATATGATAATCCAATTTGGTTTTAACCTTTCAAGGCTACATGTTTTTATAACCATGCATGGAACAAATGATTTAAAGTAATGAAATTCAATTTTTTTTTCCATTTCTTTTTGAATTTTTAATATCTTCTTTTCTCAATCTAGGCTCACACACACACGCACATAAATCAAGAGTTTATTTTTTCATATCAAAACGAGTCCATCTCTTTTTCCCTTCCCTTCAATGCAAAATAATAGTAATGCAAAAAGGTTCTCAATATATATTGATAAACTTTTTCTTCATGATATTGATATATATAAAAATTTCTTAATATATATTGGTAAATTGCTTTTCTTCATGATCTTGTGTGCAGGTGATGATCCTCAACAAGTAAAAACAAAGTTGAGGCATTGGGCACAAGCTGTCGCATGCTCTGTGATGCAATCCTATTGATGAAAGGAGAAATAGGAAAGCAAAAATTGAAAAAGAAATAGAGAAATGAAAGGAGATGATATGAGATGATGGAAAGAAAATGGATACCCATTTCTAAGCTTAGGGACTGTGATGTGTCAACAATTCTAGTGCACTGCTGCCAGAACAAATGGCACAAGCGGCATTTTGGGTATTTTCCTTGAAAGTGCGAAAGCAAAGTCAGGACATTAGTTTAAGATCAAAAGAAAAATGTTTTCTTGATTAGACGACCGTGCGGCATTGCCTGGACAATCCTGTATCAATTGATTTTTTTTCCTTTTTTGTTTTTGAATTTTGGTATTGCTTTTGTCAATAGTACAGGGCCACGTAGAAGTTTGATGTGATATTTAAGAACCCAAGCCAGGACTCCATTGGAGTTTTAGATGTGCTTCTGCAGCATGAATTGGAGGGGAAAAAAGCCACTTAACAAAAACCATGTACAAGCTCGGGATTAATCGAGAGTTTGTTTTTGCTTTGTGATGAGGTCATTCTTCCAATTAAATTCTAAAGCATTGCTAGAAAAAAGAGAGCAATTTTATGTTCCTGGTCTGTTATGAAATGTAGTTCAGGTATTGGTAGTCTGCCAATTTCTAACCATGTCTGAATCTTTTATAGTATAAATAATATTTTTAGTAGTATAGATGGGAAGATATTTGTTGTTTTGCTTTTATAGAACTTGTATATCTTGTGGTCGAAAAACTCAAACAAGCTGTAAATATTACCGGGGGGGGGGGGGGGGGGGGAAGTGAAGATTGTAGAAATGAAACAAAGCCATCAGTACTTTTTGCCAATACTCCATGGAATCTTACTTCCTTAACCACTTTCTATTTTCTTCTGTATATTTTTATAAAACATTTGAAGCATGCACAAAAACTATGATAAAATTTTTATGATCTGCACAGATGGTTGCTATACATTTTTATTCTTTTACTAGTTAGGATTTGATAGTGTGTCTCCCAAAACCAAATCAATTTAGAGTTGCATTTCACTTTTATTCATGTAATATTATGTGGCATTTCTTTATTGTTTATATACTTGTTATATATCCTTCGGATTTATTTGATAAATTCATAGAATATTAACTACGTATAAGAAATTATAAGAGTTATAATAAAGAGATTTTATTACAAATAAGTTGTATTCTTAAATATCTGTCGTCGTTGAAATGAAACAAAGCCATGAGTTTCTAACAATACTTCATTTATCTTGCTTCCTTGACCACTTTCTATTTTCTCCTTTATATTTTTATAAAGATTTGATGCATGCATAAAAACTATAATAAAATCTTTGTCAACTATAGGGGTGCATGCTATACATTTTTAATCTTTTACTAGTTAGGATTTATAACATATCACAATTTTCAAATGCATTGAATATAACATCATGATGATATATGTAATCTATTGATTAGTGGCATGATTAAAGTAAGAACAATACTTATAGCCTGAAGAATAATGTAGTACATGGTATGCTTGAGGTTGTCAGACTATTACCTTCCCAAACACGCTGCTAGCTGTTGTTATCTTGAAAAATTTTGTACAGAATTGTGTTTAGGGAGATTCTATGAGAATTATCTCTTATCATTGAATTTTTTATTTTCTATTCATCACAACAGTTTAAAGTTGGTGTCAATTCTCTTAGTTACATTCTCTATCATGTCTTACTATATCATGATTAATGTTTAATAGCTAAATATTTAGAAGTTGATATTACTCATTTACTCTGTTCAATTATATAAATTGAATGTGTTTAGAGAAGGTTATTTCAATTTTCAATTTAATTACATTTACCATCCTTGAGGTTTAACCATATTACTGAACGAACCCCATATTTTTGCAAAACTATAATCAACCCTCTGGTGGTAACTTTCGTTAAGCTAGCGTAGTAGACAAAGTAAAAAGACAAAACGACCATAGAAGAGGGAATTGCACAAATATAAAATGAAATTAATTACTTATTAAATGACCAAACGCCTTGCTAGATTCAAAGAAGAGACAAACAAACTAGAAAGGCATTTGGCCTTTTTCTCCAAGCAAAACACAGTCTGTATCTTTCTTTCCATTTTCACTCTACAACTCCTGACAGGAAAAAAAGCAGATGATTTTCCATCGACTTTTGCTCCAATCTCATTGGAAAGACAATGTAGATATTGTTGGTAAATTCATCAAACACTTTAGGAGGAGTGAAAAACTTGTTACTTTGCGTGTTGAGCAAGGAGCCAAGGGAGAACGGTAACTCTTATATTTCTTAAGGCAATGCATAGGTATTTTATGGGGCTAGACCTTGAATAATGACCATCATAAATACTGATCCGATAATGATTTTGAATTTGTTGTGTTTGAAAATGGAATTCTAGGGCAACTAATTCATGAAATTTAGGGGTTTTTAAATTGCATGCAAAGGTGACGCTTTCCCTGCAAAAATATGTAATCTTTAGTGTTAATTGCATGTATATGTTCTTATGATGACATATTGTACGAGTTGAACTAGAATTCTGGGGCAATTGATTCACTAAATTTGGGGGTTTTTAGACTACATGGAAGGTGAAGTTTTTTTTTTTTTTGGCATAAAAATGTAATCTTTAGTGTTAATTGACTATATATGACTATGATTATCAATGTTGAAATGAAATTCCAGATTTATGCATATGTAGTTAGGTTTATTTGGGGATTTGTCAAATAATAGTTAATGTTATTGTTAATGATATCAAAATATGTACGTATTTTGCTTTAAATGGAACTTACAAAAGTTAGTAGCTTTATATGACTAATGTGTTTATTTTACATAGGAGGGGTGGCTAATAATGAAAAATCTAGTAAGCTTGAATCTTGAAAACATGGTTGCTAATAATGAACCACAAATGGAAAAAATACAGTCGACAAGGAAGATGGGAAACAATGATAGTAGTAATAAAGGCACAAATAAGAGGTTCAATAATGAGAAAGGTTAAGCATGAATAGCATCAACGCACAATCCCAAGTCATCATTTACAAATGATGACTTGGAAATTGATAATGAGTTATATGTGATGAGTGATGATGATTGGATATCTATCGAGATTGATGGTGAATTGTACGATACATATATCATTGAAGGTGTGAAAGATGAATATGATGGTAGTAAAGAATTGTATGATTATTAATCCAATAGTGTGCCAATAGAAAATGATTCTAATAGTGAATTTGAGAATGATTTGGTTGGGATGTTGCTTGAATGATGATGAATTTTCAATTCCAGAAGGTAAAAATTCTAAGTTGTTGATGTTTAGGGATGTTTAGGCCTTTAGGAAGGTTTGTACGAGGGTTCTACTTAATGGAGATTTACTCTAATTGGGGACAAAAATGTAAAACATAGGGTAATTACACACTATGATAGTAAAGGATATAATTTGAGAGTTTATACTTCTGCTATGCCTGATGGTGTAACCTTTAAGATCAAGACTTGTAACCCAGATCGCATATGTGTAATGATTAAAAAAATCAAGGTTTTTGCTAAGTGGATGGCTTAGACAATTGTTGTGAAATTTCTGAGAGAAGAAATTATTCTTCTTATTTTTTAGATGAATAACAAGAGATACATATACCAAAGAGACTGTCATTCCAGTCCACAAAATCAGGAAAGAATCCCTTCAAATCAGGAATTCCACTAAAATAAGAAACTAATTAAATGAGAATTAGTCAATGACCAAATCTCTTTATTAGGAAACAAATCACTAAATTAAAATATATATGGTAATTCTACACTCCTCCTCAAGCTGGGTTGTACAAATTGTACATTCCCAGCTTGCAACTCAATTCTTCAAATCTGGTTCTTGGAAGTGCTTTGGTGAGGATGTCAGCAGTTTGATGTTGAGTAGAGATGTAAACAATTTGAACAATTCCATTTTCGATCTTCTCTAGGATGAAATGGCAATCAATCTCAACATGCTTAGTCCTATCATGATGAATTGGGTTTTTAGCAATGTTGATCGCTGCCTGGTTATCACAAAATAACCGGATCGGTTGTTTGTCTGCCATTCCCAATTCACTGAGTAATCTTTGAATCCAGATACCTTCACAAATCCCCAATGCTAGTGATCTTAGCTCGGATTCTGAATGTAATACCCAATATAAGTAAAGGGCAAAAAGGTCATTTGGCCTTAAAAAAAAAAGGGGCAGTCGGTGGGATTTTTCCCACAAGAAGGCAGCAGAACTTTCTGCAAGTTAGAAGAGAAAAGCAGCGAGAAAGAAAAGAAAAGAGAGAAGAAAGAAAGAGAAAAAAAGAGAGAAGAAAGAAAAGGGAAGAGAGAAGAAGAAGAAGAAGAAGAAGAAGAAGAAGAAGAAGAAGAAAAAGAAAGGGGAGAAAGAGAGAGAGAAGTCCGGCCAGCAAGGGAGAGAGAGAGAGAGAGAGAGAGAGAGAGAGAGAGGAAGAAGAGAAATAGGGAAGAAAAAAAAAGGGAAAAAGGGGAAAATTTTGGATTAAGCTAAATAAGGTAATTTTTATACTTCAATTTTGTCTATTAAGTAAGTTATGATATAGTATATGATATTTTTGATAGAAATGATAGCATGCATGGAGTAGAAATTGAGTAGATAGAATTTTAGAGTTTAGGAAATTTTAGGAAATTTGGAAAAAATGATTTCTTGGTATTATTTAGAGTTAATAGTTTTGTTAGGGTGTTAATTACCAATTAGAAGATGAAAGAGTTGGTTTGAGAAATTAAAGTTGAGATTTGATTATAGTTAGGCCGTGTAAGATGGGTATGTAATTGAGTTAAGCCTTGAGGTTAGATTAAAGTTAGAATATTATTTTTTCTAAAGTATTTTAGTTGTTAATTTTGATCGTTATGTTATATAATAGATTCAAGAGAGCATTTGGCGGAGGAAGCCGCCTAAGGGGGTGATCGAGTTGAGATTTTTGGTACATAGGCTATTTTGAAGTAAGTGTAATACATATTATGAATCACTAGTACTATATGTTGTTTGCAAAGCATTTTGCGAGTATTTTAAAGTATGCAATATGTATAAATTGAAATTGACATACATATATGTTGTTAAATAGATGTACGTTGGAAAAATGCATACAAAGTGGTTTATTTTGTATACAAAGTGGTTTGTTTGGAATATGAAAGTTTAAATGAACTTGCAAAGCATTTAACGGTAAATGATTTACGTTGAGTATATAAGATAATACATTTGACGTTTTTCAAAGTATGTTTTATATATTGTTAAAGTTTTAACATTAAAGAATGAAAAAGTGAATGGTTGTTTGTGACAATGATTTTTTGTCAAATAAAGTTGAAAAAATTTAGTTGTGAAATGATTTGAAAGTAACTCTATGCAGAGCTAACTAAAACTAACAGGGTTATTGTTAGTTTGGGTGCACCTAGTATATGTCGACTAGGGAATGTCCGCAGTAATTCCCTCCCTTCGCAGGATAGTATACCCTTCGGGGGATAGCCCTTCGGGGAATAGAGACAGATACCCTTCGGGGGATAGCCCTTCGGGGACAGAGTACCCTTCGGGGGATAGTAGGTTCTGCATAGTAGGGATTTCGAAAAATAACAAAAGTTGGTTATGAAACTAAAAATGTGATTTTACTAATTGTTTTATGTCATATGTGATGACTATACAGATTTTATACGAAAAGTGGGGATTTTGAGTAAAATTGTTTAAAATGGTTATAATATGTATTATGCTTACTGAGTGTGAAAACTCACCCCTCAATATTTTTTTCAGTATTTTGTAGAAAGTGCAGGAGTTAGAACCAAGAGGAGAATCTCAGAGCCATTTGAAATCAGAGGTATTACCCGGTTATTTTGTCATTGCGGATACAGGATAGTATAGTATAAGTATTATTCTGCACTTATGGCTATGTGATGCAATATTTGATATTGTAAATATTATTTCTGGCATAATTGCTCCGTTGGTTTTAAATTATGAATCTTGGAGATGTTTATATAGAAATAGATGAAGTTCTTATGAGCATTTACTTTATGGTTGAAATGAATGATTGATGATTTGTGTTAGTAGGTTATAAACCTATGGAAATATTGTGTAAAAGTTGTGAATGAGACGATATGGTGTATTGTGAATATATTGGAAATTCTTGGGTTGGCTGAAATTTTTGTGCAGGTATTTTTAAATTTTTGGGAAAGGTCCAAATACAGAGGAGATGCTGTCGAAATTTTGGTAGAATTTAGAGGAAAGTTTAAGGCTTACGTGGTTTGGGGCGGTTTATTCCACTTCAAGCTACGTACCGGTCATGACCTTTAGGGTCAGGGTCGTGACACTGCCCTACTCCGTGAGACAACTGATTGTTTCTTACTTCTCCATGTAACAGGTTTCCTAAGACATATGAACAGTAACCAGAAGTTGAGCGTCTATCTAGTAGATTCCCTACATGGTCAGCATCAGTATAGACATCAATCTCTCTTTTGTTATTCTTCTTAAATAATAATCCTTTCCCAAGTGTTAACTTCAAATATCTCAATATCCTATACACAGCCTCCATATGCTCCCCTGTTGGATTGTTCATAAATTGACTTACTAAACTAACAGCAAATCCAATGTCTGGACGAGTGTGGGAGAGATAAATTAATCTCCCAACAAGTCGTTGGTATCTCCCCCTGTCCACAGGCATACCTTCTGATTCTGCACCTATCTTTTTGCTTGGATCCATGGGTGATTCTGCTGGTTTACAGCCAAGCATTCCTGTTTCCTTCAACAAATCCAATATATATTTTCGTTGAGTTGCTGCAATACCTTCTCTTGACCTTGCTACTTCCATGCCGAGGAAGTATTTTAGATTACCAAGATCTTTAACCTCAAATTTCCGGGCCAAATGTTGTTTTAAGACCTGTAATTCTTCCTCAAAATCACCAGTAAGAATAATATCATCAACGTACACAATCAAAATAGCAATTTTCTTCTTAGTTGAAAACTTGACAAACAAGGTATGATCTGATTGGCATTGTTTATACCCACATTTGATTACAAACTTCGCAAACCTGTCAAACCATGCTCGAGGAGACTGTTTGAGTCCATAGAGGGACTTTTGTAGTCTACATACCTTGTTTTTTGTATGAGAATTTTCTATTCCAGGTGGCACTTCCATATAAACTTCTTCTTCGAGGTTGCCATTTAGAAATGCATTTTTAACGTCTAGTTGATGTAATGACCAGTCACAATTTGCTGCAATTAAAAGAAGAACTCGGATGGTATTAAGTTTAGCAACTGGAGCAAATGTTTCTTGATAATCAACACCATAAGACTGTGTAAATCCCTTAGCAACTAGACGCGCTTTCAGCCTGTCAATGCTTCCATCTGCTTTGTGTTTGATGGTAAAGATCCACCTGCAACCTACTGGCCTTTTTCCAATAGGTAAATCTGTAAACACCCATGTTCCATTCTTTTCAAGTTCTGTGATTTCCTCATGGACAGCTTTCTGCCACCCTGGATGTTTGAGAGCCTCATGAATACTCTTTGGAATGTGTACACTGTCAAGAGAAGTAATAAATGCCTTGTATGTTGGAGAAAGAGAGTCATAGCTCACAAAATTTCCAATTGGATGTTTGGTACAGGATCTTACACCCTTCCTTAGTGCAATAGGGACATCAACATCATCAATTTCTAGAACACTTAATTCATGAGGATGATTGGACTCACCTGAGTGACCTTGAGGAACATTAGAATTTGGGTCGGAGTCATGACAATGCACGAGAGGTATGAGATCTTCAGTCTCCTTGTTATTCTTTTTCTTCCTGGTATAGACACGAAGCTGGAAAGATTCAAGTTGCACAGACCTGTGATTTGAGGTTGGATTATTAGGTGATGAAGGCTCGAAATTGGATTTTGGTGTAGTGTCTAAGTCGGAGGGAAGAAGGACTAGAGGTTGAGACGTAAATTGAGGTTGAGTTGTGTCTTGAGTTTGAGTTGACTCTTTGATGAGAAGCTCATTCCAAAATTGAGATTCCCTCATATTCTCCCCCTGAATGTCAGATTTTGAATAGTAAGGCTCATGTTCAAAGAAAGTGACATCCATTGAATTGTAGACCCTTTTTGTAACAGGAGAGTAGCATTTGTAACCCTTTTGGTTGGAAGAATAACCTAGAAAGACACATTTGATAGACTTGGGATCTAATTTGGTTCGATTTGGGGAGTTATTATGAACAAATGCTGAACACCCAAAAATTCTTGTAGGGATGTCTGAGGAGATGAATTTGGTATGAGGATAGGTTTTCAGAAGAATATGATAAGGGCTTTAAAATTTGTGAATTTTAGAGGGCATTCTATTTATTAGGTACGCAGCAGTGAGAACTGCCTCATCCCAAAAATATTTAGGCATATTAGTTGTGAATAGAAGTGCTCTAGCTACCTCAAGAAAATGGCGATTTTTCCTTTCGACTACTCCGTTTTGTTGAAGAGTATCTACACATGAGTTGGTATGAATTATGCCATGATGTGAAAGATATGATTCAAGATGGGACTTGAAGTATTCCCTGGCATTGTCAGTTTTAAAAATTTGAATCTGAGCATTGAATTGATTTTGAATCATCATGTGAAATTTCTGAAAAATGTGACTAACTTCAGATTTTTCTTTCATAAGAAATATCCAAGTAAGACGAGTGTGATCATCCACAAATGACACAAACCACCGAGCACCATTGAGACTTTTAATTCTCGATGCACCCCACACATCACTATGAATCATGGTAAATGGACGAGTAAGTAAGTGAGGAATTGAAGGAAAATTTGCTCGTGTATGTTTAGCAAACTGACAAATTTCACAGTGAAAAGAACTTGGATTTTTATTGATGAACAATTGAGGAAACATCTTTTCTAGATACACAAAATTTGGATGGCCTAGGCGAAGATGCCAAAGCATAACTTCATCCACATTATTGACACTAGAATTGAAAATGGAGGAATATAAATGACATGATGACTGACTTTTTGACATGGTAGAGGACATTTTGCAACTTGAGTGACCAGCTTGTGTACTTGGAAGATTATTGGTTTTGAATAGGTAGAGATCTGACACTAACTCAGCATTGCCAATCATCTTCCCCGATTTCATCTCCTGAAATTCACACAAGTAGGGGAAAAATTTAGCAACACAATTAAGATCTTGGCTCAACTTTCTAACAGAGAGCAAATTACAGTCTAAATTTTGAACATGAAGAACAGAGGAGAGAACAATATCATCTGTTAAGTAAGCAGATCCTATTCCCAAGACCATGGAGAGAGAACCATCTGCAATACGAACTGAAGAGTTACCCTTTTGAGGTCTGTAATTATGTAGGAGATTTGCATCTCCTGTCATGTGATTAGATGCTCCGAAATCCACTATCCACGATCTATTTTGGTCCCTGCTAGTCATAAGGGCAACAGGAAAATTACCTCGATGAGCCATCATACTTGTTGCTTGAGGTTGACTGGTGGATTGCAAGAGATTGTGGCTAATCATTTTCTGCAGAATCTCTATTTGTTCTCTGCTAAATCCACCTGTTTCACTTGGTGTTTTCTCCTCAACTGATGAAACAGCATTGGCACAGCTTTCTTTATCCTGGTTTGACTTGTTTGGCTTCCAGTCAGTAGGTTTTCCATGGATTTTCCAGCAAGTTTTCTTTGAATGTCCTGGCTTGCAGCAATGTTCGCACCAAGGCCTTCCTCGTTGTTGTCGATTTTCATTGGCCTTGAAGTTGGTTCCTCGGACTGCAAGGTGCAGAACCATCAAGTAGTGGACTATTCGCTGCCACATCTTGAGATCCCATCATCACTTTTCTCCTACTTTCTTCACGTCGAACCTCGGAAAACACTTCTCTAAGGCTTGGTAGTGGTTTGGTGCCCATAATCCGTCCCCTAACTTCATCTAACTCCTTGTTGAGTCCTAATAAAAATTTGAAGATCCTTTTTTGCTCCACAATTTTCTTGTAAGTGGCTGCATCATCTGCACACTTCCAAGTATGAGTGTCAAACATATCAAGTTGCTGCCAATAACGTGTGAGGGTGTTGAAATATTATGTGACTGAGAGATTCTCTTGGCGAAAATCATGCAAGATGGCCTCAATCTGGAACAGTTTTGCTATATTTTTAGAACTGGAATATGTCTCTTTTGCTGCATCCCAGATTTCCTTTGCTGTGCAATAGAGAAGAAAGTTTTCACCTATATCAGTGTTCATGGAATTTATTAACCATGACATGATCATATGGTTGTCACTCTTCCACTGCCTAAATTTTGGATCTGCTTTATCTGGAATTTCAATTTTCCCTGTGAGATATTCATCCTTACCTTTTCCAGAAATAAACATCAACACGGACTGAGACCATTGAAGGTAATTTTGTCCATTTAACTTATGACTAGTGATCAGAATTGATCCGGAATCTGTGTTGACATGAGCAGCAATTGTTGTTCCTTCAGATTTTGAAGTGACCTCAGAAGAGGAGGTTTGAAATGCTGCTCCAAATTTTGTCATGTTGAATGGAATTGAAGGAGGAATGAAAATGAAGAATGAATTTCACAGATTTAGGTTTTCAGAGACGAATTGGAATGGAGGCTCTGATACCATGTGAAATTTCTGAGAGAAGAAATTATTCTTCTTATTTTTTAGATGAATAACAAGAGATATATATACCAAAGAGACTGTCATTCCAGTCCACAAAATCAGGAAAGAATCCCTTCAAATCAGGAATTCCACTAAAATAAGAAACTAATTAAATGAGAATTAGTCAATGACCAAATCTCTTTATTAGGAAACAAATCACTAAATTAAAATATATATGGTAATTCTACAATTGTGAACTTGCTAAGATCTGATTCTAGTGCAAAGCCACAGATATTAAGAGATGGATTAGCGAAGTATGATTTCCACCCAACTAAAATGAAAAAGTTCCATGCTTTCAGCAATTTTAAAGCCAAGTATCTAGGTTTAATGTTGAGGATGCTATTCTAGGTAGCTGCCACGACATGCATTGCAAAAGGATTTAAAAAGGCAATGAAAAAAATTAAAAAATTGAAGCCTAACGCTTTTGAATGGCTTCAGAAGATTCTAGCGGAGTTGTAGGATAGATACACTTTCTCAGTGGAGTTGAAAAATGATTATATCACTAACAACATCTTTAAATCATTTAACAAGCAGGTAGGGAGACTTAGAGAAAAGCATGTTCTTACCTCGTTGGAGAGCATAAAGTCAAGGATTATGAGCAGGCTCTAGAAAAGATAGGAAAAAGGATGTGCTTGTAGGAACAATATGGGGCCTAATACTATCAGTAAATTGAACAAAATTACTGAGAGTTGTTAGAAGTCACTATGCTATATATTAGTGGAGCAAAAATTGAGGTGAAAGATAGTGAGCTGACTTACATTATGAATATCAGTACTATAACTTGTGATTGCAATGTTTGGATTTAATAGGAATCCCTTGCTACCATGTGCAATTGTGATCATTGACAAGAGGGATGAGTTGGAGAAATTTTGTCATTCTAGTATGTCAAAATATACATATTTGAAGGCTTAAAATTAGGTCATACATCTAGTAGGAAATGTGAAGTTCTGGCCTAAATTTGTTGTTTAATATGCATAAGTTAAACCACCTATCCTTAGGAGGGTTGGTCGACTAAAGAAGGTAAGAAGAAAAAAATAAGGTGAAGCCCCTTGCTATCGGAAAGAGATCATCTACCATCAAATCTACTCTTTGCAAGCAGATTGTTCACAACAAAAGGACCTGCGAGGGTGGTCTTAAAAGAGACAGGTAATTGGAAAAGAAGAAAGTGAGTAATACTAGTAACAACATCTTTTTGTGAACGTATACCATTCTCATTTTGTGTTGTTTCTTCTTTGTCGATAAATGATCAAGAAGATAGCATCGATAGTCAGACATATGTTGTTGCGAGCATAATGAATAGTAAAGGCACACAAGAATTTATTGGAAATCAAGTGACAGCAACTGGAGCCTCTCCATTACAAAATTACAACAACAATGCTTTTAACATATCATTGCAAGGCATGATTTAGATTTCAAAAGCCTATTCACTACTTGGTGAAGAACTTGTTGGACACATTATGCAAAGAGAGGCAGCAAAAGAGAGTTAAAGCTAAACAAGAAAATCCAATAAGTGTGACAAACACACCAGCTATGAATGACAATGAAGAGAACCAATCCATTAGAGGCAAAAAATGGGCATCCAAATTTGTCAAGGTGAAAGAAGAACCATCCAATCTTCGAAGGCTAGCAAAGGTTCGTCCCAAGCTTTCTTGATTTTCACGAAACTGTGAGAGGGAGATAGGGAGGGGGAGAGAGAGAGAGAACCATGATTAGCAGGAGGAGAGAGAACAATTTTCTCTCTATAAAAACTATCAGTTTCTCTCTCTAAAGACCAATTTCTCTATTTTTATATCCTCGCATACTACTTATTGTCTTATCTTGCATTGATTGTATTAATTGTTACATCTCAAGTGCTAAAGGCTTGGGGTATTTATTGTTAATTAATCATAGTCCAACAAGAATTAGTAAAGTCCAATTTCAAAAGGAGACTGGAAACTTATCTTCCAAGATAGAAATTAGCAAGTCCAATTCTAAGAAGAAACTGTTTACCTATTTTCCAAAACTTTAATAATTGCATGTAAGCCCCTATATTTAATTTGTCTCATAAATTACCCTATGAGTATCTCATACTCATATTAGTAGTAAGTTAATTCCAAAGGTCTTGTTCTTTATTTGTGATGTATCCATATTGGCAATAATTACAAATTAAAGAGTTAGGTAAATTAAATACTTTAATTTATCACTATTTCAACTAATTAATTAATTCGTACTTACACCTCAAGATTGGCATCAGCAATACATTATAATTGCCCAAGTAGATAGGATAAGTTAAGTGGTTAGACTTTACCTATCAATGACATTATTGACATGTGGCTAATATCTTTTAATCACATTATATATCCATAATTAGTTTGGGGGTATAGAATTAGTACCAACTCCTATTCAACTAATTATCCTTTCCTTACTCCTGAAATCTAACTCTCATAAAGTACAACCTTGATTCACTCTCAAGTTATACTTTCATTTATGCGCAAAAAATTCATTAACATTTTCAACAAATGGCTAGACTCTCCTACTATCAAGAGCATGAATCCTATATTGATTACTCACTATTCTTTCGTGCTTCATATTATGCTCAATCTACCCCATGTGCAACTTTGTAAGAGCAATGAGGAACAGAGTCAAAGTATAGTAATTTATACTCAAGATACTAAATATCACTTATACTAATACCATTAAGAATCAAATCATTAGCATTCAATGGTTATCTATATGGTGACTTTTAATAGATCAATCCAATGTACTTGTTCTCTAACAAGCATCCACATATATTAGGTATCACCACTCCAAAGCCAATGAGATCAACTATTACTTACAATAAGTAAAGGCAAAGTCTGTGCCAGTTTATTCGTGTTAACAATTTCTAGTCTTATTAATAATATGATTATAGATATTTAAAAAATAATTTATATGTAGTAAGAATCTCATCATTATAATTCTTATAAATTTTTTTATAGAGTTGATATTCTATGGACTTTATTAAATAAATTTGAATAATAAATAACAAGTAAATAAATGATAAAGAAAAATCATGTGTTATAGCATAAATAAAATTGAAATATGACCTTAAACTGATATGGTTTTAGGACATATAGGATTAAACTCTCACTTGCACTAAACCAATCACACATATGTTTACAGCTATAAGCATTAATATGACTATTATGCTTTTTCTAAGAAAGAGCCTTGGTAAAAGGATTGACAATGTTATCGTTAATGGAAATTTCCTCTATTTTTACATCATTTCCGCCAACTATCTCTCTAAGAAGATGGTAGCGCCGCAATATGCATTTAGATCATTGATGAGATCTAAGTTCAAATATGTACTTTTTGATCCAAATTGCTTCCTTTGTTGTTTTTGAAGCTACAACATATTTGGTCTCTATTGTAGAATCTATTATAGTGTATAGCTTAGAACTCTTCTAGGTAACAAAACTACTATTAAGGGTAAAACGATTCTAGATTGTGACTTGCTATCATTTTTGTCAGATTGAAAACTCGCATCTATGAATCCACATACCTTTTACTCATCTCCTCCACAGACCAATAATAATTGTTTAGCATTTTTCAAGTATTTAAGAATACAGGGTGTCACTTTAGTAATCATAGAGGTAGAAATCGGGTAAATGTAGAAAATTAGTGGCCATGAACTAAAAGCATCTAAAAATTTTAAGTATTTAGGATCTATCCTTGAAGAAAACGAGGGGAATAGATAAAGATATTATACATAGGATTCAAGCAGGTTGGAATAAATAGAGAAGTGTATCATCTGTACTCTACGATCGTAAAGTTCCATAAAATTGAAAGGAAAGTTTTATAAGACAGTTATAAGACCAACGATGCTTTATGGAACAAAGTGCTGGGTGACTAAGTGTGAACATGAAAAAAATGAGGGTAGCAAAAATGGGAATGTTGAGATGAAATTGCGGACATACTGGATTAAATAGAATAAGAAATAATAGAATGAAAGTAGGGGTATCACCAATAGATGAGAAGATGAGAGAATCATGCTTAAAATGGTGCTTAAAATGGTTTGAACACATGCATAGGAGACCTTTAGATGTCCCAATACGGAGTGTAATATAGAAATTTTGAATCAAATTAAAAGGGGAAGCGGAAAACCTAAAAAGAATTGGAAAAAAACTATTAAGAAAGACATGCTATATTTAAATCTTAATGAGAATGTGTGTTTTAATCAAACTTAATGGTAACATATGATCCATATAGCCGATCCCACATAGCAAGATAAAGGCTTAGTTATTTTTGTTGTTGTATTCAGTGATCCTTACCTGGATTAGTTTCATGCCTGTTCATAACACTCAGACTATAGAAGACATCGAATCTCGTACATAGCATATCGTGCATAATGGATTCTATAGTTGAGACATACAAGCTTTTTTGCATGCTACCAATCTTGACATATGTCGTAGGATACATATCTCTTGAAAGAGTAATCGCATGAGACATAGGTAAGTACCTCTTCTTTGATCGCTTCATACTAACCTATTTAGCATCTTGTCTATATTCTTGGGCGGAGTGAGACAAACAATCTCTTGGACCCATCTCTATAGATCCTTATTCCTAAAATATAGGTTGTCTCTTCTAAAATTTTCATGGAAAAGTTTGTAGACAACCATCCTTTCAAATTTAAAGCATAGGCGTGTCATTTTTCACCAACAATACGTCATCCATATAAAGTATCAAGAAAACAATAGTACTCTCACTAATGTTCTTATATGCACAAGATTCATCTTCATTTTTTGAGAAAACTAGGTTCTTTGGTTGTCTCATAAAAATAGATGTTTCAACTTTTTGAAGTTTCTTGAATCAATAAATTGACTTTTGAGGCTTACATTCTTTGCTAAAATTCTTAGATATAAAGCCCTTGAATTGTGTCATGTACACATACTCTGTGTATTTATATTTGTTGCTACTTAAAAGTTATAAATTATGCAATATATCTTCTCTTGATAGTCATCAAGCTTTTATACAGTTAGAATAGTCTATGACCACCACTCTGAGAGCTTCCAATACTATCGATCCTCAATAATCTGCATATGATATCTTTAGAAAATATTTAGAGTAGTTGAGCAAGTCACAATCATCTGGAAACTCCTCAACTAGTTATGTCTAATGTTACTCGTCACAATGCTATCAATTATCAAGTGTGAATTATCTAATTTGTACCAATAAAGCGAACATTATTAAATATCAAATTAGGAAAATGGTCAGGTCTTTAGGGAGCAACTCCTAGCAGAACTAGTAGGTTTATTTTTTGGTCATGAGAAAATTAAAAAAAATGATGATAAAGACATAAGAATGGTCTAAAAACAAAGGACAGCATGTTCCAATTTCAGTTCGCAAGATGACTAATAACTTTTTAATTACCTTATTAGATATTTGCATTTTAGATGAACTTGTTGGATAATTGTTCTTTGGATGACAGTTTATTGTTATATTTTAAAAGACTTTTATGATTGCTGGTTAATTTTAGTTCTCTTAGGATTATGATTTGTTAATTTGGCTATGTATCTCTTACATTTTTGTTATTTGGTATATGATACTGTGTTGATAAGTGTTTGTCATGATCAAAAAGTGGGTGATAGTTAACTCAATCAACTTTACTTTGATATGACAAATATGCTTTTAATGTTTTATGGAGCATTGATAGATTGCATTGGAAAATTAAGCATTCTTGGTAAATAGTACTTAAACATGGAGTTGAGAATAAAGAGCTAATGATTAAAAATTTACTTAAAGGCCTTGTGGTGCTTGGAGCCGAATGTATTTTTAAAGACAAAGAAAGTAGCATCCAAGCTAAACCAAGGATTTGGTTTGTGTAGGATAATTTTTTTATGAACTCTACACTTTTAAAAATTGATTACAATTTTGCTTGAGCTCTAAGTCGACCTTTAGGATTTAGGTCAAACTGTTCATTTATTTTTAAATTCAAATGATCTTTGGATCTTATATTTTTTTACTTAATATTTATTTATTTTTTTAATTGCTGAAATATTTTCTAAACATTCCTAAGTGTTTTTCAAGTATTGGTTTATAAATATTACAAAATTAATTTAAATTGAATTGCAATTATAATAGCTTTTAACCAAATTGAGTTTCTCTTTTTGAAGCATCATAATCCTTGTTAAATATGATTTTCTTAACTCTTTGTTTTTTTCAAAACAATTTGTCAAATGAGTTCTTAATTTAAACTCTTCAAAAATTCATATTTTTTATATTCATTTTCAATTAATGTTCTTATATGATTGATTATATTCTTATTATTCAATTTGGTTTCTTACCTTTTGTTTTTCAAACAACTACTTTCTTTGAAAACAAGGAGGCTGTCTTGTCTAAAAATTTTACAAAGCATTCCTCTCTTTGGAAGAAAGCTTTTGTGGGATCAAAAATTGATTTTTGTTTGTAAATTGTCCAGAGAGCTTGAAATATTTATTATTAGTTTCGAGATTCTAAGCAATATACTTGAGTTATATACCTTTTTTTTTATTGGCTAACCCCGTACACGGAGGGGGGTGCTACTCCAAATTTTATTAATTTTATGAAAAAGGAGGGGGACATGAACCTGACCTCCATACAGTAACTTTAAAGCAAAACAAATTTAAATAAGGAGTACTACTTCCTTTACATTAATTTTTACATTTTCCAAAGGAAGCAAATCCTAAACTATCTAAATGACATTCTCCACGAGCTAAGAATGGAAGATTAGATTCTTGTTGGAACACTTGACAACAAGTCAGAGATCCACCCACATTTGCTAGTTGATCTGCGGTCCTATTTGCTATCAACCATGGACAAGCATATTTATAATTAAGAATACTTACCAGAAGCAGAGAGTTTGATTCGATCTGAAAGTGCTGGAATCCATGAGCAAAACAGATATTGATGCCTTTGATGATTGCCTTAACTTCTGCTTGTAAACTGGTCCCATAACCTAAAGAGCATGCAAACCCCAACAACATTCTTCCATCAGAATCCCTCAGAACACCACCACCTCCACAAGTGCCTGGATGTCCTTTGGAGCTTCCATCTGTATTGAGTTTCATCTTTCCAATTAACGGGGGCACCCATTTAACAACCTTCCCAAGAAATTTATCGGGCATGGTCGATACAACATCCAAAAAAACATGCCAGGATTGAACATTCATAACCTCTTTATATTTAAGAAAATATGCGTCTCTTAAATCCCTAAACACTTCATCACAAATTTCAGAGGACTCATGCTCAATACCATCAAAGAAAGCCCTGTTTCATGCCTTCCATAAATTCCAACAAGTAAAAATAGGAATTACCTGTAAAATAAATCTCATACGACTATGCTTATGAGTGGCAAGACACCAACTTGACAGCATAGCACGTAAATGGATGGCTGAGACAGTGATACCACAATTTATCCCAAAAAACCTCCATACTTTAGAAGCTACAGTACCCGAGACAAAAGTATGATCAATTGACTCAGAATTGGCAATGGAACAACAAAAATATTTGGATGGTAGATTAAAACCAAATCTTCTTAAAACATCATCAAGAGGCAAACGCCCTAATAGCAATCTCATCATAAAAAATGGCACTTTCAATGGAACTTGAGAATGCCATATTTTAGAAGCAAACAAAGAGATAGGTCTACAATCTCTAACTGCATGGTAAGCAGATGATAAGGAAAAATTACCAAAAGTAGATTCTTGCCATATCATCACATCTGACTCCCATCCATTTGGAACATCCATATTTAAAACAATTTGAGCAATTTCTGCTAGCAACCATTGATGGAGGAGCTGAGCATTCCACTGTCCTTCTTGAACAAAATTATTCACCAAATGGTTTGCACTTATATTCAACCTGGTGTGCAAGGCTCCTGACCCCATCCAATTGTCAAACCAAAAATGGCAATCACCCTTATTAAGTAACCAAGAAATACTCAATTCAGCATGATTTCTTATATTAAGCATACACTTCCATGTAGCTGAGCTTGTCACTATAATTTTAGCTTGACACAGGTGAATGGCAGTGCAATATTTTAATTTCATGAAATTTGCCCAAAGTGAAGCACCCTGTCTGAACATCAACCAAAGTTTACAAGAAAATGCTACATAGACATCCTCCATACTCCTGAATTCTGCTCCCCCTCCATTGATTGGATAGCATAATTGATGCCACCCTATCCAATATAGCTTGGAAGTATTTTCGACTGAATTCCACAGAAAATTGGCAAATACCTTTTCCATCAACCAGAAAACCCCTTTGGATAGATTAGCAACAGCCAAAAAATGAATAGGTATGGCACTAAGGACATGTCTGATAAGTATTATCCTACTCCCTGGAGATAATAAGCGAGACTTTCATGTTAGTACCTTCTTCATAATATTCGAGCAAAGATCAGAGAAATATTCAATCTTGGCTTGCCAAAAAAATAAAGGGCAGCCCAAATATTTTATGAGAAATTGCTTCTTTGAGAATTTAGTCATCCTCTCAATGATTTTAACCCAAGCATTCTCCATTTTAGGATGCCTTAGAAAACAACTTTTCTGAGCATTAATACGTTGGCCCGAATCAACTTGATACTTGTCCAAAACATCCATCAAATTCAACAATGATTGCTTGGAGGCATTAGCAAATATCAAAACATCATCCGCAAAAGCCAAATGCGTCACATAAGGACAGCCAGGTGAAACCCGAAAGCCCACATAGTTTGGTTGATCACTCAATCTATTCAGCGCCCTAGAAAGAACTTCAGCACTAAGAAAAAATAGAGATGGTGATAAAGGGTCCCCTTGATGCAAACCCCTTGTTGATTTAAAGAATCCAAAACTAGCTCCATTAATAATTATAGTGAACCAAACATTCGATATCAAATGCCAAATCATATCAATGAAACACTCACCAAATCCAAATCGACGAAGTACAGAGATTAAAACAGGCCATGACACCCAATCATACGCCTTAGTCATATCTAGTTTTATTGCTATATTACCTCCTTGGGCCTTCTTCCCAATGCTTGAAATTAATTCTTGTGCAAGGAGAAAATCATCTGCTATACTTCTACCCTTCACAAAACTACTCTGCTGAGGAGATATATGTTTAGGTAGAATGGGAGCCAATCGATTAGATATTATTCTAGAAATCACTTTGTTGAAGAAGTTGCACAAGCTGATCGGCCTAAACTGAGAAAAATCTTGAGGACTAGTAGTCTTAGGAATAAGAACAATAGATGTTGTTGTAATTGAACGAGGAAGGCTACCCCCACAAAAAAAAAACTCACCACAGCATTGTGAACATCCTTAGCTATCACCTCCCAAGCAAAAGAGATAAAACTTCCCTGTGAACCCATCGGGACCTGCTGCTCTATCACTATCCATCTGGCCAATTATATTTTTGATCTTCTCTTCTGAAGGAACTGCCTTCAGTAATGTATTCTCTTCTGGTGAAACTAACTGCGGGATGACATCCAATAATTGAGCTAAAACCCTCGATTCCCCAGTAAACAAAATCTCAAAAAACTTAACAGCTTGATCTCATATCTCATCTTCTTCACTGATCCAGTTCCCATTCATGTCTTTTATTCGATGAATAAAGGCTTTGGATCTTTGGTCCTTAACCACAGCATGAAAATATTTGGAATTCTTATCTCCTTCTTGAAGCCATTTGACACGAGCTTTCTGTCTCCAGTACTGCTCTTCAATAGACAATACTCGTCTCAAGTCTGCCTTAGCTTTATTCAATATTAATTCAGTCTTTGGTGAACCTCCTAACTCAACATTTTCTTTTGCCCATTTAACTTTCTCCTCCGCCATTTTGACATTGGAAAATATGTTACCAAAGTGCTCCTTATTCCACTGTTGAATGTTTTTTTTAAAGCCTTCAGCTTGCCACACAATATAACCATCGGATGCCCCATGATCTCCATCTGCCAATAGTTTCAAATAACCTCTAAAAGGCCTTGATTGGTAGTCTAGACATTAATAAACCGAAAGGGTTGGGCTTTATTATCCATCGTCGTAGAGAAGTTCAGAAGTAACGGTGCATGATCCAAAGGATCCTGAGCTAAAGTGAGTGACTGATACAGAAGACATATCAGCACAATCTTCATTAATAAGAGCTCTATCAAGCCATTTCCATAGTCGTGCTCTACATCTACGGTTATTACACCAGGTATACTGAGAGCCAGAGAAACCTGGCATAAAACACACCCGCCATATTTGCAAAAGATAAGAAATCCAATGCCTCAGAGATGTTAAATGGCCTACCACCCTTCATCTCATTTGCTGCCGTAACCAAATTGAAATCACCACAGATACACCAAGGTCCTTGTGATGGTTTGCAAGCTAACAAATCTTCCCAAAGTCATTCCTCTCTTCCGATGAACATTTAGCATGAACAAAGGCAAAATTAAAGGTTGAAGGTAATTGAGGGTGTGAAATCTCCAGGCCTATGAGCATACTAGAGTTTTTGTATATTATGAGCATACTAGTTAAGTCATGGCTCAGAGTAGGAGTGCTTGTTCTTGGAGTCTTCTTGTATGTAAGGAAGAAATGTGATTAAAGTTTTTTTTTTTTTTTGTGTGAGAAAGCTATAAATTGTCAAGTCTTCTAGCATAGCTCTGTAGAAAAAGAGATAAATTACTATCATGGATGAGAGTTATGCCATTATAAAGAAAGAAAAATCGACAACTACAATAAAACAAATGGTTTTCCAAAATGCTAAGAAGAATACACTTTCGGTAATGGACATAGGTTATCAAGGACAAAACTACAATACATCCTTTTATCCCTTTCTTTTTTTAATTTTTGCTACATTATTGATTGATTTTTTATAATCATCATAATATACTTATTGTATTTGTGATAGCAAATTGGGTTAGTTTGAGATATGATTTGTCAATTTACTTGATTCAATTGTTTGAATTTGTACTTGTCAGAAATTTCAGAATTTAGAATAATGACCTATTCTATTCTCAAACCATGAACAATATGAGCTAGAAGCTTTCTTCATAACCCCTAGAACTTCTTCGTAGTGGTTCCCTTCCATGCCTCATTTAAGAGGAAACCTCAAAGTGGCTCTATTTCATTCATATCCCAATTCCATTCATTTAGTATCTCTTTGGTGTCATTGACATAACAAATATCCTTTCTAGTCTATATTTCTTTTAATATCCCTCCTTTGGGTTTGCCTATTTAGGATAACATTAAAATCCTTAGACATGATTAAGGTGTTTAGTTAGAGATACAAAAATTAATAATTGGAACAACTCCAATATAAGGAACGAGAATTGAAATTTTAAAGTGAAATATACAAAGTTTTGATTTAACCATTCCTTACTATAGTGGAGATTTTTTCAGTCCCCATATTTGATAACAAGATTTTGAAACGAAATAATTATCTAGCTTTTCTTCCTCTATTTTGACGTGATGTAGATTAGGTATAGAAAATATGAATTAAATACAGATGAATCAAGTAATAAAAACCTAATTTTCTAACTATATTGCAAGTATACGGGTCTATTGTAACATTTGGAGTATTAGGTGTCGAATCCTACAAGGAATCAATATTGACAACTACTAAGGCCTTATAACTAACTTTTATTAACTAAACAAACACAAAACAAGAATAATGGTGGATGATTTTTTATTTCAATATAATAGGTATAAGATTAAGAAACACTTGAATGAATTCAATGACTAAGAACCTAGAACATAGCATCTACTAATGAATCATGCATAAATGATTTGTTAAGTTTTATCTTGCCTTGTTTAGAATCCAATTCTATATGAGTCATAACTAGATCTCTCTATGAAATGACAAAATTCCAATTATTCTCATGATGAAATCTTTTGAAAATGTGAATTATAATGATTTACTCAAGTATTCATTATTCTCTCATATGAATACCTAAGCATTATTTGTTCCTTTTCCATCATTAAATGCATCTCTCAATGTCAACTAATAACTTAGATGACTTGTTCATATTGGTTATGCAAAAACAAGCATTAAAACTTGAAGGAGTAAACAAACAAAAACAAGCTTAACAAGTTTAGACAATTTAAGCCATGTTTTTAGATTCATTAATTTCATCTATGTTCTAGATAAAGCCTTTAGTGAATCATGACTAATGAGATAACTAAAAGTTCAAATTCAAAGGAAGAATTCATGTTCAACAATTCAAAGTAAAAGAGATAGAGTAAGAATGTTCAACCAAGTGTTTGAACAAAACTTCAATTCTATTTCACCTCCAAAAGTTGAACTTTAAGAGTTCTTGTACAATGTTCCCCACTATTTAATTGAAATAGAAAGAAACCTCTATTGAATTTCTACAAAATTATAACTAACTTGTTTCGAAGCTATTCTTCCTATCTAAAACTTGTTAAAATGCATTACAAATGACTTCTGACAAATAGTCTTCAAGTTATTTTCCAACTTGCAAATGCATTCAATGCATGGAAATGATAGAGATTTGCATTGAGATTCTAAATGGGTATAAAAGTCTTCAATTGTGTGCTCAATAAAATCTCTAATTGTAAAAATCCTATCTTCTCTAGAAAATTCTGCAAAAACCAACTGAAAATGGATGCAAGTTACAACCCTAGAAATATCTTGCCGACTTGGTGATTCGTGCATCAGCTCCCCGGCGGATCCTACACGTAGATCACTGAAACTGGGTCCCACTTGATTTTTTGAATTTTGCTAAGCTGGCTTCCATATGTGCAAACATTTTTTTACGTATTTTCATGCATTTCTAATGTAGAATTGAGTCTCCCAATTACTAGCATAATTTATTCTTCAATTATTTTTTCAAGAAATTCATCAACTTAACCCCTTGAATCTTCTTTGATTTTGATCCATCTTAACTCCAATTGATCTCAACTCAGGTTAAGTATGATGAATCTACAAAATTTTATAAAAATTGTGTATTAATTTGCTCAAAGTAACAATTCTGCCTCAAAACTTTAATTTTGGGAGAAAAATCTTAATTTTAAAAAAAGTTAGAAAATGAGTCATTTGCAATCAAAATTACTATAATAATACTAAAATCACACCAGAAACACATAATAAATCATACAATAATATTGGTCATTTTATCACTCATCAAACTCACGCACACTTGAGTCGTTGCTTGGCCTCAAGCAATTAAAATAAGAAATCAAATAATGATTCAATCATTAAAATAAAAAATGCCACTTTGTTGAATATAATTCCACAAAATAAAGTAAATAGGCATTATATAATTCCTTGTAATGTTTCTAATACTTATCATATCAAGTGAAAGGGAAGAAATTATCTCAAAATTAAAGCTAGTTCAATAAAATTTTTATGCTTTACAAAATTTCATACCATAAGTATTCAATATGGACGATCAAATATAACTCATGCTTATGTACACTTTCACACTATAGGGACACATTGAATTTATAAAATTTATAAGTGCCTTTTGACGTGAAGGTTAGTAGTTTTAGATTAAAACCCCCGATTACTCAACACTTTCATTATTTTAACCACAATTCATTCTTTAGTTTGAGAAGTAAAATTGTCTTTTGATAAAAAGATTGACATTTTGTGATGCAGATCCCTTATTAATTGACAATTAACTTCAATCAAACTTGCTATGCATACTCTTAATTCAATTGCCGTTTAATGTGAAAATCGATATTTTTAAATAAAGATTTTTAGTTATTAAGCAATTTGAATTATTGGAGCAGAACTAAATAAACATTCATCAATTTTCCTCATAATATAATTGTCCTTTTATTCAAATAATGCATAAGTATACTTCTTGTCCATATCTACCACTTAATAGTGTAAAATCAAATAAAGAAAAGAAATTTTAATCAAACATGCTAAATCAAGATATAATTACAACCATTTTACAAGATATACTTTCTTTGAAAATAAAACTCCTAATCCCATAATAACTATTTCTTCATATATTTTTGGAAAATCTTCAAACAAAATTGCATAAGTTAATTCAAAAAGTAAAGAAATTCAACAAATTTATGGCATAAAAGAATGATATAAAGGCAAATTTTGAAAAATTTTGGCCATATATTACTAAAACAATATCTTGACACAATTACTCCAAAACCATAACAAACATATTCCTATACCTTTCCCTCACACTTAAAATATCACATTATCCTCATTGTGTAAAGGAAAAGATAAAAGAGAAACATGGAACAAGAAAACTTCTCTTATTTTGTTAGAAAGTCCAAAAGATGATATTGTTGTTGTTCTTGAATCCTCTTGGCCTTTGTGAAGTTCCTTTTGTAATGCTTCTGCATGTTTTCATTTTCTCCATTCTTATTTATCAACTTTGCTTCAAAGCTTAGCTAATCTCAAATGCTATGTTGGAACATGTTTGAATAGCAAATAAGTTCAAAAAATAGCATAACAAGCTTGAAACACTTAATTTTCCCCATACTTAGTTGTTGTAATGTAGCTCCAAAAGGCAAAAATTTTGATACATGTGTTGTGTGAGCAAATGTCTTGTGTTATGATGAAGTAAAAGGCAAAAGAAACTTGTACCAAAATGCCTCACATTAAAATTTCATACTTTGATGCTAAAGTTTAAAATTTGGATCAATAAATTGAAATATAAAATGCAATCTATTTAAATGTGTTAAAATAGTTACTTCATGCCTACAAAGTTGCTAAAGAACTTAAAACAAATGTCCCAAAACATCTCAAACAAGAATCAATCTAACAACCAAAGAAAACAAAAATCAGCACTGATCTACAGGTTGGATCCGCAGCTTAGCTACCCATGGATTTCACCTGCTAAATAGCCCCAGAAGTTTGCAGAAATTTTCTACAGAAACTTTGTTCTAGGCTAATTTTTTTTCTGATTTTAAGTCCTAATTTTGATCATTTAAACTTCTAGTTTTGGAAAAATAACTTTACAATCATGTAACCATGTCAATAAACTTTGAATTCATGCATTAAAGACCTCCAAATTATCAACACATAAAAAATGAGAATCGATCAAATTGGGCTATTTGGTCAACCTGTAACTTCGAATTTCTAGATGAATTGGAAATTCAAATTTGTTCATTTCATGTTTTTGATCAATTTGACACTTTAAACATATTTTCAATGTTAAAACAAAGTTGTTGACATGATTTATAGTCATGCAAAACATGTAAATTCTAAAATTAGAATCAAAATCACAAAAAATCTCATATAATGACTTATAACCAAATGAATAGTTACATTTTTCACTTAATTCCTAAATTTAATTTTTTGAGCTATTCTAACCAAAAAAACCACTTTGAACAAGTTTCAAATGATGAAACAAAATTGCTCAAAATCACTTTACACATCAAAAGTCCATGGATTATCAAATGAGAGTCAAATTGCTCAATGAAACTTAGCTCATGAATAGTAAACCAATGGAATAGTAACTTTGAAACTCAAAGCTTAAAATTGGTTTTCTTGTTCATTTAAACCTCAAAATCACTTTAAACACATTTCAAATGATGAAACTAAGATGTTTAATCCTTCAAAACACATTAAACTCAAGAGATTTGCAAATTTGCTATTAAACATCCAAGTTTAAACATGAAATCTCAAAAATTGCATATAATGTTTCAATTTCAAATTCATACTAACAAATCAAACTTCAAAACACACGTAAAACACAAAACACCCCAAAGCAACTTAAAATACCAAAAGCATTAGGTTGCCTCCTAACAAGGATTCATTTAAAGTCTAGAGCTAGACTTTATAAGTGTATGCTTCACTTTTTAAGATCATAACCCAAAGAATCCTCTATTCCTTTGGGTGTAGATATATCAATAAGATTCAATTAGTCCTTTTTTCTTGATTTCCTTCTCCTTATACTTTCAAGACCTACAAATGTAAAACTTAGCAATTATCAAATTCATCAATCATATACAAATCAAAAGTAGAACATGGAATAAGATATATCTTAGTATTCTGCCAATAGTTTCAAATCTTGAACATATAGAAATGTCATATTAGATACATAGCTTACACTTACAATTTAATTTTGTTTGCAACTTGATTTAGTTGCCCTCGAGACTATGATTATATGGTGGAAAGATAATCTTTCATAATAGTACAAAGCAACATCACTCAAATGAATGATAACATTTTATGTTTTTGCAAAGTAATGATATTGGTGCAGGAAATACCTTAATTTGCTTAATGCACTATTTATGTGAATTGTAATTTTTGAATATATTTTATATTTATTTATTTTATCATGGCCAGAAAGTTATGGTAATTTTTATATTAAAAGGTCAAATCTATAAGAAAAATTTTTTAAATACTTTTTGATATTTGACTTGGTTTTCTTTTACTAACAATAGTCAAATTAAAAAGTGATCAATCCTAAATTTTTGTCATAATTCTCCATCTTAAAGCTATTCTAGGTACGCTAGTCTCTTCTTGTTAAATTTATTTTATAGTGAACTTATCATTCATCTATATTCTGTTGATCTTGACAAACAATGTTTGTTCATATGTTGCTATATGATGTTATATTTTTGTATATATTTTTCTTTTTCATTAGTTTGCTTTATATATTGGATAATGTTATTTTACTATTGTAAAATATGCTAATTATATGTTGAAAACTGTACAAATACTTGATAAAATTCTCAATAAATTATGATATTCTTTATTAATACTGAGTTTAGATTTTCACAAGAAACTAATGCATTAATTAAACATTCACTGCTTATTGTCTCTCTCTTTTTTTTCTCCTTTTACTATCCTCCTTCGAGAAAGCCATCTTCATCCTCCCCTTCCCTCTTTTTGCCTCCTTCTTATTCTCCATCTCTTACCAATATTCACCTTCATCTGATCTCTATTTCCATATTGCTTTTTCTCGTTCCTTTTTAGGCATCGCCTTTCCTATGATGTTTGTCTTTTATTATTATCAGACATTAATTCCACCACCAAATATGGTTGGATTGGTAGTATAATGCCTAAATCTTGCTAGGAACCACTCATACCAAACCAACAATATCTAAAAGATAATTTTATCTATATATAATTATTGATTATTTAAGACAAAACCAAAAGTGCAACACATTATTATAGAACTTGTTTGAATTCAAACAAGTCCTAATATACTCTTCAATATAAGAACCAAATCTACAACATGTTAGATGATGAATGATAAATTTACCAATATTATTATATGTTTTATTATATATTTTTGGTGCATTTTTAGTATAATTATAGTAATTTTGGCTTCAAATGACTTATTTTCTAACAATTAGGATTTTTTTTTCAGAATTAGGGTTTTGAGGCAGAACTAATATTTTGAGTTATTTAATGCACAATTTTTGTACACTTTTGCAGATTCATGATACTTAATCTAAATTTGAATCAATTGAAGTCAAAGTGGATCAAAATCGAGTAGATTCAAGTGATTAAGTTGAGTGAATAGTATTTCAAAACAAATTGTGTAATAGTTGGGATATTCAGCAAAATACCTGAAAATGCGTAGAAAATGTTTGAAGCATGTAGAAGCCAGCTTAGCAAAGCAGCAAAATTAAGTGGGCCCCATTTTGGGTGATCCACGGGTCAGCCACCTGTGGATCGGCAGGTCAGTTCGGGTTCTACCAATTTGCAACTTACATCATTTTTTTAGCTGATTTTACAGATTTTTCAAGTGAAGATAGGGTTTTGACAATTGTAAATTCCATAAAAAACACAAATGAAGACTTTTGTCTCAATTTTGGAGCTGAAGAAGAATCTTCATCATTTCATTGCATTTAATGTATTTGCAGGTTGGAAAATAATTTGTAGGATTTTTGTCCATAAATAGAAGTCATTTGTAAGATGTTAGAGATGTTGGCTAGAGTAGTCCAAGAAAATTCTAATCTCTCACTATTTTAATAGAATAGTGAAGTTATTCTAAAGGATCTCTTGTAGTTCATATTTTGGAAGAGAAATAGAAGTTTGACGTCTTGTTCAATCTTGAATAAGCCATTCTCAACTCTATCTCTTTTACTTTCATTGTTGAACATGAATTCTTGCAGTGAAAGAGAACTTATAGTTGTTTCATTAGCTATGTTGCACTAAAAGTTTCATCTAAAATATAGATGAAACTAATGACCTTTAAGCATGATTTAATCATTCTAACTTGCCAAGCTTGCTTTTGTTTGTTAATTTGTTCAAGTTTAACACTTGTTTTTTTTTCACCAACATAAACAAGTTATCTAGTTGTTGCATTTGATAATGAAAAATGAACAAGTAATGCTTGAGTTGTTCAAATGAAAATAATGAATGCTTAAGTAAGTCAATGCAATTCATGTCTTCATAAAATTTCAGCATGAAGATAGTTGGAATCTTGTCATTTCATAGTGAGAATTAGTTATGGCTCATATGAAATTGGATTGTTAACAAGGTAAGGTAAAATAGCAAGTCATTCATGCATCTTGTGGTTCATTAGTAGATTCTATATTTTAGGTTCTTACTATTGGATTCTTACAAGTTGTTCTATCTTTTATCTATTATATTGCATTCAACTATCTACCACAACTCTCAATTTGTGATTTGTTTAGATAATGAAGCAGTGATAAAGTCTTGGTAATTATATTTTATTTGATTTCTCGTGGGATATGATACCTAATACTGCAAATATTACAATTGACTCGTATACTTGTAGTAAAATGGGAGATTAAGTCTTTATTACTTAATTTGTGCGTGTTTTGCTTAATTTTCCCTAACTTAATTTACACCACGTCATTAGATCACTATTATATCTCCCCAACCATTAAAACAACATTTACAAAATTTATTGATATATTTCATTTTTAGCTAACATAGTTCAATGAAATCCATATGTGCAACTATAAATAAGGTTGTTGGCCAAATAATGGGATTACAACCTATGCAAATAAAGGGTTGCAACCAATATGAGCTGCAACATTTAACAAAGCCATTTTTTGATCGTTTGATCACAACTCAATATTGTTTTAAAACTTAACACTGGTATGATAAGGTAAATAACCAGTAGAACACTCACATATAGCTACTTAATGTTTTACTTATGAATGTCCGGTGCTATAAAGTACATAATTTTTTGCTATATTGACATTGTATTTTGTGCTAAAACAAATGCGATAAATAATATGTAGAGTGTTCTACAGTTAAGCAAATATTTATTATTAAGCAAGATAAAGTATGCATTACATAAGTTTTAAAACATTTAGAATAGATACCATTATTAGTCCAGTTGATTTGATTTTAGTATAATGATAGCATAATAAATAACACGAATTCAGATCTAAAACTGTAAGTGTAGAGTACAATTATAACAATTACATGAATGCAGTACTATTACAAAATAAATGCAATTCACTTATATTTTTTGCTTTAGATATCTAGTTTGTTTACTTCATTATATTCTTCTTTCTTCGTCTTACTTGCCTTTCTTGTGTTACTCTCTCCCTTTTCTTGTATTTTATATCTTTCTAATTTTATATAGATTTGCTTTGTACTTTTGATGTGGACACCTGAGGAGAGTCCTATTTATAGGTTTTCTTTTAGGTATAGGCTAGTTAGCATTTGTGCTGATATGGGAGTTATTAAGACACATGTCAAAAAGGAAAGAGACGCCTATCACTTAATGTGACATTTCTCAATAACAATATATGAAATGCACATAGTATATTGTTGGCCCCAAAAATAATACAACCAATATAGAGATAAATAAACTTGCAATAATAATGATAGAGTTATAACTAAATAAGTTCACAAATAAACAATAAATAAAGAAAAAGGAATAAAGAAAGCACACCAAGATTTTTATAGTGATTCGACACCAAACTCGGTACCTATATCCACTCTCAAGTAAACCACTTGGAATTTAATCTACTAGTAGCTTCTTTAATTGTTGGTGAAGCAAACCAAATTGTACATATGGGAGGATCACTCTTACTCTCTCTTCCTAGTTCTAGTTGAGACAAAGTCCCCACTTTGCTCACACTAAGCTCTACCAAGACAAGCTAAGAGTTTTACACCACTTATAACCCCCATACTATGCTACAATTGAATGTTTTCACTCACCCAATAAAGAACTACTCTATCTCAACTAATTACCTCACTTAGAACTATAAGCACACACTTACATAAGAGTATTTTCCCTCAAAATCACTCTTAAAACACTTGTAATCAATGTAGGTAAAAGTCTCTTTTCAATTCTATACATATTGGTATATATAGGAGTGAGAAAAGGGGTTGAAAATGGCTCTAACGATAAAAAACGCAATGCTGAAAAACTAGCCGTTACTACATCCGGATGCTCATCCGGATGGTCATCTGGATGCTCATCCGGATCATGCAGACGTCCGGATGGTCGTCCGGATAGTCATCTGCATGATCTCTGTCTAACTCAATTTGAGCCCTTCCAGCTGTCCGGACATCCGCATCTTTTTTTGTGCGTCCGCATGGTTGTCCGGATGAGTTTTTCTTTGTAATTTTCATCTTCTTTTTATTCCTAATGATTTTACTGCAAAAATAACTCAACAAAACATTAGTAAACATTATCATTAGTTTGTTAATCATCAAAACTAAGATGATGTGAGACCATAAGGTCTTCGTATATGCTATGAAACATATCGGTCATATGAACATGTGTTTTAAACATATGTCAAATACTAAGGCATGTGTCTTTAGCATGTGTTTGCAAATAAAGAAGAGTGGCATGAAAGTTTTAAAATTATAATTTGGTTCTTTGATTTTGAAAACTAATGCTTAGATAACAAAAACGCCAATTGTCAATACTCAAGAAGTACTTACACATAATATATCCTATTAGTAAATACCACAAGAATTTATATCTGATGAAAATAGATAAAGATCAAATTCCTTAAGGATAAAAAGTCAACTTCTTCTCCTAGCGAAAAAACAAACATTAAATTTTTAACCTAGAGAATAAACTTAAGGTATTTCGTTTGAATGCTTAATACCTTTTACAAACTTTAGAAATAGATTTTAATCTTGTTTTTTCATAGGTAACAATAATCAACACTTTTAATTCATATTTCTTTTGTCATTCAAAAACTTAGTATTGGGGTATTGAATCTTCACGTGTTCTGTCAAATTTAATCCATTTTGTTAGCAAATTTCTAAAATATATTGAATTTATTCTTTGAGCAACTAAATCAGTTTAGAATTACATTTCTTTATTTTATGGGTTTCTTTAAATTAAAATGTTAACTCATGCAATCCTAATTCATGAATTTAATTCAAAAAAATCTTAAATTAAACATTTAGCATGAATGAGGTATCTAACAATCATCCCTCTTTTAATATTGGTTTGTGATAACTGTGTAACGCTAGTGATGGCAATACAAAGTAACAATGGTGATATGTGGACTTGAGAATGTTAGTGTAGATACTAAATTTTGACACACGCTCATTTTTCTAACGTTGGGGGACATTTTCCTACTATTTGGAATCAAATCTTGATTTTTGAGTAAAAATAAAAAAGTCAACAATTTTGGAGGGTCGAATAGTAATTTTCTTTTATTGTAAATATTTTTCATTAATTTTGAGGGTTTAAATTCATTTTTTGTATTTTTATAAACATTTTTAAATTTTGTGATTTTTTGGGATTTAACTGATATTTTTCGTATATTTTGACAGTATAGGGACAAAACAGTAATTTCGCCTCCTGAGTATTATTTTTCGTCATTTTTGGGTTCCAAATGCAATTTTAGGTTTTTAAGCATGTTTTTTAAGTTTTTCAAATTTTTTTTAGGATGAATTGCTATTAATAAATTTATTATTTATAATTTTCTTAATTTTTTTTCATTATTTGTGTTTTTGGAAAAGAATATAGGTTTTAATTTTTTGTCAGGGTAAGGATGTAATTTTTGTGTCAATGACGTTTTGGTCTTTTCGTCATTTCTTGGAAGTTAAGACTTGTGCACTATAAATACCCCTATTTGGAGATTTTAAAAAGAGGGGGGAGAAAATAAAAAGTCTAAGGAGAGTTTTGAGTTTTTTTTTTAATTTTTAGTTTTTTTAGTTTTTTCATTTCATCAAGAACACCAAGAACACACACTTCTTTTTTATACATATCTTCAAGTTTTCACACACCACGCCAAAAACACACACTACACATTTTCAAGTTTTCACACACCACACCAAGAATACACACCACACATCTTCAAGTTTTCACACATTACACCAAGAACACACACTCACATTTACACTCACACATACACACACAATCACTCACACATTTACACGCACATACACACACAATTTACCAGAATATCACATTCCACTACCGGATCTCCACCTGCAACTACCAGAGAAAACACAGACAAATCTCCAGTCACAGACAAAACCCCCCCCAAATAAGTCCACCAGCTTACACAGAGTCACACCAGGCCATCCACTCATCACCAGTTCACAGCCTCTTCAATCAGATAACCAATACAGCCCTCTAATCACGCCAGGTTCAATCTAAATCAACCCAGACAAGCCTCACAACCTCACCATAGCTACTAATCACCAAGCTTGCATGTCCCTGCCAATTCGCAGTCACCCATTATCAAATCAGTTTCACAACCAGCATTAGCCCAAATGGCTTCTGCACCAACATCCACTGGCCACTACCAACTGCCCTAAACAACCTCCAAAACAACTCCAAACACCAACTCTTACAACACAGGCAAACATAGATTCACGCACATACAATTCACACAAGCATCCACACACACGTACATAGGACTCAGACACAGAACAACCCATATTCACACATACAATCAGACAAAATTCACACACACATGCACAAATACGCCATCAGACATTTCTCACACACAAAACTCATAGATTTGAGCATACACAAGCACACCACAGACACACAGACACTCACAAGCAACCAGAATTTCACACACACACCCAACACAGTACACCAAAGCAACTTGAAACTATCAAGACAACCTCACAAACAATGCCCAAAACGGAATTCATAGCCACATCACCAAAATCACTACACAATCAGTCGCATAAACCAAATACAATGTCCATTCACCTCCACCGTCTGAACTCACAACCCAAAAGTCAGGCCATCAGTAATCACCAAAAATCTCAGGCACCACCAGCTTCCAAACCTGCATAAACAATCACCAGACCATCTTCATTCCGGTCAGAAAACATCACCGCTGCAATTCCCCCAAACCATGTAAATAGCAAATCAAACATAGCTAGCCCCTCCTCCCTCAAAACAGCCATGCAATAATAGTCCAATTCCACTGATAATGGCTCAACAATGTCTCACCACCATCACGAAGCAGCTCCAACTCCAACTGTCGTTCCTCCTCTGCCTCTCATCACCACCTGCAGAAAAATACACAAACACCCACTGCCCGCAATCACTAAAACCACCTAAGCATTCATCAACCACACAAGCCCAATTCATGCCCAATTCCACCCAATTCAACACAAACGGCCAACAAACAACTTCACCCCAACTGCTCCACCTGCCATCGCTGACCATCCAAACCACACGACTACCAATGCCATCGTAACTCCACCATTCTAAATGGAAATTGGCAGCAGCCACAATGATTAGCTCTTCCCCATCCCAGCTTCAAGCCAACGATGCCAGGAAAGTCCACATTCACCGAGCCCTCTATCTGCTTTCAGGTATGTCCGTTGTTTTCTTTTTTTAATTTCATGTAATTAACATCTTAGAGGTGATATTTTATATATGAATTTCTGTGTGAATCTTGGTAGATTATTCATAGACTCGAGGGGATTGGGACATAATTGAAGAAAGCAGTGAAACCGGAAGAAAAATAGAGCATAGAGGGAGATGGGATGCGGGAGAAGAACAAGGGATAGAGTGAGTGAGAGAAAAGGAGGGATTTCAAGTGAATAATTAGACGAGAGAAAGAACACAGATAGAGAAGAGAAGGTGAAATAGGGGAGGAGAAAAGCAAAGACAGAGAGAAGAAATGGAACAAAAATGAGAGAGAAAAAGAGAAAGAGGGACAGCGAGAGGGAAGAATAGAGAAGACAAATAGAGAAACTGGAGAATCGATTGAGAGAGTGAGGAAAATAGAGGGAGAAAGGGATAGCCGACCAAGGGAGAGATCAGAGAAAGAGAAAAACAATAGGAAAGCCAGAGAAGGGAAGAAGAAAGAGAGAGTGAGTAAGAGAGGGAAATCGTTTGGTGAGAAGGAGAGAAGAAAAAAAAAAGGTAGAGACCACAAAAAAGAAGAAAAAAGAAGAAGATGATAGGGAGAGGGGTTTGATTCTTTTGGGGTAGGTTTTTAGGATTTTAGTTTGTTTATAGACTTAATTGATTTTACTACAGAATAAATATTTGTTTTTTTAATCCCTGTAATCTTGACCAGTGCCATTAAATCCTGAAGCCCTTTGTTTTCTGCAAATTAAATCCTTAGTAATTATAGATTGACCCTTCTAGACTTGGTCTCTATCAATTAAGTCCTTTAATTTATAATTGGGTCTTAACACTTGCTAGGATTTACTATTTACCCCATAATTTGCCTTAATTTGCAATTTTACCCTTTCATTAGTTAGAATTTCTAAATTTTACCCCCTAGCCCTTTAGTTTTATAATCTTGCAATTTTAGCTCCCCAACTTCATGGAATTCACATTTTTCGCCCCCCAATTTACTTGAACTTGCATCTTCACCCTCTAGGCTTAGGTAAAATTTTAATTTTTACAAAAATTTATTTTTAGTTCCCTTAGTTGTTAAACTTTACATGTTTACCCTAATTTGTTGGAATTTACTTTCCACGCTTTATTTATTTATGTTGTGATACCTTAATGTGTGTGTTCATTTTTAAGTATCCGTACCGGGTCTTCAAAAGGTATCTCTATTCCTCATTAATCTCTCTTTTGTGTGCTCCAATGTGCCTTATGTGATTTTTTATGCATTTTATTCACATATTTCCTATTTGGCATGCTCTTTGAGTATTTATTTCTTTCACAGCGATTTCATTATTTCTTTATTATTATTTTGATAAAAATGTAATATTTTTTTTGTATTTAGCTAGTCAATGTAATAGTTAGGCTATATTTCTTATATTTTAGCAAGAATTGTGTAATTAAATAGAAAGTGTAATAGATAGGGTATTTTTTATTTCCCTCCTTTAAATTGTAAATCAAGTCCCCTGATGTAATAATTAGGATTTATTTATTTTTTGCATGCTTATGTGTTTATTTCTTTTGCTGCTTTCATTAGGATTTTGCATCTAGATATTATGTCTATGTGTTATGTGCTCCTACTTGATTTTATATGATTATGTTTATTTGCTTTTAATTCATGCTTTAATATTTAATTCATGATTTATGATATTTCGTCACCACACTAGTCTAACGGTAGTTGTGGCTTTATCCTTTCCCGCTAGTCTAACGCTAGTGGGATTTTTCTTAGAACGGGCTAGCCCAACGCTAGACCCTTAGGACATTTTAGTATTAGGTATATTTGTGTGCATTTCATATCTCATTTCACACACTTTTAGTTTTTCTTTCTATTTGGCATGATTTTATTATTACTATTATTATTATTTACTATTATTACTATTATTATTATTTTGACACATTTTTAAAATGCATGACATTTAGGTTGCATCTCACTTAGAAATTAGGACATTTGCGTGATTCGACTAGAAATAGTCGTCTATTCACGTGGGAAGCGGCGACGTACAGGCCGTTTTCCCCCTCCGTGAGTAGAAACATTCAGTCACGAGTTATTAGTCCCCCGTACCTATCATGTTGCATACCCACTCTCTCTCTTCACTTACTATATATTATTATTTTCTTTTCTTTTTGTATCACATTTTGCATAAAAACTTGTGACTCCCTCGAGGTCTCGACTTGGGTTTCGCAATTAATGCGATAATTTCGACCAAGCTTCGACGGGACATTTTGACCATCTCGATATTCACATTTAGACTTAGGATTTGCATTCATTTAGATACATCTGAATGCGATAGAATCTAGGGTTAATTTAGGAAAGTTTGATTAAATCTCGCAACTAGCCTCGGCTAGGTTGAAAGGGTGCCTTAGGCACAAGCCTTTGCCTTTCCTTTCTTCAAATGTGACTCCCGAACCTTTTTCTCTCATTTTTCGTAGACCGAAGTCGAAAAAGGGTTTTAAATGATTTTTCTAAAATTTTTATTTTTGTTTTGTTAAACGATTTTTCGGGTGACTTGGTACATCCTAATTAGTACCAAGTGGCGACTCTATTTTTTAAAAATAAAACCCTTTTTCAAATTTATTTGGCCAAATCTGTCGCACTTTTAGTCCCGGCTTTGCTTTCTTTTATAATACCATTTTTCTTAAAATACACTTTTTTACTAAAATTTGATTTTTCTCACACACGTACGATTTTTTCAAAAACCTTTATTTTCGAAAGGGTCATCGAGACTGAACCGTCTTTTCGGGACGCGACAATCAACAACCCCACTAGCACCCTTTGCTCACGATTTTTGGGACGCGACAGTTAGTTATAGATGGATGCAAATGAGGTAAATGACACAAAATGAAGACAAAATTGAGAAAGAAAGAATTATTGTCACATAATTGTGCACATAGTTGTTGTTGAGTTATGAGTCGAATTTTTAGATTTAGCCGTCAATATTAGGGAGGATCCAATACAACTAGTTACAGACGAATGAACTCCAAGGCCATCTTCAAATAGTGACACCTACTAATCGCGATGATCACAGGAATAAGGTGGTGTAATTAGTTCAGTTTCTCAATTCCATCCTTTCACGTATCACTGATTGGTGGCAGTTGTTTAACTTTGTTAATTTAGAAAATTACTCAATTTGCCGCTCCTTCTTTTGTTGTTGATGATATATGTGTTTGGTTGCCTACCTCTAAGGGGAATTTTACAGCAGCCTTGTCATTTGATTTGATACGTAATGCCAATGTTAAATTATGGTTGTTTAGTAGATTGTGGTTGCCTCAATTTTCTTTGAAAGTTTCTCTTATTATACTGGGATTGCTGAATCACAGAATTCCTATATGGGATCTATTAAGGAGATTTGGGTTTGAAGGTCCGTTGAGGTGTTATTGTTATTTAAACCCACAACTAGAATCGATAAATCATGTATTTATTTTTGAGGAATTGGCATCTAACGTGTTGGATTGGTTTAGGATGTAATTTGATCTTTCTAGAGATACCAAGTCTATACAATCGTGTTTTTCAGCATGGTGGTTTAATTCAAAGACATCAAAATATTTGGAGTTTTTGATGCATATCAAGCCCATTTTTATATGTTGGCATATATGGAAAGCCTAAAATTTGGATTACTTTGAAGGATTGGAACCTAATTGGCGGAAATTGTGTTTATTGTTTTTGGAGATGTTAAGGCAGCTTTTTCCAGTAAATTTTTGCATTCTTGTTCAAGTAGAGTGGATTAGATTAACTTTATTCGAAGTATTGTGGACATGAAGAGGAAAATGGAGATCCGATTTGTCAAGTGGGTAAACTCTCTTCAGAATAATTTGTTGCTTAATACAGATGGATGCTCAAAAAGAAATCCGGGACAAAGTGGAGAGGCTGAAATTTTATGAGAATATTGTGGTAATTTGAGGTTGGTTTTTTCTGGTTACTTAGAGAAGTTAACGAGTCTGCAAGTTGAAGTCCAAGCATTGTTGTTGGAGTTAGATTGTGTGCAAATTATGGGTATAATGACATTCATGTGCAGATGGATTCAAAAATTTTAGTGCAAATGTTGTGGGAGGGAGGAACTTTCACACGGTTAATTTCAGCTGAAATGGAAGAACTGAAGAGGTCAACATTTACTTCTATTACACACTATTTCAGAGAGATAAATGGAGTTGCAAATATGTTAACAAATATAGGGTGTGAGCCTCAATGTAACCGTGTGCATTTTACTGATGCTGAGTTACCTAGGTTAGTTTTTGGTTCTTTTAGATTGGATAGTATAGGAATGGTATCCATTAGATTATCTTCAAAGGATTGTCCATGTGCTTTTGGAGATATGGCTTATGCCCCCCTCTTTTTTGCTTAATTAATAAAATTTGGGAGTGGCTCCCTCCTCATGTATGGGACTTGCCACAAAAAAAAAAAAAAAGGCACATAGTTGTTGCTACATATATTACACAAGCATCTCACATATTGTGCCTCGTATTTCTAATTAGAATTCTTTTTCAATTTAATTTTCAATATGATAATAATTTTAAATCAAAATTAAATACATCAATATTTTAATGTTAATAATTACTAAAAACACCATTTAATGTATTCTTTATCACTATTATAAAATGTAGAGGTGTTAAGTGAGGCTTTTTGGTTTTTTAAGGTGAGGTGAAAGTTCAAAAGGATTCAGGCATAGGCAAGGTTTTATTTTTAATATTTAAAACTGCATATAATATATAAAAAAAATACTAGAGAACATATATAAATCCTCAAAAAGCCTTAATTATTTGTTAAAATTTCAAAAAAATTAAAAAGTTTAACAAAAAGTATTTTAGATTTATAGAAGCCTCCTTTGTTCATTTTATTATTTATATATATACACAATATAAAACAAAATATCAATGTAGCATAGTAATTTAATAGTAGTGCACCACTGAATAAAAAAAGAAAATAGAATATAATATAAACCAAAAGAATAAAAGACTAAAAATATCTGAAAAAGCTTAATAGTATTTGTATGCACTTAATTTTTTCTCATAAATCTTAAAGAGATAGAAAAAGAATTTTGAAAGAATCCAAAAAGAAAAAAGCCCCTTGTTCTCAGCACAAGCAATTGTAAATGTAATAAAAAATATCCTAGCAATATAAAGAACATCCCTACCACAAATTTTTATGTCTCCCCATCCTTACCCTTCTCCTACCTCCCTCAACTTTTGCTTCCTAATCATCCTTTGCCCCACATCTCCTCATCTTTCTCTCTATTCCTTCAACTCCTCAATTTTTTCCTAATCATGCTTATTATAATATTGCTCCATACAAATAAAGAAAATAATGTTTTTGTATTGTGTAACTTATTTGAATAAACAACACTAAAAGGTTATTTGATAAAATTAAAATTTGAAATCTAAAATTTAAATATTGAAAGTATTAAGTTGCTGAATTAATAAGGTTTTATTTGTTTGATAATTAACTAAATTTAAATCTTAAAATAATGAAATAGTTCAAAGATAGTGTTTACGGAAGAGAGAGAAAGAGAGTGTTCTTGTGTGTGAGAGAAAGTGCGAATTGTAAGTGAGAGAAAGTATGTGAATATGTATGAAAATGTGTCTATGTAAAAGAGTGTGTGCAAGTTGTGAAAGAAGAAAATTTTGTATATATGTATGTGTATGAAAGAAAAAAAGTGTATGTATCAATGCATGTGTGTGAGACAGTGTATTTGTGTGTGGGAAAGTGTGTGTGTGTGGAATAGAGAGAGTGTATGTATGAGTGCGAGAGAACGTGTATACTTGTATTAAAGTGTATATCTGAAAGAGAAGGAGAGAGTGAGTGAGCGAGGGTGTGCTTGTGAGAGTATGTGTGTGGTAAAAGAAAAGTCTATTTAGTTACACGCGTGTAAGAGAAAAAAATGTGCGCATATGCTTACTAGTGTGTGTGTATGTGAACAAGAAAGTGAATACGTGTGTGTGCAAGTGTTTGTGGACACAAGTACGTGTGTATGAGAGAGAGAGAACATACTACATGTGAGGGTTATTCTCGAATTGAGCTACTCCCGAGCTACTTGCAAGTAGCTCGGTCAACAGATCAGCTCCAGCTCAACTCGAGCTCGAGCCCGATCTCGAGTTGAACTCGTGTGTATGTGTGTGTGTGTATGTGTGTGTAGTAAAAGAAAAGTCTATTTAGTTACACGTGTGTAAGAGAAAAAAATGTGCGCATATGCTTACAAGTGTGTGTGTGTGTGTATGTGAACAAGAAAGTGAATACGTGTGTGTGCAAGTGTTTGTGTACACAAGTATGTGTGTATGAGAGTGAGAGAACATATTACATGTGAGAGTTATTCTCGAATTGAGCTACTCCCGAGCTACTTGCGAGTAGCTCGGTCAATAGATCAGCTCCAACTCAACTCAAGCTCGAGCTCGATCTCGAGTCGAAGTCGAGTGTGTGTGTGTGTGTATATATGTATGTGTGTGTGTATATATATATGTATATGTATGTGTATGTATGTATATATGTATATGTGTGTGTATATGTATGCATATATATGTGTGTGTGTGTGTATGTATATTATATTTATATAGATAGGTAATATTACTAAAATATCTATATTTTGGAAGAATTGCATTTTTTTTTTTATCATTACTCAAGTTCGAGTTTGACTCGAACACTGACTTTCGAGCGAGCTCAAACTGAGCTTGAGTTTGTCTAAATCTTTAACTAGTCTAGCTCAAGTTTTGATCTTGATACTCGATTTGCATGTGTTCAAAATTTAACAAATTCATTGAAAAATTATCACTCCAAAGTTAGTATAGTGCTTATTAAGTGGTACAGGAATTTTATTACCACAAATGCTAAATTCAAAAAACTCTTAATCTATTAATTTTCAATATTAAGTTGAGTTATCAAACATCCCATGTTGTCTTAAATCGCATTAGTATGGTGTTTCTAAAAAGACTTTATTTCTATTCTAACTTTCACTTTCAGTTTTATATAAGTATAAATTAAAATTATGTCAAAAAAGGGACATGCTAAGTGAATAATCAAAATTATGGATAAAAAAATATGTATAATTCTATAGTGTAATTTATCTCCATAATATTTCTAAATTGTCTTCAAATGCAATTTTTTTTTTCAAAACATATTGTGCAATCTCTCATGCACTTTTTTTTTTCACATGATATTTAATTAAATAATCTATTGAATTTGCATTTGATAAATTAGTGTTCAAAATAGTAAGTTGACGTACTATCAAGCATGCGTGTAGAATTGCAACATTCTAAAATGGATGTATGTTTGGTCTAATACAATCATTAAGAGAAAGAGAAACAAAAATGATAATTTATCTAAATATCATATAGTATACATGGTCTATAGTATCATTGTGCAAAAATAATAAAAAATATGTGTAAAAATAATAATTTAAAATTCTAAATTTCTTTCAACAAGCATTTTTAAGCTAAAAAAAGTGAACATTATTTTGAAAATGAAAATATTTTTGTGGGGCATACAACAATTCTTTGTATCCCAACCACTGTTAGCCAGAATCAGCTAGTTTGACTAGATGTTCATAGAAAAATCAAAGGTTAATATAAATCGGTCAAACTCGGTAAAAACCAATGAATTGTTCCATGTCATTTAAATTGATTTTGAATTTTTTTTAATTTTTAATGGTTTTAACACATTATTATGTAAAATGTTTGCTTAATTTGTTACACTTTCATCTAATACATCATTAATGTTTTTGACATAAATTTCATACTCTTAGTGATTTATTAATGTTATTATATTATTTTATTTAGTCAATAATAATCACTTGACCAATAAATCTATGAATTAGCATAGTGGCAGAGGCAAGATGGGGGCCTTGGGGGCACAGGCCCCTATTGCCTCCCCTTAAATTACCTTGATAACCATTGGTTTTATCCATAATTTCAAGTGTGCCCCCCCTTCCTTAAATTCCTTTGATGTCTTACGGCTCTCCTCAGTTTCCCTTTGGTCCCCCATTTTCCCTTTCAGCAGAAGCTTCTCTTTCTTTGGTCCCCCACTTTCACTCTCAACTCCCAACAAAACCTTCCCTTTTTACACCATTCATGCTGGTTGGCTGGTCCCCAATTTCCCTCCCAAGCCATCCTTTTCTCTTCATCAAAAACAAAAGCTAGTTGATCACTTCAACCACCAAAAGCTACTTGTCATCAGGTTCTAAACTATATATTAGTGTTATTATTATTCTCATTTTCTTTGCAAGTGTATTCTAGAGCATGAAATTATTATTGTTCTAATAAAATTTTGAAATGGATTAACTAATGTAATAACTAATCAATAAATAATCTAATAGATATTTTAACTTGTGAAATAGGGCTTGTATGAATTTATAATTTATTGGCCATTTTACTTATTAGCTTCTTATACTATAATTAATGACCTAAAGTGATAATAAATAGTGGGCAATTTGGTATAGAGTTTAATTTGTCAAATTATTCTTGTATGGATTTTATTATCTAATCAACTTGATTAGCTTCCTATGTTGGGATTAATGACTTAATCTAGCGAAAAATAAAAAGGCCATGAAATAAATTTTAACTTATAAAATAGTTCTTGGATGGATTTTATTGCCTATTTAGTTTGATTAGTATGTTATATATTGATTTTAATTTTTTTTTTAGCTATGGAGAGATATTACAAGAGGAAATCAATAGAGAAAGGTTCATCTAACAAATAAGAAGGCAAGAACAATGAAAGTATGAAAAATGATGATAAAAAAGGTCGTTTGGAGATTAACTTAGATGAATTACCTGCTAATCCAACCCAAAGAAAAAACATCCAAACCTCCAAGATGAAATTCGGAAATATTACTTACAAAAGAGACCATGCCAACCTCGTGAAAATATTTTTTGACAAAGAAATATAGGAAAAAAGATGCATTGATTTGTGCGGTTTGCTGATTACAAGAATTGGTTAGAATATAGTATTGAAAAAGATGCTGCTTTTTGCTTATGTCTAATCTATATAAACCGGATGTAGGGGAACAATCTGGTGGTGATAGTTTCGTTAAAGAAGGATTCACAAATTGGGAAAAAAAAAGGATCGATTTGATGTTCATGTTAGTGGTCATAATAGTGCACACAATTTGGCTTGGAGTAAATGTCAAGGTTTATTAAATCAAAATCAACACATTGAAGTGGTATCTTTTAAGCAATCTAAGAAAATAAAGATAGAGTATTGGACTTGCTTATTAGCCTTAATAGGTTGTGCTAGATTTCTCCTACATCAGGGTTTGGCTTTTCGTGGTCATGATGAATCTGATACTTCTGAAAATCAGGAAAATTTTTCTTGAACTTTTGTACTTCCTTGCAGATCATAATGATTAAATAAAAAAAGTTGTTCTTGAAAATGCCCTTAAAAATCTCAAATTCATTGATTCGGATATTCAAAAAGATATTACAAATGCTTTGGCAAGTGAGACTGCAAACATCATTGTAAATGACATTGGATGTGAATTGTTTGCCATTTTGTGCGACAAATCTCGTAATACATCAACAAAGGAGCAATTGGCAGTTGTTATACATTATGTGAATTCACAAGAATGTGTGATTGAGCGCTTTCTTAGCATTCTACATGTAAGTGATACTACTGCTCTTTCACTTAAGAAAGCAATTGATGCTTTATTTTCAAAGCATGATTTGAGTATAGTACAAATTCGTGGCCAAGGTTATGATGGTGCTAGTAATATGCGAGGTGAATATAATGGTTTAAAAACTTTGATTATGAAGGAAAATGATTTTGCATATTATATTCATTGTTTTGCGCATCTACTTCAATTATCACTTGTAGGGGTTACAAAAAAACATGTCCAAGTCTCTTCTATGTATAATATAGTGACTACATTGGTACATGTCCTTGAAGGTTCATTTAAACGACAAGAAATTCTTAGAGAAAAATGACGTAAGAAAGTTGTTGACGATCTAATAAGTGGAGAACTTGTAAGTGGTCGAGACTTAAATCAAGAAATTAGCCTTCAACGAACTTGTGATACACGTTGGGGTTCACATTTTGGCTCATTGTTAAAGTTGGTTCTCATGTATGATTCTATGATAGATGTTATTTTGATAATTAAAAAAGATGGTCTTGTAGAACAAAGAGGTCGAGCATATGCGCTTCTTAATTCTTTACAAATTTTTGAATTTGTATTTATTTTACACTTGATGAAGAAAATCTTGGGAATGACAAATGCACTATATGAAGCATTACAAAGGAAGGATCAAGATATTATAAATGCTATACGTTTGGTTAAAGTTTCCAAGCAACAATTACAGGCTACTAGGGAAGAAGGATGTGATTCTTTGCTTGATGAAGTTTGTTTGTTTTGTGAAAAACATGAGATTATTATTCCAAAAATGGATGAAATATTCATTATAAGTGAGAGATCACGAAGAAAAGCTCAAGAAATTACAAATCTTCACCACTATCGAGTTGAGCTATTTTATACTGTGATATATGACTACTAAGACCTTAACAATCGTTTCAATGAAATCAATATGGAGCAACTTCTTTGCATGGCGTGCTTGAACCCAAGTGATTCCTTTGCAGCATTTGATTAGAAAAAATTGATTCGTCTTGCAGAATTTTATCCATATGAGTTTTCTCAATTGGATATTCTTGTGCTTGACACTGAATTGGATACTTATATTATTGACTTGAGATCAGCTAAAGAACTTTTAGACTTAAGGAAAATCATTGATTTAGCTCAAAAGTTGGTAGAGGCTAAAAGAGATATTGTGTATCCGTTGGTATATATGCTTCCAAAATTAGCTTTGATTTTACTTGTTGCTATAACTACTGTGTAAAGGGCTTTTTTAGCTATGAAAATAGTGAAGAATTGGTTGCAGAATAGAATGGGAGACATTTGGATGAATGATTATTTAGTTACTTACATGGAAAAAAATATATTTTGTGAGGTTGAAAATGAGAAGATTGTAAACCGTTATTAAAAGATGAAAACTCATTGTGAGCAATTGTGAATAGTTTGGTCTACTTTTTAAAATAAAATTATTGTTACATTAGTAATTTTGAGTATGAATTCAATTATGTTTTATGTGAAATATATGTATTATTTCTACTTGTTATGTGAGTATTGATGTTCTTTAATTTTAAAAAAAAAAGAGTAAGTAAGAAATTTTAATGTTGCTTTTGCCCCCACTAATAATTTTTTTTGGTTCTGCCACTGAATTAGCACATTAAATTTTCTATCCAATTTTTTTGATATCTAACCATGTCTAACACAAAACTACATCGTATCACTACGAAGCTACGTCATATCACTAAATAGAACCATGTAATTTTATATAATTTTAAATTGATACGGTGTAATTTTATACTAGATGTTATTGAACATAAAAAAATTAGATAGAAAATTTAGACTAGTGAACTAGTCAATTCATCAGTTCGCTATCCAGGTGAGTATTAGAAAGAGCGACGCAACTCGAATTATTGTCCAAATATTGTACTTTGTGACCAGGCTAGTTTGGGAGTTTAGGATAGAAAAGAAAAGAAAGGAAATGTTGGGTGGGAAAATAAGAGAAAGGAAGAGAAATAAAGAGAAATGATGGAATTTTCTGTTTGGTATTATTTGGAAATTTAGAAAGGAAAATAAAGAAACTAGGACTCATTAGTAATTTAATTTTACTTCAAAAACTTTTAAGGGCAAAACTGTTATATTATAAAAGTTTATATAACATTTTTTCTCTTTCCTACCATTTTCGCCCAATTTTGGATAGAAAACTTTTGAGATTTTGCTGGCCAAAATTTTCCTTCCAAATCCCTTTAAATCCTTTGCTTTCTTTTTTCTTGAAACTCTTAAATGCAGGAAACTTAAAAATTTTCATCCTGTCATTTTTTTTTTCTTCTATTTCTTTCCATCCAAACAAGCTAAGAGAAAAAGGACCAAAACCACAAGAGAGAGAAGGAAGAAAAAAAAAAAAAAAAAAAGAGACTGGTTCCTTAAATTTGTCAAAACCCTTCACCGTTTTTATCTTTCCATGCCTCGAATCTTCTACTCCAAAAACTGCTACCTAAACCTCAAATAAGTTCTTGAAGGGTTTTAGAATCTTCTTTTTCTCTCTAACAATGAGTGGTTCTGACGCTTCTGATGCTCTCGCAGGTTCCTTTAGTTTCAAAATTTTTCGCATAACATCGTGTTTTTGTACCTTTTTTGGCACGTACGGTGATTTCTTTTTTCTTGGTCACATTGTTTTGCAAAATAACAGTGAGGGAAAAGGTTCATCACTTCTTGAACGCTGCACGTACTGGAGATTTAGACGCTTTCAAGAGTAAGTTTGAACTTCAATTCGTAATAGTACTTAGAAATATTGCATCGCTTTTCTTTTACTGAACAAAAGAACGCTTTTCTTTTTGTTTTTTTATTTTCTTCCAAGTGTAAATCCTTCCTTTTTTCTTTTTTGGGGTGTTTAGGATTAGCTAAACAGCTCGATGGTGGAAAGGGGCTAGCGCAAACGGTGGCAGATGTTAAAGATGCTAATAAAAGAGGGGCTTTACACTTTGCCGCCAGGGAGGGGAAGACTGACATGTGCAAGTATTTGGTAGAGGAGTTGAAGCTTGATGTTAATGCAAAAGATGATGATGGTACTAACTTTTGCCTTTGAATCATTGATTCAGTTTCTTTTATCAGATTTATTTTTTTTTGGTTTGGTTTCCTATAGAAATTTGTGAATAACGGGCTTTCAAAATTTTGTTGAATTTGTATATTGGGGTGTTATGCTATTGTAAATTGTGAAGATAGCAACTTTCTTCCGTCCTTAGCTGCCTCCAGTTGATTTCATGTTTAGAAGGATAAGAGAGTGTATACTTAAGCCCCAGTATTTATTTATTTATTTATTTTTTTGGGGGGGGGGGGGGGGGATATGTGAGAGCTTGATTGGTTTGATGAGTTAGATTAAGAGGGTTGAACATTGTTGATTAAGGAGCTTTGGGGTTGACCATCTCAGCATTCCCCTTTAAAGTGGATATTGTACTTGGGTGGTGGTTGCCTTCTAGCTTTCCAGCCAAGGACAGGGTAAGGCTGGACTATTTCTCGAATCCAGCCTCATTCTATGAACCAAGGTGTCCTTATTCTCTACAGTTTTTTATGCTTTTCAGGGTGTGACCTTGTTGAGAGTTGTAAGTTAACACAGCTTTGCTTGTGCTGTTTTATCTGCTAAACATAAAAGGCAGTACTTATTTGTATAATTGGATGTTTTGTATTCTTTTGGTTCAGTTGATTGTTTTAAGCGAAATTGAATGAAGTTCAAATCAAAAACCTGCTGGCAATATATGGATTAGACTAGATTCACATACTAGGTGGTTTTCCACGTCTTCTGTCAATATGGGAGATAATTTTCTACAATATATGCATCTGTAGTTCTTTGGTGGATCTTTTGATGGCTTGGCTTCTTATTAGATGAAGATCTTTGTCATTTTCTGGCCTCATGCTGCAGGTGAGACTCCGCTTATTCATGCTGCTCGTCAGGGACACACTGTGACTGCCAAATATCTTATTGATTGTGGAGCTGATCCTACAATACCCAGTCAATTAGGGACCACAGTTCTGCATCATGCTGCTGGAATAGGTGGGTGGAATGTCTCCCTCATCCTGCAAAATGATCACAAAATAAGAATTGAATGAGAAACAAAAGAAAACATGGTACTCTTCATAAGCTTCGTTCTTTGGATTTTGATTTAAAAACACTGCATGGTTTTTTACGAAATATGGAGGCTGGATAGGATGATGTTTTTATTTATATGTTTATGCATATTTATATACTTATGCATATTTGTAATTTTGTGTGCTGCTGGATATGATTCCTTGGGATTCATTTTATCACATTCCATTTGCTTTAGCAGCTGTTTTACTGCAGGTTTTTTATTCTTCAAATTATAGTTTCCTTCATGTGGTTATCTATGTAGTCATTAAAGTTCATACGGGCCATTAATATCTAGAAAATTTAGGTCTCCTATTATTCTAGAGGAGACAGAAATCAAAATCATTGAGCAGGGGAAGTTTCATCTTCTACAACGACATTGTTTTCTAGCATTGTGAAATCTATTTGCATCCATCAGACAAGGTTTTCCCCACTATGAAAGGCACAGAAACCTTGCCTTCCAACAGGATTATCTCCTGTAATATATAAGGCTGAGTAAATATCAATAGGCAAACACCTTCCTACAGAACAGTTGTATGAAGAATCTGTATTATGCCTCTATACTTATCATAAGGAATCTGACTAATTATTAACACAATGAACCGAAGAACTTTACCTGAACATAAAATATCAAAGTTTTAGTAACTAGAACTGTCAAAATGAGTCAAGTTGAACTAGGTTTGGATATCTGAGGGTTCAGATAGGCTGGACTCCTGCTTGAAAACCATTCTAGCTCAAACTCAAGGTTGTCCATGACTTGATTAATATGTTTCTAAAGTTCGAATTTGGCTTGATTCAACAGAACTGCAAGCTTATTTTGAGCTTGGTTCAACAGAATTTGTAAGTTGACTTTGAGCTTGAAATTAAGTTTGACCTTGTATTTAAGCTTGAATGTAGACACAAAGAAAAATTGATTTTCTAACAAATTGAAAATTATATAATTTCCAAATATCATGTGGTTTTGCGATTTTACCATGTATAATAAACATTTTTGCAGATTATAATATACAGATAAATATCATGTTGTTAATTAACCATTAGCTTCTACACTATAGGAATGGGCTAACTGCTGTTGGCGCTTTATCCTTGATGTCTTTGGAATATACTGCGTGATGCCAGGGACTGCCCTGAAGATGTGGGTAAATCGTTGAAGAGGATCTTTGAATATTATCCTGATTGGGTAATTTCTGGTTTTTATGGAGGGAGACAAATAGAAAAGCTTTAGACAGGATTGAAAGCTCTTTTCTGGAAAATAAGAGCACAAGGTTATTCTTTTAGTTCTTTTGGAATAGAGAATACTTCGTACTTGTAGAGGTACTTGGATGAAATTTTGCAGCATCTTTGGGATCCAACTCGTTGGCTGTTATTTGTCATATACTGTTTGTGTACTATTTTTTTCTGTAATAACCTGTTTCTTATCTATTAAAAAGATTCTTTTTTTTTTAATCTTTAAAGTTCATCAGTGAATAGATTAATATGCTTTAAATAAATTGCTTTCAACAACAATACTCCACATATATCCAAACAACAGCAAATATATCTTCTGACTGTTTAAAAAGTCGCTTAATACAGAGTCTTTTAAATTAGTCATAAAATCAACTAGTGGTGGCATTTTCTTGCTTGCAGGTGATACTGAGTTACTGAAATTATTAATTTTGAGAGGTCTGGATGTTAATTTGCAAAGCGATGCTGGTACTCCACTTATTTGGGCTGCTGGTCACGGTCAGCAAGATGCTGTGAGAATACTGCTAGAACACCGTGCTAATGTAAGTGTAAATTGTTTTCTTCTTTCCTTTTGTGTCTCAAATCAGCCATGTTCTATATTGATATTTGATCAATGATTGGTTGCTTTATCTCTGTGTGTGTATGTGTAACCCCTCCCAAAAAAAATGCAACACCCCCAAAAACAAAAACCCCAACAAAACAGCAGTTTCTTTTTTTCTGTCTATTGTTTGTTAAACTTTCTGATACAGGATGGTATAGTTGTCATGTTTCTGAGGGTTTCCCATAGCCTCTATTTCCTAAATTTTTCTTTGTCATTGTTCTTCTTCTTTCTCCCTATTCATTCATTGTCCTCTATTTTTATGTCTTTCTGTATTATATCATTAATTCTCGTATTTTACTTCTTTTCTTCATTTAGGGGATTTTTTTTTATTTTTTGGGGGATGTTGGATCAAATTGCACGCTCTTTTGCCTTTTCTACAATCATCTGTAATATGTTCTTTTGAACTTCGAAATTTTGGAATCTTTGTATGCTTGACCATTATGAAAATATGAGAAGCTGTAGAGAGAAATAAAAGTTGTCTATTCTGATCTAGATATCCCTATATCAATGTCTGATCATGCATTTTCAGCTCATGTAGTTCTGAATAATCTATTATATTAGTGTCTGTTTGCTTAGCTTGCATATCACAACGACAAGAATAATATGGGTTTGCACACCAGTGATTACCCTTATAATTTCTTAATCAATTGAAAATTTTCTTCTCAGCCATATCTCTTTCTTTCCTCATCTGGAAAAGCTGGAGGGCAAGATTGCAAAGCTCTGCAACATGGATTCATTAAAAATCTTTATCATTTGTATTCCACTTTCCTAATTTGCTGTTAGTTCACTAGCTGAAGTACTATATAGAGAGTACTTGCCATTGTTACCTCGTGTTTTAGTTCCGACTACAGTCTTTTATGTGTACCAAGCCTTAGCTTCTGAATTTTTTTTTCTGTGTAATTCTTGAGTGTCGTATAGAAGATTGATGGGATAAGTGTAGTTGGGAATGTTTGGTATGTATTTAAATGTCCTAAAACCATGTTAGGAAAATAAGACCTGTCCCATTCTGGCGGACTAACTTTCCCACATTGGGTTTTTGTCACTGCAAACGGTTTTCATTGGTTAAATGGATAATTATCTTGTCAATTTTTTGCATGTGTATTACTTAGAAGTACTGTTGCTTTTGTTGGATTGTGCTGAAGTTGTAGGGATTGATGGATATGTAAAAGCTGATAATGCTTTAAAGTAGCAACTGAGGTTGCTCTTGTTTCATCTAATGTACCTATTCAGCTAAATAAATAATCTTCATGCATGTGTCATTTTTATTGTTTTAGTTATTATAATTAGCGTTATGCTTTGTGTCCAAAGGTACATGTTAGTTCGTGTACAAATATGACTTCTGTATTGATGGTAAATCATTGCCTTATCATCGAAAAGGTTTAGCACAGTTTTCTTATGCACTGCTCTTATGATGAGTATCATACAAAATATTGGGAAGCAGATCTACCATAGGAAGATGAAAAATATAACAAGATATGTACAATATAAAATTAAATTTGTTAAGTTTACATATATCTGACTTCAGTTTTTGGTATCACTTAATCTTACAGTGTGATATTCTGCAGTGAAATACTTTGAAACTGATACATTTTCTCACAGGCTTTTCTCTCTGTTGTATTTCTGATTTTTAATTGGTTCTCAAAATGTTTGCAGCCGAATATTGGAACTGAGGATGACATCACTCCTTTGTTGTCTGCTGTGGCAGCAGGTTCATTGTCATGCCTAGAGTTATTAATTCAGGTCCTGCAGTTTTTATTGTATCTTTTGCGGCCTCCATTTTTTTTTTTTTGGTGGTAAATACGCACCAATATCACATGCTTGTTCCGGTAGGCAACTGCTGCTGAAAATTCATTTTGATGAAATGATTTAATATTTTGTGCTTGAAATTTGATTTGATTGGATTATATCTAGTTGTTGACAATTCCATTTGCTAGCTAATATTTTCAGTATGTATTGTTGCATGAGTTCCCTATTTACTTCATAGGAAATTTGTGGTATTGCCACTTCATTATACTTCCTTGAGTAGAATACCTCTTAAGTGGCGCGAGTCTTTTAAAGCATGAGGATTTGACAACTAAAATTTCTGATCATGATAGATATGACTGGAAAATTGTTAGAAGTTACTACAATTTCTTCTTCGTTTATGGTCTAATTTCTTTATTCTGATTATGTTTTGGTGTATACAGTGGGTGCGTAACTAATCCACTTCATATTCATGTGAAATTCTTATGTTAGCCAATTTTGAATTTGTAAAAGTTGTATTTTGGAGCAAACATATTGTAGATATACCGTTTGACGTGCCCGAAGGATTTCGCTAATTTGTTTTCTTAGCGAAAGTGTATGAAAGGTTATCCTATCCTATTTATTTTGAGTGTACAAGCATGTCTGTAGCTTGCTTACCATCCTTGAAGTGTCTATGCTTTGTATTTTTTATCATTTTATAATTAAATGCACTGTTGATGTTTTCAAAGGCACCCATACTTTTTAAATGCCATTATTAATCCAGTATTTGTAGTTCTTTTACATTTTTGTGACCATGAAGTGATGATTTTTATTCGTGGCTTACTTTTCCATATAGCCATTATTATTCTTCTGAAGTTTATCAAATAAAGTAGTTTTTAATGGCTCATAGCAATTATTTGTGGTTGAACTAAGAAATCTTAGTAAAATCAGTTTTTTTTATTATTCTAATATTTTCATAAGCTTTTAATAATGCAGTTCTCTCAGCATCTCTATTTGGCTTCGTTAAATTACCATCTTCCCACTATCACTTCCTGTTATTGATCATTTCCTCGAAGGGACATGGAGTTAAATATGAACTTAATTGATTACTTAAATAGATATCTTAACACTTTGAATGAAAATCTGAACCTCAACTCGTTGTTGGGCCCACTAGATGATGATTTAATTGTCTGGTGAATGGTTGGTGATAAGGTGTGATAGATTAGATGTCACGACCCGAACCTAAAGGCCATGACCGGCACGTAGCTCGAGGTAGAATAAACCGCTCCAAACCACGTAAGCCTTAAACTTCCTCTGAATTCTACCGAAATTTCAGCAGCATCTCCTCTATATTTGGACCTTTCCCAAAAATTTCAAAATACCTGCACAAAATTTCAGCCAACCCAAGCATTTCCAATACATTCACAATACACAATATCATCTCATTTACAAATTTTACACCATAGTTTTCATAGGGTTATAACCTACTAACACAAGTAATCAATCATCTAAATAGTCCAATATCAATCACCCATTTCAACCAAAAAATAAATGCTCATAAGAACTTTATATATTTATATATAGACATTCCAAGATTCAAATTTACAACCAACGGAGCAGCTATTCCAAAAATAATATTTGCAATACCAAGTACTATATCACATGGCCACAAGGGCAGAATAATACTTATACTATCCTATACCCGGGACAACAAAAATAGCTGGGTAATACCTCTGAATTCGAATGACTATACGATTCTCATCTTAATTTTAGCTCCTGCACTTTCTACAAAACACTGAAAAATATTGAGGGGTGAGTTTTCCACACTCAGTAAGCATAATACATATCATAAACTATTTTAAACAATTTATTTAAAATCACCACTTTTGGTATAAAATTTGTATAGTCATCACATATGACATAAACCAATCAATAAAACCACATTCTTGGTTTCATAAATAACTTTGATTATTTCTCGAAGTTACAACTATGCAGAACCTACTATCCCCCGAAGGGTACTCTGTCTCTGAAGGGCTATCCCCCGAAGGGTATTTGTCTCTGTTCTCCGAAGGGTAATCTGTCCCCGAAGGGCTATCCCCCGAAGGGTATACTATCCCACGAAGGGAGGGAATCACTGTGGACATTCCCTAGCCGGCATATACTAGGTGCACCCAGACTAACAATAACTCTGTTAGTTTTAGTTAGCTTTGCATATTCAAATCGTTTTCACAACTAATTTCTTTTAATCTTACTTGACAAAATCATTGTCACAAATAATCATTCACTTTCTCAGTCTTTGGTGTTAAATTTGTAACAATATATAAAAAATATACTTTGAAATGTGTCAAATGTGATATCTCATACACTTAACATAAATCATTCAGCTTTAAATACTTTGCAAGCTCATTTAAACTTTCATGTACAAAATAAACCACTTTGTATGCATTTTCTCAATGTACATCCATTTATCAACATATATGTATATCAATATCAATTTATACATATAACATACTTTAAAATATTCATATAATACTTTGCAAGCAATATATATTACTAGTGATCCATAATATGTATTACACTTACCTCAAATAAGCTATGTACCAAAAATCTCGACTCGATCGCCCCCTTAGGTAGCTTCCTCCGCCATGTGCTCTCTTGGATCTATCATATGCATAACGATCAAAATTAACAACTAAAAATACATTAGAAAATAATAATCTAACTTTAATCTAAACCCCAAGGCTTAACTCAATAACTTACCCATCTTGCATGGCCTAAACTATAATTAAATCTCAACTTTAATTTCCCAAATCAAATTTTTCCTTTTCTAATTGGATAATCAACACCATAACAAGAACTATTAACTCTAAATAATACCAAGAAATCATTTTTCCCCAAATTTCCTAAAATTTCTTAAACCCTAAAATTCATCAACTCTGATTCTATCATGCATGCTAAAATTTCTTACTAAAATACCAAGTATTCTACTCTATCTATCATAATAAAACAAAAATCCAACATAAAGTTACCTTATTGAGCTTAATCAAAATTTTCCCTTTTCTTTTCTTCCCTATTTCTCTTCTCTCTCTCTCTCTCTCTCTCTCTCTTCTTTCTTTCTCCTCTTGCTGGCCGGACTCGTTGCCGGCGTCCAATGACTGACCGGAGCTTGGTGGGTGGCCGGACTTTCCCTCTTCTTCCTCCCCTTTCTTCTTCTTCTTCTCCTTTTTTTCTTTCTTCTTGCTTTGTCTTTCTTTGGTTTGCTGCACGACTGCAGCTTCATTTTCTTTATTTAGCTTCTGTTTTTTTTTTTTCCAGCTATGGTCAAATGACCTTTTTACCCCTCACTTATGAAACTTAATCCCCAAAATATCCTCACTTATATTGGGTATTACATTAGATGTATAAGGATACTTGGTTAACTTTTTTCTAGAGTTGAGTTGTTCCCAATGGATTTGCATGTAACTGTGTTTATTAACTCTGTTATATCAATAGCAAGAGTTTGAAATATCACATCCCAGAAAAGGGAGAATTTATGTTTATATTTGATATGGTATTTTTAGAGCTACTTTAGCCTTATGGGCAATATTTATTTGTGATGAGAATGGCCATGGATGAACCAGGAGATCCTTAACTTCTGTACAAGCTCCTCTGATGTACTCCATGCTATTAATTATGGTGGTTGCCTTGGCATTTTGCCTGTATGTTTCTTTTGGACACCGTGTTTCCTGGAAGAAAATGGGCAAAATGAATGTTTGCAAACCTGTTGACATTATCTAACCAAATTTTCCTGTTTAGGCAAGGTGGCAAGGGGTGTTTCTTAAATGTAATTTATTTGTGTCCTTTGACTGGTGCTGATGTTTTTTTTGTTCTCTTTCATACAGGCAGGGGGTGATGTGAATGTTGCTGCTGGTGGAGCAACTCCTTTGCACATTGCTGCTGACAATGGTAGCCCTGAAATGATTGAATGCTTATTAAAAGGTGGAGCTGATCCTAATGCTCTTGATGAGGTAACACTTAGAAATGAACTTCATTCTTTTCTATTTCAATTTGTCTGTAAACTTAGTTACTCAAGAGTAAGCTTTCTGTTGTAAGCCTATGTGAACAATAGATATGAGTTTGAGTCACAGATAGGAATCTGCTAAGTCGCCTGAAAGAAGAGACAAAAATGAATGGTCCAAACCAGGAAAGTGCAACAAGTTTCTTGCACTTTGAGAATTGCCTGAATAAAGAAATAGATGTTGGCTAGGTTTTCTCTTTTATTTAACAATATTGTGGTTATTTTTACAAGTAAAACCTAAAATGAATTTAAAAATTCCAAAAGTTTCATTTCATTTCATTTCCTTTCCTTTTCCAGCCACATTGGTGTATATTTAGTTTTATGTTTATCTTAGTATATTATATATTAACTCCTTGTATTTATGAAAGATTCAAATCCTCTCATTTTTCTCTGTTGCATGATTTATGTGTCATTAACATTGTGTTTGTTTATTCAAATGCTTATGCACACAGACAAATGTGTATACACTTTGTGTTTATTACCATGGCTTATATTTGAATTCTAAACTAGATAAAGCGAGAGCATGTAATGCTATGACACGTCTACACCAAGCACTTGCACCTAGTCAATTCAATTTGCTCTTTACAGATGATCTTATAGGTTTTTATTGGAAATTTCTTCACATTTCTTATCCTTTTAAAAAATGTCAAACAAATTGGAAATGGAAAGGGAGAGGAGATTGACTGCTTAAGGTCACTTTCCTGAGTTGTTAAACTACTATAAAATGATATGAATAAATGCTGAATTTTCTCATCAAACAGGAGGGCTTGAAACCTATACAAGTTGCTGCTGCAAGGGGAAATCGAAGGGCTATTGAGATTCTATTACCTGTAACCTTACAAACTCAAACAGTCCCAGAGTGGAGTGTTGAGGGAATACTTGAACATGTGCAGTCTGAAACTGGCAAAGAGCAGGTAGTTACTTCATTTCCAACCAGTTAAGGTTTTCAGCTGTTTTCTTGTTAGTGCCTTAGCACGAGGGTTGGAACTTTTGCCCATCCTTAGTAATATCTTTCTTATGAGTTAATTTGAACTGTTCTGGTGACAAGAGTTAAGTTTGGCCAAATTGCATTTCTTTGTCTTGGTGTAAAAAGTAGAATGTCCAGCATCTACCGTCTATAGGCATTCTATTTTAAAAAGCAGCCTCTATGATAATGGCCTATTCTCATTTGGTTCACCAGTTTAAAAGCTGATCATGGAAAAATGATTATTGAAAAAGTTGTATAAAAATTTTAAAGCAAGTTTTGGTTTATAAGTGTTCAAATTCCAAAAGTTGTCTCCAAAACAGCTAGAAGGCAGCTTCTCAGAATTAGCTTTTTCAGCTTAACACAAGCCAAATGTAGAAATCAATGTTTTTAAAACAGCTTTTAGCTTAAAAGAAGTTATAATCAGTTTATTTGATCTGTCCAAGAAGAGGTTCTAGATTGATTCTCAATGATTCCCATCTGTTTCCATGTACTTCGAGGTTATTGATACTGACCTGCAGATCAAGGACAATCTGATTCTTGCACTTCCTATTTGTCATTGAACTTTTTGAGTTTCCCATTTTCCTATCTCAATTTCTGCGAACTAATTTTCCAATTGTGATTATTGCAGGAAGGAAAGGAAATTAACAAGCGGAACATTGTCACTACTTCAAAGCAAGATATGCCTGAGGTACAGTTTTCCATGTCTGTTTAAGTAGATATTGTGGACCTATTTATTTCTTGCAGTGTTTTTTTTCTACACTTACTTCTGTAAGCATATGGTTCATAAGAAGACTACCTATGTTACTCAGGCTATCTTCTCACCTCTACCATGCCTGCGTCGTGTGGACATGGGTGTGGGTGTGACATATTTTAACTGTATTCTTCACTTTTTACCGTCAATTGTACCTATGTCCACATATTCCCCTACCCGAGTCCAGGTGACATAGAAGACTTCTAATCTTTATTTTTTTTCCTATCTCCATTTCTTTTACTCAATCGGAAACAGGTGTTCCCATTCTAGTGTAGTTAGGCAGGAAGGATCCTTGTCTCCTGAATCAGCATTAACTTTGTTAAAATGGACTGTTATACATGGTATACTGCCTGAAATGGAATTAAAGACTACATAGAATCATTGGAGGAGGACACGGAAGTGGGGATTTATTTATTTATTTATTTTTGGTGGGGAAAAAGAGAGGGAAAATGGGGGAGGGGGAGGGGGGAGGGGGAGGGGAGACTTAGTGGACAAATATTTAGGGACAAGTTTACACACTGTAAAATTTTGAGGGGATAAAAATGTAATTTTGATAATGGTATAGCTAAAATTTTAAAATTTTCAAAAGGAACAATATCCCCACCCCCTCCCAGCGGACAAGTGCTGCCCTGCATCGGACGACAAAACCATATCTGGAACCAATTAGTTCAATTTCAGGCTCAACGAATCAGTGTTTTGTACGGCTTTTGAATTAGCTTATATGGTTGCTGTGCCAGTTTCACTTGGAATTGGGATCTCTAAGTCAGTTGCATTGGCTCCAAGCAAATCATGACAGAACACTTAATAAAGTCCTCTCTCTCTCTCTCGCTCTCTCTCTGTGCAACCATAAATTGGAGTGAGAAGTTAAAAGGACAAACATAAATTTTTGTGGTGATCAAATTATATCTATTTTCTTTCTGATTTTAGTAAATGCTTCTGCAGAATATAAATTTACTTAAAAAAGAATTACGCATGTCACCAACTGTTCTCCATGTGGTTAAAATCTTTATTTGTTCCAGCCTGGGTCTGAAAATAGAAATTGGAATGCCAGAATATTAGGTTTGAGTTTTTTTGCATGTTACTTGTAATTGACTTGATTTTAACAATAAATTATCCGAAATTTTAATTGTGCTACACTCTACTCTAGCAATATGGACTACTAAAAATGGCTTTCTCAAGGTTTTCCTTTCTTTGTCTCCTCTCTAATTTTATTAGAAGATCATAGAAAGAGAATGAAATATACGATTATTTAATTTTTTATATCCAAGATATAATTGCAGTTGATTTGTCATTCTTTGAGATATTCAGTGAACTCTGTATATTGTATTGTCACGTGTTTAGAGGTTGAAAGAGTAGTGGATAAGCACTTGAACTTAATATGTCCAGGCAACCTTCTTTTATTATGGTCACCTTAGCATAGCCAAGGGTGCAAGATTTAGCTGTTATCTTAAATTATCTGCTCGAGTTGGGAAGTATGATCAGCTAATACTGAAATGAATAATTCCCGCCTTGTCTTAAGACATTGTTTTTAATAATTCTCACATCATGGTACAATGATATCAAATTTTCAGAAGGTAGCTGCTTCACTAGCATTAATTAAGATGAGGTAATCAAGGCTGTTGCATTTTCTATTCTGACTCCATCAATTGTAGCAAATTTATTTGCTAGGCAAATGGGGCAACGGATGCAATATCTTACCTTGAGTGTATAAACTGGGGCCTCGCATCCTCTTGCGTTTTCCATGTTACATGGACCTGGGTATGGGAGAATGTGGACACGGGTATGCATGAAGAGTCTGGCACGGGTACGGCTAGAAAAAGTGAAAATTTCAGTTAATATATGCTATATCTATACCCATATCCATATCGATACGACAAGACACGACACGGTATGGTGGGGTGGAGTGAGGAGTCCATTTAACATAGGCCCTTTTCATGGAAGGAAAGTGATTGAAAGCCACAAAAAGAGTTGAAAGTTTAAATTTCCTTGAAAATGTTTTAAACTTATTCATGCTTATACACTGGGTGTGGTGATGGATGATATGTGTTGATAGACAGAGTAGTTATTGGAAGGCTGTGCTTCAAAAAACTCAGTATCATGTTTCATGGGCACTAGATGCTGCCTTGGAACAACGGCATTCTGCTGTCATCTGGAGGGTATGGGTTCATGGTAATTGTCCATCTAATTGCAGCACGATGGCTGAGCAAACATAATCCTTTTTAGGTCATACAGTGGTGGGATCTTCAGTCTATTATTGTTGCCATATAAGCGGTTATCAAAGCTTTGATGTCAAGTTGTTTATATATCAGAGAATCTCATGGATTACCTTAAATGTCAACTGATATGCCTGGTATTGGGTTGAAATCAATGTACTTGATAGTAACTGATCTAAATTTCTATCTGGTACCATGGTACGATTTGTAATCTAGTTTAACGAGAGAATAATTGTAGAATTCTTTTCTTTTGCACTTCCTTTGTTCTGCATCATTTTTGAGTTCTCAATCTGGATAAAACAATTTGTTGTACTTGAAATCCAACGTAATTTGCGTTTTGCTCTTGACTGTTTTTGTTTGGTTTCCAGGTGACACCAGATGCAAAAAAGAAAGCTGCTGAAGCAAAGGCAAGAGGAGATGAAGCTTTTAAAAGGAAGAATTTTTCAATGGCTCTGGATGCTTATACACAGGTGTTATAATGTTTTCATTTGTGTTTCAATTGTGTTTATTGTTCTTTTGTTTCTATCTAAATTATAAATTTCTTCCTCTAATTTTCTCCTGAGCTGCACACAGGAAATATCATAGTGACAAGCTTGTTTAAATAAATCATTTAAGTAACACGCAATATAACAGGATTTATATTATTCCAATTTCAGTAGGTTTATTTCTTGACTCGCCAAATTATTGCTCTCAAACAGGTATACAAGGTAAATTGAAATATCTTTTGTTGTTGCAGAATAGCAACGACAATAAAGCATAATAGAAAATTACGCGATAGCTTAATTAGCAGACTAAAGACCAAGAGCTGAGAAAGGCAAATGCCAGCATTGGGTGTTCCTTTATATAGAAATTCAGATGAAAACTGAAATTTAATTCCCCAATACTCTTTAACGCTTATACTTTGATTAGTTTTATTTGAATAAATATTCACTCTGAAATATTGCCCCCTCCACCTTAGAATTACTTGCATGAAACCGCAACCTATAATAACCAGATGCAGCATCCAATAATTTAAATTGTTCCAGAAAACAACTTTAAAATTGAAGATATCTGTTTGGAATCAAGTAAAACTTGGGCACTATTTTGGCTGGTGACTTATTATTATTATTATTATTTGTTTGGCTTTAGAATTACATTGATTACTGGCTGACTAGGAATAACTCAAGGGCTGGAGCTTTACTGTATAACTCTAGTAAAGCTCTGGATGCAGCAGGTTATAGATGATAGTAGTACGACTAAAAGTTAGGCAATGAAGGAAACTCAGCAATGGGATTGTACTAAAAGTTAGGTAATGAAGGAACCAGCAATGCTGAAGAAATATGAAATGCGGCAGTGGGTGGTCCTTTCTAAAAAAATTTAGATAAACTTTTATGTTCAAAAAGTTTTACTCTGAAATAAAGGTATGTTTATAAACTATTCTGATTGACAAATGCTTGAGACTTTTTGTACTTGTTGGTTCGGCAATGTAACAATTCCCCTCAGCTGAGAAGTATTGGCATGAAATGTCTCTTATTCCAAGATCCCTTTGTAACTGTTGATCATGCCACCAAGGAAGGCTTGCATCCTGCTTGTGATTATTGCTGGCTAAGTTCACACCATCATGTCTAGGGTAATTATATACGTTAACGCGAGCAGATCCTGAACTAACCATGGCCGCTATAGCCCCATCAGCATTAGTTCCACTCAGTGGAAAGCCTTATAGGATTTGAACTTCACTTGTAGCTTATAATAAGTGCTGATGTATGTTATCCCGTATGCAGGTAAACCATCAATGGATCTCTTACACAGTATTCCCTCTTTATTTGATCTAGATAAGCCCCACCCAGATCTTCTACTCTATTTGCCTGAATTCCTCTTCACCTCATCTTGTAATTGGTGCATTGGCTCTACAGAAGTATTTGGATCATAACTATTAGGCATGCCATCTGGAAAAGGCAAACAATCCAAAGTATGACTATTACCCTTCATAGATGTACAAAATGGAGCATGACTAGTAATGCTGAGCTTGTTGTAGTACTTGATTCCGTGATGAAATATGATCTCTAACAGGAAATTTCAGAGGTTTTCCACGGAATGATTATTACCTCAGATAACCCATGAGTTTGTAGATGATGGTTGCATAATATCTAAATTAAGTAATAACTTGCTCAATAGAGTCTTTTTTGATATAGTACATTTGAGAAGATGATTCCAACTGACAACCTGAACTAGTAGCCGCGAGTAACACCCATGGAGCTTGTTAAGAAAAAACTATTTTCACAGAATGATCTTAGGGGTTTATGAATACTGTTTGGGCTAATGCACATTAGAATTGCTCCCAAAAAAAAAAAAAAAATGCACATGAGAATATTTATCGGAGGAATTCCACGAGTTTGATGTACAATGGATGTGGACATTGGAGCAATGGAAACAAGATGGTTCATGAGCTGGCTAAGTGAAGGATATTATCAAGAAAGTAGAGTGAAGGTGGATCCTCCATGCTTTGTGCTGTTGCGTTTATTAAATGCAAAGAGATGTTATTTATGTGTAACAATGATGCTTCATTAGGAATTCACTGTCACTACTATCCTATGTTTACTCACAGAAAATCTGGATCATTAGCATACAAAGGACTTCAACTGCTCACCTTCCCCCGTCCCCTTCCGTTCACCTTGGGCTAAGTTCATGAGCTCCATGATTCTGGAGAGCCTGATTTATGCTTTGATCCCAAATTGATGACACATTGTCAGGTTACAAGTGACAACATTACAAGTGTAAGTCAGGTAGTGAATGAAACAAGTATACCAGAGACCAATAAATCAGGTAGCAATAGTGGAGGAATAAGAAATGCAGCAGATGTTCTGAGCCTAGATCACATGCTGCTTTAACGATCGAACAACCTAACCCTTGGAACACACTAACCCCCAGGTGGCAAAAAGCCGACATCAAGGTCCTAAACCTTTCCGTCCATGTGAGCTCTTGGTGTAGATCAGCCTGATATCCCTCGAGTAACTTCTATCTATTGGGTGATGGCCCTTCCACTCGGCAACGTTGGATCACTAAGGTTGACCTTTGTTCTTGCTTGATAGGTGGGTCTTGCAGTCAAGCTCCTTTATGCCTTTGCACTTGATGCCAATCTCCGTCTGGCTCGAGGAAACCTTACATGCCTCCGTTACATTTTGGGAGGCCTACTCCCCATAGAAACTGTCTACTTGAGACTGTCCCTTGTCCCATAGGTCTTGACACAAGGTTAGAATTCTAAGAGTGGTATCTCATTGACGGCTCGGCCCCCACTCCGACTAAGCTATGCATGAAAGGCCAAAGACCAAAACCCGGGGAACACTGAAGCTTCATAGGGTCTTTCTGTCCAGGAGCTGGTAGTCCACATTTTGACAAACTTGTCTATTTCACTGAGCCTCTCTCCGAGATAGTGCCCAAACTGTTATGCCTTTTGTGTCGGTCAGAACTAACCCATCAAGGAACTTCACTACCTTAGGAGTACACTTGTGAGGAATTTAGCATACTGATGAGTGATGAGTATCAGTCCCGAAAAAACTTTCAAATATTCCAAGTAAAATTTTGTAATCATTGGTATAGGTCTTGTTACTTTCAGAAGTACAGGATCAAAATGATGACATCATTGAATATGCAATGTTATTGGCACATATTTTGGGCTCTTTTCACTATTATTACTACTGAACTTGGGCCACTTGAAGGAGATAATGATAGAAGCTCCACATGTAATTGCAAGTAATTGCTCCAAACCACTGTTATATCTATTTTTGTGTACAACATTATGTAATTGTTACAACTAGAGGAGTTGAAAGAGAAAAATGTTTGAAGTACTTGCATTAGAGCAGTGACGCCCCATGCTAGTGATTGATGATGTCAAATCAAAAGAAATTTTTATTCAGAAAATAATCAGAGAATTGACCCAAGCCTTTTGGTGTTTGTAAAATCTAGTTCATACTTTAGCTGTTGTAGGTTTGATTGTTGAACCTAATACTTGGCTTAATTTGGCCTTTAATATGTGAATGTATGCTTCAGACTTTCTCAATTTTGTGGATGTATGAATTCATTTCTTTATCTTGATGAATTCACAGGCTATTGATTTTGATCCGACTGATGCAACTTTATTTTCAAATAGAAGCCTTTGCTGGATCCGCTTGGGCCAAGCTGAGCATGCCTTATCTGATGCAAGAGCCTGCAGGGCACTAAGACCCGATTGGCCTAAGGCTTGCTATCGTGAAGGTGCAGCTTTACGTCTATTGCAGGCATGTCTCCCTGTACCAGAGTTATCTCCAAATTTTGTTAAGATTATATTGTGGATTCATTTTCACGTGTCAGTGATGGTTGTTGCAGAAGTTTGAGGAAGCAGCCAATGCTTTCTATGAGGGTGTCACACTTGACCCAGAAAGCAAGGAGCTTGTAGCTGCTTTCAGGTATAATGCTTCTTTAGTTCTTCTTTTCTTTTTTTTTTTTTTTTTTACGGTTTGTAATGAGCAGTGGATGGACAATCCAATCACATAATTACTTCTTGAGTTTTCTAAATTATATATTTATTTTTTCGTGTGTCGGTAATGTAGAAACACAGGATTGTTATTCTGTGGATCAATGTATATTTTCATGATGCAAATTACAAGGGTTAGCTCCGAGGGTATGGATTAAATGAAACCTTTTTTGGATGATAAGGATCTGAATTCTCATCCCAACTTGGCATAATTATTTCACAGTTACATGTAAAGTTGAGTTTGGCGTTTTGTTAACACAAAGAAATGAATGTCTTTCGATAAGTACGGGGCATTTTACAGTCTGCATATCACAAGCATTCCTCCTATCTTTTAAAAATTAACATTCAGTTGCCAATTTCCAGAAAAGAATGTCTATTATTCTGCTATTGGCAGTTAACCTAAAACCAACTATGGATGGAGTATGTGTATGAACCATTGCAACTTCAAGTGTCGGATTATCTAGATGAATAAATTGCATAGGATATTAATGTCTCAAGGTTTATAGGTCGTGCTGAGATTTCTTCTCAGCCAATTGATCAATATTAAATATCTAAACACTCTGGAACTTTTATTTCGACAGTTATAAAGGACCTGAGGTCATGATTTGTTAATGTGCGCCTGTAAATTTTTGTTGTTTTTCTGCTTGGCTGACTTCCATTTCTTTGCAGGGAAGCTGTTGAAGCTGGGAGAAAATATCATGACAAAGAAAAACAAAATGCATAATGTTTTTATTTTGACCAGCAAAGGAGAAAGAGGTAGGAAGAACTTGTGCATGATTGCAAATGAACCTTCAGAACATGGGACCTGGCATTGTGAAACTGCAGTATTGTGGAGTACTCGAATGCACAGAGATTGTTCAAGGCTTTTGAAAAATAACCTCTTATCTAGATTTTGGTTAATCTGCTGAAAGAAGAGGTGAGTGAGGTGGAGAAGGAAAATGATCCCTTTTTTTCACCCTTATTTGAAAACTGAGCTTGTAATATTATTTAGTGATTCATAGACCATTCTTTTTGCTGTAGAAAGTAATAGTAGCTGCTTCAACTTGCTTGTGAACTTAATGTCATATTCCCTCTAGTTTTGGCATAATCTTTTGGGTCAAATTTGTGTAATTTTGGATGTCGTCATTGTCTTCCAGGGATGTTGGATGCACTGCCCTTTATGTTATTGTATTTGAGATGCAAACAAATATAGTAATATCAATTAAGGTCTTCATGAACTTGTGACGAAAAAATGTTCCTGTGTTGAAATCATGAATGAACGATTCGTATCAACAGGATGGCCTGATCTTATGTATAGGGGTAAGGACATTTTGATTTCATTGTCCATTTCATATTGTATTCTCCCTTTTTACTCCTACTGCAATGGGGTTTCATTTAAATTCGCTGGAGCGATGGAATTGATTCAGGAGAAAGAATCTCGTGCTCTGGTACGCTATAATTATGACCTGAAGTCCTTGAAGGTTGAAATTTGCAAAACTATAATCCAAACTAAACAATTAATGTACCTGTATCCTGTTTAAAAAGGAAAAAATGAGTGCAAATATTTCGGCTGATAGCACTGTCCAATGTTTAAAAAAGGAAAAAAATATTAGCGTGCACTGTGTTAATATCCTCTTTTTTAGTATTATTTTCGGTTGATTTGTTATTGAAGTGGGTGAAAATATTTGTAATTATTAACTTTCGAACCATTTTATAAGACTGCTTTTTTGGGTCGCACACCATGGAATGGGGAAGTCTTGAATACATCAAAGTACATGGTGAAGCTCTTATTATTTGGGGGACGGGTGCCCAAGATCCATAAGTGCTTACGCATGCATTGTATTATGCTACGAATACAATATTCCACCTGTGTGCCAAGGAGTTCGAAGTGTTTTCTTTTGAGTACCCTAAGTCAAATTTACAAGGGAAAACAAAAGGAATGATACACTGCAATGCCAGCAATAATATGTATAGAAGTGGGGGATCATAATTATTTGTGCTGATTTTTGCTTTCCACACACACCATTTCGGGGGATATGATCTTTTGTTTTCCGATGCAACTGAATCACATTTTCACTCGTGTGAACTTGAACTTCTGCATGTACAACTCGAATCTTTAGAATTTTAACTTTTGTTTCATGTAATGTGCGGTGAAATTCTGGCAGCTTGCACACTAATACAGGAAAACCGAAAGTAGGGAAACGGGACGACAAGGAAATAATGTGGAGAAGTTTCGAATCTTCCACCCTCGTCCTAGAAACAAAAGTCCCTCCTGGTAGCCACCATGGACAGGTGCTGGTGGGTTAGGATGTATAACTCAATATGGTATATATCGAATGGAAACCGTGTAAGACTCTCCTGATTTTTACTTTTATTTTAATTTTTACCCCTCTAAAACTGCAACTTTTGTTGATATATATAAATATGTATATATAACTATTTCAATCATCTAGGCAACTGCCTAATATTAAGTTGTAATTTCTCAATAATCTACCAGGGAAATAAGTCCTTCCAAAATGGTAGAGAATTGAGATCTGCTTGTGGTAAGTCCAGCTAATTTGAGTTATAATGCAAATTTTGCAATGTCAATAATTACACTTCAGCTGTAGCGATGAAAGAAAATTAGCAGGACTGAGACAAATTGGCCATAGTTTACGATGCCTTCATGAAGATTGGCTAGTTTAACATCATTTGGACTCTTCACCACAAATTCATCCACGATGCTCTTCCTTCCAGATTGAGCATAATTCTTTCTCAGACTTCGAATTTAGCCTTCACCGTGCCAACAGCTAATGGTAACAACTTCTTTCAGAATTTTGAATTGAAGAAAACTGAGAAACGAAGTTCCAAAATTTCAGCGATGGGTAATGAAATGCATAACATTTCTGCACAATCACACAAAAAGGGTGTTTGGTTTAGACGAATTAGAGACGGGAATGGGTGTCAGTAGTAATAACATCTGTTATTAATGTTTGGAAAACAGTTATCATTATCCTGTAATCAGAATGAAAGTGATTAACCGAGTGTCTATCGTTTCTTCTAAAATATTATTCTATCAAACTCATTAACCTTTCTAGGAGGAATGATACACATTCTATTATTAAACTAAATATATTAGAAAAAATCGTCAAAATTTATACTCATAATAAGATTAATAATATTCATAGATTAATAATATTCATAGTGATGGTGGTTGAAAATTTTCAACCAAATGACTCCTAAGTTATTCAAGTGCTTTCGTGGAGTGAGTTCCTTTTAAGTGGTATCGTCTTTCAAGTCCCTTAGTTAAAGCAATATTCAAACATCAAAAGTTTGTTCAAGCATTATTGAAACTTTTTGGTGGACTACTCGAGCATTAAAGTTTGTTCAAGCATTATTGAAACTTTTTGGTGGACCATTTTTTATATCAAAGTACAATTATAATAAGTTAGAATTAATTGATAATAAATGCACAACATGATAAAATATATACTTAAATTACCAAATTTCCCTTTTTCCTAATTAATGGTAAGTCTTGATGAGCAAGAAATCCTTGTATAGTCATTTTTTTAGTTTGTTACTCCTTCCATCCCATAAAGATAGACTCACTTTCCTTTCGTATTTGTCTCAAATTATAGGCCTATTTCCTTTTTCAAAGAGTAGTTAACTTGTTATTTTACTAACTTACTCATATTTAATGCACATTCAAAAACTGAAGTACTTTAAATTCTAAAAGCAATATAGTAATATGTGTCTCTATTTTGAGTGAATGATTTAATATTAATAAGGGGTATTTGAGAAAAGTAGGAACAAAAAATAATTATTGTAACTATATTAACTAAGTTTCTTAATCTATGTGAAAAAGAAATAAATCTATTTTATAGGATGGAGGGAGTATTATTTTTGACCTATGCATATCCTATACGATTATAGAACACATTAAATACATATATTCTTCTATTTCTTTTACATGGTACTAGAATCACGTTTTGAGTTTAATCCACATTTTCACATGCAACTTAGTTTCTTTTCGGCTTGTTTTAGTTCATATATTCTTGTCAATTGCCCGTTCGGGTTCATGAACTATAGTTAAACGCATTTTAGTTCCATGGATTCTTAGTTCATGGACTCTTGTTAAACATGTTTCGATTTCATAGACTATTGTCAATCCGAGTCATGTATGAGAGAAAGTGTTAAGAAACAAAATCCCATATCAAGATTTTAAAGAATTTTAAACTAGTTAAATAAATTTTATGGGCCACTCAACTCATAACCAACTAGTTTTGAAATAGAAGTCTATGTTCTTTACTGTAATAATATGTTTCGAGCACACCTCTGACACAGTAAAAGAAGCTTACAAACTTTTTCCTAGCGCAAACAGTCAAAGAATCATGTCAAAGAACTACCAAGCTGGTATTTGAGGAGAGAGTTAGGAATGTTAGCGTTGCTTTTTTTTTTTTTTTTTTTATCAAACCTATTCTATTACAATTGGGGAAAGGAGAATGGTGATTGGTGAAATTCAAACTCTCGATTTCTAGGGTAGAGTTGTAGAACTCTAATCGCTCGACCATATATTCATTTCCAGTGTTTCCATATATTACTTCTGTAATCCAGAGAATAAGAAATGAAAAAGTATTTCATATAGATGCGCGATCGGCATAAGTATGGTACCCTTTTGCCTCAAGTATTAATAAAAGTTATCCGTATGAACATACAAGTCATACCATTTTCATTTCCAACCAAGAAAAGTTTCGAGACCTCAATAAGGATAAAATCAGGATTTTATGTCTGAGGAAACAAACAACCAAAAATTTTATTTAGGAATAAAATTAAAACAAGTATAACAAAGTATTATATATAGATCATTATTCTAATTGATATTTAATGTGCAATGATAAAACTATTAAACTCAACGATGTTAATATATAAGTGTGTGTATATATGTACGTATGCGTACATACATATGCATAAACACAAAAATGTATTTTAGAAGTGTAATTTTTGCATGAATTATTTCTTTTATGAAGTAATAATAAACAACCAATTTATATACTTTTCCTCTAACCAAGAAAAGGTAGGTGTTAAGAATAGAGATTAAGAGAATGAAAATTTAGCTTTATTTCTTTTGTTTCTTATGAATAAAAACAACATATTCTTAATTTATCTTGCACTGGATTCATCTCGTGTTGTTAAATGCTTACCTATATAAGTACTTTAGGTTATTAGAGGACTTGAACAAAAAAAAAAAAAAAGGTGAGAATAAGAAATTTTGAAAAAAGTTTGGAAGAGCAAGAAGATATTAAATTAGAAATCACCACTAAAATTTGGAGGACAAAATAACAATTTCAAAATTTTTGTGGGCCGACATAAAGCAAGTATAAAAAGAACAAAGAATTCACATTTACTCTGTCTGAATACCATTGCTTGAAAATTATTTGAAAATTTTTTTGCAAAAGTGTTTTTTGTTAACTTTCTTAACATGTGGAAAAAATTGGTCAAATTTTGTTAACTTCTATTAAAATGGAGGGAAGAGTTTGAATTTAAAATATTTTTTGAAAAACTTATTTGAAATGTTTAAAATTTTCTAATAACTTATTTTATTTTTTACACAATTATTCACAAAAAGTAGCATTTTTTCAACAAATTTTGTTCAAAAAAAAGAGAAAAAATTGCGGTGAACATTTTGAGCTCTATTTACAATACTAATGGAGTTGTATTGGAATACTATGTACTAACACTAGTATGACCATTTTGTTGAGAGGGAAAATTTCAAAAAATAAGAGAAAAAATTATTGACTTTTGTTGAAAAAATTCCCAAATAATTTTCACCTATTCAAACACCTCTAAAAAATTTTTTTCCCAATAATTCTCCAATAATGCTCAAATAAAGGATCAATTATTGCTTTCCAATCATTGCTACCTAAGTATCATATAACCACAGAAATAAAGATCCCAAAGGGACCTATAACGCTTTTCCCAACTATTGCCAAAGAACTCCATTACTTCTGATGTTGTAAATTGTGTGTTCGCTGAATGAGAGTTACAAATTTCTTTTTCCATGAACTGTCAAATTGCCTTTCATTCAATCCAGATGCATCACTAGAATTTAAACTACCTTTTCACAGCGTCTGTGTATGAATGAAGCCTCTCTATTTTTTGCCAGACAAAGTCTTCTAAAAACTCCAAATCTGTTGAGGTTGTCCATGTTTAGGTTTCAAATGCAGATAGCAGCACATTGAATACAAACACAAGAACCTCCATTAATAAGTACACTGGCAGGATGCAATACCAATTTAATCACCGCTATGGATACTGAAAGTGATCGGCCAAGCAGAGTCCTAACATGTAACAAAATTCTCAAAATTTGAATTCTCAAAATTTGCAATTTATAATTCAGCCATCTTATGCAAATTGTAACACAATTATTAATCTCCAACCCCCTCCCCCACCACAAAAGAAGAAACGAAAACAGTGTATCCAACAAACATAAACAAATTCAGTTTACAAGGATTTATCAGATCAGCAAGCGAGCTTTCAATAAGAACATAACATAATATCCCTGGAGACGTATCTCATTTCTCTTAATTGGAAAAGGACAGCCTCACTACTGCATCCGTTTTTCATATTGCAAGAAGGTTAATAAAGCAAGAAGCATTCTGTGGAACTTGTGTCAAAATGATACATGGACTAAAGATATAATTAAATGAAGTACGCACATTTATAACTTCTTGCACAAGCTATCAGATTTGCATCGCAACCAAATAGGATTAGCATGGTGGTATTTCCATTTACTCTGATACGAAGTGGCTCTGCAAGTTCAGCTTCACCCCCCAGAGGCCCAAAGAAAGAAGGAAAACAGTTTTATCTGATAGGTTAAACAAAAGGACAGTGGGAAAAGATGCAAAACATAAATACAGAAATTGCATTTTCGGTGAGGCTTCACAAAAATGTATAGCCATTAAACATAAAACATTTAGAATGCTAGGAGGAAACAACGCCAGACAAATGATGTTCTTAACATCTATATATTGATTTTCTCAACTGAAAAATATAATAAGTTAATGGCATCTGTTTAACATACCGTAGTTAGCAAAATCAATGAAATACTTAGACTAATGAAATATGCAGACCTGAGATTATACCTGAATAAACAAATTATAACGTTTCCATCAAAATATCTCATCGAGACATTTATGGCAAAAAACAAATAATGTTAATTGCTATAATTAGCAAGTTAGGAAAAGAAGGGCTGAATTTTATAAATCCAAGAATAGAAGCAAACATGAAAAGAGAACCGACCTTCAAGAACACCAAACATAGATACTACTACTGTTTAAAAACTGCAGAGCACTCCATCCAGAAAACATCAAACTAACCATCAACAATGTAATCCTTCCCCTTGCAAGCTCTCCCATTCTCACACCACCTCATCCCATTAACCCATCCCACTGCAACTCTCATCATCCTGACCCTGCACCCGCAGTGTCAAAAAGTCAAAAAGGTAGGGAGAGGGAGAGAGGGTTGGGGAGGACAAGTAAATTGCCAAATAATATGGTGCCCAATCATCTACCCTTTTGCTTTTACATAATAATTGTTGGTTTCTCGGGAAAAAAAAAACTCATGGTTAATATAACCACTTCAGAAGAGCACACAAGAGAAGTGAAGCTGTTTCGGGTGGGTTGGGGGGAAGGACGCCCATGCCTGGGGGGAGCTAAAACAAGAGATCAATGTTTTCCCCATCCAATCAAACATCAAACAAGCTTGTTAACCTTGTTCACCAATCACGGCACAACAAGAAATCAGGTAAACCTCCAACTCATTGCTTAATATTTCCACTAAGTTTAAGATTCCATGCTAAATATAATCCATTATACAAGGACCATAAAAGACATTAAAGAACAAAAGGCTTTTCTATCATATGTCAAGTTCCAATCAATGAAGCTCCAGCTAAACAAGAGATAATACATTGCCGCCATAACAAAAAGCAAAAATATAAAATCACTCTTACAAACCAAATTTTAAATTAAACCCCTTCTCTGATCTCCAAAGCACATGATAAAGGAAGACACCTTTGGTCATATAAACAAGGAACTTTTGTACGCCCCATTTAATTTAACTCCTCCATGATGTATCTTCTAAAATCTGTTCTGGAGACTTACTGTCAGTACTCCAATAATAACATCAAAACACCACACCAAATTAAACAGGTCCAATCAAAGCCTCCTTTATCCAGTCAAACCATAACATGAGAAACAAAATTCCTGGAAAAGCAACTCAGTTCCTCTTTCCACCATGCATAGAACTATTACCGAAACCATTCAAAATTTCCCAAAAACTGAATTTTTTCAGCAAAAAATCCCCAATAAAATGCCCATTTTTTCAACAAACAAAAAGAAACCCTTTAAATATTCCATACAAACCAAACTAATAAGTGGCCCTCAACGGCCTTTGCTCTCCTCCAACAACAGAAAGCAACCCGCCTTCAGCCGCCTCATTTTCATCCATAAACAAATCCTCATTGCCTCTAAATGCGGCATGTAATCCCACAATCACAACTCCAATTATCAAGGCAACCAACACATTCAATCCCACGTGGGTAAAAACCAGAGCAACAACAGTAACCAAGATCAAGAAAACCATAACAAACCGATCATCAATTGTTCTACCAAAGATCACCACCGGATCATCCCGAAAGAAACACAAGAACAACCACGCAACAAAGATGACCAAGAAGGTAATCATCGAAAAGGGGTGGTAAATAAGACTGCAGAATAGGATGAAGAGCATTACCAACGCGTAATTCATGCGGAAATGGTTGAGATTTCGCCGCACCCGGGACATTGCCTCGGCATAGCTGTAGGGGAGGGAGAAGGAGGAGAAGTCTAATAGCTCTTTCCATGGGCGGAAAGTGCCGATCTGGGCTCTGGCCCGGGAGAAAACGGTTTGGGGTGGTGGAGCCGGAGGGAGTCGGGGTGGTGGGAGTGGGGGTTTTCTGGCGGTGGATGGCAGATGAGGGGTGGTAGAGGTGGAGTTGGAGGTGGAGGTGGGGGTGGTGAGAGAATTGTAATTGGAGGGCGAGTTTAGGGGCATTTTGGGAAGAATAGGGAACAAATAAGAGGACGGGGGTTTATGGTTTGAAGGTGATGAAAGCAATGGGCGCTTTGTTGACTGTTGAGTATATTCCCAATCTGTGATATTTATTGGCAGGACAGTTGAGGTATTTGGGGTAGGGGTGAAAATCGGTTGAAAATTCAGTATTTCTGTAATTTAAAATCAGCTAATTAGGTATTTTTTTTAAAATTTACCAATCGAATTCAATTCAGTAAATTGGTATATTAATTCGGTAATCGAATTCAAAAAATAAAAAAATTAAAATTAAAAAGTTTAAAAATTAAAAATTAAAAAATAAGAAATTGAAAATAAAAAAATTAAAAAATAATGGGTTTAAGGAAATAATGGTCCAACCCAATGATCAAATAACCTAGCTCACTATTATATTATTATCCCAATTAATGCTAAATTCGGTAACATACCGAATTCGAATTACCGAATTGAATTCGATAAATTCGGTATTACCGAATTAGAATTTTAGTTTCAAATACCGACCGAATTCAATTTTATTTTTTTCAAATTTTTTGAATTACCGAATTCGATTTATCGAATTTAATTCGAATTCGTCGGTAATTCGGTATTTTGCTCACCCCTTGGGGTTCAATCAATATTCAATAGTTTTGTTTTGTTTTGTTTCATGAATCATATGAACTATAAACGTTTTCTCTTTTTGAAAAGTTTTTGGTTTATGCTTTTGGTCTTGGGTAATTGATTTTAGAAGTTGGGTTAAAATGGGAAGAGGGGCAAGAGAAGGAACGATTAGCCTAAAAAAAAAAAAAAATTACTCCCGTACTAAATTGAATGTCTTAGTTTTTCTTGATACATAAAAAGGGGTTTAATCTTGTCTTCAAGAAAGATGGTGTAATGACATTTTAATAAATTTTCACAATTACACTATAAACAATACAATATTTACTTTTCGTCATTGGTAAACAACATGTTTCAATGGTTATTTCATAAATTAACTACTTATCTACTTTCCTATTTATATGCATTTTCATGAAATGTACTTTGGTGACTAGTTATGTCATTTAAACAGAGTTCCGATGCTACCCTTCGAAGAATATGATATTTACTTTTTCCTAAAGCATGAAAGAAATTTTAACGGTAGTTTTGCAAATTAATTACTTACGCACTTTGCTATCTTCAATCACATTTATCGAATATGCATTGATCATTAGTTTTAATAATTTTAGACGTAAATGAGAAACATTTGAGCTCCACCGTATTAATCAATTGAAATATAAGGAAATTATGTGAAGCACCTATATTTATAATATATAAAATATTTGAAGAGTAAGAATATTTCGCAAATGAAGTTTCCTTTATTGAAAGTGACATTAATTTTGCACAGATTTAAAAGGCAAATAAAATAATCAATATGGGATGAAAGGATTTTTTTTTTCATTTTTTGGAGTTTTATTGAGAAATAATAATGTAACGCTCGTTAGTATGGGGTACATATACAAGAAAAAAACTGTTCAAAAATATAAAAATTTATTTAAAAAATGTGTTTAGAAAATATTTCAAAAAAATTCTCTAAAAAATGAGTTGTCCAAATAAAGTCACGTGACATCAAATTGTAAACTAGTTGTGAGCGACTGTCATGCATGAAAATTTTTTATGTATATTAATATACTTTATGGATTATGTAACATTAAAAATTTTTATTCCTTTAAATTTTTGAATTGTTAATGATAGAAGATTTGGAAACCCAAAATTAAGATCATTATATCGTCTTAATAGTAAACTCTATGTTGGAATTTATTCCACTATTTGTAGTGGTTAGTTTGCAATGTTATTTAGTTGTAATCCTTTGGTATTGATCTTATGATCGACAGTTAGTTGTATCAAAATCTATCAATTATAATTATTGGTCAAAATTGAACACTTTATACTTACTTTACATTTTATGATTCCTTTTTAAAAACTTATACAAGTGTTTTCACTCTTTTAACAAGTAAACATTTAATGGATCAGTGTATCAAATTTGTAATGAACTCTAAAATTTCAATTACATAATATTAATCAAATTGATCCTTGCAACATAAAAAAATTTTCTCATCTTAGCAACGACTTCAACATCGCATAGATTGGTAGTGACCATTATTTTTGTTTCCAATATATTTTACTCCTGCTCTTACTTCTATTCTAGCATATTTTAAAAGGGGAGCCAATTTGGATTATAAGAAATTGATGGGAATTGAATCACCATCAAACCAAACGAATGTACTGCACACTCATATGGATTTAATGGGTGTGCTATCCACTTGTATGGATTTGAAGCCACATTTGAGTCACAAATTAATGGGAGAAAAAATTTGAACTCTTGACCTCTCATCTCACAAAGATTTAAGTGTATCGTGGTGACTAACGGCCAAAGTCTTAGTTTGGTAGTGATTATTAAGTATCGCTGAGTGTTGTCCTTCTATCAGTATCTAGTCTTCAAAAGACACCAACATCCAAGTCTAGCCCTCTATTGGCATCTAGTCTTCAAAAGACACCAACATCTATGTCTAGTCCCTGTTGCTGCACTGATCAACAATGCTTATGGTGACTTTAGCTCCTATTGCTTTACCTGTAGCCTGTCATGGGCGGTGAGAAAGACATATGTCAACTATGACATTTTAATTACCTTAGTAACAATATGTTTTGTTGCTCCAGTGTCAACAATCTACTCGGTTACATTAAGTGCCAAGTTTAATTCAGAAATAACAACAGCTATCACCTCCCCATATTCAATTAAGTTTGCTTGAAGTTTTAGTGTATGTTACTCTTGTCATTTGCGAAACTTATACTGGACAGCCTTATGACCTAGTTTACCACATACAAAAAAAAAAGACCTTTAGATGTCTTCGGAATTTTATTAAAATTTTTGAAGTTACCCTTTTCGTTTCTTCTATTCTAATTGTTTCTCTTGTTGTTCTTGGATTTTGAAAGCCACCTGCAAGTTATGCATCCACCGTGTTTGCCTTTGTAACAAGTTTCTATGATAATGTCTTAGAGATCTGATGTTTCACGCAATTGCTTTTCTCAATTTGAATGTGAGAATTAATTTATCAAGTAATAGATCAGTTTTGTCATGTTCCAAGGAATTGCGAAATTCCAGACAAGATGGAGGAAGCTTCTCAATCAGTGTAGTTGCCTGAAAAGCCTCATCTATATTCATACCTTGTGTCACAGCAAGAACAAGATTCTGATGAATATGAATTAGATCAGAGACAGGCAAGTTGTCTACCATCCTGAAGTCAAGGAATTGTCCAACAACGTTTCTTCTCAGCATTAGCATTGTCATTTTTCCTTTGTAATGCAGTCTTGAGTTGTCGAGCAAACTCATAAACTTGACAAAGATCAAATACAGCATCATTCATGTGATGGAGAATGCAAACCCGCTACAAGTTTTATTATCCTCAGCATGGTAAGATCAATAGTTTCTAAATACTAATCATTCATAAGATGTATATACCTTGATTGACCACAAATAGAATAAAAGTCTCTCTGACCAACGTCTGAAATTTTTGGCATCAAAAGGTTACAATTTTAACATATCAAGAATTCTAATATTGGCCATGATAAGTCAGAGTACCTAATCACTTTTAAGATTATTAGAAAATTAGTATTCTGATTTTTAAATAACGGTTCAAGAAATAAAATAATCAACAACTAGAAAGAAAGTCGAGGTGCCAGATATCAGATATCCTACTGCCTTTAAAAGTGATCTCGTCCCCGATGCAATATGATTTACTAGATAGTTATTCTCTAGGATACAATGGCTAGCTTCTAGTCGCATGTACTTGCAAGTTATGGTTTTGGGCTTATAATAGATTACTCAGTACCATAGAATAGAAGAAAAAAAATGAATGATTCACTACTTAATTGATATTCTAAATTTGCTTATTTATAGGGAAAACCAAGGAAACATATTCATGCACCGTCATTAATACATAAGTACATGAATTTATTCGTTCAATAAATGAACTAATAAATTCCAAGATGTAATTGAAATTAAAGGGAATGAATGTTCATAAGAATTTCAAAGGATGGTGAATGTATTAATGAATCTCTTAGAAAAAATGAAGAGTCAATGAATTTAGAATATTCATCTATTAATATATTTTGGATCTACATTTTTAAATTTGGGCACAATTTCCAACAATGGTGACTTTTTTCTCCGATAGATAATGAAGTGCATAATATTGCTACGTAATCACACATTATTCAAGTGCTTTCATGGGTGTGCTCCTTTGAACAGCCGGATCGTCTTTCAAGTCCGTTTACTAAAAGCACCATTCGAAAAACAAAAGTTTGTTCAAGCATTATTGGAAATTTTTTATGGAATATTTTTTGATCCCATCAACTTTTAAAGCAAAGTACAATTATAATCAGTTACAATTGTGTGAAATAAATGCATAACACATGTTAATATATATGGTTAATTTTCTCAAATCTCTAATTTCCTAATTGATATGTGTGAATATGATAAGTATTAATTAATAAGACATTCATGTATCGTAATTTTCATTTCTAATTTGTTAATGTCTTTGGCCTATATACTGGTAGATTTTATACAATTGTAAAGCATGTTGAATACATATATTACTTTATTTCTTTCGCATAGTATCAGAGCTAGTTTTAAATTTAATCCACACTTTCACGCGCTACTTGATTCTTTCTTAGTCCGCTTCAATTTATGAGCTCTTGTCAGTAACTTGTTTCACCTCATGGAATTCAATTAAGCACGTTTTAGTATTATAGGTTTTTGTCAATCCAAGTCATATATGATGAGAGTGTTGAAAAACAAAATTCTATGATCAGATTTCAAAGAATTTTAAACCAGTTAATAAAGTTCATAAGACAATCCACTCATAACCAATTAGTTTTGAGGTAGAAGTTTAGTTTCTTTAACAATACATTGAGAGAATGTATCTAATGTAGTAAAAGAAGCTTAGAAACTTTTTCCTTCACCCAATCGACGCAGTCAAAGAATCACAAGGCTGGTATTTGAGGGAATAATTAGGAAGGCTAGTGCTGCTTATTTTAATGAAGTTCCTATAAGTGTTAATTAATACCTGTGAGTGTTAGTTAACCTCATTTATACAGTATTTTTTGGTGTGCTTTGAGTGTTAACTATAGTGTTTAATCTAATTTTCTAACAAATGAAGTTCGAAAAATAGTGTTGCTTATTTTAATCCGAAGAATAAGAAACGAAAAAAAAAAATTTTTAGAATAGATGCGCTGTCGACATGGATATGGTTCCCTTCTCCCCAAATATTGGTAAAAGTTATTATTCCTGCGAGTATTAACATTATGTTATCATGTCATCCATTCTCATTTCCATACCTTTCTCATTTTGAGACCTCAATGGAGACGGAATCAGGATTTTAGATTTAGGGCAACATTTAGAATCATGATCAAGATTTTAGGTGTGGGACAATATTGACAGACACTTACAATAAAAATAATCTAAAATTTTATTTTATTAGTAAAATATAATTTTTTTAAAAAAATTAAAATAAGTATAACAGATGTTATATATAAATCATTATTTTAATTGATAATTAATGTGTAAAAACAAAATTATTGAACTCAACGATGTCTAATTTTTTCTTGCGAGTATATATACTATATTAATCACATTTTTCCTGCGTGTGTTTGTGTCAATATATGTATCTGTGCCTATGTGTGGGCTTCACAAATGTAATTTTTTCATGAATTGTCTCTTTTATGAAGTAATAATAGATTACCAAATGATATTCTTTTCCTGTAACCAAAAAAAAAAATTTACATGTTAAGGAGGGTCTATTCTCAATGGTTTTAGAATTTTTTGTAAAAACTAATTTTTGAAAAGTAATTCTAAAAAAATCAAATTTTTTATTACTCTCATAACTATTCTTGTTTGCTTTGAAAAAGTTGATTAAAAGCTGATCTAGAATGTTCTCAAAAAAATCTATTAAAAGTGATTTTTTTCCAAATGATTAAAATATCCTTATCTATTGAATGTAAGATTTTTATGTAAAACAATTAATTCTTTTAGTTGCATTTTTTTTAACTTGTCAAATGAAATTGAAGCCTAAATAATCAATTTCATATAGACAATTTTATAATGTAAAAATATTTTAATCGCAATTTTTGTGAAGAGCCATTATGTATACAATTCACTTTAAATATATAAAACATATAATTTTTAGACTTAAAAAGGATACTTTAAAATAAAGGAATTTAGGTTAAGATGTATTCTACAAATCAATATGCAAAGATAACCACTCTAGAGAAATTAAAATTGATATATAATGTGAATTTGAAAAGTTCAAAAGTATAATGAACACCAATATAATGAAACCAAAACCATCCGACTTCAACAACATAAAAAAAATAAAAGAAAGGATTCAAACTAAAACCAAATACTTATAAATATATTAAAAAAGAAATACTACGTATTAAAACTATATAAAAAAGGTTTAGAAAGCTGATTGCATTTGCTGTTTTATCATCCAAAGAGTAAAAAGTATAACTAGGCGTTCGGATTATGGAAATTGAAATTAGGAATGGGAATAATTCCATAGGTGGCATTTGGTTCACGGGAATTGGAATTATAATTTGGGAATGACACCCAAAAAACTAGGTTTCCCCAATTCCCACGCCACTTGAAGGGTTTTCTTCAAGATCCAAATTTGATTCCCTCCTTCCTCACTCTTCCACTCTTCACTTCCTTCTCCCGCCTCCACTTCTCACACCCTCCAAAACTCCTCCACTTCTCACACCTTCCAAAACTCATTTTGGCTTTGTTCCTCGCCTTGCCAGTGAAGGTCGCCTCACCTTAGGTCTCTCCTCCTTTCTCTCTGTCTTCCACTTCCTTTTGTTTTTGTTTTTCACTTTTCTTCTTTTATTTTATATTTTTTTTTGAAGCCCGCTGGTTTTGTTGTAGTAGGAAAAGAATTGTAACAATTCGCTGTGGGATTGGAGGAGGGGCCTAGCCACTTCTTTCATGAAAATGGCTCAACAGACAAATCTAGAAGGCAAACTACCAGCTGTTTGTAGCTTTTGTTTCAAAGAGACAAAAACAGTTGGTGGTTTTTGTTTCAATAAAGCCAAGCACCTGTTTCATGAACATAATTCAAGAGACAACCTAGAATGTAAACTACCAGCCATTTGTAACTTTTGTTTCGAAAAGACATAAACAGTTAGTTTTGTTTCGGAAACTCCTAGCTGTTTATAATTTTTCATTTATCTTTGTCCAGATGCTACCACTAGAGAGTAACCGCAAGTCACAAGCGGCAACTAGTGCCGTGACTCCGATCTAGAATTTTTGTCCCACTCCGAAAGAGTCAGCGAACCAAACGACAATTGTAGTAATGATACTTATTTTAAGTATTGAACTAAACAAATATATTAGAATGAATGCTTCATTCCAAACCCAGGATCAATAGCTCTGATTCCAAATCTGATCATAGTGCAAACCAAACGCCTAATAAATATATTTGTTGTTTTGCCACGACAAGGGCTCCTGCATTGGCAAATGGATGAGAATTTGCCCCAGTACAAATGTACAATAACATGTGTTAGACCTGTGATTTGGATATTTTATTGGTCACAGCCAGCCAAATCATGAAATAGCCAAACAAATTCAGGACTGCGTCCATTGATAACACAACCCATGGTGGGGTCATAGCTAGCCAAATCATGAAGTAGCCAAAGAAATTCAATAAAGCCATAACCATACACTACTATCTTGTGCCTAATCTTGCACTTTTTCCCAATTGCTATGGTTATAAAAACCCCAATTCTAAAAAAAAAAAAAAAAGAAAAAGAAAAAAAGGGAAGTTCTTGCCATTAAACAGCCAAAACAAGTATTCATTATGCATGTAATCACAGACCAACAGTAGCAAAATATCAACTAAAACTAAAAAGTTCGGCAACAAATCCCAACAAAAACCATAATACTCGTCAATATTTACACAATCTTCCTTTAAAGTTAGCTACAAAATCCTAACCTGTAACTGCTTCCAGCTTCAATCTACTAAAGCACGAAGAAAAATAAACTCTACCTAGTAGGTTTTAGAAATAGGTTGCAAGCACGCATGTAAAGTGGATCTCCTTCTTTGCAACATGAAAGTTTAACCAACAACCAAAGCACATTAGGGATATTAATTCCCTGCATACCTTCTCTAATACTAGTAATTGTAGCTAAGCTAGGCTCTGCAGCCTCCACAATACAGTCCAATGACTTTCACAGTCCGGCAGCAGCACAATTATTTTTTAAACTAGTTGTTTGGCTGCATTTTTTCGATCTTTTTTCCTCTTTTTGGTGCCACTAGCCACTACAGAAGTCATACTACCTTCTGCAAGATCAGCGAGTAATGCACGTGAGCTAGCACTCTAATCAGTCTCATCCTCAATCATGTGTTGTGGTAGAACATCTAAATTAGGTGTCCATGCTAAATCTCCACTTGCATACACCTTAACAAATAGAATGCGCAATTGATTTGCTAATAGAATTCATTTCTCACGAAATTTTGCACATTCAGGAATCAACTGCATATGATAACACAATGAAGAATGAATAAACATATATATAGTAGTAAAAATAAAATATTAAATATGTTAATTTGATATTGATATCATTTACCTTTATCTTGTCTTGCCATCATGCATCACTAACATCAATAGTTTGCTTGTTGTAATCCCACCCATATCCAGTTTCATTTTTCAACATTGCTTTCCAATATCCCCATTCCCTTTTCAGATTGTCTCAACGGTTCTTAAGTTGCTGTCTCCCATATTTTCGATTCGTCTCTTACCTAAATTGTTTCACGAGCTTTTCATAACCTTGTTTAATCAAGTGAGTGGTTGGTCTATATCCATCTTTCATGGCTTGAAGCAAATTCTTATGAAGATCTCAGTTGTTTTATCATCCTACACAGCTTTCTGACAAGGGAATTTCGGTGCAAACTTGAGTATTCCCCTTTTTTTTGAAATTTCAGCTTCACTTTTCATTTTTCTAATAGTCAAAAGCTACAACAATAGGAAGAAATTAAAAAGAATATAATAAAGAAAAAAAAGAAAAAGTCAACAATTTCATTCAATAAGTAGAAATGTGAAACTTGCAGTTTCATCGAGGACCAACACAAAACTCTATAATTGTATACATGATAATAATTATTTATTGCATCCTTTGGAACAAAGAAAACTGCTGCTCACACTAGCCTACTACTTAAAATTTCAGTTTTCTTCCCAATGTGCTCCCCATAAGAGAAAAAAAGTTCTTTCTTAGTTAAATCAGATGAAGTCCAAGTAGTGAAAGATATTGGAAAACACAAACATAGCAAACCTGAAATGCTGATGAATCTTAAGAAAATTATAACTAGTCACTTTTAATTGTATTCAAATACTCTAAGTGATACACAACATACGTTAGCTTCATAATTGCCCAAGTCAAATCCAATAAAACTAAGGAACAGCATTTAATTTGGTTTAATTTGCAACCCATATACGTATTTTCTAAGATTCCTCAATATGGTTATTAGATGAAAGATTACATATGTAGTCAACACATAGAATTGACCTTATATATAAGGGACTTAGAACAACATCTATTTCATTCGTTTGATTATATTACTCTAACATAATCAGAAGTTACCAAATTCTATGATTCTATAGTGATTGTTGTAGCATCAGTCATCATTGTTCATACTGTATAAAAACACAACCACAAGTTGCTAATTTACAGATTATTCAGAATGACTATCGATATCGATTAAATATTAATAAAATACTGACCACTAACATTATCAAGTGATAATAAAATCTTTAAAATTTCAAATTTTAGTAAATTTGCTACAAAAGAACATTGAGTTTTTAAAATGATAAGAAATTTACAATTCAATTCCTGCAAAAAGAACATGCACTTATATAAGTAATAGTATTGAGTGATTCTAAAATTCAAAGGTGGGGATTGGTCTGCAATTGTTGTCAGATACTTGAGGGGAAATTTATGAAATTATCCAGAAATAATAATAATGTCACAAGTCATAATCCAATTAACTTCTAAATGGCCATATTAACTTCGATGCCAATGTTTTATACTATTCCAAGAGCAAACTATAGTAGTCCTAGCAGCACTTAATTTCTAACTGTGTCTGCATCAGATCTAAGCCCGTGATTATTGTCTTTGTCCTATGGCTGTATTGTTTTTCTTATTTTTCAAACACTAACAGCCTATCATTCGCATTAAAAACTTCATTTAGATCCCCTCTATGTACACCATCAAAAGGATGCAGTGCAGGGATCATAATAATTGAAGAAGAGGAAATTTGAAATCTTCCCACGTTCTCAACATCTTACTAGAAGCCTTCTATTGGCCATTAACCTCAACAAAGAGAAAGATAATTTTGCTGGAAAGTGCATTTTGGCCATAATACTGGGATAGAAATTTCATCTACAATCTTAAGAAAAAAATAATTAAAACCCTCTTTTACCATTTTATTTAAACAAATATACAGAAATAAATTGTGAAGACAGAATATTAACCAATGGATATGGATAGAATTACGAGCGAATTCGAGGTGAGGCTTCAAAGATCGAAACACCATCAACTAAGCTAAAGTTCTTCGACCCAATTTGACAGAGGGAGTGAAGAGAAGATTCCAAAGATCACCGTTGTGGATCGTTGATTTCCACCCTAGTTCCTTTTCTAGTGATTTCCACACTAAATCTTTTTTGGTGATTTTTGTTGATTTTCCGTGATTTTCACCAAACAAAGGGAGAAATAAGAGAGAGTCGTGAGATCTAAATAGGAAGGAGAAATATGTGTTTTTTTTTTTGTTAGAAAGTGTAATTGTTGAAGGGCATTTTTGTCATGTAAAAAAGGGCTGCCTAATCAGAAACTGCAAAATCACCTATGGAACAGATTTTACTTTTGAGAATTTTTAGTTGTGTAGAAAAATCTAAAATCTGGTTCGAAATTAAATTATGAACAATACCAAAATAGATTATTATGAATCTATAATCTAAAAGCTGGTTAAAAAATTTATTGACAATAGGCCCGAATAGTGCCTAAGAGAATGAAAAATTATCCTAATTTATTTTGTTTCTTATGATTAAAAACAACATATTCTTGATTTATCTTGCATTGGACTCATTTTATGCTATTAAGTGCTTAGGTACATAAGTTATTTAGGTTATTAAAGGACTAAATGGACCTGTACAAAGTAAGGTAAGGATTGAAATCTCAGAAAAGCTTAAGAAAGAAAAAAAATATTAAATTAAAAATCACCACTAAAAATCCCACCAAAAAAAAAAAAACCCACACCAATAGAAACGTCCATGGACCTCAGCCTAGAGCAAGTATAAAATGAACAAAGAATCCACATTTACAGTAGTGATGTTCTCACTTTCTGAAAAGACTGTGCAAACAAGAAGAAAAATATTGCTTTCCAATAATGTTACCTAAGTATCATATTACAAGAGAAACAAAGATTCCAAAGGGAGTTATAACGTTTTTTCCAACTATTGCTAAAGAAATCCATTATTTTTGATGTTGTTAAAAGTGTATTCTCTGAATGAGAGCTATTACTTTCTATTTCCATGAAATTTCAAATTGCCTTTCATTCAATCCACATGCATCACTAGAACTTAAACTACCTTTTCACAGGATCTGTGTATGAATGAGACCTCTCTATTTTTGCCAGTATAAAGTTTCTACAAACTCCAAATCTGTTGGAGGTTTTCCATGTTTAGGTTCCAAATGCAGATGGCAGGGCATTGAATACAATCACAAGAACCTACACCAATAAGTAAACGGGCAGGCTGCAATACCAATTTAATCACTGCTACGGATACTGAAAGTGGTAGGCCAAGCAGAGTCCTAACATGTAACACAATTTTCCTCCGCTGATATTTGAATTCTCAATATAACTCAGCCATCTTATGCAATTGTAAATTACATAATTATTAACCTCCAACCCCCTCCCCCCTCCCCCACCCTACAAAAAAGAAATGAAGACAATTAATCCAAAAAACTACAAATATAAATAAATTCAGTTGACAAGAATTTATCAGATTAACAAGTAAGCTTTCAATAAGAATAACATAACATAATATCCCTAAGACGTATCTCATTTCTCCCACTTGGAAAAGGACAGCTTCCCAGCTACATCCATTTTTTGATATTGCAAGAAGGAAAAGAAAGCTAGAATCATTTTGTGTAAGAACTTATGTAAAAATGATATGTGAACAGAAGATCTAAGTAAATGAAGTATACACGTTTTATAATTTCTAGCACAAGCTATCACATATTCATCGCAGCGAAATAGGATTAGCATGGTGGTATTTCCATTAACTCTGATTTGAAGAAGACCACTCCCTAAAACTGTGCCTCTGAAAAGTCAGCATTAATCCCCAAGGACCCAAAGAAATAAGGAGAAAATTTTTCTTTTTGTCTGATAGGTTAAACAAAAGGAAAAGTAGGAAAACATGCAAAACAGAAATACAGAAATTGCATTTTTGGTGAGGCTTCACAAAAATGTATAGCCACTGAACACAAAACATTTAGATTGATTGCTAGGAGGAATGATGGTGTCTTAATATCTATATATTGATTTTCTCAATTGAAAAATACAATAGGTTAATGGCTTCTGTCTGCATACTGTGGTTAGCAAAATCAATGAAATATGCAGATCTGAGATTATACCTAAATAAACAAATTATAATAGTTCCTTCAAAATATCTCATTGAGACAGATATGCCAAAATACAAACGATGTTAATTGCTAATAATTACCAAGTAAAGAAAAGAAGGACTGACTTCTATAAATCTAAGAGCATAAGCAAACATGAAAAGATAACCAACCTTTGAGAAGACCAAACCCAGATACTGCCACCTTTTAGCAATTGCAGAACAGTCCGTGCAGAAAAACATCAAACTAACTATCAACAATGTAATCCTTCCCTTGCAAGCTCTCCACATTCTCTTCCTTTCAAGCTCTCCACATTCTCACACCACCTCAACCCCCTAAACTGTCACACTGCAATCCTCATCATCCTCCCTTGTTCTGACCCTGCACCTGCAGTGTCAAAATATCCTGTGGGGGAGGCTAAAACCAAGAGACCAATGTTTAAATCAAAACCCGATCTCTGATATCCGAATTACATGATAAAGGAAGACTCACCTTTGGGCTATAGATACGAAAAATTTGTGTACACCCCATTCAATTTAACTCCCCCATGATGTATCTTCAAAACTCCACTCTCGAAACTTACTGTATCACTCCAAGAATAACATTTAAAACACCAGACCAAATTAAACAGATCCAATCTAAGCCTCCTTTATCCAATCAAACTACCAAGAGTAACAAAATTCCTGGAAAAGTCATTCCATTGCTCTTTCCACCAGATATAGTGAACTATAACCCAAACCATACAAAATTTCCCAAAAACACAATCTTGTAATTCAAAAAATCCCCAATAAAATGCCATTCCTTCCCAAATAGAAAGAAACCATCTAAATAATTCATATAACTAAAACTAATAACTGGTCCTCAATGGTTTTTGCCCTCCTCCAACAACTGAAAGAACCCGCCTTCGGCCGTCATTGTCATCCATATACAAATCCTAATAGCGTTTAAAAGCGGCGTGGAATCCCACAATCACAGCTCCAATGATAAAAGCAACTAAAACATTCAATCCCACGTCAGTAAAAACAAGAGCAACAACAGTAATTAAGATCAAGAAAATCATAACAAACCAATCATCAATGGTTCTCCCAAAAATCACAACCGGAAAGAACCACAATAACAACCAAGCAACAAAGATTGCCAAGAAAGTAATCATCGAAGAGGGATGGCGGATAAAACTGTAGACTATGATGACGAAGAGCATTACCAACGCGTAATTCTTGCGGAAATACCTGAGATTTACCAGCACCCGAGACATTGCGTCGGTATAGCTGCAGGGGGTGGAGAAGGAGGAGAGGTCTAATAGCTCTTTCCATGGGCGGGAAGTGGCGATCTGCGCTCTGGCCCAGGAGAAAATGGCTTGAGGTGTTGGTTCCCGAGGGAGTCGGGCTGGTGGGAGTGGGGGTTCCGGCGGTGGATGGCGGATGAAGGGTGGCGGAGGTGGATGTGAGGTGGTGACAGAATTGTAATTGGAGGTGGAATATAGGGGCATTTTTGGGAAGTTATTCGGTTTATGATTTTGGCGTTTGTGCGTGTAATAGTATGGGTTAAAATGGGAAGAGGACAATACAAAATTTCCTCTTCCTCAAATATAAAACAAAGGAAATTTGTAAATTTAGTCCCACACATTCTCATAAAAAACTTTTTTTGCTTATTACATTCAAAATCAACTAAAATAATCCGTTACATATAAAAAGTGTGTCATAATTGGTCCAAAATATCGTTTTATTTCAATTTTTCAACAAAGTCAAGAGTAAAAATGGAAACAGACACGTTTCCTTCCCTTTAAAACGTGCAATTTGCTAATCTGATACTAAACAAAATTAGTGTGTGCTTGTCAATGGATTGGGAATTTTATGAATTTCAAACAAAATCCGTAGCAGTAATTTGAATTTCAACCAAAAATTTTATTATTAGAATGGACCAAATAATTTGATTAATACATTATTTTTTATTAGATGCGTGTACACGCACACACACGCGCAGTGTGTGCTAAAATTATACTTGTTATGTATAAAGCATAATGAAGAGTTTGGTGTGATGATATTAATATACCAAAGTTAGTTACGAGCCGATGTCATCCACAAGATTTTTATATGCATATTACTGTACTTTTATGTATTATGTAACATTAAAAATTTTTATTACTTAAGAAGCATTGAGTGATTAAATTTTGAATTGTTATTGGTAGAAGATTTGGAGACTCAAAATGCAGATCAGTGTATCGTCTTATTAGTAAACTCTATGTTAGAATTTATCTAGTAATTGTAGCGATTTGTTTCTAATGTTATTTAGTTGTAATTCATCCTTGTTGATCTCATGATTGTTAATTAGTTGTAACAAAATTATCAATTGTTATCATTTGTTCAAAAGTGAATGCTTTGCACTTACTTTACATTTCATGATTCTTTTTTGAAAAGTATTTTGTGATTTTTCTCTACACACACTCATTTCAATTTTATTTTATTTTTGTAAAATTTTATGCATTTCTTGTACATTTTGTGTTTTTCAATTTTATAAATATTAAAAACCAATTTGATTGAATTAAATTCTTTAGGAACTATATACTTGATACCTTTTTTAAGATTTTACCTCCTTCATTAAGAACTTGAACGAGCATTTTCACTCTTTTAACCGGTAATATCAAATTCGTATTGAACTCTAAAATTTCATTTAAATAATATTATTCAAATTGTTCCTTGTAACATAAAACAATTTCTCTTCATTGCAACGACTTTAACATCGCACAAAATGGCACCATTAAGCATCCATGAATGTTGTCCTTCCATCACTGTCTTGTCTTCAAAAGACACCCCAACACCTAAGTCAAGTCCTTGCTGCATTGATCAACAATTCTCACGGTGACTTTAACTCCTGTTGCTATATTTGCAGCCTGTCACAGGCTCTTGGAAAGACATATGTTGAACATTCTAAAGTTCGGCTTGGGACTCTACAATTTTTTTATCAAAAAAAGGCACAAATTTTTATGTATTAATTGTGTAAATACAATATAAATTATCATAGAATTGTTGGAATAACTTGTAGTATTACAACTAGTATTAATTGTATTTGGAACTTTTATGAAAGTTAAAATGGATGCATAAATCAATTGTTATACAATTAATTTGTGTTGTTGTTACATTAAAAAAAAAAAAAAGAGAAAGATGATAGGCATCAATGATATATTAGTTTTTCTATGTTGCACTTTGACGCCTAGTACAATGTAAAGTACAAAATTGATTGATGCTTGTTAAAAAATGCTCGTATAATCTCGGTTTGGGTACAAAATAAGTAACAATGACAAGTGAAATTGAACATCTTTGTAAAATTCAAAATGCTTCTGTGCAGGAAGTTAGCTTAATTATTTTAGTTAGTTTTCTTAATGGAAAAAGAATATTAGATAGGAAAAGGTAAAATGAAAAGTGTAGGATATGAAATGAATTAATATCGATCAGTTTAAAAAAATAAAAATAAAATAGAAACTCATTCCCTTAAGCACCTCTCAAGTTTGGTTTGTCCTTCAAGGTCTTTCTGGTTCGCGTAAGGCTATTCATCCATATTTCTTCTGGCATGCAAGGGTTTTGTGGTGACTGAATTTGGTAAGAACGGACTAGCTGGCTCAACTCCTGATATGAGGTCACCTGCAGTACAGAGGAAATGAGAATAATGTGGGTTTCTCCCCCGTTATCTCCGCTCAAGTCCGTAGATATCCAAAGTAGATAATTTAATAAGAGAACTCGGGAGGCTTCGAATTCTAAAAAAAAATGTACCTGGGGAAATAGAGATAAAAAATAAAACGTTCAATTGACTCCTAGTCCGGCAGCCTAATTGAAGTAGGTTGGTAGAATTAGAAATACGCCTGGCTTTTTACATAAGCGACAACTGTTACATCAATCACATCTGATTAATCTCGTAATGAGCTTTCGGCAATTGTTTTAGAATCTCGGCAACTATTAGCTTGGTTTCGAGTTATCCACCATTCCTCGACGTGACTATGAGGTCGAAGTGTGTTTGGGTTGAGCTGATCCTGACCCTGCCCTTAGCATCCCATGTTGAGCAATATGCATTGACCGCAGTAGTCAAGTTTCAACCATTTTGTGCAGTATGCAAAAATGGCAAGTGGATCAACAGTCTTGTGTACAGCCCGACCTTAGCTTTGACATGGTCACCCAAAGGTCCCCTTCATAAAGTTTTTGCCTGTTTGTGTAGACAATCTGTCGAAGTTTTAACATTTCAAATGATCCTTTATCTTGATCCAGCAATCCAACTCTACAACTTTCAAACTTATCACTCATATTAGATACCATAGTACTCCTACCATTAGTTTCCAACGCTGACACAAAACCCCTTCACACTTAAGAGGATTTTAGCTACATTGCCTCAACCTTGAACCTCTTAGATTTTCGAGTCGGTCTACTTCGCTCTGTATAGGTACAAAATTTAGAATTCAGAAGTAGCTCATTAGGAACACAATAAAAAAAAAACCAATTGTAGAGCATTTGTACATGAGAAAAGAAGTCCCAGCTTCGAGTACAAGCACGGTCAAGTCGTGCCAAAGAAGGAAATAATTGTTTTCACTTAAAGGTTACCAAGTAATTTAAATGGGAAATCTCTAAATCTATATCGAAGAAATCACACGAGTCCAAGGGCTTCCAAAAATGTTTGATCTGCCACATAACTCTCCGATTTGAAGCCTTAGAATGTTTTGTATAAAATACATCTATATTAGGAAATACATACCACAATTAAAAGATACACATGAAAATTTATGCAACAAATTATTTTAATTAGTTCTCATTCTTTTCTTTATCTTAAAGAGCTTTAAAATTTTATTTTATAATTAATGTATATTTCATGCATTATACGAGGACTAAACTAGGTCCAATGAAAAAATTATCATGAGTAACAAATGACTATTGACTTTTGAAATGAGAGGCACACACGAAAGTTTAATTATTATTATTATTGTTATTGTTGTTGCTGTTGCTGTTTTTAAAAATTGGACAAAAAGGCGTAATAATCTAAGTAGCTTTCAAATTCAAAATTTAACTAATCTTTTTCTTTTGTATTATTTTATTTTTGCGCAACTTAGACTACAAGAAGGGTCAATTAGTGGCCAGGAAGGAAGTGAGTTCTCACTGACAGGACACCAAGTAAAAGGGAAACGTCTAAATCTAATATCAAACAAATCACTCACCACCAAAGGCTTCCAAAAATTGTTTGTCTGCCACTTAGCTTTCTGCCCACCCTTGATGCCTTAGAATGGTTCAAAACATTATTAAAGTTGGCAAGGTAAAACCCCGGAAAGATAAGATTTATGACTTTGGGATTGAATCACTGCCGCAAATTCTTTCTTTTGGCCAAATTCATATTCATGATCTTGAACCATAAATTCACATTCATAATCACCATGGCCAAAAAGACCACAACAGTAATAGAAATTGGAAAACGTTTTTGTATTTGAGATGAACCTTTTTGTCACCACAAAAAATTAAGCTTCATAAGCCTTTTAAGATGTTTTCTTTAATCAGTTCAGATTCTCAGTGTCAATTTTTTTCAGTGTCATTTACCAGATATTGTCATTTTGTATTCACATACTATGATAGTTATTTGATTTATTTCAAATGTGAAGGTGACAATCCTGGTAAATGACATTGAAATGGCACTGAAAAACTAACACTGAGAATTTGAACTAGTCTCTGATTAGAGAAACTCTAATACATAATCTTCAAAGTGCTTCTGTCTCCCCCAACATATTCTCGATTTCAAAACCTGTCTCACTTTTTGAGTTCAATGGAAGGTTGTAGACTTGTACCCAAATGGAACAAGAATTAAACTGGATCTTAAAAGGATCGATATCAAATATGTATCTTCCTGAAATAGACAAGTGTTTAATAAAAGTCCACAGATACCCTGATGGACCTTCACAAATTGATCGAAGAGAAAAGTTAGGAAAGAGTTGAATTTTTCCACATGGGAGTATACCGTAACTTTTTGGGGGTTTCCATTTACAAAATCAGGTTTCCCGTCATTAGTTTCTTTTTATTCCACATCCGCCCCAGATCCTTCACCATCCTCTTGATTCCAATTGATGTTGGATACTCAAAAGCCAGATAACCACCATAAGAGAGATAAACAACGAAATTCCCGGAAAATTTAAGGACAAATATGCAAATAGTTAAATAAAAAGAAAAATAGGAATGATCATATTTGACAGGTCAAAATTAGGAACGAATAGTGGTGGAGTACTTAGAGCTCTACGACTTCTCCTTAGTGGTGGGGGGTTTGATTCTTACTACTGTCAAGTTTGCAAATATTATCGCAACTTAACAGGACAGCTAGCAAGGAGCGGCAAATATTATCGCAGCTTGACAAGACAAAAAGCAAGGCGTCGTAGCTTGATAAGACAAAAGGCAAGGCGCGGCGTAGGAGCAACAGGAGGTCTCCCAAATTAGTTTTCTCCTCCTTCCAAGACCCCTCATTGTCATAGAATAGGATTTATAAAAAAGTCAAAATTCACCTTGCTATCTAAAGTATTTTCAAAATCCCACATTGCCATTTAAAGTAATCTTTATTTTAAATTAGCATCCAGATTATTTTCAAAATCTCACATTGCCATCTAAAGTGATCTATCTTTGTTTCCAATTACCATCTAAAGTTAAACAAGTTGCTCAATTTGCCATCTTAACTAAATTTAGTTTCTAATTGAAATAAAATTATATAAATAGTAAAATTTACCATCTTAATTTTATTTTATTTCTAATTGCCATATAAATATAAAAAATAGCTTAGTTTGCTATTTTCTTCTCTTAAAACATAAAATACTTTATAACTGGTTATTTGCTAACATTTTTTACTTTAATTCATAAAATACATATAAATAGCCATTTTTCAAAAATGTTTTTAAAATATACAAATTATTTTTATAAAAACTTTGAGCTGGTTCGAGTTCAGCCCAACATACATATAAATAGCCATTCTTCAAACCCAGTTAGTTTCCTAGCATATAATTTGTTTGTTCTCTCATAATGTATGACTGGTGAATTATAATTATTTGTTCTCATAAATAATTAGGTTGAAGATTCCAAATCCAAATTCAGCTTTATTGCTCAATCAAAGTGTGCCAATATGATATTTCATATTCTATCCTTTCACACTTTTTTATCTTTTTCCTAAGGTATCCATCTTCGTATGCTTATGAAGCGAAGAATGAACTCCAAAACTCTAGTGATCTAGTGGCGTTGCCTGTCGCCATTCTTATAATGCAAAAGAAAGAGAATGGTATACGAGATGGTTGAGAGGTAAAAAAGAAGGAATTCATCTAATAAAGTTCGCAACCTTTTCAATATCGTTTTCTTCAATACATTTTTATTGTTTATTCTTTCTTATCACAAAATTGTACAATCAGTTTCACTCTTTTGAAAAGGCGTCTTTATTGAGTGAATTTATTACATTAATATTCGATACATACTTATTAATTTCAAATTATTCAAATTTCTTTAGAATAAGAAATTCTACTTTTGTTGTCACATATTTAGAATCAACTTTAACATCGGACAAATTGATAGTTGACAATGAGGTGACCTTGAGCATTTCCCCTTCCATCAGTATCTAGTCTTCTAAACACACCAGCATCCAAATCTAGCCCTCCGTTGCTGCATTGATCAACAATTCTCACTGTCACTTGTGCTCTTGTTGGGCTATTCGTAACCTGCAATTAACAGAAGCACTTTGTCAGTTCAAATATTTGGATTCAAAGCATCAAAGTTTGAAATATACTAATTTTCTAAAAGCTTTTAGTTATACACACAATGTAGATTATAGATAAATAAGTCTGTTTAGATGGTTGTTTCTTAGGGTGGTTTTTAGAAAACATTACAGTAACAGTTTTAAAGATTCTTTTCAGTAAATATATTTCTGGGATAAAAAATTAGTGGGAAAATATGTTTAACATTTTTAAAAAACATGTTTACATCTTAAAAGACAACAACTTTAAATTAGTTGTTGGTACATACACAATGCATTCTTTATTATTTTTTGGTAAAACTTGAGCTTATGCATCCATAAATACTTAAAAAAAAATATTAACAAGAATTCTTATTCTCAATCTGGGTACTTTAGAGCCTACAAGAATCTATAGTTTCATATTGCTATTATGTGCTTAAAATAACGTCTAGTGAAGCTGTCCATTTTTTATTAAATTAAAATTTCTAAAGAGGAATTTGCTTCCAATATTTATAAAGGAAAAGAAAAAGGAGAGAGAGAGAAAAAAAGAAAGAATATCGTACCCTTAAGCACCTTCCACATGCAGCTTGTCCTCGAGGACCAACAGGTCCACAGAAGGCTGTCCATCCATATTTCTTCCTCCATGCAAGGGGTTTGTTAGCATCCCACGTTGAGCAATACGCACTAACTGCATTTAGATTCCATCCATTTTGTGCAGGATTATAGAAATGGTACGTGGCCCTAACATTTGAAGCACTCTGTGCAGCAGCATAGCTCAAGAAACACAGGAAGATAGCAATGCAAATTTGTAGGTTTACCCTTTCCATTTTCTATTGTATTAGAGAGAATAAATTGGCAGTGCAAATACAAGTGAAGAATGCTTCAATTTATAGAGGAAAGATTTCCAATGTTCAGTACCCGAAATTGTCTGCAAATATTATTGTAATGATTGTAGATGGTATACGCTGGTTAAACACGCACACACACACAACACATACCAAGTCAGCATAATATTGAAATGTAACGGTATACCATGTTTTACAAGCAACATCTCTAACGTGGAATAAGGAATGTCAAATTTCAAAATTGAGTTCCAAAATTTGTCTGGAACCGTCAAATATATCATTCTAGTTAATTGAAGCCGATGGGCTGATGATCAGATGGCAGTACGTGTTGAATATGTCAAGACAAACCTTTCTTCCTTTTGCATTATGACGGCTTCAGAGTGCTTGAATAACATATGTACCAATATGATATAGTTGATACCAAACAATTGCGGAAAAATTGTAGTTTTACTGGGTCACTAGACTTGAAAAAAAACTAGAGTAATGCACAAGGTCTTTTTTTATATAAGTTCCATTATAAGTTTGCGTCTACAAATTCTTTTTGAACTGAAGACCAGGACAAACTCACTAGAATATATAAGTGTGTGTGTTTGTGTCTATATATATACATACATACATATACATATATATATGTATATATTAAAGCTTCTGGTTCAAATTCTTTACACAAGTTAATTAGTACACCAATATTGTTTAAAACTAAAAAAGCTTCAGTATTGTATGATTGGAAACGGACGTTCAACTTGTTAACCAAACAAATAACGATAAAAAAAATACTAATTTCTTTGAGCAAAACATTTTTCAGAATATAATTTATTTGGGTTGTCATAATTCATAATCACCTTAAACTTGTATGGAGGCCTGGAAAATTACCCATTGGATGTCTTCATTGACAAGATATTTGGAGTAGATAAATTTTTCTAAATTGAAAAAAGGTAAAACTACGTGAAGGAAAATTCATTTAACTGGTTAAAATTTGTGAAACACAAGTACATATACGAATGAGGAAAATTAATCTTGAAGTCATACTCATTTAGAAGAAGAAAAAAAAAAAGGACCGTTTTAGCCCATTATTTCTATGCTCCGTGGTTTTGCGTATTTGATGTGTAAATTTTGGCTTCAGCACTTGCCGTTTCTATTTCTAGGATTTCTTTCATTTGTTAACTTTCTTTTTTCTACTTGATGAGAAGATAAAAAAGCCTTTCTTGACATTTTTAATACTATTTTATATTTTATTTAGAACTAGGAATCATATATCCATCATTGTACTGGATACAGTTCTCGTGTTTTATATTTTTTTCATAAATTTTAAAAAAGTTAGAAACAATCCAACCAATTTTTTTCTTGTACAACTACTTTGTTTCATAAATATTTCAAATTAGACATAACACAACCAATACTTTTTCCCGTGAAACAACCTAGCAAAAATTGGGCCAACAGGCAAAGATTGATCTACCTTTTCTTTTTTTTCTTTTTTTTTTGAGGAAAAGACTTAGAATTCATTCATTCAGATAAGTCGGCAGTAGCAGAATAACGATATCCTTAGGGAAATCAACAAGCCATGCATAGTTCCCTTCTAAGCGTAAGGCTTTGCGTGCTAACAGGCGTGCTACCTCATTTGATTTCCTGTTAACATGTCTAACTTGTACAAGGACAAAATCTTTCAGCAATTCCTTACAGTATTCTATCAAATTCCCTAGCATTGACATATCTGGTAATTGTTTGTTGATTCTCCGAACGATCCCCAGAGTGTCTCTGATGCAACCCAAGCTACACCAACACCCCCACAAGCTTATTGATGATGAGATTTATAGTAAATTTAAACATTCACACCATTTTCAAGTCTTTGAGCAATGAATACAAGGTCTACTATCAAAGGAAGATGACGAAATGGAAAGGAAAGAGTTTGACAGCATGACATGCTTTGGTGTTTTGATGATATCTCAAGCTACATGGATGAAGATGATTCTTAGTGTATTTCAAAGCTAAGAGAATACTCTACAACTTGTATGAAGACATGAAAGTCCCGTTCTTATGATTTCATAGCCACAAAGCTCGAATTATTAAAGTGTGTCTGTACTGTGAGGCTCTCTGGCCAGTCTTTAGTATTTCAATCATATCTTTGCCTCTAGACCTCTAAATCATATGATTCTTATGCCATTGGAAAGCTAACTCAAAGGACTACAACTTTCATGTTTTGCACAAGAGCTGATTCGGCCGTTTTTAAAGAGAATTTTGGCAAAGAATTTGTTCCGCAGAGTTGGATCCGCGGGTCAGTCACGGATTTGTTTTTTTTTTTCACCAATGTGGGGGTGATGTTTCTGACCAAGGCCGTGGGTAGGCCATGCGGTCTAGAACAGAATGTCGCACATTTTTGGCTATTTGTTTCATTTTGGGCCTCATCTTTTATTGTATTAATGTAGGTTGTAAGTAGGGACACAAGGATCATCTTTCTAGCTATTGTAAAGCCTATAAATACTCTATTTCTTGTAACACTAATTAGTTTTGATATTATTTTAAATGAAATTTCATCTTTTGAGGTTTTCCCCTCTTGGTTTCTTGTAAGTTTTTTTTGAATGCTTTAGAGTTTGCTCTAAGTGTTCTTGACTTATCAATTAAGTAATTACCTTAATTGTGGTGGATCCTACTTTGGCTTATCAATCAAGTATCCACCTTGGTTGTAGCACCTTCCACCTTCGCCATCTCTGTGGGTTTCTTCATCCTCTAAGCTTGGGTATCAGCTAGATCTACGCATTTTCGTATCATTCCTCCAGGATGAAGTGCGTGATCTCATATTCTTTCGCAAATTGAAGTGCTTTAACAAAAGCCATGCACTCTACTTGTTCTGCGTTTAGAGCATCTTCAATTCTTTCTGCCATTAAAGCTTCCACCTGCCCCTTGTGGTCTCTAACAACTGCTCCTATTCCTGCTCCATTTTCAGAAAAAGCTCTGTCCACATTTATCTTTAGAATTCCTTAAGCTGGTGCAATCCATGTTGAGTGATCTGATGTTTTCAAGGTACCCCTTTTTTGTTGTTGATTCCTGATTTCCGAGAGGTAAGCAGCAGCATAGCTGCTTATTCTATTGGCATCTCCGCGTTTTCCTTGGAATATTCTTTCATTTCTGCTCCTCTAGATCAACCAGGTTGCAATTGCTACCATTTCTGCAATATCTTTCCCCTTAGTTTCCATGATTATAGCAAACCACTCTTTGAAACTAGAAGCTTGTGATGTTCCAGCCAGTTTGCTCACATTCGCACACTTCCATACCTCTTGTGCCAATTCGCAGTCAATGAACATATGCTTATCTGTCTCTGAATTGCAGCCACAATAACTACAGCCTACCTTATAGGATTTAATCCTGTTCTGCTGGTTTTGCCCTGTGGGTAAAATTCCAGAACAAGCCCTCCATAGAAAGACTTTAATCTTTTGGGGAATAAGCAGATTCCACAAACTATTCCAAAAGCTCTTTATTCGCCAACAATAGAGTAGATAGAACATGTGACTTTGTTACTTGGAATATATACGAAGGTAATAAAGGGACAATGAAAACTCTTTTAATGACTTTAATAAGTCATTTTACATACGAAAGGAGCAAAAAATGTTGGTAAACAAAAAAAGTATCAGTGATAATGGTTTAATTGACAGCACCACAATTCACAAAATTAAGAATTAATCTATGTAGCTGCTGGTGATTTTTAAATAATTAAACAAAATAATTTAAAGATAACCACGGGGATCAATATTATTTTAATAAGTTATTTGGCTATGCGTAGTTCTTTTATTGATTGAATTTTTTATACAGTATAATTATTCCATAGAGATTGTATGATGTTGATTACTAGGGTTCTCGATCAATCTTGATAAGGGAAAAAAAAAGTTTGATATATGAAACCTGTGAGTTGCAAAAAAAAAAAAATAATAATAATAATAAAATAAAATTCACGGGTGTATTATTGAGGGACGAATGCCTTTTCTTGGGTTTTATGTTTCATTGTCCTTGTTGATACACGCGCGCGACTCTTTCTGAAATTTCATTTAGTGTAAATTTGTATTGAACTCCTTGTACTAGATGTGTGAGTATTAGAGTGTCTTTGACACTACTTTTATTTTATTCCGGGTTAATTTATAAAATTTATCTCCCTTATGATTTGGCGAAACTATCAATCACTCCTTGAATTTGGGTCAAATTACAATAAACCTTCAAACTTACAAAACTGTAACAATTACACTTTTATCATTAGTCAATAAAGGTTTAACCATTTTTTAAAATGATGTCAGCAAAAATATGTGGTTTGGCCAAACTGCCAATCAATTTTTTTCTTATTTTATTTTTGATGAATACAACATTCTCATGGAATAGGTTAAGCTTCCCTGTACTTAATTCTTCGTGATCATTGCAGTTGACTCAAGCTTGAATACAATCTTGTTAAACATTGTGTATTGTACTCTTGAAATAGTCACGGAAGTGTAGTTTTACTTGGTCAGTGGCTGCCAAAAGAACTAAACTAAAGGAAAAATATGGTTTGGTGAGCCATTAATTTTGAGGATCTAAGCAATTTTCTAGTACTTTGAGATCATAAACCAAAGATTTATAGGTGAAGTAATTACAATGACAGATGTTTAGTTATGGTTTGCCGAGCTCAACCGATAAGAAACCTACAAAAAGACACAATGCCTCTCTTTCCTTACTTACATATATCCTCATTATTAGCAATCATAGGAACAAGATTAATGCAAACTAATGCAAAACCAATTACTGGAATAAACTTTTTGTTCAATTACTGGGACAAAAACTTGATACATTTTGACTGAGTAACTTTATACCAATGTAATTGTTGTTTAATTGTTCTCATTATTCTCTTATTTACATATATCCTCATTATTCTCTTACTTTTTGGGGCCATAGAACGCCTCCAGATTGCTCATGGAATTGGAGGAAACCCTAAAGTTGAGGGTACAGTCCAAGAGTGGATCCAACGGGCAATAGGTGAGGGACAGGAAACATGATTTTGGTATGATAATTGGCATCCCTTGGTATATCAGAAATTTTCTAAAAAACTGCTCATGAAATTGGGATTAACAAAACAAGCTGAAGTAGCTGATTTTTGTGAAAATGATGAATGGAGATGGCCACAAGGAAGGAAGATGGCAGGTGAAGTTGATGTTCTAAGAAGAGCTACACCAGAACACTTGAAAATAATTGCAAGAACAAAAGATCAGAGTTTTGGAAAGGCAAAACAGGTTTTCATTCTGTTGAGGCTACAATGAAATCTTTAAATGAAGCCAGGGAAAATGTGAAATGGCACAGACTAGTGTGGGCCAAAGGGCAAAAACCAAGACTTTCCTTCATCAGCTAGCTTGCTTATAAGAATAGGCTCACAACAAAAGACAGAAAGAGAGCATGGGGGAATACAACTAATAAATTACAATTGTGTTTTTTGTGGGCAATTTTCTCTAAATATTGTTAATTAAAAAAAAAAGTCCCCATTTTGGGATCACTTTTTTTTTGGTTCTCATATTAACGTCGCCGCACACAGCTTGTGCGGCGACTGATTAAAAATTTTTTTTTTATCCACATGTGCAGTTGTGCAGAGTGTGTCAGGAGGGCTTTTTGTGCAATTTTTAGCAATTGTGAGAGTCACCGCACAAGATTTGTGCGGTGACTCTCACAAAAATGCCATTCGAAATTTTTTTTTTTAATAGGTGGGGCGTCTTTGGGGGTATTTGTGCAATTTATGGGTAATGTGAGAGTCACCGCACAAGCTTTGTGCGGTAACTCTCTATCCCCAATTTTTTTTTAATTGCTGGTTTTTTTTTTTTTTGGTGTGTGTGACAGTCACCGCACGTTGTTGGTGCGGTGACTCTCACACACACCAAAAATTGCATATCACTCCTTTTTTTTGTTTTTTTTTGTTTTTGCTTGAGGGGCCGATTGTGCAATTTGGATTTGGTGTGACAGTCACCGCACACACCAAGTGCGGTGACTCTCACACCAAATCCGAATTGCATATTAGCCTCCCTTTTCTAATTCTTATAATAAATCTGAAATTGCATCTCAGCCGCTTTATTTATTTATATATTTTTAAGTTTGGGGGGCCGCAACTGTTAAAAAAAGGTTAAAAAAATCATTATCTTAATTAAGTTAGGAATTAGTTAATGTATATAAAAAAATAAATTAATGTTAAAAAAATCATTATCCTAATTAGGATTTAATTGCCATAATTCTTGTCCTAATTATATCAATTAGTATTTTTATCTTGGACAGAATAAGAAAAAAATTAATTCACATCTAGGGAATGTATGTATTTATCATAATTTTTTGCTTGAATTGCTTGTTGATCCTTTAAAAAATATCTTCAAAATAATTATTTATTTATTTATGCAAATAAATCATTATTGTATGCTAATTCACAAGTTGGGAATGGTGAATGATTTAGGGAATTCAAAACTAAGGAATGGTATGTATTTTTTAAGTTAATCCGTAAAGGAATACATTATTTATAAATAATGGTACGTATTTGTCTTAATTCTGTCCGCAAATAAGTTTATAGGGTAAAAATAAAATTGTTATGTTGACTAATTACTTGAATAATAATTTTTTTGACCAAAAAAAGTAAAAAAAAAAATTACATTTGGGGGGCTATATGTAATTGTAATTTTTTCAACTACAAACGTTTAAAAAAAAGGAGGTATAAAAATTTTAAAAAAAGGAGGTATATCCTAATTACTTTCATTGAATGATAATTACGTGCAATAGTTTTGCCCCCCAAATGTTAAAGGAAAAAAAGTTTAAAAAAATTTAATGTTATTGTTAGGCTATCAATTGGTTAATCTATATAAAAAAGAAATTATTTTTGAAAAATATAATTCTCTTAATTAATTACGTGAATAATTCTTGTCGTAATTATATCAATTAGTATTTTTATCTTGCAAAGAATAAGAAAAAAATTAATTCACAACTACGGAATGTATGTATTTATCGTAATTCCTTGCTTGAATTACTTTTTAACATTTAAAAAATATCTTTAAAATAATTATTTATTTATTTATGCAAATAAATCATTATTGTATGCTAATTCACAAGTTGGGAATGGTGAATGATTTAGGGAATTCAAAACTAAGGAATGGTATGTATTTTTTAAGTTAATCCGTAAAGGAATACATTATTTATAAATAATGGTACGTATTTGTCTTAATTCTGTCCGCAAATAAGTTTATAGGGTAAAAATAAAATTGTTATGTTGACTAATTACTTGAATAATAATTTTTTTGACCAAAAAAAGTAAAAAAAAAATTACATTTGGGGGGCTATATGTAATTGTAATTTTTTCACCTACAAACGTTAAAAAAAAAAGGAGGTATAAAAAAAAGATATCCTAATTACTTTCATTGAATGATAATTACGTGCAATAGTTTTGCCCCCCAAATGTTAAAGGAAAAAAAGTTAAAAAAAATTTAATGTTATTGTTAGGCTATCAATTGGTTAATCTATATAAAAAATAAATTATTTTTGAAAAATATAATTCTCTTAATTAATTACATGAATAATTCTTGTCGTAATTATATCAATTAGTATTTTTATCTTGCAAAGAATAAGAAAAAAATTAATTCACAACTACGGAATGTATGTATTTATCGTAATTCCTTGCTTGAATTACATTTTAACCTTTAAAAAATATCTTAAAAATAATTATTTATTTATTTATGCAAATAAATCATTATTGTATGCTAATTCACAAGTTGGGAATGGTGAATGATTTAGGGAATTCAAAACTAAGGAATGGTATGTATTTTTTAAGTTAATCCGTAAAGGAATACATTATTTATAAATAATGGTACGTATTTGTCTTAATTCTGTCCGCGAATAAGTTTATAGGGTAAAAATAAAATTGTTATGTTGACTAATTACTTGAATAATAATTTTTTTGACCAAAAAAAGTAAAAAAAAAAATTACATTTGGGGGGCTATATGTAATTGTAATTTTTTCAACTACAAACGTTAAAAAAAAAAGGAGGTATAAAAAAAAGATATCCTAATTACTTTCTTATTTTTTACATTGACACAAACCCTAAACTCTAACCATAATCATAACCTAAACCCTAAACCATAAACCCTAACCTTAACGAGTAACCCTAAACCCTAAAACCCTAAACCAATTTAAACCCTAAACACTAATCCTAAACCTTAACCACAAACCTTAAATCCTAAAACCCTAAACCCAAACCCTAATCGTAACAATAAACTATAAACCCTAACCTTAACGAGTAACCCTAAACCCTAAAATTCTAAACCAATTTAAACCCTAAACACTAATCCTAAACCTTAACCACAAACCTTAAATCCTAAAACCCTAAACCCAAACCCTAATCGTAACAATAAACTATAAACCTTAACCTTAACGAGTAACCCTAAACCCTAAAATCCTAAACCAATTTAAATCCTAAACACTAACCCTAAACCTTAACCACAAACCTTAAATCCTAAAACCCTAAACCCAAACCCTTCTCGTAACCATAAACCTTAAGAGAAGTAAACCATAAACCCTAAACTCTAACCCTAACCCTAAACCCTAAAACTCTAAACCAATTTAAACCCTAAACACTAACCCTAAACCTTAACCAGAAACCTTAAATCCTAAAACCCTAAACCCAAACCCTACTCGTAACCATACACTATAAACCCTAACCTTAACGAGTAACCCTAACCTTAAATCCTAAAATCCTAAACCCAAAGCCTTAACCCCTAACCCTTAAACCCTAAACTAAAACCCTTCTCGTAACCATAAACCTTAAGAGAAGTAAACCATAAACCCTAAACTCTAACCCTAACCCTAAACCCTAAACCAATTTAAACCCTAAACACTAACCCTAAACCTTAACTATAAACTTTAAATCCTAAAACCCTAAACCCAAACCCTACCCGTAACTATAAACAATAAACCCTAACCATAACCTTAACCCATAACCGTAGTTATTACAACATAAATTATATACCGTAAACCTTAATGCACGAACCCTAATCCTCTAAACCCTAATATCTAAATACGATAACTGTAATGGCCTAACCCTACTTTGTGAATCCGAAACCCTCGTTTGTAATTCCTTAAGTAAGTAAGTAAATTGTAAAACGTAAGCGAACATATTGGTAAATGAAGCAGTAACCCTAAAAAGTGAATAGTTACAGTATATAATATCGCTACATATATGAACAAGAATGTAAAAAGTGAATACTGATAATATATAATAACGCTACATATATAACAACGATCATATATAACACGCCCAAATCCGGCCAACTCCAAGTAATGTAAAATACGTGGATCCTTAACATTGCGAATAAATTTCTAAAAATGTCCGTCACATCTTTTCGCCTTAAGCTGCTGCTTGTTCCCGTAGAACACGTCCCGAGACCGATGGCCAGGCTGTCAAACCAATAGACTAGGATTTTAGCATTAACGTCTTTAGGAATTCGAGGGCAAATTCCCTAAGGATCGGAGTGCAAAAAAATAATTTTTTGTTAAATGTTGTTGCCACCAACTACATCACTTACTCAATTTTGTTTCTTTTTACTCAATTTAAATAAATTTTTTCATGCTTTATACACTTTATCAAATCAAATCAATAAAAAATAATTTTCTACTCTTAAAAAACTTTTAAATTTTTATAAAAAGTTTAAAAAATTTAAAATTTATGTTTTCTTTTATGTAAAATAATAAAATTTTTAAATTTTTAACTTTTTATAAAATTCTTTTAAAAGCTGTCGCTTATATAATTTTTAAAAATTTTGCTTAATTCAATTATACATTTAGAAAACTTTTTATAAAAATTTTAAAACCTTGACACAATTTTTAAAAACCTTTTTCTAAAAATTGTAATTTAAATTTTTTGCACTCTAGTCCTCAGGGACTAGAGTGAAAATTTTAAAACAAAACAAAAAAGCAACAGTGTTGCCGTCAACCTCCTTGACGGCAACACTGTAATTTGTTTTGTTTTAAAATTTGCACTCTAGTCCCTAAGGACTAGAGTGCAAAATTGAAACTTTTTTTTTTTTGTTGCTGTCGAGTTCATTAACGGCAACACCTTGCATATTTATAAAAAAAAAAAAATTGTAATGTCACTCCCAAGAAACTTGTCCGCAACCCTTAACTCAAAAAAGTACTTTCTATGCTAATAATGACTGTAATTTTGTTACTAATATACATTTAAAAGTTCTTTTAATTAACTTTTCTTCAAATATTATAATAAATACAACAAAAAACAGCAAATAAGATCAAATTAATAGCAATTGGTAGCCTTTCAACAAAAATAAAAAACTGCAACAATCAATTAAATACAATTAAAAAAGCAACATATATTATGATGTATAAATAAAAAAGGCAACATATTTTATGGCATATAACTAAAAACAGCAACATTCACATTATAATATATGAACAAAAACAATAACAGATATTAAATTACATAAACATAAACATAAACATAAACATAAACATCAACATCAACATAAAAAAAATAAAATAAAGTACAAACTAACTTAAATAAGAGAATCACTGCAAATTGAGCCTAAAATTGGACTGTGTAGCAACAACGCTCAACTGGACTGGAAGAGCCTTTTGCTTGATCTCAACATGGCCAAACGACAAAAGAAATTGTTCTGAAGTTTGAAGAAAGGAAGTAGGGGCGGAACTGATGAAGTTTGAAGAGAGTGAGTATGAATGACATTCGGCCATTTTGTTCAACAAATTTATAAAGAATCACCAACCAAACCAACCAATTATTCAGCATTCACGGGTCTGAAAAATTTTGCAGACAAAGGCTGTTAGCACTATTTTGCAGTCAAAGGCTGTCAAAGCCTTTCAAAGCCTGCAAAGGTAAAGCTAACCGGCTATGCACATGCAACTAGCCTCCAATTCAATTTTGGACACTAGTGGCGCTAGGCTTTTTGGACAATTGTGCAATTTGGATTTGGTGTGAGAGTCACCGCACTTGGTGTGTGCGGTGACACACCAAAATCAAATTGCACAATCGGCCCCTCAAGCAAAAAAAAAAAAAAAAAAAAGGAGTGATATGCAATTTTTTGGTGTATGTGACAGTCACCGCACGTTGGTGGTGCGGTGACTCTCACACACACCAAAAATTGCGTATCACTCCTTTTTTTTTTTTTTTTTTGCTTGAGGGGCCGATTGTGCAATTTGATTTTGGTGTGAGAGTCACCGCACACACCAAGTGCGGTGACTGTCACACCAAATCCAAATTGCACAATCGGCCCATCAAGCAAAAAAAAAAAAAAAAAAAAAAAGGAGTTATATGCAATTTTTGGTGTGTGTGAGAGTCACCGCACCAACAACGTGCGGTGACTGTCACACACACCAAAAAAAAATAAAAAATAACAAGCAATTAAAAAAAAAATGGGGATAGAGAGTCACCGCACAAAGCTTGTGCAGTGACTCTCACATTACCCATAAATTGCACAAATACCCCCAAAGACGTCCCACCTATTAAAAAAAAAAATTTTGGATGGCATTTTTGTGAGAGTCACCGCACAAATCTTGTGCGGTGACTCTCACAATTGCTAAAAATTGCACAAAAAGCCCTCCTGACACACTCTGCACAACTGCACACGTGGATAAAAAAAAAAATTTAATCAGTCGCCGCACAAGCTGTGTGCGGCGACGTTAATATGGGAACCAAAAAAAAAAGTGACCCCAAAATGGGGACTTTTTTTTTAATTAACAATATTTTCTGTGAGCAGAAAGAGAGTAAACCATTTATTTTTTGAATCTCCTTTTACAAAAGCAGTTTGGAGTAAAGTCTTGCAACTTTGTTCTATATTTAAGGACATCTATCCCTAGGAAGTAGGGCTAGAATGGATGTGTGTGGCATGGAAAACAAATGATTTTGCTCCAAAGAATCATGAGCACATTCACCATATACCACATATGGAGAGCTAGGAATCAAAGAGTACACCAAAGTAAGGCAATAATAGAAGTGTATATTGTCGCAACAATGCGAAGAACCATGAGTGAAGTTACTCGGCAATGGAGGAATGAACCAAAAACAAGACAGAATTGGCAATTGATGATTGTATGGGGACTATCACAGCTAATTTTCTCAAGCTGACTTCTCACAATCTTTTGTACATCGCTTTTGTATAACCTGTCAAAATGTAGGCAGATGATTTTGAATCATTTTGTGTAAATCTCAACTCTCTATGACTATTAATGCTGCACCTCATTTTTTTTGCTCAAAACAAAAAAAAAAAAAAAAAAACATCCAGATACCAATGATTATAAGAAGAGTATCCCACCTCTTGAAACAATTGAAATTATTTCATCTGCCCCTGTGATTGACCCCTAAAAATGTTGAAACTTTTACCAATTCCCCCAAGAAGTTTTACTGTTGAACTTTAAATAAAAAGTATTAGACCTATTCAGAAATTAAAAAAAAAAAAGTCACATGCGTGTGCTGGTTGCATGCCTGCTTGCTGACCCTAGGACCTTCGTCTGAGCACACCGAGCACTAAAGACGCAACCAGCATACCGCCAAACTCCCCAGCTGCCGGTCGTGCGTCCATGTGTTATCTACATGTTGCTAAACGCCTAGCCTGCCTGGTTACTCGCCCGTGTGTTGTTATCCATGCGACCCAATTGTGTTGCCTTCCGTCCGGGAGTCCTTCATGCACGATCGCGCATCAGCTACGCAACTTTCGTGTTTGATATTCTCCCGGGCAGCCATCATGCTTGCAACCCGCGTGCTGCTATTGTTCAGGGCTGCTTGGCGCACGAGCCTGCATCGTGCTTTGCTTTAATCAAGGCATGGTTGAAAACCCGCATCCCAGCCAACTTCTGGAGTTAGCAAGCCGTCCACAAGGTTTCCATTCTGAGTCCTTTTCACTTTGCATAGTCATTATTTACACTGAATGTCACCAATCCGAGGTAGCATCTATCCATGATGATCCTGGCCAGCTCCCAAAGGACTCCAACTCCATTTTGCCCTTTTGTGCCGAGCAATGTAGACAGAAGTGCTGGCTACCCTGAGGCCTGGGGGTGTAGCAGCAGGTCATTTCTCACCTCAATCTCATTGGAAACCGTTCCCGGTAGAGGTATTGGTCGCAAAATGATAACATTGTTTCTCTCGATTAAACTGTTCTAACAATATTAGTAATAGAAAGCAAATACATATATTCAAAATTGAGGAGGCCAAGTGTTTATCACCACCGGATTCTAGGGAAGCAAATGTACTTGACACTACGTTTCATATACACGTATTATCAGATTGTTATTTTTGTTTGTCTCTTTTTTTCTTAAATCGGGATGAACAATGAACCATTACACGTTGCAAGTCCCATATTCAACCCCAATTGACAATCTTATTGACTAAAATTTAATCATCATTTCTGGGAATAAATCACCATATTTTTTTTTTGTTTAATATTATGTGGAATTTTAGTATGCTTATTAAGCGACATTGGTACTCAAAGGCATAGCATATATTTTTGCTCAATTTTGTTTAATCCACCAATAGTTTGGGTAAGACAAAATGTTCGACAAATAGTAAGTCACAATATCTCATAATAATTGGTGCAAAGTACTCCAAATTCTGCAAAGTGGAGAATTGGGACCAAGTATCCATTAAGAACTTTATTATACACTTTCAATGTATGACATCTCTGCTCTTATCATGTAAATAAATAAATAAAAAGCCAAATTAATTAAGATGAATGACATATTTTGCTTGCACAAAATGGTAAATGCTTTATATAGTATATAGTAACCAAAGTTCCTTTTCATGACTCACCATTTACCATACATGCCGATAAAAGTAACTGCGCGAGAGCCAACATATAATGTATCGCCACAGTATTCTTGCACGACGTTGACTTCAACATTGTTGTATTGTGCTGCAAAAGGTTTTATAAGCAATACTTTTCCAAAAGAAAAAAATGATATTTGTATCATGTTAGAATTGTTCAAGCACGAAAATTTTTGCATAAACTCCTTCCACGATTTTACTTGTGGATATGTGTTTAATGTTTGTTGAGTTATACACATTTATCAAAAAAATCTCTAATATTGCTACCATAATATTTTTAAAGAAACACTGTAAAAAAATGTAAACTTAAGAAGCTAATTCTTGGAGGAGAATGCTTAATTTCATTTCACTCAAAAAACTTCTGATACAACCTCATCTATTTATGCATAATTCAATCAAATGAAAGAATGCCAGGTGTCTATACAAGAGAGGCTATTGAAATATAAGGATCCTAACTAATTTTGTCTTTATCTGCTTTTGCTTGGAGAGCATGCCACTGTCCACTAGCTTCAAGTAATTGTCCTACGTAGCAAGCAACTTGATATGATCCAGAACATTTAGCTGATCACAAGCTGATTGTGTTATCATCAGCTGAACCTGAGTTGATGCATCAGCTAAACAACATGACCCACCTGCCCAACTGATTTCTAAAACAGCTGAAGTTGATTTAATATTTCTTCATCCCTCCTCAAGTTGGAGCTTGGTGACAATCTACCAAGCCCAACTTGAGTAATAAAGTGTTAAACTGAGGTGCAACCAGTGGTTTAGTAAATACATCTGCAAGTTGTCTATGAGAATTAACATGCTGTGGTAGAACAAAACCTTCTTTATACTTATTTTTAACCAAATGGCAATCAATTTTGAGATGCTTGGTTCTTTCATGAAATACTAGATTCTCAGTAATATGAATAGCAGCTTTGTTGTCACACCATAGTGAAATAGGAAGTCTTAAATCGATCTTGAATTTTGCAAGAATATATATTATCCACTGCAACTCACAGACAGTAGTAGTAAGGCTTCTATACTTAGCTTCTGCTGAGGACTTTGAGATGGTTGGTTACTTCTTGGTTTTCCAAGAAACCAGTGCTCCTCCTAGGTAGATACGATACCCTATTAATGATCTCCTGGTGTCTAGACAAGACCCCCAATCCACATCTAAATATCCTTGCAATGTGAGATTATTATTTACTGGGAAAAACAGACCCTTAGAAGGTGCTCCTTTGATGTTTTTTAACAGTTGTAATGCCACATTCCTATGCACATCCATAGGCTCTTGTACAAATTGGCTGAGTTGCTGAACTGTGTAGGCTATGTCTGGTCTTGTAAAATTCAAGTAGAGTAGCCTTCCAATCCACCTTCTATATCTTTGTGGATCACTAAGAACCATTCCCTCTTTAGCTGTCAGTTTGGTTCCCTTGGCCATAGGAATTTTTGTTGGTTTAGCTCCCTGCAGACTTGTATCTTTCAGTATATCAAGAGCATATTTTCTTTGATTAACATACGTACCTGTTTCAGTATGCATTATTTCCAGTCCTAAGAAATACTTGGCTTCTCCCAAATCCTTAATTGTAAACAGCTGGTGTAAGTACATCTTCAATGCCTCAATATTTGCCATGTTATTTCCCGCAACTAGTATATCATCCACATAAACCAACAAGATAGTGAAATTTCCTTTTTCTTCCTTCACAAACAGACAATTATCATAGTGTGATTGTTTGAAACCAAATGCTTTTAGTCTACTTGTGAATTTCTCATTCCATTGTCTTGATGCTTGTTTCAATTCATACAAGCTCTTCTTTAATTTAAACACCTGATTAGATGCTGCCTTGTTGTATCCCTCTGGAGGTATCATATAAAAATCTTCAATTGAGCCATGTAAAAATGCATTATTTATATCTAGTTGATGCAAGAACCAATTTATTGCTGATGTGATTGCCAAAAATAGCCTTACTGTGACTAGTTTTGCCACAGGAGAAAAGATATTTTGGTAGTCAATTCCAGCTATCTGGTGATACCCCTTGGCTACCAATTTGGCTTTTAATTTGTTCAATGTTCCATCTAGCTTTAGCTTGATCTTATATACCCATTTCAACCCTATTGCTTTCTTTCCCTTTGGTAATTCTACCAACTCCTAGGTACCATACTTCTCCAGGGCATCTATCTCCCTTTTAATGGCTTGAACCCAACCTTCATCCTTTCTAGCTTGATCATATGTTAGCGATTCCTGTAAGTTAGATATATTTGCCAAGAAAGACACATGTGCTTGATCTAAATTTTGTATGACTTGGTAAGGAAAGGTGGGTGGAGTATACTTGGAGGAAAATGCATTTTGTGCAACAGAATCAGTCATAGCAGTTTGTAAGCCTTTTCTTGAAGCTATATTTGCTACATAGTCATGCATACACACAGGTTCAGATCTAACTCTAGTGCTTCTTCTGTGAATTTGTGGTTGTATTTCTGGCATCATCCTCTCTAGTGATGAGTTTTCTGTTTCTGAGATATTTTCTGTGATAACATCAATTATAGTTATGTCATCATCATCTTGGGGTTCAATGTGTTGGTCAAGAGGTACTAATGGCAAAGATACTGGTGGATTTGGATCATCAGTATTCTGGTAAGGAAAAATGTTTTCATAAAATGTAACATCTCTGCTCACATACACTCTATTGGTGTCAATGTCATACAATTTGTATCCCTTTTGCTCAGGACTGTACCCAATGAAAACACATTTGTGAGCTCTAGCCTCAAACTTTTCCTTATGAGGTTGTGTGTTGGTTGCATAACAAAGGCAACTAAAAGTTTTGATGTTTGAATAAAAAGGTTTTTGGCTGAACAGCAACTCAAAGGATGTAAGCCATTTTAGAATTGGTGTAGGTAACCTATTGATAATGTATGTGGCCATGAGGATAGATTAAGCCCAAAACCTGGAAGGAAGGTTAGCCTGAAACATGAGAGCTCTTGCTACTTGGAGCAAATGTCTATGCTTTCTTTCTACAACACTGTTTTATTGTGGAGTGTAAACACAAGACCTTTGGTGATTAATACCTAAGTTTTTCAACAAGTTTTGACATTTTGCACTCATAAATTATGTACCATTATCTGTCCTCATGATTTTGATTTTTTTGTCAAATTGGGTTCTTACCATGGAGAAAAAATCTTTCAAGGTCAGGACAACTTGTATCTTGTGAACAAGCAAGAAAGTCCAAGTGCTTATGCTATAATCATCAATTATAGTCATCACATAAGGGGTTCCAGTTAATGAGTCAGCTTTGTAAGGTCGCCACAAGTCTACATGAATAAGTTGGAAAGGGCTGGATGTTTGTATTTTGCTAAGGGGAAAGCTATGTCTGTGTTGTTTAGACCTGTGGCATACCTCACAATGTTGCTGATCATTCAGTTTAGTTAGGCTCAATTTTGTATGCAAGAAAGGTAAGTGTTGCAAAACTGGAACAGATGGATGCCCAAACCTCTTATGCCAATCAACTAGAAAATTCTCTGAGATCTTATTCATGGAATTAAAAGCAGTACAAGGATTTTTGTAGTTTCCTATCAGTTGATTACATTTGTCTGCTTTCCTGCTATAAAACTAGTACTATCTAGCACATATAGCTTTCCTATTTGCTTACCAACTACTATAACCTCTTCATTCTGTAGGTCCTGCAAAAAGTAATGAGTTGGGAAAAAGGTTACTTTGATCTGTGTTGCTTGAGCTAGTTTTGAAACTGATATAAGTTTGTATTGAAAGCTAGGAACATGTAGAACATCTGTGATTTGTAGGGTCTTGTGCAAAGTTACCTTTCCTATGTGTTCTACTTGTTTCATAGTACCATCTAGAAGGAAAACAGGTGTGAAAGTGGTTTGTTGTTTAACATTTTTCATAAGATTTATATCTGAGCACATGTGACTACTTGCACCAGTAGCTAAAATCCAAGAACCAGCTTTTATAGAATCTAGCATAGTAAAGGCCAAGTGATACGTTTTTATACTTGCAAAATCCTTGATGTGAGCAAAGCTAGCTTGTTCTACTGGCATTTTTCCTTTGAGTAGCTTCATTAACTCCTACTGCACAATAGAAGCTATATTAGCTGATTGCACCACATCCATTTTTCCTGTAGCTGCTATACACTCATCATTCAACTCCAGTGGACTTTCTGCCATGTTGACCATTTGTTTGTTCCCATTTGATGTCTTGGCTCTTTGTTCCTTCAAACTTTTGTACCAGTTAGGGTAACCATGCAATTTGAAACAGTTTTCTTGAGTATGCCCATTCATATTGCAGTGGTTACAATGTTGGTATTCTTTTTCAAAATTTCTTGATCTTCTTCCTCTTCCTCTTCTTGCTGAATTGGTTCTGCCTCTGCCAAAACCTCTTCCTCTAGTTTCTAGCTTTATCCCTTGTCCTTTTACAAGCATAGCCATATTCTCACCTCTTTTTGGAAAAGTTATATGGACATCTCTTTGTTTCTCCACACTCAATACCATCAAGTAAGCCTTATTTACTGATGGTAATGGATCCATGACTAGAATCTGGTTCCTAACATGATCATACATATCATTAAGCCCCATCAGAAACTACATTAGTTTGTTATATGAGGCCAAGTCAATTACTTCCTTAGCAGCCCCACAGGTACATGTTGGTATAGGCATCAAACATGCCAGTTCATCCCACAATTTTTTTAAGCCTATATAGTATTTCTCCACCTTCAAATTCCCTTGGGTTATGGTACTAATCTCTCTCTGCAACTGATATAACAAGGGTCCATTACACTCTCCATACCTGTCTTGCAACTCATCCCATAATTCCTTAGCAGTAGTGGTATATATAAACACTTTAACAATATCATTTGAAATTGAATTCAAGATCCAAGATCTTATTATGCAGTCGACTCTTTCCCACTGCTCAGCCTTTGTTGAAGTTGTTGCAGGACATTCACAGGCTCCAGAAATGAAGCCTAACTTCAGTTTTGCTCCAAGAGCAATCTTCACTGACCTACTCCAGCTCGAATAGTTTGTACCCACCAATTGAGGTGACCAATGACATCCCTAGATGATCTGAATTTTGAAGAAATAGAGGATCTTCATTATATTGGACTGCTGTATTTTCTCCAGCATTTGCGCCAAACACAGCTCCTTCTGTTGCCATTTCTTTTCAAGATTTCTTGTTTAGTGGATCAGAACCAATACTTTGATACCATTTTAAAAAATGTAAACTTAAGAAGCTAATTCTTGGAGGAGAATGCTTAATTTCATTTCACTCAAAAAACTTATGATACAACTTCGTCTATTTATGCATAATTCAATCAAATGAAAGAATGCCAGGTGTCTATACAAGAGAGGCTATTGAAATATAAGGATCCTAACTAATTTTGTCTTCATCTGCTTTTGCTTGGAGAGCATGCCACTATCCACTATCTTCAAGTAATTGTCCTACGTAGCAAGCAACTTGATATGATCCAAAACATTTAGCTGATCACAAGCTGATTGTGTTATCATCAGCTGAACCTGAGCTGATGCATCAGCTAAACAACATGAGCTACCTGCCCAACTAACTTCTAAAACAGCTAAAGTTGATTTAATATTTCTTCAAACACCTCAAAACAACCATCCAAACAAATCAGAAATGTGTATTACAAGTGATAATTATATTTTTATTTAGGATAAATCACATCCCCCGCACTCGACGTTCCCTTCTCGAGGGCAAGGGGAGCAATCACAAACAAAAGTATCCGTAATTCTAAATACATTCTTTTTCTTGGCTATTTTTAATTTTATTTATTGTTTCTACTATTCATATTGCAATATAGAAAATTTCCTAATAGGTTACCAAAATATTTCTTTTAATTGCTGTGTTCTGCATAGAAAATGACAACAACATATAACTAGCAGGGTCGTATTTATCTATCAATCTCTAAGAAAGAGGTTAAATGTTCACAAAAAGTTTGAAGGCAAAATAGTACAACTGATCTACCACGGTATTTAACGGGCGAAGTATACCTGATCTATTCACAGTATCTAAAAGTGTAATCGACTCAATTGCATCGACCAAAAGTATTTGACATACTGCTACAACAGTGGACAAAAATTAATAAAAAATAAAAAATAACAATTTTAAGCCAAGTCAAATTAAGTGAATCTCCCAGACACCTTTGAAATTGGAATAGGCTGGGTATTCCTTCACAAACAACTGAGTCTAACTAGATTATCTTCCCTCCCTTTTTATTGTCACCTTAAATGAGGTCTAGCTCTTCAATGTCTAGCATCAGACTTTCGTTGAGCATGGTATGAAAGCCACTTTTATCCCCCCTACAAACATTGGGACCTATACCCCAATTACAATCCATAAATCATAAATAGGATACATCCGCTGAAATGACAAGCACATTTGGACCAACTAAATGGACAATGGCATGAGGTAATGCAATTATAAATGAACAAAGTGGATGAGGGTTTTGGGTCATCTGTTACACTTTTGGTATTACATTCATATTACATCACTTTAAATAATAATGTGTCTCTCTTCTAACAGACATGGTTAGTGGGTGTATACTTATCACTCCCTTAAATAGTGTAACACCAAAATAAGTAACAAAAAATCTCAAGCTATGGAGAAGCGACTCATACGTGATCAATGGAGTGTATTGTACAATGTTAGAATCAACAAGACTGCAAAACGGAGGCGGTAACCACTTGAGATCCTCAGTGCTAGTTTTTGAATGCTAAGTCCAGTGCCATTCACAAAGAGGTGTCATTTTGCTTTTACATTTTTAATAAATATCTGATTTATTTCAACTATGATAGATCACACTTTAATAATTATGTGATTTACTACACTTGAGATAAATTAGATAATTATTAAAATGTGAACTCAAGGTGGTAACACTGACGTTGGCATCGGAAACTAGTCATGAGAATCAGAGCTGGGCAAGGACTAGACTGGAAAGATGGACAGGGCTAAGAATAACTGAATTTTCTCTTCAAAACAAGGGCTGACAAATGAGACGGTATTTTTCTAACATTGATATCCCAACTCCCAGTATTTCTTGTAAAAATTTATAGTGTTGCTGTTGTGTACTTGCACTGCTGCCTTGAAATTTATTTCATCTTGTAACTAAATGGGCAACCTAAAGCTAGCTCTACCAAAGCTTAGGTATAGAGCAAACTGGTTTACTGCCATAAAAAATTTCTCATTTTTCTCTTTATTTCTTAAATTGGGATGAACAACAAACGATTACACATTGCAAGTCCCATATATACAAAACTTTAGTCATCATTTTTGGGAATAAATCACGATCTTTTTTTGTACAATATTATGTGGAATTTTAGTATGCTTCTTAAGCGACATTGATCCCCGAAGGTATATTTCCGATTAATTTTGTTTAATCCACCGCTAAGTTGGGCCAAATGAATTGTTGGACAAACAGTGAGAACCAATGTGTAACAATAATTAGTACAAAACATTTGTTGTTCCAAATATGGCAAAGTGATATCTCAAAAAAAAAAAAAAAAAAATGGCAAAGTGAAGAATGACACTGACCGATCCATTAAGAACTTTGTTTTACATATCCTTAGTGCTTCGTTCATGTCTCCTTCTGGAATTTTCAATCCGAATAAAACGGAATATACATTAATTGGGATAACACTTTCAATGGTATGACATCTCCGCTCTTATTTATGTAAAGCAACAAATTAATTTAGACCCAGGGTGAATGATACATTTTACTTGCACAAATGGCAAATGCTCTGTATCGATCGTATATAGCGACCAAAGTTCTTACTCAGCACTCACCATTTACTGTATATGCCGATAAAGGATACTTCGCGTGAGCCAACATATAATGTATTTCCACTGTATTCTTGCACCACATTGACCTGAACATTGTTGTATTGGGCTGCAAAAGGTTTTATCAGCAACACTTTACCAAAAGAATTAAATCTGTAACCAAAAGGTGTAACAGAGCGTGGCTGCGTGATGATTTCATTCACTGCCACCCAGAAGTCACCTATGGTGGAGGCTCTTTTAATTTTGATTGGATTTCCTGGTAAGTTTAACAGAACCTCAGCTGTATTTGCCTTAAACCCTTTAAGCCAATACTTTTGTACTCGTTTTGGAGTGTATTCAGCGAATAGCACAAATGAGCCATCCATGCTAACTGCAGGTCCTCCAGGCACAGGAAGCCCCTTCAACAACACAGTCACCTCTTTTGTTCTAGGATTATATTTCATTAATCTTCCGGATGAATCTCTAACAAGATTTGGCTGCGTAAGATTTCTGCACAAAGGGTTAAGTTAAGTACCTTAAGTATATAAGTTTGCAAGTGCTAGTAGGTTGATTATATTATGGACAGCAATAGTAGCACTACACTTTGGTAAAGAAATGGATCCTCTTTCTTTAGTATACTTTTCTTTCTTGTGTTTTAAGATTATATAGTCATATCCTCATATTGATACTTGAAGGATCACCATATTTACTTTCATTTGCAAGATTAAACAAACGCTTTTTCAAAGAAACTGAAGTAAATGCAGTCTGAAGTAGGATGCATTTTTCATGTAAATCTATGAAGTTTTATTAGAAAAGAGAGAGAATTTACTATCAAACTGTCAAACTATCAGGCTTATAAACTGTCAAGCTAGCCAACTAGCCAATCATAGTTATCCATGAAAACAAAACTATTGCTTATAAAATATCTTATCATTAACTAAAATGTGTTACTTTATTATTATTATTTTTTTTTTGAGAAGTTTTTAGTTACTTATGAATCGTAAGACAAACTAATCCAAGACATGTATTCTAGCACTTAATTTTTTTAACCCAAAATAAGGAGAAGTTGTAATATCTTCAAAAATATAATTATGTGCTAATAGACGGAAGCCAAGTTTTTTGAGGTACATTGTCGAGAACAATAGGAGACGGATAAGATTTCCATAAAAGCAAATAGACGAAATTGACAAAATTGAAGGCCAAAAATATCTTCTATAAAGGGAGAAAAAAAAAAATTAGAAAGTTCCGGCTTAATGACATACCTAAAGTCATAGGTAAGACTGGCCTCGGTAAAATATACGTCTCCGGTGAGGGGATTAACGTCAACCCCATTAAGGAAGTTAAATCGCACTCCATCTGCACTATTGGCAAGTAATGTCGCTTGTCCACCCTGAGGTCCTACAACAAAAAGACCCAGAAAAGTATCCACAATATAAAGGTTTCCGGTACGACGGTCGAAACTAAATCCCAGAGGCCTGCCGCATGTCGGTCCCAAATTTGGATCTCTTACACCATCGCACAATTGCTTGGTCCTAAACAAAGAAAAAAAGCATTAACAAACACAATTAACTATATACGCTTTGGTACGAATACAGATAAGGAGTGGAGCATGAGATTTTTTTTTTTTTTTCTTTCTTTCTTAATTTTCTTGGATTAAAGGCACGAGATGTTAAGCACTTGATATTTGTATCATATTAAAATAATTCAAGCACGAAAATTTTTTGATGAACGTGCTCCACAATTTTATTTGTGGACCGTGTGATCTAATTACGTGCTAAGTTGTATGAGTAATGTTGTGATCTTTGTTTAGACCATAAAGTTTATGACTGGAGTCCAAACGGATTCATACAAAAATTTACGATTTAACTGGATAACTTGTTTAGAATTTCGACAAGTGTTTTTAGAAACAAACCAGCTGTTTCGACTAGTTGAATTGAGAATTTGCCATAATACCAATTCAGTCTCATATACAAAAAAATTTGATTGAACCATTAAATCAGCAAGTTGAACCAGTCAGATTGTTAACTGATCACTTCTCTAGTTCATCGGTCAGTCTGGTCCTAAAACACTAGTGCAGACCTATCTATTTATTTATTTATTCGTTTTGCGTTGAATCAGCAAATTATCCACAAATCTTGGCCAAAATCAAGTTTATTTGTCAATTTCTTATCTGTACTATTACATTTAATAGGATTGATCGCTAGGAGTTAGGAAGGAAAACTGTTTACCTATTTGGGGATGTAAATGCAAAATCAACAAAACCAACATTTGGACCTTGGTACTTGAGAATTCTACCATCACTAACGCCTGTATAAGGTCCTTGGTTGAATCGATCCAAAGAAACCGACTCAGGACCTATAGGTCCAGGTGGGAGATTGATCTGGTTAAACCTTCTAAATGGATCAAAAGCAAATAAACGGGGAAGAAAATATAGAATATCAAATATGGACAGCATTTCCATTCTCATGCTAGTTAAAACAACTTTTGCAACAAAAAATGACATGGCCATTGTACATTCTGAATTAGGTATTTATAGGCAGGATCCCAAATGGCTGCTAGCCCCATCCCATTGAACCCCCCAGTTCTGTAGGACGGCTATGACATTAGATTAGATCATTGAATGTGATTGTTTTCTAGCCACTTTGTATACCCTATGAAGATTTTTGCTATCTTTAGCCGCTTAGCTCTCGTCCGCATTTCCCATTTCTCCACGGTGGTTATTGTTAGTTATGACTTCTCCATAATCTATTCATGTGAGGCGTAACAAATCTTGCATCTCATTGAGTTGCATCCAATACAAAATGACCTAAGTTTCCCCTTTTTCTGTATATGACGTTTGTTCCCTACATTACAAGTTTTCTTTGGTCCCCGTTGAACGGTTGAATGCATGGCAAAATTTCGGATAAACATCTATTCCATTACCATCTAAAGTAAGGAAAATATATGAAGTACACATTAATTGGCTGCCAAGACTATTGAAACTGGATCCAGCATGTCCAAAACGATAGTCCATCTTTCAAGTTTGTTAATTTTTTTTTATTTTGTTTATTAATCTAAAGAGAAAAAACCCAAAATATTCTGGAGATTATTTATGTTTTTCGGAAAATTGGATCCACTCTGTATGTTTGGACTTTTTTTTTTTACAAATATATTTTTACAAAATTTTAAATATGATTTTAACTGTCTTTTTATTTCACATAGAAATTTACCCAAAAAAAACCTCTAAAAGAGGTACAATAATATTTTTGAATAAATATTCTAAAAAACAACCATCCAAACAAAGTGACTCACTTGAATATTACATGCATTGCTTGTATTACAAGTGGTGATTACATTTTATTTTGGGAAAATCATAGTTAACCACCCCCTCCTCCCGGCACACACACCCAAAAAGAGAAGTTCCCCTATAGCAGTCATGGACAAAAGTAAACCGTAATTTTAAACATATTCTGTTTCTTTTTTATCTTGATAAATTTTTTAATTTTTTAATTTTTCATTTCACTACTCATGTTGCAATATTGCAAAATTTCATAATAAATTACCAAAATAATTCTTTTAATTGCTATGTTCTGCATAGAAAATGACAATAACATATTTGTTGGCACCAAAAACACGCAGTAGAATTTTATTTAACACATAAAAATATGTGGAAGAAAAAGAGTCATAAAAAAAAGCACTTCCAACTCTGATACTAAGACCAGCATAAACCTACGGCGTCATAGTTTTAACCTCATTTGAAATTTCTCTAGAGTCTCAAAACTCTTAACTCTTCTCAACTCAATACAATAACAAAGTCTCTATCCCTATACATACATACATACATGTGTGTGTATGTGGGCGTCCACAAATTTTGGATGTTGAAAAACCTTCGAATAAGGAATATAATCATAATAGGAAACTAACAAATAATACTTAATAAATTAAATAAACAAATTACTAAAAACTCAACTACAACATAACTTCTAAAATTGGGAATAAAAACTTCTAATTCTTTATGAATTTGGTTTAATTATGCCAATAAGCTAGAATCTTCCATCCAGTTTTATTCTCACCTTAAATGAGGTCTAGCTTTTCAATTTCTACCATCACAGTTTCGACGAGCATTGTATATATGCTGCTGCTGATTGACTAAATACCACTCCTATGCCCCGTATAAGCTTTGGGACCCATAGCCCAATTACATCCGCAGAAATGGCAACCACATTTGGACCAACTAAATGGCGAGGGCAAAGGGGTAGTAATGCAATAAAAAATGTACAAAGTGGAGGAGAGACTCGTATATGGACAATGGCACGGGGCTAGTGCCACTAACCAACATGAATTATTCAATGGCAGAATTAACTAGGCTGGAAGACAGAGGCACAAATAGCGGTATGGAGATATTGGCAAGATGGACAAAACTAATGATAACTGATCTTCTCCACAAACCAGGGAATGACAAATGAGATAATTGTTTTTTTTTTTTTAACAAATTGATATCCGAACTCCCGTTATTTCTTGTTAAAATTTACAGTGTTGCTCTATTGTGTTCTTGCACTACTACCTTGAAAATTATTTCATCTTGTGACTAAACGTGGAAAAAAAATCTAGCTCTACCAAAGTTTTAAGTAGGGAGCAAACTGGTATACTGCCATAAAAAAATTTCCTATCGTGAAGAACATTTAAATTATTGGATTTCATGGTACAATGGCACTTGATTTTGAGCTTAACTAATTAAATGTTTTTCCCTAGAAAAAGCAAAAGTGAGCGATCACTACTCACCAAAAGTCCACCTGGAAAAGGGAACTTATCCGGCAACCTTTACCTCTTACGTTGTAACAAATTTGAAATGAATTATAAACTTATTTCCTTGTATAGCAATTCTGCACAAAATAATTCGACTTGCACAGTTAAACCTGTACTCTATTATTCGATCTTTTAATCAGACTGAGATGTATACATATAGTGGACACCAGCTCAATCTTTGAGACTTGAATTCAAGTGCATAATTATGTGAACAGAACTAAGTGCTCAATGAGGTTGGAGGGCTGGAAATGGAAGAGAGGCTTGAGTGGTGCCTGTAGTGAAAATCTTAAATCTTATTGTATATTAATCCAGTGGTAAAATGCGGGGAGACAAGGTAATAAATAAAGATGGGACTAACAATGACTTCTATTTTCAAGTCAACATAAATTACACAAAAATGATGCTTTATTAAACCTGATTTTCTTACTAAAAATCATAATTCACCTGGTGTATTCCATTCTGGTGAGGAACCTGAAGGTATAATGTGTTAAAATAATAAGCTCAATTGTACATTTTGCTTTCCACACCAGATTCTTCATCAAATAGCCAACATTATTACTTCCATTACCACTTACAACACATTCCGACAAATGTTACTTCGCGTGAACCAATATATAATGTTCCTCCGCTATATTCTTGCACCAAATTCACGATAATATTGTTATATTGCTCTTCCAAATTCTTTATCAGCAGTAATTCTCCATATGAATTAAATTTGCAGCCAAAAGGTGTGACACTGCGCGGTTGTCGAACGAAGTCGTTAACTGCCACCCAAAATTGACCAAATTCCAGGGCCCTTTTAATTTTAACTGGATTTCCAGGAAGGTTTAACAGAACTTCAGATGTATTTGCTTCGAGTCCGGTGAGCCAATATTTCTTTACTGTTTTAGTACTAAACTCTGAAAACAACACAAATGAACGATCAGTACTAACTACTGGTCCTGCTGGTATAGAAAGCCCGTCTAGCAACAACTTCAACTCTTTGTTGTTGGACTGTATTTGATTAATCTTCCAGTTGAATCGGGAACAAAGTTTCCTTGTACAACGTTTCTGCCAAAAAAAAAAAAAAAAAAAGTGGTTGAAGTTGCTCAAGGTTTTGGGTAGACAAGCACAAGCAGGTATATAACTATTTGCAAGGTTGGGCAATGGGTCAATTTCGCATGGAGTGCCAAAAAGCATCTTAGGGAAGTTCATTCAGTCTTTTAAATCATTCTATATATACTTTTGTATAACTAAATTTTAGTTGCTTTCTAGCAAGGACTTTGACCAAATGGAATTAAGTCCTATGTTTGGTTCAATTACTACACAGAGATTCTGATTAAGTCCTTGCACCAGTGGCAGAGCCAGAAAACATTTTTAGTGGGGCCAAAAGCAACATTAAAATTTCTTACTTAATATTAAAATTTTTTACTTATTTTTTTACCCTTTTTTTTAAACAAAAGAACATCAATACTCACATAACAAGAAGAAATAATGCATATATTTCACATAAAACATAAGTGAATTTACACTCAAAATTACTAATGTAACGGTAATTTTATTTCAAAAAGTAAATCAAACCATTTATAATTGTTCACGATGAGTTTTCATGTTTTGATAACGGTCTACAAGCTTCTTATATTTTTAACTTCACGAAGTATATTTTTTCAATGTAAGTGACTAAATTATCACTCATCCAAGTGTCTCCTATTCTAATCTGCAAGGGAAAAAAAATGAGCCCGCAAGGCGAGGTAGTGGGGGCACATTTGAAAATTTGTCTAAAATTCATGAGTATCAAATAGGTGTGGCAATTTCTGACACGACCCGAAAACCCGACACGAACCTAACCCAAAAATAGCGGGTTTGGGTTGGGGGTTCGCGGGTTGGACCCGACTGACCCACGAAGGAAAACAGGTCGGGTTCGAGTCAACTCGCGGGTGGACCCACGAACCCGAAAAATAAAAGAAGAAGAAGAAGAAGAAGGAAGGAGAAGAAGAAGAAAAGAGGAAAGAAAAGAGATTAAAACACATGAAAAAAAATGATCAAACAAATTTTTTGCAAATAGTAATATCAAAGTCGCTCATTAACATACACTTAATTCCTCTTACAATTTACTTTCATAAAGCTAAGTAGAATTCTTAATTTTTCTTACAATTTACTTGATTAATTATCCAATGAATGAAATTTGTGTTTGAATGTGAATAAGTGGAACAAGCCATTAATTATCCAATGAATTAAATTTGTGTTTGAATGTGAATAAGTGAAACAAAGCTACAAAATGTTAGTAGTGGTTTTTTGTTCTTTTTTTTTTTTTGAAGAAAAGAGGAAAGAAAAGACATTAAAACACACACACACACATACACAAAATGATCAAACACATTTTTTGCACATACTAATATCGAAGTCACTTACTAAAATACACTTATCTTATAATTTACTTTGATAAACCTAAGTATAATTCTTAACTTTTCTTACAATTTACTTGATTAATTATCAGTGAATGAAATTTGTGTTTGAACGTGAATAAGTGAAACGAAGCTGCAACATGTTAGTAGTAGTTTTAGGTTTTTTTTTTTTTGGGTCAGCAGGTCGACCCGCCAACCCGCCAACTCGTTTCGGGTCGTGTTCCGGTTGAGCATTTTCGGGTTGGCGGGTCGGGTTCGAGTTGACAGGTTGGCTGTTATACCCAAGTCTCAACCCGACCCGTCAACCCTCCCACCCGACCCGTTGCCACCCCTAGTATCAAATGAGGCTAATGGGAGCCAGTGGGGGCCCATGCCCCCAGGGCCTCCACCCTGGATCCGCCCTTGCCTTGCACCCTATTGCCCCTCCATAAAAACATGTAAAAATAGTAATAATATATACACACACATATATATACACACACACATACATATATGTCTGTGTGTGTGTGTGAGATAGGAATATAGGAAAAGGGAGAACTTTTTCATATTATGCTGCTTAATTGCAACTATATAGTGAAATAAAAAATTACAATCCTAATGAAAAGATACATAATAGGGACTTATCAACAACGAAGTCTAAATAATTGAGACTAATATTATTCTAGTTTTCATTGTGCTCTATGTTGTCCACAAACATAAGTTGTGTATACACCAAAATTATGACCCATCATTTGAAAATTTCTTTGTTTAAGAGTAATTTTTTGGAATTTGTGAGTCATTTGTAAATTTTGTATTAAGATTGAAATTATCAAGTTTTATTCTAATTTTACTTTTAGTAATTATTTAAATTTCACAAGTTTTTTTTATCATTGACACGCGTCACTAAACAACCTTTTTATTAGAATTTTTTACTATAATATTTTATTCCTCCTTTTATTTTCCAATGGATATTATTAGAAATTCATTGAGATTTTATCAGCAAATGCAAAAATTTTTAATATAACAACACTTATACAATTATGTAACTCATGTAACTATGCCAATTACCATTTAAAATAATTAACTATGCTATTTATCGTAACTATACAAATTACGTTCTTGAGTTTATACTTGTCATCACACAACCTATTAATCACACTACCCCACTTCCGTAAGAATATAAGAAGGTAATAATATATGTGTGACGGGAACATTGGAGAAGGGAGCTTCTGTATATTGTTGTATTTAATTGTAAAAAAAATTACAATTCTAATGAAAATACATAGAAAAGGGGCTTATAAAAAAAAAAAAGTAGAGACCAATAACTATTCTACTTTTCACTGTGATATGTCTTGTACACAAACATAAGTTGTGTATACAGCAAAATTTTGACACCATTTGAAAATTTCTTTGTTTAGGAGTAGTTTTCTGTAATTTATGGGTCATTTGCAAATTTCGTATTAAAATTAAAATTATTAAGTTTCATTTTAATTTTTTTTAGAAATTACTTAAATTTTATAAGTTTTTTTTAATCATTGACACACTTCGCAAACCGCCTGTTATTAGAATTTTTTATTACAATTTTTTCTATGATCCTTTTACGTGCAAATAGATTGTATTGGACAGTCAATCAGATTTTACCATGCTAATGCAAAAATTCCTAATATAACAACACATACAATAATATAATTGTATCTATACCAATCACCATTTAAAATTATTAACTATGCTATTTATTGTAACCATACGAATTAAGTTATTGAGTCTACGCTAGTACACACACATCCTATTACTCCACACGAATATATGAAGTAACGATGTATATGCGGAGGGAATGTAGGGGAAGGGAAACTTTTATATATTATTGCACTTTATTGTAACTACACGGCAAAACAAGAAATTATGAACCTAATAAAAAGATCTGGACTAGGGCTTCAATAATATAGGGAGTCTTAATAAAATACGATCAAGTGAGACCAATATTATTCTCATTTTTCATTGTTCTATTCATTGTATACAAAACATAAGTTGTGTATAGAAAAATTTTACTTCAAAATCCTAACAAAAAGGCTTCCTTGGGAAGCATTCCAAAAGTAAAAATTTACATGAAATTTAAATAAATACTAAAGCATTTAAAAAAATTATGAAAATTTAATAAAAATTCTATCAACACATGAACAGATTATAGAAATTGTTACACATGAAAATTCTAATAAAAATTGTTGCGTCCTAAAAATCGTAAAAGGTACTAGTGGAGTCGTTGACTATCGCGTCTCGAAAATACGGTCCGGTCTTGGTGACCCTTTTCGAAAATAAAGGTTTTTGGAAAAACCGTGCATTTGTGAGAAAAATAAAATTTTAGTGAAAAAAAGTGTATTTTAAGAAAAATGGTATTTCAAGAGAAAACAAGACCGGGACTAAAAATGCGTTAGTTTTGACCAAATGATTTTTGAAAAAGGATTTTATTTTAAAAAATGGAGTCGCCACTAGGTACTGAGTTAGGGTGTACCAAGTCATCCAAAAAATCGTTTAACAAAACAAAAAACTAAAAATTTTAGAAAAATATTTTTTAAAACCCTTTTTTGACTCTGGTCTACGAAAAACGAGAGAAAAATGTCTGAGAGTCACATTTGAAGAAAGGAAAGGCACAGGCTTGCACCTAAGGCACCCTTTCTACCTAGCCGAGGCTAGTTACGAGGTTTAATCAAAATTTCCTAAATTAACCCTAAGTTCTATTGCGTTCAGATGTACCTAAATGAATGCAAATCCTAAATCTAAATGTGGATATCGGGAGGATTGACCGTCAAGGCTGGGTCGAGATTATCGCATTAATTGCGAAACCCGAGTCAAGACCTCGAGGAAGTCACGAGTTTTTATGCAAAATGTGATGCAAAAAGATAAGAAAATAATAATATATATTAAATGAAGAAAGAAAATGGGTATGCAACATAACGGGTACGGAGAATTAATAACTCATGACTGAATGTTTCTATTCACAGAAGGGAGAACGGCCTGTACTCCACTACTTCCCACGTGAGTAGACGACTATTTCTAGTCGAATCACACAAATGACCTGATTTCTAAGTGAAATGAAACCCAAATGTCATGAACTAAATATTTGTTAAAAATAGATAATAGATAATAAGATAATAATAAAATAAAATTATATACAAATTATGCAAAAATGAAAATTTTTTAAAAAATTAGTGTGTGAGATGATATGAAATGCACACGAGTACACTTAGCACTAAAATGCCCTAAGGGTCTAGCATTAGACTAGCCCTTTTCTAGGAATTTCCCACTAGCGTTAGACTAGCGGAAAAACGAGAAGCCACAACTAGTGTTAGATTAGTGTGGTGACGGAATAGCAAAAAAAAAAAAATTAAATGGCAAATCGTGAATTAAAAGCAAATTAAATATATCAAAACATATAAAGTCAAGTAGGAACACATAATACATAAGCATGATATCTAGATGCAAAATCCTAATGAAAACGGTAAAACAAATAAGCACGTAAGCACGCAAAAGCAAATAAACCCTAACTATTACACTGGGGGCTTAATTTACAATTTAAAAATGGGAAATTAAAAATACCCTATCTATTACACTTTCTATCTAATTACACAATTTTTGCTAAAATATATAAAAAAATAATCTAACTAATACATTGACTAGCTAAATACAAAATATTATATTTTTCCAAAATAAAAATAAAAATTTAAATTTAAATAAATTAAATATGTAAATACGCAAAAAAAAAGTATGTAAAAATAAGAAATAAACAAATAATAATAAAAATAATGCATAAAATCACATTGGAACATATTGGAGCACACAAAGAGGAAAATAACAAAAAGTCGGGATACCTCTTTGGAGACCCAGTACCAAAGCTTAAAAATGAACACACGTGTTAAAGGGACAACTATTTAATAAAATAAAGAGTAAAATACGAAATACTAACACATTAGAAGAATGTAAATTATAGCAAGTTAGAAGGGGAAAATAAAAGGTAGAGTAAATTGGGGCCAAATAGTAAATTTAAACTAATTGGGACAAAAATTAAAAAATCTACACAAGTCTAAAGGCAAAAATATAATTAACGCAATTTGGGGGGGGGGGGAAATAGTAAATTCTAACAACTAATGGGACTAAGAATAAAATTCTATCAAACTTGAGGGTGGGGTAAAATAAAAACAAATAAATCTAATAGGGTAGCGATGTAAAATTAAAGTAAATCGGGTGGACAAAACCATAAATTTTAACAAGTGTGGCACAAAAATATAAATTCCAGCAACTAATGGGGCTTAATTGCAATTAATAAAGACTTGATTGAAAGAAATTAAACCTAAAGGGGGTCAATCTACAATAACAGGGACTAATTTGCAGAAATAAAAAATATTGGGCACATTAAGACTAAACTGAACCTGGGGTAAGCATAAATGTCTATTTTAATAATAAAAAACCCAAGAAAACATAAATGTTAAAAAAATGAATTAATGATCTAAATACATAATTTTCAACTAATTTTAAACTTAAACCAAGCTAATTCAAATCAGACTACAAAGAAAAAAACTTAAAGGAGGATTAAAACACAAAATTATTCTTAAATCACTCTTCCCTTAAAATTAAGCTAACACTTTAGGCATTTTTCCAAATTCCAACCGGTTTTATTCTTCAATTAACAGAAAATAATTTCTTTCACTTTCTTCTCCCAGATATTTCTCTCTTGCGTCTTCTTCCCTCTACACTTCTCTCCCAACTTTTTGTTCTCTGTTTCTTTATAATCCTCTCTCTCTCTCTCTCTCTCTCTCTCTCTCTCTCTCTCTCTCTCTCTCTCTCTCTCTCTCTCTCTCTCTCTCTCTCTCTCCTTTCTTGCTGGTCTTCTCTTCTTTCTCTCAATCTTTCTCTTTTCTCTTCGTCTTTCCATTCTCTCTTCTTCTCTCCCCCACTCCAAATTTTTCTTCTTCCTAGCACCCAACTCCTGAATCCCATTTCTCTCCCTCGCTCATATTTTCTTTCTCTCCCCTCTCATTTTGCTCTCTCCCTTTATTCAGTCTTCCTCTGTCTCTCTTTCTAATGCCAACAAAAAATCCCAAAGCCAAATTTATTGGATTTAGAAAGGGATTGGGTGTGGGAGGTGTTTTCCCGGCAGCAGTAGAATGGCTACGATTGGGTTTTAATTCTATTTTTGTGTGTGATTATGACTTGAATTTTGGTGAATTTTTTGTGTAGGTTGGGCTGAGATTTGTGACAGTGGTGATAGGGGAGTTATTTGGTACCACATATGATGGATTTTTGGCGTTGGAAATGGGGATGGGTGGACAATTGGGTGCTACAATTTTGGTTGTTGTCCTTGGTTCTGTTTTGGAGATCTCTTGCAGGTTTTAAATGGCGAATTTGGTGGTCATTGGCGGTGGATGTGGCTGTCTTGCGATTGCTTTGGGAGGGATTGGTGGTGGTTTATTTGGTTGTAGGTGGCGGCGGTGCTCTGGTAGCTCTGGATAGTTGAGTTGGGCTTTTATCAAAGAGCTTGCTGGAGGGTAATTTCGCAAGTTTGGATTTGGCTTGCTGATGGAGATGATAGTGAAGCTGAAGGGGAGATGAAATTAGTTTGAATTTTGGTTATTGGGTTCCCAATTGACTGGGCAATGGACAATGGGTGGTGAATGAGGGATTTTCGGTGGCTATTGAGTGAATTTATAGACCACTTGATGCTAATAGGAGGTGGATTGGAGGTGCTTTGTTGCTTGATGCTAGTTGTTTGTTGATGGTGGAATGATTGAACGGTGGAAGAGGGAGGAGGAACCAGAGAAGAAAACCCAGAAAAATAAGACGAATCAAACCCAGAAAACATAAATAGAAAGATTCAACTCAAATTCCCAACAAATTAATACAACTTAATCAAATTCTCATAAAAGAATGGAAATAAAAGTGAATCACAGAAAAGATAAAGCTAAGAATTTACCTTTTAAGTTTGGAGATAATCTGATCAGTAGATGAACAGTAATCTGAATGATGAATAGTAATCTAAACGATGAACAGTGGATTTGAATGATGAACAATTGAGGGCTGCTTATGTGTGTTTTTTAGATGAAATAGTATGTGATCTAAACCCTAATAGATAAAAAAGGCGTGTGTTTAGGGTTTTCTAATTTTTTTTCTCTTTTTTCTGATAAAAGGGGCATTTATAGGCTAGTTGTCTTGGTCACCAAGAATGCTATAAAATAACAAAAATGCTACCGGTAATAAAAATATTAATTTTATTAAAATTAAAAATTAATACAAAGAAATGACAAAAATCTCTAAAATTTTCAAAAAGAATTCAAAATAGATTTCAAAAATAAAAGCTAGAGCTTAAAGCTAATAAAAACTTGCTCCATGTGTGAAATGAAGATTTTGCCCCTGGACCATGAAAATACACAAAAAATGGTTATTAGGTACAAAAAATTACCAAAAATTAAAAATAAGCTTAAAACACTAGAAAATGCATTTATGACTTCAAAATTGACAAAAAAGGAATTTAAACTGTAAAATAACGATTTTGCCATTGGACAATAAAAATTTACAGAAAAATTGCTATTGACCTCGAAAAATTACCAAAAATTAAACCCTGGGAAATGCATTTATGATTCAAAATTGGCAAAAAATGAATTCAAACTGTAAAATAATAATTTTGCCCTTGGGCAATGAAAATTCACAGAAAAAATAGCAATCGTCTTCGAAAAAATCAAGAAAATTTAAAAACATGCTTAAAGAATTAGAAAAATGAATTTGGAACTAAAAATGAGCTAAAATGGTGTTTGCGAGGTGAAATTACTATTTTACCCTTGCGCTGGTAAAAATATAAAAGAATACCAATTAAATCCCAAAAAATCATAAAAAATTTAACAAATTCACATGAAAGTAAAAATACAAATTCAAACCCCCAAAAGCTGATAGAAAAATATTTACAAATAAAATTATTATTTTGCCCCCAGATTATTGAAAAATTAAAATTTGGCTCAAAAAATGCAAACATGCCCCCCAATGTTTGAAATAAAATGGTGTGTCAAAATTTGGTGTCTAAAAAAATGATGCTTTGGAATATGTACCAAAAGCAAAAAAATATACAAAATTTAAATTAATACTTAATGATTTTTAAAAATGACGAAACTTTTACAAAAAATCTATTAACACATAAAGAAGTCATAGAAAAATTTTCATTTTGAAGTTCTAACAAAAAATCACCTCGAGAAGCATGCCAAAAACTACATGAAATTTAAATAATTACTAAATGATTTCAAAATTTAGAAAATACTTAAAAACTAAATGATGAACTAAAAAAATAAAATACATAAAAAATCACAAAAAAGTCAAAGTAACCATTTTGCCCCTAGCACACTAATTTTGACATGTTTGCGCAAATTTTATATGTGACCCACAAAATGCAAAAAATTTTTTTATCCCTAAATAAAAAATTTTAAATAGTAGATAAAATTTTGGTGTCAACATAGTTTATTATAACTATATGAATTACGTTATTTAGAATACACTATGTCTAACATAGCCACATTTAAATTAAATTGTCTAACATAGCAACATTTAAATTAAATTAACTCAATTTAGGCACGCTTCTGTTGATTTTACTGTTAAAATTGCAATTATTGAGCTATATTTATTTGTGAGTTATAAGATTTAAAATTCTTCAAAAAACTCGAAATGTTATAATCTTTCAAACTTTAATTTTTAGAAACAATAACGTGATAAAACTTTAGCAAATAAGTAATTTGATATAATTCCCAATCAACTAGTTTAGAAAAATCTTTAACAAATATTACATTATAAGTGACGCAAAACCTGTATAAATAAAGGAAATATGTCGTCATCGCATATCCATCACAATTAAGCGGCCTCCTCCAGCCTGTTTTCTTGCTGCCAATGCTAACGTTCGCTCGTCACTTTCTCTTGCCTCTTCACTTTCACAATTTGATATAGTCAAATTTTTTCTCTAAACAACTTTTACCTATAACTTTGATCTGGTTTATTTTTTTGAACAAGTCCTCTTTTGAGCCCATTTAAGATATCAATAAAACTATTCAAAAAAAAAAAAAAAAAGATATCAATAAAAGAAGGCTCCATTTATGGGCAACGACATGTTACAAATTCTATTTGGAACAAGTTGATATCCCGATTTAATTAAGCGGTCAAAAATAGAAGAATGAGATTGAGCTAGCAATATTAAATTTGAAATGAAAAAATGACTTCGTTTTGGAGTGAAAAGTGGCAACATCACACTTCAACAGAGTTACATCACGATTTAGTAGAGTTACATATTTTAACTGACATGTTGCGCATACTTCAAATTATTTAAAATGACAAGGGCCCAACTTGCGAGACTTAGATCCCCATTTATAAAGGTTCTAACACACTTGCAAAACTTGTTGATGTCAAAATGTAATTAGGTCAAATAGTTGTTCAAAGTAACTCATTGAATACTAAAAACTTCACCCTTCAAAAAATCTGTCATAGGAGACTTTATGGCAACCTTATAAACAACAAACGAATAGCTGCACCTGCATACGCCTATACCTAACACAGCAGTCACCTGTAGAAGCTGTCAAGCTTTCGGAGGGATTCCCGTTATCCAATCTATTTTCTTGTCCTATTCCGTTGTTGTCCTGGTATTAGAAAATACACTAGTGGATAATACTTTTCCATTTTCAGTTCAACACAGAGATGTTCGATGTTCGATGTTCGGCTGCTAGATGCTTCCTGCATTGAGCATGGGAAACGTGCAAAGACCGCAACATGCTTTTCCTCCCTAAGTTTTGTCCACGAAACAATCAAGAAAGATGGCATTCGGAAATTCCGAACTTACCCCGCAAGTTGTTTGCACACATTTCACAAAAATATGTATATAAATTATATTATCTTACTATATATGTATATAATAACACATCTATGAAAGATAAATTATTAAACCATGATAACTTTTTATAACCACCATTATTTCCTTTTTATTATCAATTTTTATTTAAGTTTGCATTTTTCACTGGTGTTTATGTTGGATTTTTAATCTAATTATGGGCTTATATTAATTGTGATTAATAGTCAAGATAATATGGTTAAATATGAGACATAAATTGGGCCATTATTTTGGTTTAATTATTGGGCATATTATTCTAATATAATAAGATGTGGATTGATTGTGTAGGCGTATTAGGCCCGTTAGGGATTGTTAGATGGAAACTTTAATGTGGGAGTGCTAGGTCCCCTCTTTAAGGATCTGAATAACGATTAAATCAAGTTTTTCTCTCTCTACCATATAAGAGACTTAGTCAAGATCCAGAGAGAAGAATCTGGTGCACTTGATCATTAATCGTGTTCTTGTTCCATTCAACATGACGTTGGATAAAAAATCAGGTTCTATCTAATTTTCTCTAAATTAGTAGTCTAAGTATTCATGTATAGATCATGGGCATAGAATAATTTTATTTTAACAATTGGTATCAGAGCCTATATACATAATCTTAGAATCATTTTGTGAAGAATCTGATTAAATTATATTATGCGGGATAAGAAAAAAAAACAGGGGGATTTGCCGTAAAATTGCTTCACGGCATACGGGAAATTGATTTCACGTATTTGCGTGGTCTTTTGTTTCGGTCAATTCATATCTTGGCCAGATTGTTTTGGTTGGCTGTTTTGTGGTGTTTGTCGTGCTTAATTACATGGCTTTCGGTCATGGCTATTCTCTAATGTACACATACGGTTATTCAAGTGCATGCAGATAGTAGTAGTCATTGTTTATTAGATACATCCGTGGTGGAAGATAAAGTAATTGACTTCTCTTGGTTTAATTTGCTTCCACTTGTGCCTCTGATTTATTGATTGAGAACCTGCTTTATGTTTCTCATCACCGCATTCCCCAAACACTTTAAGTTAAAATGGCAATTTTTATTGATATTCTAGCCATGATCAACTTCCCACCGAGAGTCACATACTAAGCTCCATATGTGTGCCTTGGTTTTGTGCATAAAACCCGGGCAATTTGCGTTTCGGGGATAAAGCTTTGGTTTGTGCAGATTCTTTTGTTGATTAAATTTATGCTTAGGCAACTACTGTTTCTTAATGTGTTGTCCCAATTTTGGTGCACTTGCTGAACTCTTGTGACTGAAGCAATATATGTGATTAAGGAGATTAATTTTTATGATTATAATTTAGGTTAGTGATAAATTCATTTAAAAGTCTAAATTATAATTTTAATCTCATAAGATTATATAAAGCCAAAATAAAGGTTATTTCATGTAGTAAACATGAAATTTTATTTTTAATGTGACAATAGAGATGATTATATATTTATATCTCATAAAGTTTAATTTTGATGCATTTTGCATCATTAGTGTCACATTGGAGGGAATTTTGTTGTCTCTCATAAATAAAGAATACAATGTTTTAGCATATTTAAATTGTGACATTATTAAGAGATATTTTGCATATCTCATAATGATGTGTTATCAAGGGTGTGATTGAAGACATTTATGGCCCCTTGTCTATAAAGGTTAAATCACACATTAATGTTATTTTTATGGGTAATATAAAGTGTATTTCGGCGTTAAAGAGAATTTTATGAATTGATTGAGCTGTTGCCACCAAAGTAGCATGTTCATTTAATTTATAGAATTTTAAAATTTAATGGTGAGAGATGTCTCTTATTAAGTACAAAATTCTTCTGCCCAAAGGTGTTGATTTTGTATAAGATTTAGAGATGACACATGAGACATATGATTGGGAAGTGACTTGTCAAAGTGGTCTATTCACCCAAAGGTGGTAGATTTATGAAAATAAGAATATATTCTTAGATCGTTTCATGTGGAAAATTTAGAATTGCATGTTATGTATTCTGTCCAAAGGTGTTTCATGATGATGCATCTAAATCTCAACTGTGATTTCTTATGACTTTTATCAATATTACCATATAATTTGCTAATATAGCATTGTATTTGATCTATTAAGTTACCTTTCTGTCAACAATAATATGGTCACTATTGAAGTCTTGATTGGTTCAAACTTTAAGAAGTGGAAGTAAGATGTGGAATTTGCCATTGAGATGGTAGATGTGAATTTGGCTATGGCCACATCAAAGCCAATTGAACTTACTGATGCCAGTACTGATGCATAAAAAAAAAACACATACAGCCTAGTGTAGATCAAATCGCATGTGTTATCTCACAATAAAGAGATCAATTCCTGAACACTTGTTGAGTGGTCTTCCTAGCACTGATGTGGCTAAGGAGTTATTGACCGTCATGTCCCAAAAGTATAAAGTCTCATCAAATGCTGAAATAGGAACATTGTTAAGAGAACTTTATTCCAAAAGGTATGATGGAGTTGGAGGCATAAGGGAATATATCATTAAGATGGTCCACTATCAGACTAAGCTAGAAGGCCTTAATATTTCTCTTCTTGATGCCTGTATTGTGTATCAAGCATTAAATACCCTCCCTGCAGATTTTGGTTTACTCTTAACCATGTACAATTCTCAGGATGAGGCATCACTACAGGAAATTTAGTTTTTACCCACACATAAAATTGCTACACATAATATGTGTGGGTATTTAGCTACACATATATTATATATGTGTGGCTAAATCTAATATGATTAATTACTATATATTTGACATTTATTATGTGTAGGTAAAAGTGTATAGTTACATATGAATTTGGTGGGAAAAATTTCATACCAATATTGAGAAATGGCTGCATTTTTTATTTTTTTGATTGCTGATGTGGCATTTTTTAAATTCACATTAAGTGTAGGTAAAAGTCAATTGTTACATATGAATTGGGTGGGACAATTTCCCTCTCAATATTGAGAATTTGGCGCCTGATTTACAATTTTTTAATGCTGATGTGACTTTTTTTTATTTGCAGTAAGTGTAGGTAAAGGTCAATAGTTACACATGAATTGAGTGGGAAAATTTCCCTCCAAATTAAAAATTGGCGACATTTTCAATTTTTTTTTGAATGCTGATGTGTGCCTTTTTGTTGTTTATATTACCCACACGTAACTATAAAGGTCAATTATGTGTGGGTAAAAGTGGTTTCGCCATTCATTATAAGCATGATGATGTGGGAAAAAAATGTCACATCATTTATTAACATATAGTATTAAATATTATATATGAAATTACAAATTTATCCACTTTTATTTGCAAAATTTACGAATGTAATATGTTTGAACTTTAGATAAGTAAAGGGTAATTTTGTAAATTAAAATAACATTAGTGTACTTGTTAATTAAAAATAAAAGAAAATACAAGAAAATAAACTAAATCAACAAAAGAAAGAACAAAGCCCTAATATTCCTTCCTACTATCGGTTCTCTCCATCCCATCCCCAAATCAACTAAGTCTCCAACAATCTCTTCCTCCCATTCGCCATCGCCGTCGCCATCGCCATCGCCGTAGTGCTACTCACCGCCGCCGCCGCCTCCTCCTCCGCCCCGTCCTCTGCTCTACTCTACTCTGCTCCTTGGCACCCCCCGTAAGTAATATTTGTTTAACTCAAGTCATTCTCTCTGTGATTTCTCCAATTCTTCTTTGATTCTCCAATTTGGTCTCCAAAAAAGTTCACCAATCATACAGGTATATGGTCTCCTTTCATCTTGGTCTATCCTGGTCTCCAAAAAAGTTCACCAAGAACTCGATCTATCTGGGCTTTACGATGGATATTTTTTACCGAAAATTCCAGTATTTTCTGGTAAAACTCAAATCTTTTTTCGCCAAATCTCATTTTCCCTCCGAAGATATTTATCCAAAATCAATTTAAAATTATTCTAATACCCAAGATTATTAAAAAAAAAAAAAGTCCTGCACATAAATATAAATACCTCTGTAACTCTCACAGATTTGGAATATAGAAGTGAGAGAAGCTTTCATTTGTTTCCTTGTAGACAACATCAGTTACAATCAATCTCAATTTACACTACCCACAAAATTATGGTTCTTATTTATTAGGTTAGCATCTGTGCACATTCTTGCTCTGCAATTTCTATTTTTACTTGCTCTGCAATTTTTGTTTCGTAGATTTTATTAGTAGCTCCTATATTTTTTGGGTCTATTTTGTTTTGTTGATACCTGTTCATTTCTGCTTGTTGACAAGGTTATTTTATTTTGTACTGATTGATTTTGTTGGGCATTGTTTTTGGCAGAAAAATCAAATCTTGGAGTTAGGGAAGTGTGTGAAAGGACAGAATAGGAGAATGGCGTGGATGAAGAAGTGGATCCTAACCATCCTGGTCTCGCTGCCCCTTGGTAAATGATTGAATTGAATTTTGTCTTTGTTCTCTGCTTATATATATGACTGAAAAAATGATGGGTTTATGTTGTAACTTGATAATTAGGAAGAAAGTTGATTGCTTTATTGATAAATTTATTGGTTGGTGGGCGAACCTATTGGCTATCTTTCCTTTTCATGACTGGTTGGTGTGGTTTTTGAATCTTTAACCTTTTAGTTTCTTTTAAAAAGTTAGTAGTGTCTTTTTCTTTTGGTTCATTTTCATGTGGGCTTGTCTTTTTTCTTTTCATTTTTATTGAATTTTTTCCTAGCTTTTGGGTGGTAAGTGGGAATTGGCAGTTGAAAGATGATAGCGTGAGAAAGGGAGAAATTTGAATTGGTGGGGATGAGATGAGTGTTTTTCACAAGGAAGGAGTAAATTTGATGAAAAATGCAACCTGGGATTAATGCGTAAAAGCTTGTTGAAATTGTCTAGTTAAATTGTTTGTTACAGGATGTAGTTTCTTCAAGCTTGTTTTATACAATGCCGGTATGTACGTGTATTCTGTGGCAATTACATGTTTGAGAACCTATACAGGTATATGGTTTTTGGTTCAATACCAATGTCTTTTTATCTGATTTAGGTTATGTGGGTTGGTTTGTGAGTATACATGGGAACGACTGAGGCTTTTTCATGTTTGGATTCTATTGTTTTGGATGGCATCTTGCTGAGATCATAGTATTGGATGACTGAATTTGTTGCTTGGAATAGTGTAAAAACAGGTTTACATGTGTCACTTGGTTTCTTTTCTTTATGCCTTGTCCAGGAAAACAAGGTTAGAGCAATTTTGGATTGTTTCAATGCCTTTGTGCTTAATCTTTGGTACCTTATTTTTTAAAAAAAATAAAAAACTCATAATGTTTATTATGAGCATAGTTAGGCACCAATTTATCGAGTTGAATTTGAGTGTAACTAAAAGAATTTGATTAGTCTATTTATAATTGCAAAGCATTTTGCTTATCTAGCTTAGGTTGAATGCTAAATTGTGTTCAATGTTCTGTTTGATTAGTTGACGAACCAAATATGAATGTATACAATCCGAGTTTGAGCATTTGCCGACACTTTCTATCTTAAGCTGTAATGCTGAAAAAATTGTGTTGTATAGGATAATAAAGGGAGTGACATATTGTAGTGATGTTGAACACACCATTTTATAAGGCATTTTTTTTTATATGGACCTTACTTTGAGAATTCTATGCAAAATACTGTTTAGGAATTAGCACCCACATATGCACTTGTTGTTCCCCTACGCATATACGCAGGCTCGGTTGGCATTTGGTTTAATTGAAGATACCATTTTATGATACCATTTTATAAAGGATTTTGTTCAATGGAATCATTAACACACACACATATATAATCATAATTATTGTTCCATATGGTTTTAGTTACTTTCTTAACTTTTTTTTTTTTTTGGGAATAAATTCAGACCTAGACTCTAATCAACTAGTACCATCTCGTTAGACAAACTATTTTAGAAATCATTTTAATATGTTTTTGACCAAAATACATTAGACAAACCCTTTTAGGAAATGGTATATTATCAAGTACTAGAATTAGAACTACACACTAGATTTCAGTCAATTATTGTGCCTAACACCCTTTCGTCATTTGCTTAAAACTTATTCAATCATTCTATGTAATTTATTCCCAATTAATTTAGGTGATGACTGATTATCAATTAAAGTTAATTATGCTCACCCTTTAATTTTTATCAAAGTTATTATTCAGTTTACCTCAAAAATCATTCTATGTAATTTATCGACAGATTTACCTCAAAAATCTAAAGCCATACACAATTATAGTTGGACAAAAAGGTGTGTTCTAGTGCGTGACTAAAACATACTGCAGTTGAATACATTAAATTATTATAAGCAATACTATGTGAAATACAAAAAAATCTTAAAAAGGGGAAAATGTTCAACAATCTACATGGATTAATGGGTTAACTCTACTGAAGGAGGTATGGGCTTGTAGTTCTTGTAGTTCTTGTTCACTGCAGACTTTAAAAACTGTTTAAAAATTACAGTGATTTTTTTATTTCTGGTTGTTATCTAAGTAACGAAGTACAAGTATATCGTCCTTTAATTGAATTCTCGATTGCAACCTCTAGGATTACTCTGACTATAAGATTGAGAGAAATATATATTTAATTTATAGAGATTGGGATTTGGACGTTAGAAGTTGCTTGATAAATGCTGATAAGGAGAGCTAGAAAGTTCAGGCTTTCTAGCTAAATCTTTTAATGGTTAGAGGGTACTATAAGCTACTTGAAACATGTATACTAGTGTTATGTTTTCTCTATGCCTTTTTGTCCTTGAACGAGTAATCGAAGCTGCTTTTTTTAAGAAATTTCTTTCAATACATTGATATCGGGATTTGTACGCAGCATGCAAGTCATTTTTGGGACATTACCTAGTAAATGATTAAATATTCAAATACACACACATATATATATATTTATTAAATTTAATAAATATTCAAGTACATTGTGTTACCGAGCTTGAGGGCACAATTCTGAATATGCAACAGGTGTTGGCTGCAAAGAATATTCTCCCTCCTCCAGTCGTACCTCATGTGCCATCAGATAACGGCTCAGGACCATCTCATCTCGTCACAAGAGACATTGACCCAGCCTCTCACCATTCTGGTCGTTCTCATTCTCACAGTGGCAGTGATGCCTTTGCTGATGCTAATTCCAATTATGATGACGTTGCTTGACTTTTTTATGTATTTGTGATACTAGTATTGTGGCTTAGCAGATCGTGCTTTGTGATACTTTCCTTACATGTGTTTGAGCATATTACTTCGTTGTTTTGATGTTTGGATGTTTTGATATTTGTGTTTGGATGATGTAACTGATATCGTTTGAGGTTTGGATGTTGATATTGGTATTTGGTTGGATGGTGTTATTGACATTACTTTTTTGTTTGTTTAGTTGTTGTGTTTTATTATATATGATATGTAATGTAATATTTTAATTGTATACAGGCCTTGTTTACCTGCACATATTGATACGTTTACCCACATTTACAGGTACCTTTACCCATACATACAGGACCCTTTAGCCACATATACAGTTTCCTTTACCCACACATATAGGTCCCTTTTACCCACACATAGGATCAATGTTTTACCTACACATAAAAATTGGCATGCCACATCATATGCCACATAGTCATACACGTCATACAAACTCTGCCAGCATGGAAGCTTCATCATCATCCACGTCATTGTACACGTCATCATCCCACAATCAATAACGAAATTATCCACACATACTCTATATTTTTACCCACGCATATATGTGTAGGTATAACTATTACTTTTACCCACACATACGTATATGTGTAGGTAAAAACATTTATACGCAGTCCTATAGAGACATTTGCTAACATTTATATTATGTGTAGGTAAAGACATTTACCTACACATAATGTTTTTTTACCCACACATCATGTGTGCGGGTAAAAGCTCAATTTCTTGTAGTGCATGGGGTATCAATGACTTGATTACCAAATGCATTGCTGAAGAAGAGAAATTAAAGAATGATAAACAACAAGTTGCTGTCATTGTGTCCAAGCCTAGCAAGAAGGGAAATGGTAAGAAATCTAAATTTTCTACTCTTATGAATGTTCAGAACAATAACTCTGGTCAGTCAAATGCTGTGGATGTCAATAAACCTACTTTTAAGAAAGATAGGTGTCACTTTTGTAAGAAGAAAGGTCATTTTAAAGTGAACTACCTCAAATATAAAGCTTGGTCAGAGAAATGTGAAAATAAAAGGATTCATAAGCACGAGGAAGCCAAATAAAGATGAGAGAAACCTTTTGGTTGGCAACAACATGGAGGTGGACATAGAATTCATAGGAGAGTTTGTTTAAATCTAGATTCTGATTTTAAACTTATTTTAAGAAACACATTCTATATACCGTCTTTTAGATGGAAATTGGTTTCAGTTTCTGTTTTGGACAAAGAAAGCTATAGTTTTGCTATTAAAAATGAAAATATTTTCTTAACTTTTGATTCAAATGTTGTTGGCCATTGTGTTTTGTCATATGGTTTATATAGATTGTGTTTAACTCAAAATGAAATTTATTTTTAACTGCATGTAGGGTGTGTTTGTTTGGGTGTAAAATATTTTCTGGAAAATATTTTCCTAATTTTCGTGTGTTTGGTAACTATTTAAGAGGGGAAAATAATTTGTTTGGTAAAATATTTTACACAAAGTTATGGAAAATAACTTCACCTTTTAACTTAACGAAGTTATTTTCCTTTTAACCAAAACGTCAGAGAGCAAAATTTTTTACGCGTGCTTTTTCCTAAACTTTGAGGTCAAAAGAAAAAGGCAGACAAAAGAAAAAGAGCGATGGAGAGAGAGGTCTGAGCTGTGGAGAGAAGGGGGCTATGAACATCGACGGCGAAGCTCTGAGAAGCGCCGAAGCTCTGAACCGCACCAAATCAAGTCTCAACTTCCTCCGCTCGTTGCGCTATAACGAAGTCTAAGGAGATTTTTTGCTCAAAGGTGATTTTAAATTTTTTTGGAATTTGTTTTTTTTACTCTGGATCGGTTGCTGAAATGATGGAAATTGGAGGATGTGGATAGAGATTAATGGTTTTTTTTGGTTGTAGATTCAATTTTTGAGAAATTAGGTTTTTTTTTTGTTGAGATTTTATATAGTTAAAATTTCCATAGAAAACATATATTGTTACCTTAATACAGTTGCAAAAGCATGCTTTCAAGATTTTGATCATATATGGTCTGTATGTGCACCGATCTTAAGTGATAATAGCATAAGTTGTCTGCATCTTAGTATTTTTTATTACTTCTAGGGTGAATTCTGCATCTTTTATGAGTTCTTGAGACACTATTGTTTTCTAAAATTATTTTTACATGGAACTAAAATGGATCTTTTATAGTTGTTGAGATACCTGCTGATGTGAGTATTATATACATGATATTGGTCTTTCAATTGTAGATTAAGCCTTAAGAATGATTCCTTAAGGAATGATTAATACATTTGTCCTTAAATTATGATTAAGGGCATACGTATCTTGTATGCATTTATACATACGCACGTTTTCATACGTCTATACATTGGTTGGAAATGTAGATGATTTGCATTTTGTACATGATTATTATGCTAATTAATTATTGTGTTTTGGTTGATAAGTAATGGTAAGATTTTTAGAAGAATGATTTGGATGCTAGATTTGATTTGCTGTCACTAAATCTATGTCATCGTAAGGTAGTACATGAGTTTGATTAGATTCAGTTTGGTGTATTTGTATTCAATCACTGATGCTTTCTTTTGGTTTTAAATTTGCAAAGCTGTCAGGTGTATATGTATTATTATACATAGCACCATATATCTATTGGAATCAGCAGTGGTATTGGAGAAAAACTATTTTGTTTAGTAGTATCGTTAATTGACAGTGATTGGATCGATAATGAGACGTTTTGGAATACATCTATTTTATGGTTCTATAATATTTCATTGTTTTCCAGACTACAGCATGTGAACTTCTTCTAAGTGGCAGAGCAATCTCTGTTCACTGTAATGTTTAACCGAACAGGATATTTGACAGTGATCATTCTATTATATAGCAAACTTTGTTCCTTTTGGTCAAATTAATTTAACTCTGTATTGGTTGATAGAATGCTTTTTTATATGAAATACAATATTTCAATGATGTTGAATACTGGATCAAACATCAATTTTCTAAAGTTATCTCAAAAAAATTATCATCTAACAAACTTATTTCTTATATACTAATAGCTAATCTTTTGCCTCATTCCAGGTGTGGATTTTAAGATCAAGTTGCTGAAAATTAGTGGAAAGAGGTTGAAACTTACAATTTGGGATACGGGTAAGCAGAGCTTATCACTTTGTATATTTTTCTTTAATCATTCTCGGACCAAAATACATGATATTGAGCTGAATTTCACATATAAGCTGCTAATGTTGCATTGCATGTAGCAAATAGATAGATGCCTCGAACCTCAATCGTTGCATTGACTTAAAATTTTCACAAATAGTAGAAAAAGTTACCACTAACCAGCACCAAATGATTAAGAAACTATATAAGCATCATCATAGGAATAGTATATTAGCATGTGACATTCAACAAACTTACATTTATTATCCTTTTTCCATTCACTAATTCACTTAAATAATTTGAACGAGATCCTTCCAATTGGGATGCCTTAATTTGCACTCCTCCAGGATTGTAATATAAATTCCTTTTGTTTATTCTTCGTGAGATAACCAAGATTAAGGACCTTAAGGTTAGAGCTTTTGAATACTTGAAAACAATCAGCTATGATTTGTCGTACTTGTTCTCATTTTAAGTAATTCAAAAAGTAATAATAGTTAGTAATATTACTACCTAAATTAGTTCCTTAAATGTTTTGTTTGGTAGCTCAGGTGGCTTTTCAACCCTTATAGAACTTAAGATATTCACTTGAGTAATCAACTAATACCTTAAATCTGATTTGTATTTCATGTACATTTTCTACATTGATTTTATATTATTTAAGTAACTGATTATGTTAAATTCTAGATGGATTCGAGTAGTGATGATGAGACTGCTATGGTGATTGGTGCTGCCACTTCAATTCTAGCTGCGGGATATGCATTTATTGAAACCTATAAGATTCCAAATATTATACCTAGGCCACCTTCATATTAACAAAGATCGAGCTAGGGAGGATTACATGGATAGTATATTGTATGGGAGTAGTTCGTTTTGCATAGACCAAATTAGGATGGACCAATATACATTTTTTTCAGCTACTAAACACTCTCACCATTAAAGGATTATTGCAACCAACAATCCATATGTCCACAAGAGAGCAGTTGTTGATGTTTTTGCAAATAGTGGGTTATAATTTGAGGTTTCGAGTAGTGGCAGGATACCTGTATAGATCAACTGAAACCATTCACCGATATTTTTTCATTGTGCTCAATGCCATATTGAAATTGTATCCAGAACTAATTCATTTTCCAAATGGTTCAACTCCACCAGAGATACGCAGTAACCGAAGATATTATCCTTGGTTTGCTATAAGTTCAGCTTTCTATTATAATATTTAGGTAATCTATTATTAGAAACTAATTTTTTATCTAACTTAGAGTGTAAAAATAGGACTGTATAGGGGCAATAGATGGGACACATGTTCTTGCATATGTTCCCCTTGAAATTCAAGGAAGGTTTCGTGGTCGAAAGGGTATGCCTACACAAAATGTTCTAGCAGCTATTTCTTTTGATTTAAAATTTTCATATGTGCTTGCCGGTTGGGAAGGATCGGCTCATGATTCTCGTGTTCTAGAAAATGCTCTTTCTAGACCAGGGGGTCTCCTGAGTACCTCAAGGTACTTATTTTAATTTTTGTGAGTTATGAGTACTATGGAAAAATAAATATATGTAACAAATTAACTTTTGTGTTTGAATTGTAGACAAGTATTATCTTGTTGATGCTGGTTATGGAATTCGCAATGGGTTCATCTCTCCGTATATAGGAGTCCGATATCACCTTAAAGAATATGACAATAACCCCCCTCAAAATGAAAAAGAGCTTTTTAATCTTCGTCATTCCTCCTTGCGAACCACCATTGAACGAGGCTTTGGTATTTTGAAGAAGCGCTTTCGTGTGGTGGATAATGATCCATTTTGGGATTTTCAAACCCAAGTAGATGTGGTACTAGCATGTTGCATCATACACAACCACATCATAGGTATAGCTCCAAATGATATATTCATGCAAGAGGTCATTCAAGAGCAGCAATCCCAAACTCCAAGTGCCCTACATGAACAACAATCTCAAACACAATCATGTCAAACACAAAGCGAGCGAAGAGCGGAAAATAGAGAATGGGCAAGGAAAAGGGATGCAATTGCACATGCTATGTATGCGGATTACACGCGAAGACGATTAGATAGATGATGTAGATACTTGCTGTTATTTCTTTTTTTTCTCCCTTTTGGTTGAAATTTCAGCTTGTTGAATATGTAAGAACAAGTAGTATGCTTGTCATAAGTATTTGTTTGTGTAAGAATCTTGTAGTTATGAATGTCTTTTAATATTCCAATATCATACTTAGTTATATATATCTTTCAGAAATTTTCCTTGTTTCTATATTTTAATGTGTATTTCTCCTTCTATTGTTATATAAAGTCCTTCTATTTACATATACTAGTTTATTTACATCTGTTATTCAAATTGATTGATTTGATATAAAGATGGGAAAGAAGGGTGAGAAACAGTTTAGGTGGTCAAAGCCAATGGAGCGCCTCATGCTTGAGATTCTTGCGGATGAAGTGAAGCTGGGAAATAGGCCTAACAACAATTTTAAACCAAGTTCATTCACACGAGTGATAGATGCAATAAGAGAGAAATTTGGAGTTACATGTCAGCCAGATCATGTGGAAAATCATCTAAGAACGGTGAGAACTTCTTGGTCTGCAATAGTGGCAATACGTGGTAAAAGTGGATTTGGGTGGAATGACACGTTAAAAATGATCACTGCTAGTCCTACTGCATACCATGACTATGTTCAGGTAATTCACTTTTTCTTTCTTCCTGTGCACTTTCTCTTTCTTTCTGATAATTCTCTACCTAAGTGGTCACTTAGCTTTATCTCTGTACTTGAGTCATGTATGGTTTTTAATCAAGCTGGCTTTAGACTGACCTTTATATAAAAGTCTGATCTCCCTTTCATTAGATTTAGGCCAGTGTGTAAAGACTTGTATTTGTTTCAATTTATGTCAATAGTTTTTGATAGGTGCATAACAAACTTTTCTTGCTTTTGCTTTTAAACATAACGTATTGAAGCAATGCCAAATTGAAGAGGAGAAAAATATGAACAACAGGAAGTATTTCAACACAAATAACAGAGCAATCAATTGATGGCAATGATAACCAAAGTTTTGTTACTCGGGTAGTATTCAGGTGTAGATCACAAAATCACGATAGGATTTCTTTTGGCAGTCTTCCATTGTTCAATTAACTCATGGGCTACCACAAATTGCCATGGCTTAATTTCTCCCAGTGTGAAATGGAAAATTTATACAGAAAGATAGAACAGTGAAATTACAGATCACTCAAGTAGGCTAGCAATTATCATGTTTCCATCTTCTAGCTTATATTCTCTTTCATTTCTAATCCTGATGATACAATTATTCACCATGCTGCACTATACATTATTTTTATTTGCAATTTACTAATTCATGACAAACATTCACACTTGGCTGAAAATTGCTACTTTTCTTTATTAGATGATTAAATATCTTCTATGATTATGCAGAAAAATCCAAGTCACGACAAGTATATCAATAAGAAAATTGAGTTGCATGACGAAATGGCTCTTGTGGTTGGAAAAGATTTAGCTACAGGAAGTTTTTCCAAGTCGTTCACGGATGTTAGTTTGATAGATCCCATCCCTGTTGATGATGGTGTTGCCAATGTTGAAGAATTGCCCATGCAAAAGGACTTGTCATCTTCAAGTGCCACATCATCTGGAACAAAACAACATCGTAAGAGGAATCGTAGCAACGATGAAATTGAGAAGATATCAGAAAAACTTGGAGAGGTCGCAGCTGCTTTGACCAAATTGAGTTCTAGTAGGTTGGATGTTGGAAATTTGTACAATGAGATAATGAAAGTAGATGGTTATGACGAGGAATTTCTTGGCTTGGCTTTTGATTATTTGGTACAAAATGAAATGCAAGCAAAAGCATTTCTTGCAAAAAACGAAAGACTTCGTGTGATTTTTCTTGAAAACTTCAAAAAACAAAGGTGTTAGATGAGATTGCTTCCTTAGCTTTGGATTGGTTTCTTAGATTGGGTTAAGAATTGTATTTCCAATTACGAGACTTATTTAGATGGTTGTTTTGTAAAACAATATTTTGTAGTTCCTTGTTTAATATTTTCTTTTAATTTGTTGGCTATTGTAACTTCTTTTTTGAAATTTGTTGGTATATTGTGATGTGAAGGTTTTAAAGTTAATAGTAAGAAGTTGTGTCTATAGCTACTATAACTTTTTTTTTTTTATAGTGCTTTTAGTTGTAGTAAAAAGTATGACATGACATATAATGATAATGAATTTTAAATAATTTATATATTGTATAGGGCATATTTCTTAGAAATATATAATTTTTTAAATTATTTTACAAAGTTGAATAATAGTAATATAATATTTAATTTTTTTGAAAAAAAAGTCCGTCATAATGGATTAATATTAAAAGTAATAGTAAGATGAATAAAAATAAAAGTAATAGCAAGATGAAATAATAATGGGAGCTTGGAAAAAATAGTTTTAGTCATATGAGAAACTCCAAAAAAATGAAATTAGAAAATATTCTCAATAAGGCTACCAAACACCTGAAAATAATGAAAATGAAAATAATTTTCCTAGAAAAATAATTTCCCTAGAAAATATTTTCCAGGAAAAACATTTTCAGTTGAAACAAACACACCCGTAATGTTGAATAAGTTGTTGCCAAGAGACCCCAAATTAAGAAAAAGTCTTCCATGTTGTGACATAAAAGATTGGGTCATATTTTTAGGGAAATAGTAGAAAGGTTAATAAAAGATAACATCCTTGCTACTCTTGATTTTGATGACCTAGAAACATGTGTAGACTGTTGTAGGGAAAAAATGACCAAGATTAAGAAAAAGAGGTTAGTTCGCAGTAGTGACCTTTGACAAATTATTCATACAGATATAAGTGGCCCTTACTCACCCAGTATATGTAATAATAAGTATTTTATTACATTCATTGATGATTTTTCCCGATATGGTTATATGTTCTTGATTAAGGAAAAGTTTGAAATTCTTGATAAAATTAAGATCTTCAAGACTAAAGTTGAGAAACAATTGGGAAAAACTATCAAGATTGTACGATCTAACCGAGAAGGCGAGTATTATGGCAAATATGGAGTTGTAGGACAAGTCAAAGGTCCATTTGTCAAATAGTTTAAAGACTGTGGCATTATTGCTCAGTTTACCATACCAGATAGTTCTGAACAGAATAGTGTTGCTGAAAGGCGAAATAAGACACTTAAAGATATGATAAGAAGTTTGCAGAGTATGGCTAATCTTCCCAGTTATCTTTGGGGTGAGGCTATTAAAACAACTTTATATATCCTCAATAGAGTGTCCAGTAAGTCTGTTACTAAAACTCCTTTTGAGTTGTGGACTGGACGTAAGCCTAGTCTCAATTATTTTTTAATATGGGGATACCTTTCAAAGGTACGTCTTTACAATACTTATGCAAGTGAGATGCATCCTAGATCTACTCGTTATTTTATTGGCTATTTTGAGCATTCCAAAGGTTATAAATTTTATTGTCAAGATGGAGGTGCTAGAATTGTAGAATCACAAATAGCAAAGTTTTTAGAATATGATGTGGATAATAAAAGTGACTCTAATGCCACGAATGATAATACACAAGTTACAACAATTTATGTTCCTCAACCTATAGATAAAATTATTGTAGAGCTTGAGCCTGTGGTTGTTCCTATAGAGGAACAAGAACCTCCTATTGTTACTGAGGTTCTTGAACTATAAGATACAGTTGAACAAGTTCCACTAAGGAGATCTATTAGGGAGACAAGACCTGCTATCTCATCAGATTTTGTGGTATATTTAAGAGAACATGATTATGATATTAGCCATGTTGTTGATCCAATTACTTTTACAGAAGTTGTTTTTGGTCCTCAATTTGACATATGATGAGATGCAGTGAGAGATGAGATGCAATCTATAAAGCATAATGGTGTTTGGGAGCTTGTTGAGTTGCTTGAAGGTTGCAAACCTATTGGATGCAAATGGGTTTATAAAACCAAAAAGACTCCAAAGGAAAAGTTGAAAGGTTTAAAGTCAAATTAGTTGCCAAATGTTATACTCAAAGAGAAGGAATCGATTTTAATGAGACTTTCTGTCCTGTGTCCTCTAAGGATATATTTAGAGTACTTATGGCACTTGTAGCTCATTATGATTTAGAGTTACGTCAAATGGATGTTAAAACCTCCTTTCTCAATGGAGACCTTATTGAGGAGGTTTATATGGTGCAACCTGAAGGATTTATAAATGATGAAAATGATCATCTGGCTTGTAGACTTAAATAAAAAATTATCAAATTTTATTTAAGTTTGCATTTTTCACTAGTGTTTATGTTAGATTTTTAATCTAATAATGGACTTATATTAATTGTGATTAATAGTCAAGATAATATGGTCAAATATGAGACATAAAGTGGGCCATTATTTTGGTTTAATTATTGGGTCTATTATTCTAATATAATAAGATGTGGATTAATTGTATAGGTGTATTAGGCCTGTTAAGGACTGTTAGATGGAGACCCTAATATGTCTAATATATAACGAGTGCTAGGTTCCCACTCTAAGGATTTGAATAACGACTAAATCAAGTTTTTCTCTCTCTACCATCTAAGAGACTTAGTCACAAGATCCGTAGAGAAGAATTTGGTGCACTTGATTATTGATCGTGTTTTAGCTTCCATTCAACATGACGTTGGATCAAAAATCAAGTTCTATCTAATTTTCTCTAAACTGGTATTCTAAGTATTCATGTATAGATCTTGGGTATAGAATAATTTTATTCTAACAGTTTATAATAACAAATATAAGGTGTACATGCTAAAAAATAACAAAACCAAAACTATGTTAAATAACTAAGAGTGTGGTTTGGATAATTTTTTTGGAGAGATTTTTTTCCCTAAAAAAAATACTACTGTAGAATTTTTTGGATTAGTGTGTTTTTGAGATAAAATGATAGTGGAAAAATGTTTCTGAAAAATATTTTTTTAAAAAAAAAATGTTAACCGAGATTCATTCTATTGTACATATAAAATTGCAAATGTGTCATTTCTCTAATAAAAGTCCAGTGCTTGTCAATAAAAAGGCTCAAAGGACAAGTTCATGATGTATAGGGGAGGAGTCACCTTATATTAAGCGTGGCTATCTGCCTCAAGCTACAAAAATCACAAAATGATAGAGTCATAGGGTTGCTATTGTCCAACACAGTGTTTTCAAACCCGGACCGGACCGGCCGGTTCGACCGGTTGAACCGTGAACCGGCCATGCTTCTGGTCCGGTCCACCATGAAAGCTGGAATGTCCCTACGAACCGGTAAGAACCGGTCCAACCGTGCGAACCTGTAACAAACCGCTCAACCATCAGACCGCCGGTTTTTTTTTATTTTTGAATTTAAAATTTTTTTTTTGAATAATGCAAGTGAGAGGTCCCAGCAAGAATCGAACTGGGGACCTCTCACTTTTGAGAGAAGCGTCCAACCACCGCACCAGCTTTTCGTTGCTGTCTTTTCTTAAGAATCATTTTATTTATTGTTTCTTTTAGTTTCCTTTATTATCATTTGTAACAATATTAATTGGTTCTTACATTTCTAGTTTCCATTAATCATGTTTAATGAATATGATTGATTCTTGCTTTTTTAGTTTCTTTGTTTTCTTTAATGAATTTAATTGATTCTTACTTTTTTTTTCTTTGTTTCATTTATTAGTCATGTTTAATAATATTAATTGATTTTTACATTTTTAGTTTGGCATCTAAATTCATTACATTAAAGAAATCTCGAATTTATTTTTACTAAAATCTACACATGCTAAGATTAGTCCTTTTATCTAAATTGTTTAATTATTCATTTATGCCTAAAACATTCTCCTAATTAAAACTTTAAATTGATATTTTTGTAATCATTTTTTATATTTTTTAATTATGGTTAATCATTATTCAATAACTAATTGAGGTGACTGGACTTGCATAGTAAAAATTTTATAAAATATTCTATGTCTATAACAATTAAATTAACAAAGAAAATGCCATTGCAAGTATAAAACATATAATAACTATAAAAAGTAAGTGTATCGGGAAAAAATACGTATAAAACATATACTTTAAAATTCACCATTAAAGTACATTATTATATTTTTAAATATTTTAAATTACAGAATTGAACATTCTAAATTATTAAATCATATCTGTTACTTGTTTTCACATTCTCCACTCTTTTAATACCAGCAAGACTTATTTTTCAATGTAAATTTTAAATTTATTTTTAATACCAAATAATACAATTAACTTTGTATATAGGCTGGTTCAAGTAAATGTAAATTTTTAAAATAAAAAATGTTCTTTTGCCCTATTTTTTAATGAAGGTTTGCATACGCAAATGATTTTCAAATTTCAATTTAATTATCTTACTATTAGTTTAATTGAGGTGACTTGCATAGGAAAAGATTTAAGTCCATCGGTGCTGTTGTATTTGTGCTGAAATTGGACTTGTTAAAATTGGACTTTTATATTTGTGTTGAACTTTTTGGCTTTTTTAGGTAAATTGAAGAAGTTGTCAAGGCAGTGATATTCATCGGTGTTGTTGGCTTGTGATGACAATGGAGAGATTTTATTCTTGAAATTTTGAAATTTGAGCAGTAGTTATAAATTTGATGATGAAAATGATAATAATCAGTACTTAGACTTCTTGGTACTTGTTTTATGAATCTTTTTAAGTATGTGTGAGAAACAAAGCATGTACTTTAATTAGCATTTGAATTGTACTTATTAGTCTTATTTATATTTGTAATAATTTTATGAAAAAACTTGTGATATGTGCATGATTTTTTAGGTTTTAACTATCATTCTTAGGAATTTTTTTATACGATTGTTGGGAAAAAAACGGTTGAACCTCCGGCCCAACTGATCCGACCGGTCCGACCTTGAACCTCACCCCTTCCGGTTCAATGACCGGTCCGGTTCTGAAAACATTGGCCCAACGAGGAATAGCATGGCCGAGTTACTCTTTTTTGTCATTTAAGATCATGAGTTGACAGATTTAGATAGCATGTTTATTGTGGTTACCCTCGTTTTCTCGTTTTCTATAGTCAGTAAGTCAGTGTTGGTAAATGGAAAAAAAAAAAAGATATTGTAAAAGACTTACCGTTAAATACCAATTTTTAGTTGAAGAAAGACTTTGCGACCATAACAAAACCTTATGTAATTAATTGGAAAGATAGTATTACGATTTTATGTAATTTTAGTTCATTTTCTTATGAAAATCGTAATATTAGTTAATTAGTTTATTTTCTTGTGAAATATTATAATATTTGTTAACGTAGCTAATCTTAGTTTTTGAATCTCATAAATGTGTTTCTTCTATTTTGAATTTAAGTGGCTGTTTTCACTTTTAGTTTATGGTGCATATGAATATACACCATAATTATTACTGCCACTACCACTACCATCAATAGAAAGCCCCATGGGAACAAGGGAAAATAGGTGGGGCAATTAGGAAGGTGACAGAATTAGGGTAAAAAATTAATTTTGTGTGACCATGATGAAAGTAATAAAAGGGATGTGGGAAGAGAGAGGGAATAAGAAGGAGAACATGGAGAGAAGAGATTTTTTTTGTTGTCAAGAGTTCAACATTCTAACCTACTCCTAACTTACTTTAAGAGATGGTCCAACTGGATATGTGGGGCCAATGAGGATTAAATCACCATTGGACTAGATGCTCCTTTGGATTTTAATCCAACTACCTACTGTAGATGGGGCTAGAACCCCGAACCTGCAGCAGGGGGAGCTTTATAAATGCTTCTCCTGACCACCGAGCCGTTGGCTCAGTGGCTTTTTTTTTTTTTTTTTTTTGTCAAGAGTTCAACATTCTAACCTACCCCTAACTTACTTTAAGGGATGGTCCAACTAGACCCTGAATATGGAGAGAAGAGATGGAGACAGAGAAGATGAGGGGATCTTATTATATGGACTGAATGCATGGTCTTACTTGTAAATGTATAGTCTAAAAGAGGGTCATATGAGTATAATGATGTAAGATTAGTCATGTAGGGTCGTGGGATCAAAAGATCTATATGTAGGATCGTGGGATCGAATACATATAAGAATATTTTGCAAATGAGAGAGGAGGTAGGTCTGTCTGGGTGGAAGAGACAAATATAGGTGGAAGAGACAGATAAGCTCACGATGGGGAAAGAGTGAGAATAAAAGGGCAAAAGTGAAAATTGAAGTTGTAATGGACTTTTCGTACCCGATTTGCAACTAAATTGTTATGGCTTTTCAAAAAAAGAAAAACTAAATTGTTATGTAAAAAATTACTTACCCGTTATAGTGAAAGAAAAGAATGGAAAATTTTAAATCACTAGATCAAAAAAACTTGAGATTGCCTTTCATGTTGAATCCAATTATCTCTTGTTTATAATTATTGCTAACTGGCATGTTACAATTAGGAAAATAATTTAATTAATGATTTTGTGACACTGAAAATTACAGACATTTTTTATTGGCAGAATTTGTTACAATATGATTAATTTATCTACCTAATCTCTCCAAATCAATGTTACCTTTCTTTCTTTCCTTAGGCGTATCTACCCTTACGTTTTATTTACTGAAGCGATCATTTAAATTCTCATGCATAGAGAATTAGAATTTGATATTCAATATATGTTTGTAAATTTGAAAATCAAATCACAGTGTTTTGATAGTGCCAGAATTCTTGTGATTAATCCATTTGAATCCAAATTTTCATGTAAACACTATATTTTAACTGTAAATGGTAACGTGTTTCTATTTTCTTTCCCTTTCATGTAAAAGAATTTATTCACTCTGTTCAAGAGGACATCCTAGAAGATGGGGCACATTAAACCGGCATATAAGCCTGGAATTTATTCGTCTAACATTTATTCAATTTCCTTGGTACATAGGAAATTCCACTTTCTCCATCAGATAGGAGTAGTACACGGCCTTAACAGTTAACAAATTCGTAGTTCACAGTCAGGTAACCTTGAGCATTGCCCTGCCCATTTGTGTCAATTTGTCCAAATGGAGTAATATCCAAATCCAGACCACCATTACTGCACTGATCAACAATCCTCAGAGTGACTTGTGCTCCAGTTGCTGTATTTGTAACCTGCATTTTATTGCCAGTGAAAGATTGCATTAGCTTCTCCAATTTTTCTGTTTCTTTAAAACTTTTGCTAAGCGTAAATCTGCCCATTTACCCTCAATTAGGCCATATTTAGTCCGCAGAATTGAAATTGGTTTGTAGTTTTATTCTGTTGAATTTAGGCAAATTTTCCCTAACATACAATTCAAATTCCAATCAAATACTGATTCTTCATAGGAAGCAATGAATACCTTCACTGACATCGAGTGTGTGTGAACTACAAAAAAAAAAAAAGGCATCTCAATGAAATTGTAACATGGAGTTGGCTTCTGTTAGGCGAACAAGCCATTTCTGGTCTATTTGTACGTGGATAATCAGGACACAAAATTATTACGTCCCCACCCCAACCCCCTCCCCCAGCCACCAAAAAAACAAAAAAAATCAATTAGTGGCGACGTGGAATTACAAAAATTAACTAAATCTTTTATTATTTTACAATTTTGTCCTTGTGTTATTGTGGTGTTTAAAAATTTAGAGATAAATCTCAAAATTTTATTGTTAATTACGGGAAAGATTGGAAAGTAAATTAACAAAGGTTGAGATTTTCGAAAATTATATTTTTTATGATATCCCAAAACAGCTTATACGACAAAATTAGTGAGATAGAGGGAGTTCTACAGAAATTAAAACCATAGTTAAAAGAAAATCATTAATTTCAAAAAAATTTCACAATTTTAAATGAAGTAAACCTGGATATATCACAGTTTTATATATGAAGTAAACCTGGATATATATTGTACATCATAGCAACCCGTAGCTGTACTCTTGAATTTTGATGTAAAAGTTTGGAAAATTCTGCCGTTAGTAATTACAAGGTAAGCACGAACAGACGGACAATTTGTCAGAAATGTGACATGTATAACGAACAGTTCGCATTTACATGGACACATGAAGGAAACAAAACAGTGTATATAAGGTTGTGGACTAATACTGCGGTCAAAATGGATGGTAGTTTTTTAGAATGTTATTTAATATATCTGAAGTAGTGTTAAAGTTTTTTTTTTTTTTAAGTAAATTTGTATGTGAAATAAAAAAAATTAATTGAAAACGAGTGTTAAAGTTTTTTAAAAATATATTCCTGAAGACTTGACTAAATAGACAGAGGACGAGAGCAATCGGATATTATCGTTGCACTCCTCCAGTTTAACCAGTGAAACTTGAATAGAAAAGTACTCTTCTCTCCTAAGTTTCAACTTTAGTTGTATTTTCTTTGTTTGTATCAAATTCCAATTGACTCGAAAATAGAAAATTTTCTAGTTGTACTGCTCACTCAAGAACTGTGCCAATTCGAACGTATTACCACAAAAATAAAAATTTCGAATGTATAATAATTTTAGTCCTAAAGGTTAATTCAATAAATAGGAGAAATCTACATTGGTCCATCTCTTGTAATTTGCAAAATGATTAACCCAAAGCCAAAACAGAAATTTCAAAGTTAAAGACATCATACCCTCAGGCACCTCCCACAGGACGCCTGACCTTGAGGTCCAACAGGTCCACAAAAGGCAGTCCATCCATACCGTTGCCTCCATTCAAGGGGCTGGCTGGCATCCCATGTTGCGCAGTACACACTGGCTCTATTCAGGTCCCAATTAATCGAAGCAGGATTGTATAAATGGTATGTGGCCCTAATATTTGAAGCACCCTGCGAATTAGCTTCAGATAAGAACAAGGCAAAGAACGCAATGCAGAAAATTATGTGAACCCTTCCCATGTTTCCAGGATTTTGTCACAAGTTTTTCTGGCAAAATGTTGTGTGTATGGCTTCAATTTATAGGGAAATAGGTACAGAAAAGTTAGTAAGGATGTGAACTCCAGTATCACCATTGGCGATATATTATTAGTTTTAGGATCATGTACACTAGCATAAGTGGGTATTAGGTGCACCACGCACGCTACGTGACTCACACGGTGTGCGTGGTGCACCTAATACTCAATCATGCAGACGTGATGCGATAAAGCGATTTAATGTGGTATTCTAGAAAGTCTTGTGGATATTATAACGTTGTACTACAAATTAGAAGCAAGCGTAATTGACTAGTCTTCCATGGCTGTATAATCCCAAGATTTAATCCATTCATTTTCGTGAGGGATTTTCTTACCTTGGTCTATTTTGGCATGATAAATTTGCTCAGAAAAAATTTTAGAATTAGAATTTTCCTGATTTAGACATATCCGCCATATGTTTAGATACTTAGGCAATTATTTAAAATCTCATACGTAGAGAATTAGAATTTGATATTAGATATACATTTGTAACTTTTAAAATCACAATGTATATTAACTGTTAGAATTCTTGCGAATATTCCATTTGAATCCAAATTTCATGTAAATAATAAATTTTAACTATATATGGTAACATGTGAACTTTTTCAACACAGTGTTTATGGAATATTTTACATTAGATATGCGTCTAGTTTATATTTTCTTTCCCTCATGGTAAAAGAATTTACTCATTCTATATTCACGAAGGCATCCTTGAAGATAGAACATAATGAACTGGCATATAAGCTGGTCATAATTTATTTATCTGATATTTGTTCAACTTCGTTGGTACATAGGAAGCTTGTAATTATTTATCTGATATTTATTCAATTTCCTTTGTACATAGGAAATTCCAGTTTCTCCATCAATAGTAGTATACAGCCTTAACAGTTGACAAATTCGTAGTTGACAATTAGGTGACCCTGAGCAATGCCCTGCCCGTTTGTGTCAATTTGTTGAAATGGAGTAATATCCAAATCTAGACCACCATTGCTGCATTGATCAACAATCCTCACTGTGACTTGTGCATTAGTTGCTGTATTAGTAACCTGCATTTTATTGCGAAAGGAAGAGTGCATTAGCTTCTCTAGTTTTTCTATTTCTTGAAAACGTATGCTTTTAATTGTAAATCTACCCAGGCCCTGTTTACTCAACAGAATTGAAATTTGGTTGTAGTTTTATTCTATAGAATTTAGGCAAATTTCCTATAAAATACAATTCCAATCAGATACAGATTCTTCATAGGAAGCAATGAATATCTTCACTGGATGTGTGCGTGTGTGATTTAAATAGCATATTTAAGGATGAAAAATTATACAGCACCACCTGCCCCAGTGAAATTGTAAAATACGGTTGACTTCTTCAAGTCAAACAAACGATTTTTGGTCTATCTGTATGTGGATTTATTTGTTTAAATTTTTGAAAGAGTGCTCGAAAATAAATCAAGATACAAAAGTAGAACCCTCCACAACCCCCCCCCCCCCCCCCAAAAAAAAAAAAAAAAGAAAAAAAGAAAACCAAGGTTAATTATTGGGCGACATGGAATTATAAAAATGTAAAAAAAAATATTTTATTACTTGAAACTTTTGTCCTTGTATGATTGTGGTGTTTTAGTATGAGTAAGGTTACAAAGTAAATTGATAAAGTATTAGATTTTTTTAAAATCATACTATTATCTTTTTAAGATAAACAAAAATAGCAGATAAGACAAAATTAGTGAGATGGAGGGAGTTTACAGAAATTAAAAACATAGAGTGAAAAGAAAAACATAAATTTCAAATATGTACACAATTTCAAAAAAAAAAAAAAAAAGGAAGGAAAGCCAGTCAATTGCTGTAATTTTTATGGAGCGGTTTATATGTGAAGTAAAGCTGGATAGGTATGTTCCATAATAGCAGCCATTACTACTACTGCTGAGCTGTAATCTTAACCTTTTGAGATAAAAGTTGGGAAAATTCTGCCATTAGTAATTACAAGATACAGCTAACAGATGGACAATTTGGTGGAAATGTGACAAATTCATTGAAAAGTGATCGCTTACACGGAATGGAATGAGTCGATCAAAATTAATTTTTATTGTGCATACAAGGTTGTGGAATAATGCCGTGGTCAAAATGGTGAAGTTAGCCATTGGGCGAAGCCAAATGGTCAGGGAAGGCTGGTGTTGTCAGGAGTTTGAACTGCGAACTTGGTAGTTAAGAAATTAGGGGGAAAAATGAAAGGAAATTAGGTAAATATATTAGGAGTTACATCTTAAGTTATGTGTGACAAAAAATTCATCAAAAATGTTGTAACGAGATAGTAAAGTTGATTTGCGTGGAATAAATCGTTCAAAACTGAAAGTTTTGCTTTGATGGACTTGAAGGTTGAATATATAATATAATAAGGCTCTAAAAAGAGTTTTTAGCATTTTGTACTCTTTAACTTTTTGTTTGAACAACAGGGTATGCAAGTTCTTATTATTTTTGTTATCACTTTTTAAAGCAACCAAAGCATTCAAAAATGATAATTAACACAATATCGTTACTGGTGAAACTTGAATAGAAAGAGTCTTCCCTCCCAATCTTCAACCTTAGTTGTTTTTTGTTTGCGCCAAATTCCAATTGACTCGAAAATACAAAATTTCTAGTTGTATTATGCACTCAAGAACTATGCTAATCCAAGACAATAGCAGATAATAGTCTTATACGGCATATGTAGCTCCATAAAAGTAAAAGAAAAAATTTTCTACTGCCGAATATCAGTTCACAGAATTTCTGTTTAATCTCCAATCATATCCAACAGGCGAAAAAATAAGATAACAAATTAAGCATGAAATTATTGCAACCAGAACTTTTGCTTTGTGAAAATATTGTGATCCCAATAATTCGAATGTAATAACACAAGAAGAAAATTTTCGAACGTATAATAATTTTAGTCCTAAAGGTTATTTAAATGAATTGGAGAAATCTACAATCTGTTGTAATTTGCAAGACGATTAAACCAAAGCCAAAACAGAAATTTCAAAGTTAAAGACATCTTACCCTGAGGCACCTCCCACAGGCGTCCTGACCCTGAGGTCCAACAGGTCCACAAAAGGCAGTCCATCCATACTGGCTCCTCCATGATAGGGGCTGGTTAGCATCCCATGTTGCACAGAACACTCCGGCTCTATTCAGGTCCCAATCAATCGAAGCAGGATTGTATAAATTGTATGTGGCCCTAACATTTGAAGCACTCTGCGAATTAGCTTGTGATAAAAATAAGGTGAAAAACGCAATGCAGAGAACTATGTGAACTCTTTCCATGTTTCCAGGATGTTATCACAGGTTTTTCTGGCAAAATGTAATGTATAAGGCTTCAATTTATAGAGATATAGGTACAGAAAGTATAGTAAGGATTGGGAATTCTAATCAATATTGGTTTTTGTATCCAGTCAAACAAAGCCGCACGCAAACGTATGTGATCTTCTAGTCAGTGCTGGCATTCTAGAAAGTCTTGCGGATGTTAACATTGTACTATAAATTAAGATTGCCCATTCTTGACTAATCTTCCATGACTGAAATTGCCAAAATCTAATAGCTTCACTTTCGTGAGGGATTGTGTCACTTTGGTCTATTTGGCATGATAGATTTGCCCAAAAAAATTTAAAGGGATAATTTCACATACCTCCCTTGAGGTTTGTCATAATTACGCTTACTTCCCTTCAAGTTTTAAAAATTACACTTACACCCTTTTTGTTTATATTTTTTTATAGAAAAACAAGTCTATTTTGATAATGTAACCCAAAAACACCAATCAAACACTTTAAAATACGCTTAATTGCTTTTAAAAAGATAAATAAATCTTGAAAAATTAATTAATTAGTCACAAAAATGTCAAAAGTACTTATATTCTTACATCAAATTTTTAATCTCCACCAAATATTACTTCTTCAAAACTCAGTTATTTGACTAGTCCAAAATAAAATTTACTTTATCTATTAAAATTTTATAAACAAATATATTAATAAGAGAGTGATGACCAATTTAAAAGCAATTCAGTATATTTTAAAGGATTTAATTGGTGTTTGGGTTACATTATCAAAATAAACTTGTTTTGTTATGAAAAATATAAACATAGGGAGTGTAAGGTAATTTTTAAAACCTGAAAGAAGGCAAGTGTGATGATGGCAAATCTCAGAGGAAGTATGTTACATTATCCCAAATTTTAATACTCTCATGTCCTGATGTTAAGTGGTACTGATCCATTATAAAGAGATGCTTTATAAAAAATGGACAGAGCTATCTGTTTATTGTTTCATTTATTATTTGTCTATTTTGAAGGGAGATAATTAGTTTTGTAAAAATTATTTATAGATAAATATTACCACACATGTGAAGTAGGAGATGACAGGCACCCGGAAAGGCTGGTGGACATGGTACGTTGCACGAAAAAGTCAAAACCCAACAGCATTAGAAGTCGGACAAACTGATACATTTCAAATCCAATCAGTCTGTAAATGTACATGTTGACCTCAATGCTTCATTAAGTTACGTGCCGACTCGAATGCATTATTAAATATATCCCTAACTTGACTGCCTAAATATGTAGACATGGCCAATTTTGTATTTTCCCCTTGAATTTTGATCCCTGATTTTTAAAATTTAAATTAACAATGATAAGTCAAGCATGCTAATCCAAAATTTTCTAACATAACAACTTTATACAATAATGTTACTGAGTCTATTTATTATCTAATTACCATTTAAAATAATAAATTATGTTATCTATTGTAACTATACGAATTACATTATTGAGTCTATACTTAGTCATTGCATCTATTAATCACACCATCGCACCTCCATAAGAACATATGAAAGTAGTAGTAGTGTGTGTGTATGTGTTACGGGAGTATAGAAAAAGGGGAACTTTGTGTATTAAGGTGTTTAATTGCGATGATATACCGAAATAAAAAATTACTATCCTAATGAAAAGATACATAACAAGGACTTATAAACTACAGAGTCTTAATAATTGAGACTAATATTATTCTAGTTTTCATTGTGCTATGTATTGTCCAAAAACATAAGTTGTGTACACACCATAATTTTGACCCATCATTTGAAAATTTCTTCGTTTAAGAGTAATTTTTTGCAATTTGCGTGTCATTTGCAAATTTTGTATCAAAATTGAAATTATCAAGTTTTATTCTAATATTATTTTAGTAATTATTTAAATTTTGCAATTTTTTTATCATTGACACACTTCGCAAAACAAACTTTTTATTAGAAATTTTTATTATAACCTTTTTTATCGGCCTTTTATTCGCCAATAGATTTTATATGAAATTCATTGAGATTTTATCAGATAATGCAAAAAATTTTAATATAACAACACTTGTACAATAATGTAACTCATTGAAACTATAGCAATTACCATTTAAAATAATTAACTATGCTATTTATTGTAACTATAGAAATTACGTTATTGAGTTTATACCTATCGTCACACATCCTATTAATCACATTACCCCACTTCCATAAGAATATGCGAAAGTAATAATATATATGTGATGGGAATATTGGAGAAGGGGAACTTTTGTATATTGATGTGTTTAATTGTGTTGTATAATGAAAATAAAAAATTACAATTCTAATGAAAATATATAGAATAGGGCTTATAAACCACGAAATCTTAATAAACTATGACTAGTTGTGACTAATATTATTCTAATTTTCATTGTGCTATGTCTTGTACACAAACATAAGTTGTGTATGCACCAAAATTTTGACATCATTCGAAAATTTCTTTGTTTAGGAGTAATTTTCAGTAATTTATGGATCATTTGTAAATTTTGTATTAAAATTAAAATTATTAATTTTTATTTTAATTTTGTTTTAGTAATTATTTAAATTTCATAATTTTTTTATTACAATTTTTTCTATGATCCTTTTACATGATAATAGATTGTATTGGAAAGTTAATGAGATTTTACCATGCTAATGGAAAAATTCCTAATATTACAACATCTATACAATAATCTAACTCTTTGTATGTATACCAATCACCATTTAAACTAATTAACTATGTTATTTATTGTAACTATACGAATTAAGTTATTGACTCGACACTAGTACTCACACATCCTATTACGCCATACGAATATATGAAAGTAATGATATATTATTGCGTTTCATTGTGACTACGGGGCAAAACAAAAAATTATGACAATAATAAAAAGATTAATAATAGGGTTTTAGTAAAATAGAACGTCTTAATAAGCTATGATCGATTGAGACCAATACTATTCTGATTTTCATTGTTCTAGTCATTGTATACAAAAGTTGTGCATAGAAAAATTTTTGCTTCAAAATTCAAACAACAAGGCTGCCTGGGGAAGCATCCCAAAAGTAAAAATTTACATCAAATTTGAATATATAATAAATGACTTCAAAAAATTATCAAAGCTTAACAAAAATTCTGTCAATACGTGAATAGATTATAGAGCAAAGTTCACGTGAAAATTCTAATAAAAATGATGCCTTGGGAAATGTGCCAAAAGCACAAAAAAAAATTAAATAAATAATTAATGACTTTTTAAAATGACAAAACTTTCACAAAAAATCTATTAACGTATAAAAAAGTTATAGAAAAATTTTCATTTGAAAATTCTAACAAAAACCTGCGCACCTCGGGAAGCATGCCAAAAACTACATGAAATTCAAATAAATACTAAATGATTTCAAAATTTGTTGTCTATGTAGTTTAGTATAACTATACAAATTATGTTATTAAGTATACACTATTTCTAATATAGCCACATTTAAATTAAATTAATTCAATTCAAGCACGCTTCCCTTGAGTTTATTGTCAAAATTGAAATTACTTAACTATATTTATTTGTGACTTCTAAGATTTAAAATTTATCAAAAGAACTTGAAATATTACAATCTTTCAAACTTTAATTTTTAGAAATTGTGACGTGAAAAAACTTTAGCCAGTAAGTAATTTGAAATAATTCCCAATCAATGAGTTTTGAAAATCATTTTACAAATATTATATTGTCAGTGAACCTAAACTTGCATAAATAAACGTGCCAATGCTAACGTTCGTCACTTTCTCTTGCCTTTTACTTTTCACAATTTGATATTATATCTAGTCACCTTTTTTCCCTGTACCTATGTTTTCCAAATTCGAACCGGACCAGCTGATCAAGCTAGTCAGATCGAAAATTTGTTAGGCATCCAATTCATGTTAGATTAAAAAATTAGAAATCAAAAAATCGGTCAAATCTAATCAAAAGCCGGATTTTTGTAGCAGTAACCTTTTTTCTTTTAGCAACTAGTTCCTTGTATGGACAAAAACAAGAAAATGGTTATACTTGATTGGACGAAAGTATGAATTGATGTGTGGCACATTTGAATAAAGTAAGAAGAATTTTTAATATTCTTGTCATTTCAAAATCTTAAAAAATGAACTTGTTGTTTTATTCAGATTTATATTTGTCAAAGATTGAACATGTATGAGAATTCTATATTGTGAATTTTGTGAGTTTGGATGAATTTGATGAATTATTTAGTGAAGGGATATGAATTTGAATCTCTATTAATGAATTGTTGATGTTTCTTGGTTAAATTTTGAAAGTTTGATTTGCAAGAAAAATTAGTAGGTATATATAATATACATATTATTTGTGTGTGTTTATATATGTACACATATTTATGGCACTATCTGGTTCGACCCTAGATCGACCTCTAGTAGATTCCATTGACCACTGACCACTGAGCTTAGCCGAGTTGATTTTTGCTTTGAGTCTGAAAACATAGCTTAGCTTTTTCCTATAACTTTGATCTGGTTTATTTTTTTGAACAAGTCCTCTTTTTGCCCCATTTAAGTTATCAATAAAAGAAGGCTCCACTTATAGAGGTTATAACGCACTAGCAAAATTTGGGATTCGGAGCCTCATAAGTTGGGTTCTTGTCATTTTGGAGAATTTGAAACATGCATAACAAGTCAGTTAAAATGTGTAATTGTGAAGAATCATGGTATAACAGTAGTGTAACCACTCTTTTCTCTAAAATACCATTGTTTTTCATTCCAAATTTGGCCTTGCTAGTTCAATCTCATCTCTCCATTTTTGGCCCTTTAAATCTAAACATCAACTGGTCCAAAATGACACTTGTGAGTAGGGCTGTAAACAAATCGAGCCTTTAACGAATAGTTCGAGCTTGATTCGTTAAGGGCTTAATTTGGATTCGAATTTTTATGAGTTTGAATTGAGCTCGAGCCAAAAATAAGATTTGAATACATTATTGAATCGAATTCGAGCTTATATATATTCGGCTCGAGTTCGGTTCGATAAGGCTCGAAAATTTTTTTAATATTTTTTATTTAATATATAATATTTATTTTATATAAAATAATATATATTTTATATAAAATATATGTTTTATTAATAAATTAATACAAAAAATTTAAAAAAATAAAAAAACTCGAGCTTTTGAATCGAACTCAAGTCTATCGAGTATAAAATCGAATTGTACTCAAGCTAAGATTTTATGCTTATATCGAACTCGAACTCAAGCCTAGATTTTAAGTTTATATTGAACTCGAGCTTGAATTTTTGAATCGAGCCTGACAGCTTCAAAGTTCGGTTCGATTCGCTTCATTTACAAGTAGAGGCCTATGACCCAAAATTTGTTGACGTCAAAATGTAACTGGGTCAAACAGTTGTTCAGTTTAACTCATTGAATAGCTAAAACTTCAACCCTTCAAAAAAACCTATTATAATATAAATGACTTTGTGGCGGCCTTATAAACCACAAATGTTTAGCTGCATACACCTAAACCTAACACATTGATATATAGTCACCTGTAGAAGTCATCAAAACTAGAGATGGCAAATGGGCGGGATGGTTGAGATTTGAGCGGGACTTAATTGGGATTGTGAAATATGGGTCATACCCAAATAGTTCCATATTTGTCATGGGATCAATATGGGCAAGACTAAAATAGGCTAGGCCCATTTGATACCGCCCAAATACCCAATAAATCCCATCTTATTATTTTTTTTAAATTATCTTTCCCTTATTAATCAATTGCTATTTTTTTAATTACCCTTTTTTGTTTAACCTAAATATTTTTTATATAATTTAATTTTTTAATTTATTAACCTCAATAAATTTCTAACTTTTTTTTGTTTTTATATTATTATTTTTTAGATCTCATTTATTAATGCTCTTTAATCTTTCAATTATAAACTATAGTTTTGCAATTATTACTTGTAAAGAAGATGGATTGAAGATGTGCAGAGATTTAATTTATTTACCCTTAAAAAAATCAATTTAGATATTATCTTATTAAAACTCTTGATACTAAAATCCATTACTAAAGCAACGAAGCAAATTAAAAATTAAAATAAATTAACATCCCATTCGTTCATGGACATTGCAAACTTTGATAAAAACCCAAAATATAAAGACTAATTTCCCCAAGAATAAGATTGAATTGAAATTAATGCACTCAACATATAAAATTGACATGAAATTTTTTTAGTACAAAGATCAATTTAATCACATAAAATTGATGTCAAGAGGTAAAATTTAACATAATATTCATAGGAGAAATAGATGAATCGAAGATGGCAAAATGAATAAGCTAAGAATGCAAAAATAAATTTACAACTTGTCCATCATTGAAAAAATGGGTATTCTACTATTATTGAAAAAAATGTTAAAAACCAATAAAGCAAATAAAGGATGAAAGATGTTTTATTAATGCAGCTTAAAATCAAGGATTCTTTCAAGAGAGAGTGTGGAAGAAGTGGATCTGATCAAATACAACTTATTTCAAGATTTATTTATATTTGGGTTTGGGAATCCCAATCATTTTCCAACCATACCCATATTTAAATTGGTTTTAATGGGTATAATCCCAAATAAATCCAATCTCATATTATTAATACCCATCCCACCTAAATTAAATATAGGCCTGGGATCCCAATAGCTTTTGGGATTGATTGCCAGCATTCAAAACTTTCAGAGTGATTCCCGCTAGCCAATCTATTTTCTTGTCCCATTCCGGTGTTGTCCTGCTATACAGTAGTAGATAATATTTTTCCATTTTCAGTTTTAACATAGAGATGTTCGGCAGCCAGGTGCGTTCCTACATTGAACATGGGAACGTGCAAAGAGCGCAACATTTGTTTCCTCCCTAAGTTTTCTCCACGAAACAATCAAGGGAGACGACATTCAGAAATTTCAAACGTACACTGCAAGGTGTTTCCACACATTCCACAAAATTTTTATATAAATCATATTATCTTACTATATATGTTTATAATAACACATCTATGAAAGATAAATTATGAAACCATGATAACTTTTTATAGCTACCATTCTTTCTTTTTTATTATATTTTTATATAAGTTTGCCCATACACAAAGTGTGCATTTTTCACTAGTGTTTATAATAACAAATATAAGTTGTACATGCTAAAAAATAACAAAACCAAACTATGTTAAATAACTAAGAGTGTGTTTGGACAAAATTTTTTGGATAGTTTTCGTATTTTTAAATACTACTGCATAATTGTTTTGGATAAGTGTGCTTATGAGATAAGATGATAGTGAAAATGTTTCTGCAAAATAATTTTTTAAAAAAATGTTAACCATATTCATTTTATTGTACATACAAAACTGCAAATGTATCACTTCTCTAATAAAAGTCTAGTGTTTGCTTGTTAATAAAAAGCTCATAGGACAAGTTCATGATGTAGGGGCAGAGTCACCTTACGTTGAGCGTGGGTAACTGCCTCAATTTACAAAATCACTATAAGCTAATATGATTTTCAAATTGTATAATATTTGTAACCTCAAAATTGGGTAACATTCTATCATCGATCCCTTCGACAGTCTCTCCAAAAAAAAAATTATTATCACTCTTTTATTCCAAAAATTAAACAAATTTCATTTGAATAGAAATAATTTCAAGGATTTTTCTAGTTAAATATAGTGATTAAATTAATAGTTTTTCACATTTTCATTTATTATTGCCTTTCACCTATCAAAGCAACTGTCTCTCTCTGCCTTTCCTGGCTTTGCCATTGATAGAATCATATTGAATTAGTGTGCAGAAAAGTACATACCCTTTATAGTGAAGGAAAAGAATAGACAATTTTTAAATCACCGGACAAAAAGAACTTGAGATTTCCTTTCATATTGAATTCAATTATCTCTTGTCTATAATTATGGCTGACTATATGAGACAATGGCATGTTACGATTAAAAAAATAATTTAATAACAAATGCTGTGACGTTGAGGATCACAAACACTTTTTATTAGTTGATTTTGCTACAGTAAGATTAAACTATCGATCTAATTGTAGGCCCTTGATGCAATTTAAGAGGGGATGAATTAGGTTCCTTTTTAAACTTTACCTTGTTTATAGCAAATTTTCACAAAATAAAAATTTACCAATTTGACTAAGTGATCAAATAAGTTTTTAACACAATAAATAAACTTGTAAGAATAATAACAAACTGAAATATAAATAAAAAGGAGAGTAAATTTATCAAACCACACAAACTTCCAAGTTTCACTAAACTTGAAGTTGTAGTACACTTTGAATTCCTTCACTTGAGGTTCAATCTCTACCAACTTGTACAAAGAAAGGCTCACTTCTTACTCACCCTAAACACTCTTCTAGTTAAGTTAAGAAATTTTATAGTAAGCTTGGTAACCTTTCAACTATACAATTAAAGGATTGCACTCACAATGAAGAACTCAAAAACTATCACACTATTACAAAGAAAATGAGATTTTCTTGCTCAAGATTGCTATTCAATGCCTTTGTATGCTCAATACAATAGTTACTAATTAATTCAGATGTTATGGCTTTTATACATCTTTCAAAATAGCCTCCAACTAACTCCTAAAGGTCAAGCATTAAATGCAGAAAAACTACCCATAGGACCGTTCAACCGGCCGAACTCAAGGGCTATTGTCCGAATCAACGTCCGAATTCTTTTGTTCTGACTAAATGTACTTACTTTGGACGGCCAAAGGAATTGTTTGCTCATCTGAACCATCGTCCAATTGATACTGAAGAGCTGCGTCCTTTCTAGAAACTTTCTGGATGTTCGAAGCTATGTCCGAAATATTGTTCGAAAGTTTCTAAAATTTTTGCAATTATACCGGACGACTGAAAGGACGATTGAACTGTAGTCCGAAAGTCTCTGGAATTTCTTTGGTTTTGTTGGACACATGACTGGACGTCCAAACTTTGTCTTCACGCGTCCGAAAGTTTTTGAAAATTTCAGAACAATTTCGAACAGCTAATAGGACGTCCGAAATTATGTCCAAACATACTTTGAACGGCCAAAACCTGGATTTGATCATCCGAACTGATGTCTGATTTCCTCTATTTTTTAGCAAAGATTTCCAAATCTATTTAACACTTCACCACAACACTAAACAAGTGTGACTAGTAATAATGTAGTTTATTATTATCAAAATTAGGATTACATTCTAGCCCTTTTTGATAATGACAAACCTATAATATATAAAACACATTTCATATTATCATTTAGGCATCACAACATGAGCATAAGATTTCATATTATCATTTAGGCACATAGTAATCATCACAAAAGAAACAAAAGATCTTTCTCCCCCTTTTGGCATTATCAAAATTAGGAGGTGATGCACACTCCCCTTCAATAGGGCTTCCCCTCAAATGATGCATTATAAGAAGGAAAAAGAAAAAACAATCATGGAAGTATAAAACTAAAACACAAAGAAAATGAAATAAATAGCATATCTTATAGCCAAAAGGAAAGCCTTTACAAAGAAGACAAAAAGAAAACTACCTAATACAAAAAAAAAAAAAAAAACTAATCAACTCCTAGACTAAACTAATCGTCTCCTCAGATCCTCCTACGCTTGTATGGAATTATCACCAAATTCCTAGTGGATGCCTCATGCTGAGAAACCAAATTCGTAGGAGAAGGAGTAGCTGATATGGCGTCCTCTGAGCCGACCAGAATGGTATGAGTCATTTCTCGAAAAGAGCTCATAACACCAGTCACAGTCACTTCGGGCTAATGCAGTGACTGCTCAAATGGCTCATGTGAAGTAGGTGGAGGATTTGTATGCTGTTGAGCTCTATCTAGAGGATCTTCCTAATCTTCATTTTGCTCATCATCTCCTGACTCTTCATCTTCTTCTTCCTCTGATTGAACCAAGGTTTGTTATTTGAATGCATTGTACTGACTTTGTATCCCAAAGGACATTCCCAACAATTGCCCATACTCAATGCAATCAACACGTCTACTCAAGCACTTAAATTCCTTTCACAATTTCACTTGATTCCCTTCAATCTTTGCCTGCCTTGCTTCTACATATTCAACTTTTGGTCTAATTTTTGAAATAAAGATAAAATTTGTGACAAATGATCCTGAGATGTAGAATGAGAAGCGGGAATGGGCTGAGATAGGATAGAGGAAGATGGCTCAAAAATAGGAGGAGGTGATGGTGGATGTGGATTGGAGGTGGGAGGAGGAGTGGATGTAAGCTAAGCAGGTGTCCTAAGAGCTAGATATTGAGCCTTCGTGATCCACTCATCATTGTGAAATTTAAAATGAAAAGTTTCAAAATAGAAGCAAGTGAATGATGGATTTTCAATGGAATTACCCGTGAGTGGAATATGATAGAATTTGAAAACATGAGTAAGAAATTTTCCAAAAGGCATATTTCTTTAAGTATCAAAAATACAATTAAGTATAAATTCATGCATGATGAACCCGAAATCAAGAGGAATTTCTTGTAAAACACAGTAGAACACATATAATTCCATTCTATTTGGTTCACTACGATCACCAAATGTGGGTGTCAATATGTTAGTCACTATAGCAAACAAAATTATATGAATTGGACTTAAAGAAGATGGTTTAGCTTGAGCTACGGTATTAAAGGTCACATTGAAAAAAGATTTAAGCTTATCCAAGTTGAACTGATATTCAGAAGTGGCCCAATGTGAGAATGAAAAGAATCTGGAAACAGAAGGATCTTCTTTGGGCTGACATTTGAAAATGTGATTTATTTGTGTTGAATTAAAGACAATGTCAAGACCATTGACCCTAGACACAATGGCATCAGATTCACCTTTTCTCAAATTTGCAAAAAAGTGTATGAGCATCTCAGGATAAGTTTTTTCATGAAAAAAAAAGCAAATGTCCCCAACTTTGTTTAGAAAATTTGTCACAGATAAAATCTAATTTGAATCTTCTAAGTTCAGATTCTAAACAACTGCGCTGAAATAAAGCATTTTTCTTAACATAAATTAGATACCTCTCTTCAGCTTCTTTGTCAATAAACTGGGACAAGGTAGTTCGTGAAGTTTGAGCCAATTGGGGACCAATGTGAGTAGTCTCTCTATTGCTTTTTCTCTGTTTATGCCCACTGGCACTAACCCCTGCACTACTCCTTCCTCTAGTCCTTATTATCAACTGCTATAAACTAAAGAGAGTCAGAGAACCAGAAACTATTTGAAAGAAAAACCCCTTTCTATTAACTCAAAGTAGATCAGTGACCACGATTGGTTAAGAGAGGCTTAAGGGCAATACTAAGTAAGAAGAATCATATTTAAGAACAAAAAAATTGATCAAAACTGTTTTTGAAATCACAGAAATTTGCAAGTGAAAATTCAAAGAAAATTAGCAGAAATCGCAACTGATCTGATGAAAAATTCTTTTAAAAAAAATGAACTAGATGGCTTCTAATGTAGTGCGAATGATGTGTCTAAGAGTGAAAAAGAGTTTACCTGGTGAGATTTAGATTTTGATTGTGAGAGTGTTTGCCTGACTATTGAGAGGGAAAAGAGGTTTTAAAAAATGAAATTGTAGACCCAATTTACGCTTGAAAAAGGCACATTCGGACATCCAAATGATGTTTGAGTCTTCCAACCGTGCGTCCGAACTAAGTTAGGAATTTGGAATTTGAAGCATTCGGCCGTCCGATATGAAGAACAGTGGCCGAACGACTGTCCGTTCCCAAATTTTAAAACTTTCTTGGGCAGTCTGAAAATCTTGTTTGATCATCCAAAGAGTTTTTAGTTTTGAAAAACAAAAAGTGTTCGGACATTCGAATGAATCTTTCGGTCGTCCGAAATATAGAAAGTTCAGAAATTGAAAAAAGAAGATCAGCTGTCTGAAAAGACACTTAGGTCGGCCGATCTAGAGACAAAATGCCCAGTTTTGTTCTTAGGAATTCAAATGTTCAATGGGGTAAGTCTTTTGTAAAAATGTCAACCAACTGATCACTTGTGCATACATAATCAACACTAATCTCACCTTTTTGCACTAAGTTTCTAATGAAATGATGTTTGATATCAATATGTTTGGTTCTAGAGTGTTGAATAGGAATTTTGCTCAAATTGATGGCACTAGTATTATCACACTTAATGGGCACACTTTGAAATTGCAAACCAAAATTTGAAAGAGTGTGCTTCATCCAAAGTAACTTAGCACAACATGCACCCGCAAGAACATACTCGGCTTCTGCCGTGGACAATGATATAGAATCTTGTTTCTTGCTAAACCATGATTCCAAACACTTGCCTAGAAGATGACAAGTCCTACTAGTACTTTTTCTATTTATTTTACATCCAGCAAAGTCGGCGTTATAATACTCCACAAGATCAAATGCATGAGATCTAAGATACCATAGCCCAAAGTCTAATGTACCTTTGAAGTACGTAAGGATATGCTTGACTGCTAGTAAGTGAGACTTCTTAGGACAAGATTGAAATGTTGCACAAAGACAAACAGCAAACATAATATCGAGTCTACTAGCAGTAAGGTAAAGTAGACTACCTATCATACCTCTATACCCCTTTCTATCTACCTTATTGCCTTCTTCATCTTTATCTAACTTAGTAGAGGTGCAAATTGGTGTGCCTACTTCTCTTGAATCCTCCATACCAAATCTTTTAATTAACTCCCATGCATATTTGGTTTGGCTTATAAAAATTATATTTTTCAATTGATGAATTTGAAAATAAAAAAAAAAGTTTAATTCACCCATCATACTCATTTCAAATTCATTTTGCATTAGGCAAGAGAAATCTTTGCAAAGGCATTTATTTATAGCACCAAAAATGATATCATCTACATATACTTGAACTATAAAAAGTCCATTTGAGTAGGATTTTGTAAATAATATAGTGTCTACAATGCCTCTTTTAAAACTATTTTCAATCAAGAAATTGCTCAACCTTTCATACCAAGCTCTAGAAGCTTGTTTTAAACCATATAGAGTTTTAGAAAGTTTAAAAACATAAGTTAAAAATTTTTCATATTCATAACCGGGAGGTTGTTCAACATATACTTGTTGTTCAATAAAACCATTTAAGAAAGCACTTTTCACATCTATTTGAAATAGCTTAAAACCTTTGAAACATGCATATGTAAGAAGTATTCTTATAAATTCAAGTCTAGCAATCGGTGCAAAGGTTTCATCAAAATCTATCCCTTCTTCTTATGCATAACCTTTGGCAACTGACCTTGCTTTATTTAAAGATGAATGTCTTGAAGTCACCTCATTTTCACCAATTGCCATGAAAGCCATTTGAGCGGTTTCCTCTTCTTCTTCAATCTGCCCATCGGAGTTGCACTCATTTCATGTGATTTGGAAGTTATTGAATCTTGGCTTTCTCTCATTTCTTCCTTCCTTCTGCTTTTTCGATGGACACTCATTCATGTAGTGTTCAAGTTGTCCACACTTAAAGCATTTATCATTTTGCTTCTTTGATGTCTCTTGCTTTCCTCTATTTCTTGAGGAGCTTAATTGATTGATGTTGCTTGATCCTCCTCTTCTAAATCTCCTTTTGTTTGTGAGGAATTTTTTGAACCTCTTTGTGAGTAGAGCTAAGTCATTGTCATCCGCATTCATGTCGTCACCATCAAGGGAGAAGTTTCCTTCATCATTTTGTGAAAACTTCAATGCCGTGTTCTTCTTAGCTTTTGTCTCTTCCTCCTCTTGAAACTTAGATTTCAACTTCAATTCAAACGAGGTTAGAGAATTTATAAGAGATTCAATAGACTTAGAGTTCAAATCTTTGGCTTCTTCTATAGCCATGACTTTGCTTTCCCACTCCTTAGGTAATGCATTCAAGATTTTTTTATACTTATCAACCAAGGTATATTCTTTTTGCAAAGCCTCAAGATCCTTGATAATGTCATTGAAGCGGCAATACATTTTGTCTATGTTATCATGAGACTCTATCTTAAAAGATTCGTACTTAATGACTAGCAAAGCTTTCTCTTGTTCCTTGACACTATCACTACCCTTATGAATTGCATTCAATTTGTTCCAAATCTCTTTTGCTGTTTTACATCCCTTCACTTTATTAGGCTCATTGGCATCTAAAGTATTACAATATATTCATGGCCGTAGCATTTAGAGTGAGATTTGTTCTATCTAAAGGAGTAAGCTCTTGCCTAGTCTTTGGTCTCCTTCAACCGGTAATAGGATATCAACAAAGGCTTCATATGATCCCTCATTCACAATGAACCAAAGCGCAATATCTATAGATTGCAAGAATATTTCCATCATATCCCTCCAATTAATGTAATTTATCCCATTAAATATAGGAGGTCTAGTAATAGATTGGCTTACTAAGAATAAGGCATTATTAGAAGTTGCCATGGATCTCTTCTAGCTTGTTAGGCTATTAAAAATGGAGTCCAAGCTCTGATACCAATTATAGGCTCTTGGTGCAACCTAAGAGGGGGTGAATTAGGTTCCTTTTTAAACCTTACCTTGTTTATCGCAAATTTTCACAAAATAGAAATTTACCAATTTGACTAAGTGATCAAATAAGTTTTTAACACAATAAATGAACTTGTCAGAATAATAACAAACTGAAATGCAAAATAAAAAGGAGAGTAAATTTATCAAACCACACAAACTTCCAAGTTTCACTAAACTTGAAGTTGTAGTACGCTTTGAATTCCTTCACATGAAGTTGAATCTCTACCAACTTGTACAAAGAAAGGCTCACTTCTCACTCACCTTAGACAGTCTTATAGTTGAGTTAAGAAATTTTATAGCAAGCTTGATAACCTTTGAACTAAACAATTAAAGGATTGCACTAAAATGAAGAACTCAAAAACTATCACACTATTACAAAGAAAATAAGATTTTTTTGCTCAAGATTGCTATTCAATGCCTTTGTATGCTCAATACAATAGTTACTAATTAATTCAAATATTATGACTTTTATTCATCCTTCAAAATAGCCTCCAACAAACTCCCAATGGTCAAGCATTAAATGCAGAAAAACTAGCCGTTGGACCGTTCGACCAGCCGAACTCAAGGGCTGTTGTCCGAACCAACATTTGAACTCTTCTGTTCTAAGTAAATGTACTTATTTCAGAAGGCTGAAGGAATTGTTTGCCGTCCGAACCATTATCCGATTGATATGAAGAGCTGTGTCCTTTCTAGAAACATTCCGGATGTCCGAAGCTATGTTTGAAATATTGTTCGAAAGTTTTTAGAATTTTTGCAACTATATCAAACGACTGAAAGGACGTTTGAAAGTTTTTGGAATTTCTTTGGTTTTGTCGAACGAGTGATCGGCCTTCCGAACCTTGTGTTCATGTGTTCAAAATTTTTTGGAAATTCTAGAACAACTTCGAATAGTTGATAAGACGTCCAAAGTTATGTTCGAACATACTACGAATGGCCGAAACCTGGATTTGATCATCCAAACTGATGTCCGATTTGCTCTATTTTCAGCAAAGATTTACAAACCTGCTTAACACTGCACCACAACACTAAACAAGTGTGATTAGTAATAATGTGGTTTGTTATCACCAAAATTAGGATTACACTAATATCTCCAAATTAATGTTTCTGTCTTTTCTTATTAGGCATATCCACCCTTATGTTTAGATACTTAGGCGATCATAAAAAGTCTCAAGCGTAAAGAATTATAATTTGATATTAGATATATGTCTAATTTTGAAAATCACAATCTCTGTGATTTTGCCAGAATTCTTGCGATCATCCCATTTGAATCCAAATGTTCATGTAAAGAATATATTTTAACGATATAAATGGTAACATGTTATCGTTTTCAACGTAATTTTTGTGGAATATCTTATATTAAATTTGCACATGTTGCTTAGTCTTGTTTCTATTTTCTTTCCCTTTCTTGTAAAAGAATTTACTCACCCTATTCAAGAGGAGATCCTTGAAAATGGGGCATAGTTAACTGGCATATAAGCCTGTAATTTATTCATCTAACATTTATTCAATTTCCTTGGTACATAGGAAATTCCACTTTCTCCATCAAATAGGAGCAGTACAAGGCCTTTAACAGTTAACAAATTGGTAGTTCACAGTCAGGTGACCTTGAGCATAGCCCTGCCCATTTGTGTCAATTTGTCGAAATGGAGTAATATCCAAATCCAAACCACCATTGCTGCATTGATCAACAATCCTCACAATGACTTGTGCTCCAGTTGCTGTATTAGTAACCTGTATTTTATTGCCGGTGAAAGATTGCATTAGCTTCTCCAATTTTTCTGTTTCTTGAAAACCTGTGCTTTTAAGTGTAAATCTGCTCATTTACCCTTAATTAGGCATAGTCAACAGAATTGAAATTGGGTTGTAGTTTATTTTGTAGAATTTAGGCAAATTTCCCCTAAAATACAATTCAAATTCCAATCAAATACTGACTCTTCATAGGAAGAAATGAATATCTTCACTGATATCCCGTGTGTGATTAAATAGTTTACTTGAAAGAACGAATAGAGGGTCAAGTGGTTAGAGCTCTCCATCCCAGAGGTTGGGGGTTCGAATCCCACCACGCCAAAAATCCCATTCCCCATGTAATAGTATAAGTTTAAAAAAAAAATAGTATACTTGAAGATGGAATTTTATACAGTCCTGTACCACCAGTCTCAGTGAAATTGTAGCATACAGTTGACTTCTTCTAGGCGAACAAACCATTTCTGGTCTATCTGTATGTGGATATATTCGTTGAAATTTTTGAAAGAATGCTTAGGAATTTAAAAATCAAGATGGAAGAGTATTACTTCCCCGAAACCCCCCTCCCCAAAGCACAAAAAAAAAAAAAAAAAAAGTGTTAATTATAGGGCGACATGGAATATTAAAAATTTTTAGAAAACTTGTATTATATTACATTTCTTCCCTTGTATTATTGTGGTGTGTAAAAAAATAGAGATAAATTTTAAAATGTTATTTTTTATTATGGGTAAGATCAGAAAGCAAATTGATAAAGTTTGAGTTTTTTGGAAAATAAAATTATTTTTCAAGACATCCCAAAATAGAATGGATAACAAAATTAGTGAAACCGAGGGATGTTACAGAAATTAAAAATGATGAAAAGAAAAACACAGATTTCAAAATATTTTCGCAATTTCACAAAAGAAAGCCGGTCAATTGCTGTAAATTTTATGGCACGGTTTATATGTATAGTAAAGCTGGACAGATATTGTAATCATAGCAACTAGAACACTTACCATGTGAAAACATTGTGATCCTCATAACTTCGAACGTATAAATACAAAAATAAAAGTTTCGAACGCACAGTAATTTTAGTCCCAAAGGTTAATTCAAAAAATAGGAGAAATATACATTAGTCCATCTCTCGTAATTTCGCATGCAAAATAATTAACCGAAAGCCAAAACAGAAATTTCGAAGTCAAAGACATCATACCCTGAGGCACTTCCCACAGGCAGCCTGACCCCGAGGTCCAACAGGTCCACAAAAGGCAGTCCATCCATACCGGCGCCTCCATTCAAGGGGCTGCTTGGCATCCCATGTTGCGCAGTACACACTGGCTCTATTCAGGTCCCAATTAATTGAAGCAGGATTGTATAAATGGTATGTGGCCCTAACATTTGAAGCACTCTGCGAATTAGCTTCAGATAAGAACAAGGCCAAGCATGCAGTGCAGAGAATTATGTGAACCCTTTTCATGTTTCCAGGATTTTGTCACAAGCTATTCTGGCGAAGTGTAGTGCATATGGCTTCAATTTATAGAGATATAGGTACAGGAAGTATAGTGGAGATGGGTTCCTTTGTTTGGTTCTGTTTTTGGGAAATATGTTTTTTAAAAACTTCAAACATGTTTTTTAATCAATTTTTTATGTCACAAACACATTTATCAAAAAGAATCTTTAAAATTAAAACAGTAATAATTTTTAAAAAATACCCCAAAAATGACTATAGAGATGGAGCCCATTCCAGTACTTATAGGTTTATATTTAGTCAAACAAAGCCTCATGCTATAATGAATGTGATATTCTAGTTAGGGTTGGCATTCTAGAAAGTCTTGTGGATGTTAACATTGTACTATGAATTTGGATCGCCCATCCTTGGTTGGTTTTTAACGATTGAAAATGACAAGATTTAATCCCTTCACTTTCCTGAGGAATTGTCTTACTATGGTCTATTTGGCAGGATAAATATGCCCAGAAAATTTTAAAATCCTAAGTCCTGATGTTAAGTGGTACCCAAATCCATTATATACAAATGCTTTAAAAAAAATTGGTCAGGGCTATCGTGTTATTGTTTCATTTATTATTTGTCTATTTTGAAGAGTGCTGATTAGTTTTGTAAAAATTGTTTATAGATAGATATTATCACACATAAGCAAAGTGAGCCAAATTTTCTCTCTAATTTTGCCCTCTTGATAGAATTGCATGTGTATTAAACTTAGGAGGCGTTTGGTTCAAATTCCTCAATTACTATCATTATGAATATTATTAATCCAACTACGAATATGGGTTTTGATAATTTCTCTCAATATGTTTGTTTTAATAATGAAATGCGTATCATTCTTTCCAAAAAAGTTAATGAATTTGATAGAGTAGTGTTTTAAAGGAAACATAGAGACCCAATTAATTATTTTGCATTCCTGTTGAAGGATAGTGATAATTATTTTCTAAATATCAACTGTAAGTGTCATTATTATTGATACCCATTCACGTCTTTGATTCCCATAAACCACCCCCTTAACCTAGTTAAGAATCCTTTTGCCCGGACAAGTCTATGGGGTAGTATGCATAAATGGCCACAAGTGTTGTCAGTAGTTTAGGGGAAGGCCAAGCCAAGAAGTAATAGACCGAAGAGGCAAGTCGGGGGTTCTAACCCCACCTGCAGCAGTTGGATGGTATTAAATCCAAAGGAGCACCATAGTGCTCCTTTGGTCCAATGGTGGTTTAGCCCCTGTTGGCCCCTCAGGTTCAGTTGGACCATCCCCTTAAATAGGTTAGGAGTATACTAGTACGTTGAATCTTGACAAAAAAAAAAAAAAAGAAGAGGCAAGTAAACCAAGTACATTGTAACATAAAGTTAAAACTCAACAGTATTAGAAGTCGGACAAACTGATAAGTTCAAATCCAATCAATTTGTAAATATGGTCATTTAAGTACATGCTGACTCCAATGCATTATTAAATTACATGTTGACTCCAATGCATTATTAAATATGGTCATTTAAGTACATGCTTACTCCAAACAAAAAAAGTACATGCTGACTCCAATGCATTATTAAATTACATGTTGACTCGGTGCATTATTAAATTTATTCCTAACTACCTAAATTTGTAGACATGGCCATTTACAGTTTACATTTGAATTTTGATCCCTATTTTTAAAAATTTAAATTAATAATGATTAATAAATTGAGATGTTACCCAGCTAATGCAAAAATTTCTAATATAACAGCATTTATACAATAATGTTGCTGAGCCTATTTATTGTCTAATTACCATTTAAAATAATTGAATATGTTATTTATTTTAACTATACGATTTATAATGTTAAGTTTATACTTAGTCATCACAAGCATACTATTGCACCTCCATAAGAACATACGAAAGTGATAATATATATGTGACGGGATACAGAAGTGAAACTTTTGTATATTTTGGTGCTTAATGGTGATTATATAGCAAAATAAAAAATTATGATCCTAATAAAAAGATACATGATAAGGGCTTGTAAATTACAGAGTCTTAATAAACTACAACTAGTTGAGACTAATATCATTCTAATTTTCATTGTTCTATGTCTTGTACACAAAAATATACACCAAAATTTTGACCCACCATTTGAAAATTTCTTTGTTTAGTAATAACATTTTTTGCAATTGCAAATTTTGTATTAAATCTGAAATTATTAAGTTTTGTTCTAATTTTATTTTAGTAATTATTTAATTTTCCTAAGTCTTTGTAATCATTGGCACACTTTGCAAAGCAGCCTTTTATTGTAATTTCTTTTATAATCCTTTTATTTGCTAATAGATCTTATCTGCTAATGCAAAAAATTTCTAATATAACTACATTTATACAATAATGTCACTCATTGTAACTATGTACTAATTACCATCCAAAATAATTAACTATGTTATTTATTGTAACTATACAAATTACGTTATTGTGTTTATATAGTTATATACATCCCATTAATCACTCTCTCGCACCCCATAAGAATATATGAAAGTTAATATATATGTGACGAGAATATCAGAGAAGGGGAACTTTTGTATATTGTGGTGTGTAATTATGGCTGTGTAACGAATAAAAAATTACGATTCTAATGAAAAGATATAGAATACGAGCCATAAACCATATACGAATAAACCATGATCGATTGAGACTGATGTTGTTCTAATTTTCATTTTGCAATGTCTTGTATACAAATATTAGGTGCGTTTGCACCAATATTTTGATCCATCATTTGAAAATTTCTTTTCTTAGGAGTAACTTTTTTGTAATTCATGGATCATTTGTAAATTTCGTATTAAAATTGAAATTATTAAGTTTTATTCTAATTTTTTTAGAAATTATTTAAATTTTTTAAGTTTTTTAATCGTTGGCACGCTTTGCAAACCAAATTTTTATTAGATTTTTTATTACAATTTTTTCTATTATCCTTCTATGCAGTAATAGATTTTATTTTAAAGTCAATGAGATTTTGCCATGCTAATGCAAAAAATTCTAATATAACAACATTCATACGATAATATAACTCATTGTATCTATTACCAATTGCCATTTAAAATAATTAACTATGCTATTTATCGTAACTATACGAATTATGTTATTGAGTCTACACTAGTACTCACACATCCTATCACCCCGTACGAATATATGAAAGTAATAATATATATTTGGTTGGAATATAGGGTAAGGGAAACTTTGCTTATTGTTGCGTTTCATTTAGACTATACGGAAAAGCAATAAATTATGATCATAAGAAAAAGATCTGGAATAGGGTTTTAATCAACTATGGAGTCCTAATAAACTGCAATCAATTGAGATTAATATTATTCTAATTATTATTCTATTCATTGTATACTAAACATGAGTCGTGTAGATAAATTTTACCTCAAACTTGACAAAAAGGCTAACTTGGGAAGCATTCCAAAAGTAATAATTTACATGAAATTTGAATAAATACAAAATGATTTTGAAAAATTATCAAACTTTCACAAAAATTCTATCAACACATGAATAGATTATAGAAAAATTTTCACTTGAAAAGTCTAACAAAAATGATGTTTTGGGAAATGTGCCAAAAGCTAGAAAATGAAATTTTAAATAAAGAGATATGACTTTTTTAAAATGACAAAACTTTCACAAAAAATATATTAACGCATAAAAAAGTCATAGAAAAATTTTCACTTGAAAATCCTAACAAAAAAGTGCCTTGGGAAGTGTGCCAAAAACCTACATGAAATTTAAATAAATACTAAATGATTTCAAAATTATACCAAAATTTAGAAAAATCCTTCAAAACATAAATGATGGATTTAATAAAAATAAAATGCATAAAAAAAATCATCCAAAGTCAAAGTGACCATTTTGCCTCTGGCAAATTAATTTTAACATGGCAAAATTTATATGTGACTCACAAAATGCAAAAATTTTGCCCCTAAATAAAGAAATTTTAGATAGTGGGTCAAAATTTGATATTTTCGCTGTTTATTGTAACTATACAAATTACGTTATTGAGGGTACACTATTTCTAATATAACAACATTTGTATTAAGTTAACTCATTTAGGCACACTTCCCTTGAGTTTTCTATTAAAGTTGCAGTCACCGAGCTGTATTTATCACCAAAAAAAACTCAAAATATTATGATCTTTCAAACTTTTATTTTTAGAATGGGGACTTGACAAAACTATAGCAAGTAATTTGATACAATTCCCAACCTCCCACACCCTCCTCCATCCTTTTTTCCTGTTGCCAATACTAACGTTCGCTCGTCATTTTCTCTTGCCTCTGACCTTTCATTATTTGATGTTGTTTCTGGTCACCTTTTTTTCTCTATACAGCTTTTGCCTATAACTTCGATCTGGTTTATTTTTTTCAAGTAGTCCGTTATATGGTTTCAAACAAGTTTCCTTGACATTATTGTTTTGCTTCATAGTCAATTGTATCTTATTCTACTCTTAATCTACCCTCTAGAAAAAGGCTCAAAGTGGCCCTTGGGAACCAATAGATATTGAACTGCAATCAGACTAAACGGGTCCACTATGCACCTAGTTGAATTTTCGACATGAGACAAGGATTGAAACCTTGACCTTCAGTGCACTTGCTTTTAAAGGTTTAGCAGTGACCACTAGTCTGAAGTCGAGTGATTAAACAAGTTTCCGGGGTTGTAAAAGTTTCAATCCCACTTAATTTGGATTAGAAATTATATTTTACGGTCTTCGTACCTGGTCCCATTTATTTATTTCTCGATTGGTGATTTTTATGCATCCGGCTAAAACAGAACTCATTAAAATCACATTGAATGTTGTGATATGCATTGTCACCTGTTTATTAGCTGATTTGTCTACCATAAGTGTCTTAATTTTGGTATACTACATTGCATAAATGTCCTATCCCCATTTAAGTTATCAATAAAAGAATGCTAGCGTTATTGTCAAAGATATATTTATCTGCTGTAGACACCAAATTTTGACACACCTTTTGTAAAAAATGCATAGTTTACTTCACTTAGGGTTACTTTTTGTTTTGGAGGGTCAATTACAATTTTTGTGTATATTATGACTAATTAGTCATATTAGGGGCAAAATGATAATTTTAGCATTAAGAAACCTGTTTATTTTATTTTAATTTCTAAATTCATATTTTTTTATGTTTTTTATGATTTTCTAATTTTAACATTTTTTGAAGACATTTAGTAATTATTTAAAATTTTTGATATTTTTAAATTAATGGCGCATTTTCCAATGTAGCCTTTTTGTTAGAATTTTTTTTTGTAAAAATCTTTGTATATTCATTTTGTATACTTATGGATTTTTTACAAAAATTTCATAATTTTTTGAGGCCGTTTAGTATTTATTTAATTTTTGTCCTTTTGTTTATTAAGGGCACATTTCCCAAGAATGCGTTAATGTTAAAATTTTTGAGTGAAAACTTTAGTATATGTGTTTTATGTGATAATATATTTTGTGTAAAATTTTTGTTATTTTTAAAAGTCATTTAATATTTTTGTGATTTTCGTAATTTTTGTCACATTATGTCACGTTTTCCAATGCACCTTTATTTAAGAATTTTTATGTAAAAATTTTATATGTGCATTTTATATATTTATAGATTTTATGTAAAAAAATTTTGATGATTTTTAGACATCGTTTGGTATTTATTTCAACTTTTTTTTATCTTTTTATCTATTAATTACACGTTTCCCCATGCTACATTATCTTCTAATTTTTACCTTGAATTTTCTTTCTTCTTGTAATACTAAATTTTAATATTAGGATGTCTAGGTGGTTTTTATTTCATTTCATTTTTTTCTTCATTTTTATTACAACTTTTATTAAAAAAAAACTAAAAAAAAAAGAAAGAGCCAAACATCAGCAACATTGATTGCTGCTGTTTGCTTTCTGCTATGGCTACTGGCAGCCATACCTCTACTCCAAAAACACCATCATTTTCTCACCCGCCCTACTCATCAACTTGGATTGACACATCCAGATTTTGGAGGATTGTTTTGCTGTTCTCCTTTCTTCATCCATCCCTCAACACACCTGGAAAACACTCACTTCATTTTGCAGCATGGCACACACACAACCCCTCACAAGACCTGCACTCACACACCAATTACACATCCTCTCCTTTTCCTTTCTCCCTCTCGACAGTTTTCACAAACATCTCACACAACAGCAACACACAACTCTCTCCCTCTACCTTCCTTCACCAGACAACACACACCAATCTTCATCTCATCACTCACTTACCCATTAGCACTTACACACACTTCACTCATCTTCTTACACTCATCAGAAAAACTCTCCCAATCCATTTTCCTCATTTCACCTGCAATACACATTACATTCACACACATGCGCAAAACCTCCTTCTCCCTCGGCTCACACGCACCATTTTGTACAAAAAACACACTACTTTCACACACCAGCACCATTGGCACACACTTCACCTGCACAACCTCACCTCAATCTTGCACTCAGCCACACCCATTGCACACACACGTACACCTGCACATTCATACACCACACCTGCAAAAAACACACGCATATAGTTAGCCGCACCCATTTCACACACACACACACACCTCCATAGACTCACTCCTGCACATAGACACAGTTCCCTCTCGGCCTTCCCTTCAATACACAAGAATCACAAACCATTTTCATTCTCGCTGCACCCCTCAATACACCTGCACACAATTCACACTCACCAACAGCACAATCACACATTACACACCTGCACAATCACACTTATACGCACACCTGCACTTCATACAAAACACACACTAACACTCACACCTGCTCATTCATGCAGTCAAACATAGCAGACACACACACACTTGCACAATCCAAACAACCAGACAAGCCATAACAAATACACGAGATACACACAAACAACCACTGCCAAATTCACAACCAAATCACCATTGCAATTCCAGTCCAAAAGAGCAGCAAAATTAACCCCACTAACCATCCAAGCAACCTGCAAAATCACCTAATCATAGCCCCAAAAATACAAAAAAAAAAAAAGAAGGCCAAACAATCTGCAAAATATATATATATATATATATAATTCTGCAATCAGCTCAAATTCCAGCAATTCGTAGCACCTGAACAACCCCCATTCAATCACCACCGAGGCCAGCCTCACCGGAATCACTGTATCCGCCGCCGCCGTCTCCCCTAAGCTGGTAAATTTTGCAAACTCTTTGTCATTTCCTTTCTTATGGTGTTTAATTCATAGACGTGTGTTTTGGTTTTGGTTAATCTAGAAAGAAATTGAATGAACACAGTGGTTTTGAATTGATTTAGAAATTACGATTTGTGAGGGAGATGGATGAAAGAGAGAGAGAGAGAGAGAGAGAGAGAGAGAGAGAGTGAGTGAGTGAACCGAGAGTGGGGGAGAGGGGAAAGGAAGAAAGAAAGAGAAAAAGAAAGAAGAAAGAGAGAAGACAGAGACGAGAAAGAGAGAGAGAGAGGTCCGGCGAAGAGAGAAGAGAAAGAAGAAAGAAAGGAAAAGAGAGAAGCGAACAGAGAGAAGAAAAAAAAATGGAGAGAAAACAGAGAGAAATAAATCAGAGAAGAAGAAGAAAGAATAGAAGGAGACAAGAGAGAAAGAAAGAAAAAAGAAAGAAAAAAGAGAGAGAGAAAGAGAAAATCGGTAAAAAAAAAAAAATGAATCGTCAAAACTACGTCGTTTTGACATAAAACGACATAGTTTTGATTAGTTGCTTTTTACTTATTTATTTTTATTATTTTTGTCAGAATAGATATTTATGTTTTGCCCCCTTAGGTTCTTATTTGTTCTCATTATGCCCTTCAATACTTTTAATTTCCTTCATTCAAGTCCTTATTTATTTAAGTTGACCCCTAGAATTTGTGTTTTCTTTCAGTTATGTCCAGAATAATTACAATTTGGCTTTAAAGTTGCTAGAAATTATATTTACCCCTTTAGCTTGCCAAAAGTCACGATTTAGTCCTTAAGCCTTGCTGAAATTACATATTCACCCCCTAGGTTTGCTATAGTTTGCATTTTTACTCCCCAAGTTTGCTGAAATTGTATTTTCACCCTGAATGTTGCTAGAAATTACATTTTTACCCTCCAATGTTTCTGGAAATTGTATTTTTACTCCTACAAGCTTGCTGGAATTACATTTTTGCCCTCCAATATTTCTGGAAATTGTATTATTACTCATGTAAGTTTGCTGGAATTGCATTTCACCCTCAAATATTGCTGGAAATTGCATTTTTACTCCCCAAGTTTGCTGGAATTACATTTTTGCCCTTAAGTATTGCTGGAGATTTTTATTTTGTCATTGTGTTTACTGAAAATTATATTTTAGCCTTTAAATTTGTTGTAAATTATATTATTACCTTAAGTATTGTTTGGAATTGTAATTTTACCCTTCAGTTTGTTGAAAATTACATTTTTTTAACCCCAAACTTTAGAAAAATTTTATTTTTTTGCCAAAAAAAATAAATTAATTAAATCCTTAAGACTTTTATGTTTTTTCATTTTTTTATTTCTATTAAATTTATAATTAATGTCCCAAAATTTGGTCTTTTTATCTAATTAATGCTCAAATTAGTTTCTTTGTTTCTCTTTAGTTATTTTTGTGATTTTTATTTGTATGCTAAAAGCTTAATTATGTATTATTGTATTTTATTTTATTTTTTTATTTTATTTAAATTAAACACTTTTCATTTTCTTCCTAAATGTTTAGTTATTGCCCTTGAATTTTTTTTTATTATTGCTAGAATTGTTTTGAACTTTGTGGCATGGTTAAAGTGATTAATATTGAAGTATTTAATTAATGGTTTATTTATTTAAATAGTGATACCTTAATATGTTTGCTCATATTGTTAGTATGTATACCGGTTATTCCAATGAGAGGTATTTCTATTATCCTTCAATGTCTCTTTATGTGCTCCTACGTGCTCTTATGTGTTTCCTATATTTTTTTTTTATGTATCTTGTTGTGTTTATTATTTTTACTTATGTGTGAGCATTTATTTATGTCATATTATTTATTTGAATTTAATTTTAATTATTCAAAGAAATATAATAGATAGGTATTTAACAAAAGCTTTTTGTATTTTAGATAGAAAATGTAATAGAGAGGTTAGATAGGCTATTTTTCTTTTCTTTACCCATTTTAGATTATCATTAGGCTTTTTCTCAGTGTAATAGTTAGGGCTTTTGCGTGCTATGTGTGCTATGTGCTTATGTGTTTTACTTACTTTCTCTAAGACTTTGCGTCTAAAATATTATGTTTATATGTTATGTACTCCTGTGTGCTATTACATGCTTCTATGTGCTTATTTCTTTAATTTATATTTGTTATTGTTTATTACTTTGCTTTATTATGAAATATGTGTATCGTCGCCACACTAGTCCAATGCTAGTAGTGGTTCATTCTTGTTTCCTCGTTAGTCCAACGCTAATGAGGAATTTATATAAAACGGGCTAGTCCAATGTTAGACCCTTAGGTTCCTTAAACATTAGTTTCATTTGCCTGAAATTCATGTCATTCACATGTATCATTTTTCTATTTTTAGGATCTTATTCTATTTTACATGTCATTTTCCATTATATTATCTCTCTTCCTATAAATATAATGCATCATTTAGATTGCATTTCATATAGAATTTTAGGATTTAGATAGATTATTTGCTTGCTTAGGTTAGGAAGAGTCAACCCTTCGAACATGGGAATAGCGAATATGGTTTTGTTGCCTTAGTACACTATTTATCCCTCTATAAGAAGGAACACATTTGTCACGAGTTTTCGTTCTCCATACCCGTTATGTTGCATTCCCTTTTCTTTGATCACTTATATCTACATTTATTTTTTATTTTTTGCATTACTCGTGACCCTTCGAGGTTTCTTTTTGGGTTTCACAATTAATGTGACAATTCCAATTTAACTTCGAAGGGATATTTTGTCCCTCTCTGTATCCCTTTCTAGATTAAGGATTTTTCATTCATGTAGATACATCCAAATATGATAGGATTTTACAGTTATTTTAGGAAACTTTCGATTAAACTTCACAACTAGTTTTGGCTAGGTTGAAAAGGTGCCTTAGGTGCGAGCATTTGCCTTCCCTTTCTTCAACTGTGACTCCCCAACCTTTTTCTCTTGTTTTCAAAGGCCTGGAGTTGTCTAAAAAGAGGGTTTTTTTCTTAATGTTTCTTACTTTTTCTTAAAAAATGTCTTTCTAAAAATTTTTTAGTTTTATCACTCTTTTTTTTCAGTAAAACATTTTTCTGGTGACATGGTACACTAAAATTCGATACCAAGTGGTGACTCCCATTTTCATAAAAACCCTTTTTAGACTCTATTTTCAGACCCAAAACTATCACATTTTTAAAGTCCCATTTTAGGTCCTTTTTCTTTTTGTTTTTCAAAATAAAGCATTTTCTAAATAAATCACAATTTTTGTCAAACTACCTTTTCTTTTTCCAAAATAAAGCATTTTCCAAAAGAAATCATTTTTACAAAAACCTACGCTTTTTTTCCACACTACCAATCTCTAAATTTTTTCTATCTTTCGAAAAATAGGGCACGACATCTACGAGAGCATTTTTCTTTAAATGTATGGTGTACTTTTTTGTTAGTCAAACAACTTGTCTTAGTCTTAAATGACAACTAGACTCTTTGTCCATCTTCCCTCCATCTCTTTTTTAACCCCAGATTTCCTTCTTTTCTTCTAATCAACTTTCACTAATCTTTGTCTCTCTTCTCTAGCCCACCGTCTCCGTTTACATATTTCCACCGAATTCTTCTCCTCCTAGTCCTCTTTCTCCCCCAACCACACAAAGCCCTACTTACTAATCCACTGTGGAACTCCATTCCCCTCTCTCCTTTTGTACTCTACCTTGCAAACTATCTCATAACTTTCCTTGCCTACATTAGCCTTTCTCTTCTCTTCTCATGATTGAAGCTAAAATCTTGATGTTTGTGGTTTTAATTGTTCTCAACAATGGTGGCAGTTATAAATTTTAAGATTTGAATCACATTCTTGATTGTTCCTTTCAAAATTTTTAATTTTGAGATGGACTAAAGATATAACGTTATAAGTTATTATAAATGATATGGAGATTGAGTTAACAATGAATTGTATTGTTATGAGAGAGACTTTTTTTAAGATTTTAAACCAAAAATTATAAGAACATTGATAAGCTATAAATTTACCTATTTTAGCATAGTATTTTATATATATTTTTCGTGTGTTTTTAGTATATTTTGAGTATTTTTATATTAAAATGACTCAATTTCATTGGGTGTGTTAGGATGTCATTATTTGGGATTTTTTGAAAAAATTTTGCAAATTTGTTTGGTTAGTTGAAATAAGTCAAAAAATTTTTGACCAAAATTTTTTTTCCACTTTTTCAAAAACAATGATCCAAATTTTCACACCAAATATTTTCATTTTAAATTTCAAATGTTTTTTCAAACTTTGTAACAATTTTTAGAAATTTTTACATAATCATTCACAAAAGCAAACACGTTTATGTTCAAAATTTGTTTAGAAAAATTGAAAAAATCACGAGTAATAAAATGAGATTCATTGTCGGTGGGTTTTATGGTAGGTTTTGTAATCCAAGCACTAATATTAGATTCTGATAATTTTACGAACGTCCGATACTGTTTGAAAATTAAAAGCTTACCGGGCACTCGTCATTTTACAAGCGTCCGACATCAATGCTCGTTTCACAAAATCCATCACAAAACCCCCTGACAATGGATTTTATTTTGTTACTCGCGATGTTTTCAAGTTTTTTAAGCAAGTCTTTAAGATAAACGTGTTTGCTTTTGTAACTAATTATGTAAAAAGTCTCTAAAGTTGTTACAAAGTTTTTAAACAAACCAAAATTTTTTTCACAATTCAAACATTTTTTCACCTTTTCAAAAAAGTCAACAAAAAAAATTACTCACTATCTAAACAATAATTTCAAAAAAATTTTCAAGACAAACACTTCTCAACTTTTTGAAAATGTCAACAAAAATTCTCCAAATAATTTTTACCAATAATTCTCCCAAATAATGACGTCCAAACACATTTCTCGTTTTCTGTAGTCAATAAGTCAGTATTGCTAAATAAATAAATCAAAAGATATTGTAAAAGACTTACCATTAATACCAAATCTTAGTTGAGGAAAGACTTTGCGACCATAACAGAACCTCATGTAATTAATTGGAAATATAATATTACTATTTTACATAATTTTAGTTTATTTTCTTATGAAAATCATAATATATTAGGTAATTAATTTATTTTCTTGTGAGATATTATAATATTTGTTAAAGCATCTAATCTTAGTTTATTGAATCTCATAATGTGTTTCTTCTATTTTGATTTTAAGTGGCTGTTTTCAATTTTAGGTTATCGTGTTAATGAATATACACCATAATTATTACTATCACCACCACTACTATCAATCAAAAGCCCCATAGGAATAAGGGAAAAGTGAAGGAGCAATTAGAAAGGTTACATAATAAGGGTAAAAAATTAATTTTGATTGATCACGGATGAAAGTAATAAAAGGGATGTGGGAAGAGAGGGGATGAGGAGGAGAATATAGGGAGAAGAGATAGAGACAAAGAATATGAGGGGAGCTTGTTATATGGACTGAATGCACGGTCTCACTTTTAAATTTATGGTCTAAAAGAGGGTCATTATGAGTATAATGATATAAGATTAGTCACCTAATTCTCTTTTAGAATACGTAGGGTCGTGGGATTGAGTATATGTAGAAATATTAGTGGCAAAGCCTGAAAGAATTGTTAGTGGGGGCACAAGCAACATTAAAATTTTTTACTTAGTCTTTTATATTTTTTAAACAAAAGAACATCAATACTCATATACCAAGTAGAAATAATGCATATATTCCACATAAAACATAATTGAATTCATATTCAAAATTACTAATGAACAGTAATTTTATTTCAAAAAGTAAACCAAACCATTTACAATTGCTCACGACAAGTTTTCATCTTTTGATAATAGTCTATAACCTTCTCATTTTAGGAGCTAGGAGCGAAATTGGGGACCAAGGAGAGAGGGTTCATTTGGGACCGGAGGGAAATTAGGGGGACCAAAGGGAAAATAAGGGGAGGAACCTGCCGGACATCAAAAGGAATTTTAGGGGAGTGGGGACACCCTAGAAAATATGATTAAAACTTATGGGTATTAAGAAATTTATGGGGAGGCAGCGGGGTCGTGCCCCTAGGGCCCCCACTTTAGATCCGCCACTGAAGAATATTTTGTAGAAGAGAGTGGAGGTAGGTCTATCTTGGTGAAAAATACAGATAAGCTCTCGATAGGAAAAGAGAGAGAATAAAAGGGTAAAAATGACAATTGAAGTTGTCATGAACTTTTTTTTTTCTTACAAGATTCAAAGGTCAGGGAAAAGACGAGAAAGGGATACTATAAAGTGAGACTCACAAAATCACTCCATTCAGGTAATTGTTGACTGGAGGAGGAGTCAATGGACCTTATAGACCACTCACGCACACTTCAAACCCACCGATGTGGGACTTGCTTTTTTTTTTTTTTTTTATTACAAGACCCAAAGGTCAGGGAAAAGAAGGGAAAGAGGGGAAAGGGATACCATAAAGTGGGACTCACTAACTCGCAATCGCTGACTGGAGAAGGAGCCAATGGATCTTATAGACCAGTTGTCATGGACTTTTTTTACCTAATTTGCAACTAAATTTTTATGCAGAAAATTACCTGCCCATTATCGTGAAAGAAAAGAATGGACAATTTTAAATCACTATATCCAAAAAACTTGAGATAACCTTTCATGTTGAATTCAATTATCTCTTGTTTATAATTATTGCTAACTGGCATGTTACAATTAGGAAAATAATTTAATTAATGATGTTGTGACATTGAAAATTATAGACATTTTTTATTGGCAGATTTTGTTACGGTATGATTAATCTATCTACCTAATCTCTCCAAATCAATGTTTCTTTCTTTATATAGGCATATCTACCCTTACGTTTTAGTTACTTAAGCGATCATTTAAACCCAATTGAATCCAAATTTTCATGTAAACAATATATCTTAACTATAAATAGTAACAAGTTAACGTTTTCAACGCAGTTCTTGTGGAATATCTTATATTAAATTTGCACATGTTGCTTAGTGTTGTTTCTATTTTCTTTCCTTTTCTTGTAAAAGAATTTACCAAGAGGAGATCGTGGAAGATGGAGCATGTTAAACTGGCATAAAAGCCTGTAATTTATTCATCTAGCATTTATTCAATTTCCTTGGTACATAGGAAGTTCCACTTTCTCCATCAAATAGGAGTAGTACACGGCCTTAACAGTTAACAAATTCGTAGTTGACAGTCAGTTAACCTTGGGCATAGCCCTGCCCGTTTGTGTCGATTTGTCGAAATGGAGTAATATCCAAATCCAGACCACCGTTACGGCATTGATCAACAATCCTCACGGTGACTTGTGCATTAGTTGCTGTATTAGTAACCTGCATTTTATTGCCAGTGAAAGATTGCATTAGCTTCCCCAATTTTTCTGTTTCTTGAAAACCTTTGCTTTTAAGTGTAAATCTGCCCATTTACCCTTAATTAGGCCATGTTTAGTCAACAGACTTGAAATTGGGTTGTAGTTTTATTTTGTAGGATTTAGGCAAATATCCCGTAAAATACAATTCAAATTCCAATCAAATACTGATTCTTCATAGGAAGCAATGAATATCTTCACTGACTTCAGGCTGTGTTAAGTACAAAAAAATGACATCCGGTGTGTGTGATTTAAATAGCATATTTAAGGATGAGAAATTATACAGTACCAACCATCTCAATGAAATTGTAACATAGAGTTGGCTTCTTCTAGGCGAAGAAACCATTTTTGGTCTATTTGTATGGGGATAATCAGGATACAAAACTATTACTTCCCCACCCCCTCCCCCTCCCCCCACCCACAAAAAAAAAAAAAACCTTTTATTATTTTGTATTTTTGTCCTTGTATTATTGTGGTGTTTAAAAAATTTAGATATAAATCTCAAAATTTTAAGTAAATTAACAAAGGTTGAGATTTTTGAAAAATTATATTTTTTTTATGATATCCCAAAACAGCTTGTACGACAAAATTAGTGAGATAGAGGGAGTTTTACAGAAGTTAAAATCATAGTTAAAAGAAAATCATTAATTTCAAAAAAATTTCACAATTTCAAAAAAAAAAAAAGGGGGAAGAAAGTCAGTCAATTGCTGTAGTTTTTATGGCGTAGTTTTATACATGAAGTAGACCTGGATATATATTGTACATCATAGCAACCATTAGTACAGCTGCTTAGCTGTACTCTTGATTTTTGATGTGAAAGTTTGGAAAATTTTGCCGTTAGTAATTACAAGGTACAGCACGAACAGATGGACAAATTTTTTTTTTTTTTTTTGACATACGAACAGATGGACAATTTGTTAGAAATGTGACATGTATAATGAACAGTTCGCATTTACATGGACACATGGAGGAAACTAAACACTGTATGTAAGGTTGTGGACTGATACTGCGGTCAAAATAGTAAAGTTGAAAAATAGGAAATAAACTTGGTTTGGATAGTAGTTTTTTAGAATGTTATTTTATATTTCTCAAGTAGTGTTAAAGTTTTTTTTAAGTAAATTTGTATACGAGATAAAAAAATTTAATTGAAAACGAGTGTTTAAAGTTTTTTTAAAAATATATTCCTAAAGACTTAACTAAATCGACAGAGGACAAGAGCAATCAGCTATGATCGTTGCACTGCACTTTAACCGGTGAAACTTGAATAGAAAGAGTACTCTTCCCTCCCAAGTTTCAACTTTAGTTATATTTTCTTTGTTGACTACAGCCTCATTTGTTTGTATCAAATTCCAATTGACTAAAAAATACAAGATTTTCTAGTTGTAGTGGCCTCTCAAGAACTATGCTAATTCGAACGTATTAACACAAATAAAAATTTCGAATGTATAATAATTTTAGTCCTAAAGGTTAATTCAATAATTAGGAGAAATCTACATTGGTCCATCTCTTGTATTTTGCAAAATGATTAACCCAAAGCCCAAACAGGAATTTCAGAGTTAAGGTCATCATACACTGAGGCACCTGCCACAGGAGGCCTGACCGTGAGGTCCAGCAGGTCCACAAAAAGCAGTCCGTCCATATCGTTGCCTCCATTCAAGGGGCTGGTTGGCATCCCATGTTGCGCAGTACGTAGAGCTTTTAATGAACCAAGTTGTTCGCGAACACATGTTGATTCGGCTCGTGAAAACTCGAATTCGGCTCATTCGAATAGTTAAACGAGTCGAACTAGAATAAGGATTTGAGCTCGTTTATTAAACGAACGAACTCGAATACTGTTCGCGAATGCTCGTTTGTGTTCGCGAACATGAATAATAGTGTATTTTCACATTATTTTCAAAATAAAAACATTTGAGCTGAATCGAACTTTGTTCGATTGTGTAAAAATTGAGTTCGTTTGAGCTCTATTTGGTTGTGTTAAACGAGCCGAGCCCGTTCGAGCTTATTCGATCTCAGTTCGTTTATGTTAAACGAGCCGAATCGAATTCGATCTCGAGCATATGTTTTTTTTGACAAGCCGAGCTCGAATACAAATATTAACTCGTTTAATAATCGAGCCGAGCCAAGCCGATTCGTTTATTAAACGAACAGAATCTGAACAAGAAGTATTCGATTCGATTCGGCTTGTTAAAAGCTCTAGCAGTACACACTGGCTCTATTCGGGTCCCAATTAATCGAAGCAGGATTGTATAAATGGTATGTGGCCCTAACATTTGAAGCACTCTGCGAATTAGCTTCAGATAAGAACAAGGCAAAGAATTATGTGAACCCTTCCCAGGTTTCCAAGATTTTGTCACAAATTTTTCTGGCAAAATGTAGTGTGTATGGCTTCAATTTATAGGGAAGTAGGTACAGAAAAGTATAATAAGGATGGGAACTCCAGTCAATATTGGTTTATCACCATCAGCGATATATGATTAGTTCTAAGATTATGTACATTACCATGAGTGGGTATTAGGTGCATCACACACACTCATGCATGCGTGATGCGATAAGGCTATTTAATGTTGGTATTCTAGAAAGTCTTGCGGATATTAACGTTGTAGTACAAATTAGGAGCAACCATGATTGACCAATCTTCCATGGCTGTATAGTCTCAAGATTTAATCCATTTTCGTGAGGGATTTTCTTACTTTGGTCTATTTTGACATGATAAATTTGCTTAGAAAAAATTTTAGAATCCTTGTGCCCTGCTATTAAGTTGTACCTAAATCCATTATAAACAGATGTCTTAAGAAAATAGTCAGGGCTCTCTATCGGGTTGTTCTTTCATTTATTAGTTGTCTATTTTGAAGGGGGCTGATTAGTTTTGTAAAAATTATTTATAGATAGATATTACTAAACATGAGCAAAGTGAGCCAAAATTTAACCCTAATTTTGCCCTTCTAATTAGAACTGCATGTGTGATAAACTTAACCTCTGAAGGGATCTTTTACCCGGTTTTATGTTATTCATAAAAGAAGAGGTTAATCTAAAAAATTCTCCCTAACGTTTAATCAAAGTTGCAGTTTACCCTCTAACCTTTTATTCTTCTCACTTTATCCCCAATTTCAATCTATCTCATCAAGTTAAACTTTCAAATATTGTGAATTGAGAAAAATGTCACGTCCTAAATAATTTTTCAAATTACCAAAGACGATTAAACAAAAATATATATCCAAATTCATTCCCTTTTTTCTCTAAACTCCTAAACAATACATTTTCTTTTCCTTTTTTTTCCAATCCAAAACCCCAAAAACTAGCCATAAAGTTAAAACTCTTTCGTGAAAAAAAATCAAGAAAAAGTCTATTTCTTAGTCTACTATTGTAGTTTTTTTTAAACAAATTCTTAGATGGTTGGACCTTCGAAATTTTTGTAGTATTAATCAAACACAAGTTTTACCAGCCACTTAGTGTATGATAAGAATTTAAGGCTTATCAAATAAATCCATGAGTGATGAGCTTTAAAAGTTTTTAAACAATTTCATCGATAAAGTTGAAAAGATGAAAGTGAAAAATAATTTTTAATTTGAAAAATTGTTTAGGATGTGGTATTTTTGTTAATTCACAATGTTTTAAATGTTAAGTTAATGAAATGGATTGAAATTGAGGACAAAGTGAGAAGAATTAACGATCAAGGGGTAAATTACAACTTTGACCAAACATTAAGGGGAGTTTTTGAAATTAACCCTAAAAGAAGGCTCAATTCATAGAGGTTCTGACACATCAGCAAAATTTGCTGATATCAAGGTGTAATTAGGTCGGATTTAGGGCCTCACGATTTCTATTTGCTTTAAGTTGATGGCCATGATTTATTGTGACGAAATGGATGGTTGAGATATTGTCATGTAGACAAAATTTGAAGTGAAAAAATGCTAAAAATTTGAATGGTTAAAACTTCGACTCTTCAAAAATCCCTTATAAACCACAACCGTTCAGCCGCATACACCAAAATCTAACGCATTGATGTTGACATGTAAGTCAAGTCAGCTGCAAAAGTCGTCAAGCTTTCAGATTTCCCGTTGCCAATCTATTTTCTTTTCCTATTCCATTCGTTGTCCTGCTACTAGAAAATTAAGAGCGGTAATTTTCGATACGATTTAAAAATACAACATAAATTTAATATGAAATAATGACTTTGAGACAATGCTTGGCAGATTTGGGTTAAGCCGAACTAACCTGACAAATAAATAAGTGAAGTCGGATCTTTTACGAGATGACCAGACTACCTCGTGAAAAGTTAAAAAAAAGTTTAACAAAACATAATTAAAAATAAGAATTTTGGAATAAAAAATTTGGAACTAACTCTTGTTTAGTTTAACGTCTGAGAAAGAAAGGGAGAACAATAATTAAATATTTCTTCTATAGCGTTCTTTATTTATTTATCAGTACTCCTACAACTCTTGCCTTCTTTTTCTCGAGTATAATGGTCAAATAATAAAAATTCTTTAATTTTGTGAGATTTCTTGTTCAAAACTAAAATTTAAAAATTCGAGCTAAATTAGACCAGGAAAATTAAGAACACATAATGATTAGTTCAAGAGCACATTTAATGACCAATATAAATGTGATTTTTTTTTTAATTTTTTGCAAATCATTTCAAGTAACCCGCGAATCCACCAATCCGTGACAGGTCGTATTCAAATAAGATATATAGATTCATTTCGAATTGGCAAGTAGAGTTTGTGTTAGCGAGTTTCAATTGATACTTGGTCTCAATACGAATGCTAATCTGTTAACCAACGCAATTGCCACCCTATACAGTAGATAATATTTTTCCCTTTTCAGTCTAATACAGAAAATATTTGCTGTCAAGACAGAAAAATCCAGAACATGGGCAAGGTGTCGAGTTGTTCGGCTGCTTAGGTTTCGTATATTGATCGTGGGAAACGTGCAAAGACTGCAACATGCTTTTGCTTCCCAAGTTTTTTCCACGAAGCCATCTAGAGAGATGGCTTATTCGGAAATGTTATAGTTAATTAGTTTATTTTCTGGTGAAATATTATAATATTTGTTAAAGCAGCTAATCTTAATTTATTGAATCTCATAATGTGTTTCTTCTATTTGGATTTTAAGTGGCTAATTTCACTTTTAGTTTATGGTGTATATGAATATACACCATAATTATTACTACCACCACCATTCCCATCAATAGAAAGCCCCGTGGGAATAAGGGAAAAGAGGAGGAGCAATTAGGAAGGTGACAGAATATGGGTAAACGGATGAAAGTAATAAAGGGATGAGAGAGGGGATGAGAAGGAGAATATAGGAGAAGAGATGGAGAGAAGATGAGGAGAGTTTCTTATATAGATAGTATACATGGTCTCACTTGTAAATTTATGATCTACGAGTATAATGATATAAGATAGTCATGTAGTTGTCTTTTAAATCATAGGGATAATTTTAGAAACCTCCCCTAAGGTTTCTCATAATTACACCTGGCTCCCCTGAACTTTTTAAAATTACACATACCTCCCTTATTTTAACACATTTGGTAACAAAGAAACCCAGTTTGTTGTTTTAAGACAAAAATACCCTTTTGAAATCCTCTCATCACCGTTACCACCTAAATAACAACCATTCATCTACCATCACCATACCACCACCACTACCAACATTTTTTTAATCTAAAATGGCTAATCTCTCATCTTGGTTCTCAATGAAAAAATAGCAAGAGAGAATGAAAAATATTTTCAATTTCACAAACTTAATTGAACAAAAAAATTGCCATTATAGAAAATAATAAACAGAGCCAAACACCGTGAAATCAACTTTCTAAAAAGTCATCCAGCCCTACTAAAATTAAATCAATTAATATCCCAACGCATTCCTTCATGTTCAAAATAATGTTTGTCGCACCCCATTTTTTCGAAAGAGGACGGGAAAACGGAAGAATTAAACGCGTGTTGTGTTTATTTATTGAGAAAAGAGTGTAGGTTTTTAGTAAACTAATTTTTTAGAAAAAAAAAATACTTTACAAAAAAGGCTTGACAAAAGATGTGATTTTAGAAAATGCCTTATTTCAAAACAAAAAGAAAAAGGGCCTAACATGGGGACTTTGAAAGTGCAACAATTTTTGGGCCCGAAAATAGTGTCTAAAAAGGGTTTTTAGTGAAAAGGGAGTCGCCACTTGGTATTGAGTTTTGGTGTACCAAGTCACCAGAAAATATTTTACAAAGGTAAGAAAATCGAGAATGATTTATTTAGAAAAATGATTTTTGGAAAAATATAGAAAAAACAAGAAAAACCCTTTTAGACAACTCCAGGTCTTTGAAAACAAGAGAAAAAGGTTCGGGAGTCACAGTTGAAGAAAGGGAAGGCAAAGGTTTACACCTAAGGCACCTTTTCAACCTAGCCGAAACTAGTTACGAGGTTTAGTCTAAATTTTCCTAATATAACCCTAAGATTTTATCACATTTGGATGCGACTATATGAATGCAAATCTAGTCCTAAAAAAATGGATATCATTAAGGGACAAAATATTCCATTGAGGCTTGGTCAGAATTATCGCATTAATTGCGAAACCCGAATATAAACCTTGATGGAGTCACGAGTATAGATGCAAAAATGGAATGCAAAAGAAAAGAAAAATAGTAATATAGATAGTAAGTGAACAAAGAAAGTAGGGATGCAATATAACGGGTACAGAAAACTAATAGACTCATGACTAGCTATTCCTACTCACAGAGGGGGGAACGGCATGTACGCCATCGCTTCCACGTGAGTAAATGACCATTTCTTAGTAAAAAATCACACAAATGACCTAAAATTCTATGTGTAGTGGAATCTAAATGTTATGCACTAAATAGATGTTAAAAATAGATAATAAATGGTAAAGTATATATAAAAATCATAGAAAAATGGAAAAGGCCTAAAAAAGATAAAATGTGTATGAAATGTCATAAAATGCACACGAAAAATGATTCTAATACTAAAAATGATCTAAAGGCCTAACATTGGACTAGCCTATTTTCTATAAATTCTCCGCTAGCGTTGGACTAGCGAAGAAACCGGAATTAACCCCAACTAGCGTTGGACTAGTGTCGCGACTGTAGATACCAAATTTTGACACACCTTTGGTAAAAATATGTGTGTTACTTTATTTTAGAGGGTATTTTTCATTTTTCGGGGGTCGAGTACAATTTTCGCGTATTATATCTAATTCGTCGTATCAGGGGCAAAATGGTAATTTCACCATGTAAATATTAGTTTATTTTATTTTATTTTCCTAAATACATAATCTTACTATTTTTATCATTATTTATGATTTTAATGATTTTTGGGGAGTCATTTATTATTTATTTAAAATTTTAGTATTTTTAATTCAACGGCACGTTTTTCAATGCGCTATTTTTATGAGGATTTTCAAGTGAAAAAATTTTATATATGCATTTTGAATACTCATAAATTTTCTGTAAAAATCTCATAATTTTTAGAGGTCGTTTAGTATTTATTTAATTTTTATCTTTTTGTTTATTAAGGGCACATTTTTCAAGAATGCGTTAATTTCAAAATTTTTGAGTGAAAATTATAATATGTGCTTTATGTGATAATATATGTTGTGTAAAATTTGTGTGATGTCATTTATTAATTTTTATAAATTTTATAATTTTGCCATATTTAGGTCACACTTTCCAATGCACTTTTTATTTAAGATTTTCTTTATGAGAATTTTGTCTACAAGCATTTTATAAATTTTCATGTTAAAAAAAAATTATTTTTATTTTTTATTATTTTAAAGACCATTTGGTATTTATTTTAAGTTGTATTCTTCTAATGTTGAATTAACCTTTCATTTATTACATTATATTTTATCTTTTCCTTTTTATAATATTGTATTTTGTTTATTATTATTATTATTATTATTATTATTATTATTATTATTATTTATTTTTATTTTATATATATATAATTAAAAAAAATTTCAAGTAGTTTTATTTTATTTTCAGTCTCTTTATTTTCTTCTCTTTCAAAAAAAAAAAAAAAAGAAAAGGGAAGCAGAGCAGGTTGCGTTTTGCAGCCTGCTGCTGTAGCAGTCAGCCATTAGACCAACTTCACCATCATCACAACTCTCCTAACTCCCCCAACTCTCATGCAAATCAGCAGATTTGAAGGGATTTTGGGGAGATTTTTCTTTCTTCCCTACCCACTTTCATCATCACAATCACAAAAAACACTCACACTCACTCAATTCAACTCTCCCACCTCTCCCTCTGCCTCCCCTTCCCCTGCACTCTCACAATCCTCACCTTTCACACAGGCACTACATTACATACTACACCTGCCTTCACCACATTCCAGCACACAAACGCACAAATTCACACACACAGAACACTCACAGTTTTCCCTCACTCTGCATCTCATCTCACACAAGCACTACACACCTGAAAATCACACACACTCACTTCTTTCTCTTCACATCCCTGCAAAACACACATAAACACTACGCACTTCACCCCTGCAATTTGCAAGCAAACACACACAAAACACACACCTGCAATCACACATAGATACACACAGACGCACAATTCGCACACACAAGCAACACACAAAACTCACACAACACACACTTGCCTTCACCACATTCTAGCACACAAACGCACAAATTCACACACACAGAACACTCACAGCTTTCCCTCACTTCTCTTGGCTCAAAACACACACCGCCGGTTACACACATAGAACACGCACACACCCGCACACACCTGCACACGCATTCAAACACACCTGCACCCACATTCAAACGCACAGAACATACCCACAGCACAAACGCACAAATACACACACACAGAACACACGCACAACACACACTCACCTGCATTCACAAAGACACACGCACAACACACACCTGCAAGTTTCGAAAAAAAAAAATCAATCAACAAACAACAAACAACAACCACAGCAACAGCAATACACCAAAGCTTCTATTCCAGAATCCAACAACAACAGCTCCAATCACCAACGACCACCGCCGACCAGCGCACCACCTGTGACAGCCCCACCTTACCCAGAGGCGCACCAAAGGGCTTAGCGGACTGCCTGCCTAGCTCTTTGGTGCGCCTCTGGGTAAGGTGGGGCTGTCACAGGTGGTATCAAAGCCTAGGTTTGAAATCCTGTCAGAGTTAAGTGTGAATCTTTGAAAAGTTTAAGTTTGACTCTTGTTAGATCTTAAGTTCAAATATTATTTTATATCAGCTTGTTAAGATCCGAAAGTACGAGCTGGTTAGTAATAAGTGAACTTCTAGTTGTAATTGGGATATATAGAATGTTTTCTTTTGTGATTGGTTTTGGTATCGGTAGATATTGATTCTATTATTTAAGGTGAATTATATTAACAAGTGGTGACATTAAGTACTTGAAGTGTTATCGAATGGTTAAATGATATGCTATAGATGCTTTGATATACGTTGTAAGTGATTAATTATTTGTGCTTATACAATTGGAAATAGCTAGTGTTTAAATGAAATTTTAAGTTTGAATTTTTACTTGTGAATCTTTAGTTACGAATATTTGTAGATTCTTTTGGGTGATTAGTGTGTGCTTTGGATAGGATCGTCAGGGCTAGTTGATTCACACTTCGGGGTGGCCAACCTTAGTGTGGGTTGACTTAGCTTTGAGATCCGTGTGCGAGTTACTTATAATTGGTGATTGAGGAATTTTGTAGTTCTTCTATATGGGTTCAGCTTTACTTTGGAAATTGGAAAGTAGTAACTATTCCCTCTATCATGCACATTTTAAAAGTCATTGGGAAATGAGGCGTGAATGTTTCTTAGGCTTGAAAACTTACGTGAATATAATTGGAAATAGTCTAGTTTATTTTCTAAGCTGGATTTTGAAGTGTGATACTTAAGTATTGTTTATTAATAAGTCTTTTTGGGTTTAGATTTGAGTGATTTATTTTCTTTAAAATATGTAGGTATGTCGGTGAGTGGTCGAAGTGAGGGACCAGGACATTCCTACCGTACATTGTCACCTGCCCGCCGGGTATGACCTGCATGTGATTGTTGGAGAATGAACTCTTATCCCGACCAAGTTGTACTTTCATTGCTTGAGAATAGTAAACGGGTTGAACGCGAGGGAGAGATCTCCCGAGCTCGCGTTTATGAGCTGAGAGAGATAGTGAAAGTTCAGGCTCAAAGGATTCGAGAACTTGAGACCGCTGTTCGGGAGGAACGACAGAGGACCGAGACTTATTGAATGCAATACCTGGATGTCCTCATGGCTGCCACCGATGAAAGTTACGAGGCCGTGGTAGAAAAAGCGAAACAAGTGGAAAAGGCCTAGTCCTCGGCTCGAACGATACAAGCGAAGAAACGGGGAAGCACTAGTGATCCTCACCTCTCAACTAAAAATGCCTCAGCCCCTAAAGTGGAAGAGGGACTTAGAGGAATGAGAATTGGACAAGGTTCACGGCCTAAAAGGTTGAGAAGGGCTCCGACGAGAAAAATATCACAAGAAGGTGAACAAGGAGAGGTGACCCAGAAGAGAACCCGACCTCCAGTTACTCAAGTTGGTTGTGAATATTGCGGAAAAAACAATCATACTATAGATGAGTGCTGGAGAAAGGATCGAAGATGTTTGTATTGCGGCAGTGCAATTCATCAGATTGGTCAATGTCCAGTCCTACCTAAAAATAGGTTGAAAATAGCTCAGCTAGAACATAAGAACCTTGATAAAGAAAAAGGAAATGGAAGCAAGTGAAAAGTGTTAGTTTGAGTTTATGCTCTAGATAAGTGTGATTGTCGCGCCCCATTTTTCGAAAATAAATAGAAAGTGTAAAGAAGATGTCGGGAAAAGGGAAAAGGAAGTATTAAATGTAATGTTGTGGTTATTAAAAAAAACGTGTAAATTTTTTGTAAAAACTAATTTTTTGAAAATGCTTTGTAAAAGATGATTCGATAAAAATGTGACAAAACAAATGCTTTACTTTAAAAAATAAAAGAAAAAGGGCCTAAAATGGGACTTTTGAAATGCGACGATTTTTGGGCCCGAAAATAGAGTCTAAAAAGGGTTTTTTAGTGAAAAAGGAGTCGCCACTTGGTATTGAGTTTTGGTGTACCAAGTCACCCGAAAATATTTTATAAAAGGTAAGAAAATTAAGAATGATTCATTTAAAGAAATGATTTTGGCAAAATATAGGAAAAACAAGAAAAACCCTTTTAGACGACTCCAGGTCTTTGAAAACAAGAGAAAAAGGTTCGGGAGTCACAGTTGAAGAAAGGGAAGGCAAAGGCTCGTGCCTAAGGCACCCTTTCAACCTAGCCGAAACTAGTTGCGAGGTTTAGTCTAAATTTTCCTAATATAACCCTAAGATTTTATCACATTTGGATGCAACTATATGAATGCAAATCTAATCCTAAAAAATGGATATCGATAAGGGACGAAATATTCCATTGAGGTTTGGTCGGGATTATCGCATTAATTGCGAAACTCGAGTCTAGACCTCGATGGAGTCACGAGTATAGATGCAAAATGAAATGCAAAAGAAAAGGAAAATAGTAATATAGGTAGTAAATGATCAAAGAGAGTAGGAATGCAACATAACGGGTACGGGGAACTAATAAACTCGTGACTAACTGTTTCTACTCACGGAGGGGGGAACGACATGTACGCCATCGCTTCCCACGTGAGTAGATGACTATTTCTTAGTCTAAATCATGCAAATGGCCTAAAATTCTATGTGTAGTGGAATCTAAAAATTATGCACCAAATAGATGTTAAAATAAGTAACAAGTTATAAAGTATATATAAAAAAAAACTCATAGAAAATGGGAAAAGCCTAAAAAGATAAAATGTGTGTGAAATGTCATGAAATGCATACAAAAAATATTCCTAATGCTAAAATGACCTAAAGGCTTAGCATTGGACTAGCCTATTTTCTATAAGTTCTCCGCTAGCGTTGGACTAGAGAAGAAATCGGAATTAACCACAACTAGCTTTGGACTAGTGTGGCGACGATACACATATATAATTAAAGCAAGTAAATAAATAAAGCATGTATTAAAGCAATAATCACATAAAAGCAAATAATAGCACATAGGAGCACATAACACATAAACATGATATTCTAGATGCAAAATCCTAAAGAAAGCGAATAAAACACATAAACACATAGCACACATAGCACACAAAGCCCTAACTATTACACCGGAGAATAACTTAATTACAATCTAAAAAATGGAAAGAGAATAAAAGATATCCTATCTAACCTATCTATTACACTTTCTATCTAAAATACATAGGCTTTAATTAAATAGATAAAACATAAACTATCTATTACATTCACTATCTAAATACAAAGAAATTTTTACTAAATAGAATGTTACCTATCTATTACATTTTTTTGAATAATCAACAATTAAATTCGAGTAAATAATACGACATAGATAAATAAATAAACATTCACACATGGATAAAATTATAAGCACAAAAACACATAGAAAAACACATAGGAGCACGTAGGAGCACATAAAAAGAAATATTGGAAGGGTAATCGAGGTACCTCTCATTCGTAAACCCGGTATAAATGGCTACTAAAATGAACAAACATGTCAAAATTATCACTATTTAATAAATCAATCACTAATTGAATAATTTTCTACCGATCACTATGAACATACTATGATAATTCAAACAATTATAGCAATAATAAACAAAATAAGAGAAAGAAAAATAATGATAACAATAATTAATCATTTAGGAGAAAAATGAAAATTGTTTAAGTAAAAATAAATTAGTAAATAAATAAATAAATAAAGCGAAACAACAAAGATAAAATAAAATAAAACTAATAATAATACTAATAATAATAGAAGATAAAATACAATAATACATACATTGAAATTTTAACACCTCAAATAAGAATTATTAAAATAACTAAAAGGGAAATAGAGAGACTAATTTGAACATTAATTATAAGTTTGATAAAAATAAATAAAGAAAATGTAAGAAGAAATAATTTAAAGCTTTGAGGACTTAACTAATTTTAATTAATACTTTTTTTTTTTTTTACAAAAATAAAATATTATAAGATTTGGATTAAAAGTGAAAATTTAAGCAATATTCTAAAGTGAAAAATGTAATTTTCAACAAAACAAAAGAGTAAAATTATAATTTTAAACCCTAATTAAGGTAATGACATAGTTTACAACAAATTTAAAAGCTAAAATGTAGTCTTCAGCAAGTATAATACCCAAAAATAAAAATTTCCAGCAATACTTAAAGCTAAAAATATAATTTCAGCAAAGTCATTAAATAATACCTAATTTACAGCAATGTCTAGGGTCAAATTATAATTTTCAGCTATATAAAAGGGCCAAAAATAAAAATTCCAGCAACTACAAGCATTAAAATACAAATTCCAGCAACAAATAAAAGGCTAAAATATAATTCTAACAATTAATGGAGGTCTTAAAACAAATTCCAGCAACATAAAGGACCAAAATATAAATTCTAGCAACAACAAGGGCCAAAAAATAAAATTCCAGCAAATTTGAGGACAAAAATGCAAAAAATCCAGCAATGTGAGGGATCAAATTGCAAATTCCAGCTACATTCAAGGACTAAAACAGAATTCCAGCAACATTTAAAGCCTAAAATACAATAACAGCAAGCTTGGGAGGTAAAATTGCAATTTTCATAAATATCAGAGGGTAAAATTGCAATTCCAGAAAAATTATAGGGGTCAAAATGTAATTACCGACAAATATAGGGGTCAAAATGAAAAATTAAAAACGTAGGGGGGCAAAATTATAATTATCTAAAAGTTGAGGGACCTAAATGCAATTAATCGGGACCTAATTGCAAAGAAAATTAAATTATGGGGGTCAATCTACAATAAACAGAAATTTAAATGCACAAATCAAACATTTCAGGGCCACAGTAGCATTACTGAAAATATAAGGACTATAAAATAAATACCTATTGTTAATTAAAAATAAATAAAAAAACTAACTAACCAAAACGACGTAGTTTTGAGTGAAACTACGTCAAAACGACGTAGTTTCACCAAAACATTTTTTTTTTTTTTTTCGGCTGATTTCGGGTTTTTTTTTTTTTTTTTTTTTCAGATTTCCTTTTTTATTTTTTTTTTCCTTTTCTCTCTCTTTTTTCTTTTCTCTCTTTTCTTCTTTCCTTTTCTTTCTTTTCCCTCTTTTCTTTTTCTCTCTTCTTCTTCCCCGATTTCCTTCTGCTTCCCCCCCCGATTCCCTTCTGATCTTCTCTTCTTCTTCCTCCTTTCTTCTCTTCTTCCTTTCTTCTCTTCTTCCCTTTTCTTCTTCTTCTTTTCTTCCCTTTTCTTTTCCCCTCCCCCCGATCTGCTCTCCCCCTTTTCTTTTCTTCTTTTTTTCTTTTTTTTTTTCTTCTTTCCTCGCCGTCGTTTCTCTCTCTCACAGGTCTCTCTCTCTCTCTCTCTCTCTCTCTCTCTCTCTCTCTCTCTCGGCCGGACGTTTTTCAGTTTTCTCTTCTTTTTTTTTTTTTTTTATACAAAACAAAAAAAACAGAAAACAAAAACAACGAAATACTGAAATTTGAAAGTAAAAGTAGGAGATTTACCTGGTAGTGATGCTATTGTTGTTGCTGTTGTTGTTGTTTGTTGCTTGATTTTTTTTTTTTTTTTTTTCGGCTTTCTCTTCTTGCAGGTATGTGTGTGCGTTTGAGAATTGTGTGTTTCTGTGTGTGTGGTTGTGTGTGAGTTGTGTGTTTCTGCAGGTGATTGCAGGTGTGTGTGATGTGCGAAGATGTGTGTTTCTGCAGGTGTGTTTTTGTGTGTGCGTTCTGTGAATTGTGTGTTTCTGCAGGTGTGTAGGTGTGTGTGATGTGTGTGAATTGTGTGTTTCTGCAGGTGTGTAGGTGTGTGTGATGTGTGTGAATTGTGTGTTTCTGCAGGTTGTGTGTTTTGCGTGTTTGTGTGTGATTGCAGGTGTGTGTTCTGTGCGTGTTCTGTGCGAGTTGTGGGAAGGCCGAAAGAGAGGGAGAAGTCAAGGTGCAGGTGTTTTGTGTGTGTCTGTATGGCCGAGAGAGTGAGGGAGAAAATGCAGGTTGTGTGGTGTGTGCTTGGTGTCTGTGTGAATTGTGAGTGTTGTGCGTGTGTTTTGTGTGAGTGTGTGTTGTGCGTGTGTTCTGTGTGAGTGTGTGAATGCAGGTGAGTGTGTGTTGTGTGTCTGTGTGATTGCAGGGAGAGGGAGGGGAAAGAAATGCAGGTGAAGGGGGGAGGTGTTTGTGTCTGTGTGAGTCGTGTGTGTTTGAGGCAGGGGTGAGTCTGTTCTGGTGAGGGAAGGTGGAAGTGCAGGGGGGAAGAGTGCAATTTTTAGAGTGAGGGAGTGCAGGTGTGCTGTGTGTATGTATGCAGAGGGAGTGAGGTTGTGTGTGTTTCTGCAGAGAGGGAAGAGAGAGGAGGGAATTGTGAGGAAAAAAAATGAACAAAAATTCCTTCCAAATCCCTCAAAATCTGCTGAATTGCAGGGGGGTTGGAAAGTGATGATGAGGAGGCATGGTTTGGGGTATGGAGTTTGCAGAAGCATTCTGTCTGCCCCTTTTTTTTTTTTTTTTTTTTTTTTTTTTGAAAAAGAAGAAAAAGAAGAAAATGAAGAAAACAAAGATAAATGAAAAAGTAAAAATAACATAAAATGAAATAACCTAATATAAAATAAAAACTACTTGAACACTTTTAAAACTAAAATACAATATTATAAGAAGGAAAAAGAAAAATTCAGTGTAAAAAAGTTAATTCTAGGTTAGAAAAAATACAATTTAAAATAAACAACCAATGGTCTTTAAAATTAATTAATTAATTAATTAATTATGAAAATTTTCCTTACATAAAATTTATAAAATGCACACACACATAATTCTCATAAAGAAAAAAAATTTTAAATAAGAAAGTGCATTGAAAAACGTGCCGTTGAATTAAAAATAGCATATTTTTAAATAAATAACAAATGACTCCTAAAAATCATTAAAATCATAAATAATGATAAAAATAGTAAAATCAATGTATTTAAGAAATAAAATAAAATAAACTAATATTTATATGGTGAAATTACCATTTTGCCCTTGACACGACAAATTAGACGTAGTATACACAAAAATTATAATTAGCCCCTAAAAATCATAATAACCCCTAAATAAAGTAATACGCATATTTTATAAAATGTGTGTCAAAATTTGGTGTCTACAGCTTGCCCCTCTTTGTCGGAAGCTCAAAGAGGTTCCAGACAAAGACGTAGACGAAACCAAATTTTGACTCACCTATGAATGAAATACGAATACCTTGATTCCCATAAAAATAAACGTAAGAAATGCAAAAAGAATGACCGGGCTCCCTAGGAGCTGCCTACGTATCCCACATGAGGGAATCAGGTCAAAACGTAGTTCGAATGCAGGTAAACTGTTGATGGGAATGATAACATGATTGCAATTGGTAACACAAGCATTCAAAATCTCTCTCTTTTTTTTTTTTTTTTTTTTTTTTTTTTACAAATGGAGAAGAAAACGCCATGTTCGAACTGCTGGATAAGGATAACATAAAGACTGCAAGACGTAATAAAATGCCTAAACTAATAGATAAGAAAAGAGTCCAGGCTGCTGGACAAAATAAACATTGATGAGTTAGATGCCATGTTTGGACTATCAGACTTGAAATGTAAACAGATGCCGACCAGGCTGCTGGACGGATGCATGACCTTGGGTTGCCAAGGTTGATGAATGCAAAGTCGGGCTGCCAACTTGAGAAAGTAAATAAATGATCCTGGGCTGCCAGGAATCATAAATGCAATGTCTGGGCTGCCAGACTCGAAACATAAATAAAAGATGCCGACCAGGTTGCTGGACGGATGCATGACCTTGGGCTGCCAAGGTTGATGAATGCAAAGTTTGGGCTGCCAAACTTGAAACGGAAATAATGATCCTGGGCTGCCAGGAGTCATCAAATGCAAGGTCTGGGCTGCCAGACTTGAAACATAAATAAAAGATGCCGACCAGGCTGCTGGACGGATGCATGACCTTGGGCTGCCAAGGTTGATGAATGCAAAGTTGGGCTGCCAACTTGAGAAAGTAAATAAATGATCCTGGGCTGCCAGGAGTCATAAAATGCAAGGTCTGGGCTGCCAGACTTGGAAACATAAATAAAGATGCCGACCAGGCTGCTGGACGGATGCATGACCTTGGGCTGCCAAGGTTGATGAATGCAAAGTTTGGGCTGCCAAACTTGAAACGGAAATAATGATCCTGGGCTGCCAGGAGTCATCAAATGCAAGGTCTGGGCTGCCAGACTTGAAACATAAATAAAAGATGCCGACCAGGCTGCTGGACGGATGCATGACCTTGGGCTGCCAAGGTTGATGAATGCAAAGTTGGGCTGCCAACTTGAGAAAGTAAATAAATGATCCTGGGCTGCCAGGAGTCATAAATGCAAGGTCTGGGCTGCCAGACTTGAAACATAAATAAAAGATGCCGACCAGGCTGCTGGACGGATGCATGACCTTGGGCTGCCAAGGTTGATGAATGCAAAGTTGGGCTGCCAACTTGAGAAAGTAAATAAATGATCCTGGGCTGCCAGGAGTCATAAATGCAAGGTCTGGGCTGCCAGACTTGAAACATAAATAAAAGATGCCGACCAGGCTGCTGGACGGATGCATGACCTTGGGCTGCCAAGGTTGATGAATGCAAAGTTGGGCTGCCAACTTGAGAAAGTAAATAAATGATCCTGGGCTGCCAGGAGTCATAAATGCAAGGTCTGGGCTGCCAGACTTGAAACATAAATAAAAGATGCCGACCAGGCTGCTGGACGGATGCATGACCTTGGGCTGCCAAGGTTGATGAATGCAAAGTTGGGCTGCCAACTTGAGAAAGTAAATAAATGATCCTGGGCTGCCAGGAGTCATAAATGCAAGGTCTGGGCTGCCAGACTTGAAACATAAATAAAAGATGCCGACCAGGCTGCTGGACGGATGCATGACCTTGGGCTGCCAAGGTTGATGAATGCAAAGTTGGGCTGCCAACTTGAGAAAGTAAATAAATGATCCTGGGCTGCCAGGAGTCATCAAATGCAAGGTCTGGGCTGCCAGACTTGAAACATAAATAAAAGATGCCGACCAGGCTGCTGGACGGATGCATGACCTTGGGCTGCCAAGGTTGATGAATGCAAAGTTTGGGCTGCCAACTTGAAACGGAAATAATGATCCTGGGCTGCCAGGAGTCATCAAATGCAAGGTCTGGGCTGCCAGACTTGAAACATAAATAAAAGATGCCGACCAGGCTGCTGGACGGATGCATGACCTTGGGCTGCCAAGGTTGATGAATGCAAAGTTGGGCTGCCAACTTGAGAAAGTAAATAAATGATCCTGGGCTGCCAGGAGTCATAAAATGCAAGGTCTGGGCTGCCAGACTTGAAACATAAATAAAGATGCCGACCAGGCTGCTGGACGGATGCATGACCTTGGGCTGCCAAGGTTGATGAATGCAAAGTTGGGCTGCCAACTTGAGAAAGTAAATAAATGATCCTGGGCTGCCAGGAGTCATAAAATGCAAGGTCTGGGCTGCCAGACTTGAAACATAAATAAAAGATGCCGACCAGGCTGCTGGACGGATGCATGACCTTGGGCTGCCAAGGTTGATGAATGCAAAGTTGGGCTGCCAACTTGAGAAAGTAAATAATGATCCTGGGCTGCCAGGAGTCATAAATGCAAGGTCTGGGCTGCCAGACTTGAAACATAAATAAAGATGCCGACCAGGCTGCTGGACGGATGCATGACCTTGGGCTGCCAAGGTTGATGAATGCAAAGTTTGGGCTGCCAACTTGAAACGTAAATAAATGATCCTGGGCTGCCAGGAGTCATAAAATGCAAGGTCTGGGCTGCCAGACTTGGAAACATAAATAAAGATGCCGACCAGGCTGCTGGACGGATGCATGACCTTGGGCTGCCAAGGTTGATGAATGACATAATAAAACTTAAAACAATTCTTAAATGTAACGTCCAAATTGATAAAATTGTCAAAAATTTTTCTAAAAATTTTTTGCCCCAGTGTATGGAATCAAATGATTTCAAAATCATGCCTTTCAAACTTGAGACTTGTGCAACGTGAAAATCCACTTGCAATCAATCCTTTCTCTTTTTTTTTTTTTTTTTTTTTTAGAAAATTTTGTCTCAATATAAATCAAATGAAATCAATTCATTGTCTTCTTTTGAACTTGTCCCAATGTAAATTAATTTTGTCTTAAACTCGAACATCATAATCAACTTCGAAAATCAAATTTTTCTCAAAAAAATTTGCCCCAGTGTAATCAATCTTTCGCAACATTTTGCTTTAAACTCAAAGCATCATAATCAATGAAAAATCAAATTTTTTCTCAAAAAATTTGCCCCAGTTTAAATTTTCAATAAAGACCCTCAATGACGGTGATGTAACTTCATCTGCAAAATAGAGAAAGCAGATATAATTGTCAAAAAAAACAATGCCACCACCTGACAATCCCTTCAGACAACTGGTACATATAAACATGAGTATTGCCCTTTTGAATCTTTGATACGACTTCTTGCTTTCATGTCCCGCGAGTTCTCCGCATTCAATGAATTCTGATTCGCGGCTTAGCTCCAGTGCCCCGAATAATTGCTCAATCGGTGTATACTTCTGATTTTCGATAACTTTAGGATTGCCATTGTCTTTTATTCCATAAATCAAACGTCAAAATTTCAAAACATGAATTTGTTAAAATATTTCAAATGCAGTAATGTACGAACTTTTTTTTTTTTTTTTTATTTTATAAATAAAGTACATGCAAAAAATTTTTTAACTACAGAAAATAAATAAATAGATACTAAATAGAAACCGTTACGCTTGGTTGGAGAAATGAATTTTCAGGGAACAGCCCTGAAACAACTGCCATTATGATCCTTTAGATGTCGTCTTGTTCGAACTCTGAAAGTCACCAGACGATCAATGCCGAAGAAAAATCTCAAGTAACTATAGTTACCAGCTTTCAACAAACTCAAATCCAATGCCTGTATCCCTGACTTCTTCGCCTGCTAGCCTTTAACTGCAACTCCCAACCACAGCGCCCTTTCGGGTTTTCACTGTGGTGTCCCCCACCCTTTTTCTCTCTTTTTTTTTTTTTTTTTTTTTTTTTTTTTTTTTTTTTTTTTGGAGGCGCCCTTTCGGGTTTTCGCCTTTGTAGAGTAGGATGAGAACAAACAACATTCAAGTTCTGGGCAATCCTTCCCCTTATCATTAAAACAGAATAGTATTCAAAAAATTTGGCATCAGTAAGACAATCTTCCCTTGATGATTCGGGATAAATATATTAACATCATATGCCATTTTGATTTGTAAGTTTTCTTTCAAAATCATTGCAAAAGATAGACGGAAGCCGGTGACCTTCTTGGCTTTTGAAATGGGGTCGGGTAGTGTGCTGAAAATATTAAGGCTGGAAAGCAGAAACTATAAAGGGGTTTAAACAACTTGAGGTCGTATTTGCAAAGGAAATTGCCCCAGTTTTGACAGTTTTCACCTTTTCTTTCCTTTTTCTCTTTTTTTTCTTTCTTTTTTTTCAAAATTTTCATATCCCAATTTTGCCATTGACTTTTGGGATTTTTCTTTTCCTTTCTCTTTTCTAAAAAGAACATTTGCCCCAATTTATCACTTTCTTTGGGGTTCTCCTTTTTGTCTCTTTTTTTTTTTTTTTTCTTTTTTCAAAATTTTCATATCCCAATTTTGCCATTGACTTTTGGGATTTTTCTTTTCCTTTCTCTTTTCTAAAAAGAACATTTGCCCCAATTTATCACTTTCTTTGGGGTTCTCCTTTTTGTCTCTTTTTTTTTTTTTTTTCTTCTTTTTTTTTTTTTTTTTTTTGAAACGCAAGTCAAAATAAAATTGACCTAATATGGGATGAAATATCACAAAACTGTCTCAGTGTGGAAGGGGTTCGACCTTCAAGTGGGCTGTCAAATGACAATCACCTATTCTGGAGGCTCTAAGGGTAAACTGGAGAAGAAAAGGTTTTTTTTTTTTTTTTTTTTTTTTGAAAAGAAAGATGGAACTAAATCAGAAGAGAAAGTCTTTTGTGGCATCTGAATTAATAATCTGGGAAAAGATCCGACCATTCACTGCTGCTGGAATACAGTTTCACTCGGGTAATGCTTTTTTTTTTTTTTTTTTTTTTTTTTGATGAGAGCAATCATGCACCAACTGACTTGAACTTTAATCAAACGTCATTATCCTGCAAAAAATTACAAAAACTGGTATGTCAATCTACTCAAAATCATCATTTTTTTTTTTAAAGAAAATTCTCAATTTTGAGTCAACAAACATACAAAAAATGCATTATTTTGACCTTTGTTAATTCTCCCACCCTTGAATCATTATTTGACCTCAAACGATTTGAAAAATGTGAGATCAACTAACGATTCAAACATTGAAATCACACATGTGTGTTCTAAAATGCATTTCCTCAAGGTCGAGTAAAAAATTATTATGTAATTTATTGTCTTGTCTTTAATACTCATAATATCAAGTAAAGGAGAAGGAATTATATCACAATTAAGTTAGCTCAACTTAATTTATTCGTTTTACTGAATTTCACAAACAAATAAATCATATGATCAATCAAAGCGCATCATATGTCTATGATCAATTTTATTTTTCACTTGAGGGGAATTTCTTTTATAGTAAACAAATCACTCAAGATACGAGAATGTCTTTTGACGCGAAAACCGACATTGGTTATGAAGGTTCCCGGTTACTCAACACCTCAACCCTTAGGCGAGTAGCAAAAACTGTATTTGAGAAGTACAATCGCCTTTTTACGCAAGAATCGACATTGGTTAAATGAAGACCCCTGGTTACTCAACAATTTACTTACTCAAATTTACGCATCATTACTCATAATTCAAATGCTGTTTGACGCGAAAGTCGACATTTATAGATGAAGACTCCCGGTTACTAAGCACAAGAACCATTGGAGTAGGAAAAGGCTACATTATTCTTTTTTCTTTCTTTGCCTCTTTTCTTCTTCTTCTTTTTTTTTTTTTTTTTTTTTTGGTATAAAAACCCCTCATAATAGGCGTTAAACCACATGAGTGCGCTAATTGACCATAATCAGCATTTAATATGTGAAATTAAGTAAAGAAGAGAAATTTTCATCAAACATACAAAATTTAGACATAATTCCAACCACTTTACAAGATATACTTTCTATAGGAACAAAATTCCAAAACACATAATAATAATTTATTATTGCCTAGAGAAAACATTTGTCGACCCACATAAAGTAATTTCAACAAGTAGAGAATTAGACGAAATCAAAATTACTAACTACAACTCACAAATATGTGACACGATTTTATTTTAACCTCCTAAATGACTTATACAATACACTCCATATGAAAATGAGAATAGTTAGGATGTGAAACAATGAACTCCCCTGGTGAATGAGTTGAAGTCATATCCCTGACATGTTTGTCCCTTTTGTCGTGCTTGAATCTGCCAAATATGCTTTGGAAACTTGTTTGATAATCTATCGCAACCCTCTATCTTAAAAACTTGGATGTTCAAAGGTGGGAATCTAAGAGATAGATCTGCCATTTTGCCTCAATACCACTGTTGACATTCTGTCTCTTTTGAGTTAAGCATGGGTTCCCCTTTTTTTTTTTTTTTTTTTTTTTTTTTCATCGTTCAGCATACTTAACATGGAATCTTAAATTCCCCCCCTTTTTTTTTGTATTATCTCGGAGTCCAGAGGGATATTGAAAATGCAATCATCAGCTTCCAATAAGATATCATCCAAAAACCATGGACAATTTATTTTCACCATCAAAACATTCAAGGAAATATTTTTTATTCAATTTTGAACTCATTGACTCATCAAAAGAGAAAACCTCACAATTATACAAATCCATCATTAGATTTTGAGAAAAATGTGATTTATTTTGAGGCCTCATCAAAGAATTATTTACTCAATATAACAAAAAGATTTGAAGCAAATCATTTCCACAAACCAGATACAAAAAATGAAGGGAAGATAAAATGTCATAAACAAATTTGAGAAAGCCACTTATTTACACTTTATCTGAGAAAAATTTGAACACCAGGCAGTCCTAAATTTATAAAAGGAGTGTAATTTATTAGCCTATAAATTATTACTATTCTTATTACATCTAAAATGAACCATTATCTAATTACAATTTCATCTATCACACTAATTATTCAAGTCAAACTCATCAATCTGAATTCTTAGGACTCTCAATTCTAAAAAACTGGATTTCCCCAATCCTTCTTATAGTTTGAAAAGAACGCTGGCATTATAAATGTCAAGTGTATGACGCTTTACTAGAGTGAAATTTTGATTTAAAAGGTTTGAATCAAATATGCATCCGACGTGTTTCCCAATTGGTTGCCTCCCTAGAGGACCTGTAAAAAATGAAAAATAATTGAAATTAGTATAAATGAAAACAAAAACGGATGCATGCCCTAGGAGGGAGCCCTTATTGTGCCAAGGGTAGGCCTAGCATGAAATGCAATCCTTTAGGGTGAGACCCCCCCTTTTAACGAGGATACACCAGATCTGCCGGGAAGAGATGCCTCCATTCTGCTCGTATTACCTTACCTAGGGTCTTACCCGCCAGGATTTACTAGAAATATAAACGTGCATGTCTTTCAGGGTTAAGTACCCAAGACAAAAGGATGGCTTTCTTATCATGGGATTCCCAAAATGGCATTCCCTCTAGGGTTTATGCATGATGCCAGTTTATTAAAAACAAGTTAAAATATGCAAAATTGTCAAATTTAAGAAAATGTCCTAAAGATTTTTTTTTTTTATCTAATAATGATGCAAAATTTTTTTTTTTTTTTTTTTGAGAAAGATGGACCATAAACTGTACAAAAGAAATTATTGATTCCAAAAATATTTGATTGAAAAATTAAACCTCCAAGAGGTTACGAGACACAATGTTGAAAGAAAAAGTCATGATGATTTTTTTTTCAAGAAATACACAAGTCAAAATGCCAGTTTATTAAAGTCAAATGAAATATGTACTAAAATCACTTTTTGTGTAATGTGGGATGGGTGGGTGGGGGATGCGGCAAAAACGACATGTTAATTTTTGAAAAAGGGTAAATACAAGTTGTGCAAAAATTTGACCATCTGAGTGCAGTTATTAACTAAAAAATTAGTTCGAGTAAAATTGACAAGTACAACAAAAATGAGTAAACTTTGAAAAGGATTTAAAAACTAAGGATTTAAAAACTAAAATTTTTATTCAAGAATATACAAGACGAAAAAATCAAATTTTTAGGATTTTTAAGAAATTCACAATGATTGATCTCTTGGGTATTTATAACAAAATGCAATTTGCAGAAAATTTATGAAATTCTATTTCCATCTTTCTCGAAGACATTAATTATCAAAATGAAATTTAAACGTGCCAAAAGAGGGTTGTTTCTTATGAGAGCACCATGCCAGGGCTCTTTGTTCTATGGTTGTGAATGCAATCAAAAATAAGAAGGAAAGAAATTGCGTTAGTTTATTCACATAACACATTGGCAAGAACAAATAATACACATAGATAACAATAAATGACATAATAAGGAAAGTAAAGGAGGTTGGTTCCCTCCTCTCGTGCCTGGTGTACCTGATAGGGAAAGGCTGACTCTACCCTAAGTTATCCTACATGGATGCATGAGGTTGGGCTCACTAATGCATCTAAACTCGATTAAGCTGTTGGCTCCCAAGCCTTCAGACCTAAGGGTAAGGGTCATCAATCCCAAAACCCTTGGTCGGTGGCTCGAGTGATCCCCTGGACACTGCTACGCGCACGTCGGGCCACGGCCACATGTCCAAGCGAATCGATTTTTAAAGCCCAAATCTCTAGACTTGTGGACTCAAGCCAAGAGTTTGGGTGATCTCCTAGACAATGTTACGTGCACGTCGTGCCACGGTCACATGTCTAAGTAGATCAATCCTAATTCCTAAAGGGACGAGTGGGTGACAACCACCAAAAGATAGAAACGGTAAAAACATCGAATGCACGTATGAAGTGCTCCTTATGAGAGGAAGGAATGTAATATTAACACGCGTGGGCTCTAAGGGTGATTGACCCCTTCCCCAAATGCAAGCGCGGTCGAGTAAAGCAGTAACAAGTGAATAAATCATACATACATCACATAAGTAGCCGAGAGACGGGAAGTGCAAGATGCAAAAGAAAAACCTAAAAACCTAGAAAAATAGAAATGCAATCCTAAGCATCCAAATGCAATAAAATGAAAGGGTTAGAAAAAGAATAAAATGACTAAACCTAGTGCTCGGACTCACTAGTGATCCCCAGTGGAGTCGCCAGCTGTCGCGCCCCATTTTTCGAAAATAAATAGAAGAGTGTAAAGAAGATGTCGGGAAAAGGGAAAAGGAAGTATTAAATGTAAGTGTTGTGGTTATTAAAAAAAAGCGTGTAAATTTTTGTAAAAACTAATTTTTTGAAAATGCTTTGTAAAAGATGATTCGATAAAAATGTGACAAAACAAATGCTTTACTTTAAAAAATAAAAGAAAAAGGGCCTAAAATGGGACTTTTGAAATGCGACGATTTTTGGGCCCGAAAATAGAGTCTAAAAAAGGGTTTTTAGTGAAAAAGGAGTCGCCACTTGGTATTGAGTTTTGGTGTACCAAGTCACCCGAAAATATTTTGTGGAAGGAAAAAATTTGGAAATTATTTATTTAAAGAAATGATTTTTTGGAAAAATATAAGAAAAACAAGAAAAACCCTTTTAGACGACTCCAGGTCTTTTGAAAACAAGAGAAAAAGGTTCGGGAGTCACAGTTGAAGAAAGGGAAGGCAAAGGCTCGCGCCTAAGGCACCCTTTCAACCTAGCCGAAACTAGTTGCGAGGTTTAGTCTAAATTTTCCTAATATAACCCTAAGATTTTATCACATTTGGATGCAACTATATGAATGCAAATCTAATCCTAAAAAATGGATATCGATAAGGGACGAAATAGTTCCATTGAGGTTTGGTCGGGAGTTATCGCATTAATTGCGAAACTCGAGTCTAGACCTCGATGGAGTCACGAGTATAGATGCAAAATGAAATGCAAAAGAAAAGGAAAATAGTAATATAGGTAGTAAATGATCAAAGAGAGTAGGAATGCAACATAACGGGTACGGGGAACTAATAAACTCGTGACTAACTGTTTCTACTCACGGAGGGGGGAACGACATGTACGCCATCGCTTCCCACGTGAGTAGATGACTATTTCTTAGTCTAAATCATGCAAATGGCCTAAAATTCTATGTGTAGTGGAATCTAAAAATTATGCACCAAATAGATGTTAAAATAGATAATAAAGTTATAAAGTATATATAAAAAAAAACTCATAGAAAATGGGAAAAGCCTAAAAAGATAAAATGTGTGTGAAATGTCATGAAATGCATACAAAAAATATTCCTAATGCTAAAATGACCTAAAGGCTTAGCATTGGACTAGCCTATTTTCTATAAGTTCTCCGCTAGCGTTGGACTAGAGAAGAAATCGGAATTAACCACAACTAGCTTTGGACTAGTGTGGCGACGATACACATATATAATTAAAGCAAGTAAATAAATAAAGCATGTATTAAAGCAATAATCACATAAAAGCAAATAATAGCACATAGGAGCACATAACACATAAACATGATATTCTAGATGCAAAATCCTAAAGAAAGCGAATAAAACACATAAACACATAGCACACATAGCACACAAAGCCCTAACTATTACACCGGAGAATAACTTAATTACAATCTAAAAAATGGAAAGAGAATAAAAGATATCCTATCTAACCTATCTATTACACTTTCTATCTAAAATACATAGGCTTTAATTAAATAGATAAAACATAAACTATCTATTACATTCACTATCTAAATACAAAGAAATTTTTACTAAATAGAATGTTACCTATCTATTACATTTTTTTGAATAATCAACAATTAAATTCGAGTAAATAATACGACATAGATAAATAAATAAACATTCACACATGGATAAAATTATAAGCACAAAATACACGTAGAAAAACACATAGGAGCACGTAGGAGCACATAAAAAGAAATATTGGAAGGGTAATCGAGGTACCTCTCATTCGTAAACCCGGTATAAATGGCTACTAAAATGAACAAACATGTCAAAATTATCACTATTTAATAAATCAATCACTAATTGAATAATTTTCTACCGATCACTATGAACATGCTATGATAATTCAAACAATTATAGCAATAATAAACAAAATAAGAGAAAGAAAAATAATGATAACAATAATTAATCATTTAGGAGAAAAATGAAAATTGTTTAAGTAAAAATAAATTAGTAAATAAATAAATAAATAAAGCAAAACAACAAAGATAAAATAAAATAAAACTAATAATAATACTAATAATAATAATAGAAGATAAAATACAATAATACATACATTGAAATTTTAACACCTCAAATAAGAATTATTAAAATAACTAAAAGGGAAATAGAGAGACTAATTTGAACATTAATTAGACTAACAAGACCCCATTCTAGAACATTAATTATAAGTTTGATAAAAATAAATAAAGAAAATGTAAAAAGAAATAATTTAAAGCTTTGAGGACTTAACTAATTTTAATTAATACTTTTTTTTTTTTTACAAAAATAAAATATTATAAGATTTGGATTAAAAGTGAAAATTTAAGCAATATTCTAAAGTGAAAAATGTAATTTATGAGGAACAAAAAGGTAAAATTATAATTTTAAACCCTAATTAAGGTAATGACATAGTTTACAACAAATTTAAAAGCTAAAATGTAATCTTCAGCAAGTATAATACCCAAAAATAAAAAATTCCAGCAATACTTAAAGCCAAGAACTATAATTTCAGCAAAGTCATTAAATAATACCTAATTTACAGCAATGTCTAGGGTCAAATTATAATTTTCAGCTATATAAAAGGGCCAAAAATAAAAATTCCAGCAACTACAAGCATTAAAATACAAATTCCAGCAACAAATAAAAGGCTAAAATATAATTCTAACAATTAATGGAGGTTTTAAAACAAATTCCAGCAACATAAAGGACCAAAATATAAATTCCAGCAACAACAAGGGCCAAAAAATAAAATTCCAGCAAATTTGAGGACAAAAATGCAAAAATTCCAGCAATGTGAGGGATCAAATTGCAAATTCCAGCTACATTCAAGGACTAAAACAGAATTCCAGCAACATTTAAAGCCTAAAATACAATAACAGCAAGCTTGGGAGGTAAAATTGCAATTTCCATAAATATCAGAGGGTAAAATTGCAATTCCAGAAAAATTATAGGGGTCAAAATGTAATTACCGACAAATATAGGGGTCAAAATGAAAAATTAAAAACGTAGGGGGCAAAATTATAATTATCTAAAAGTTGAGGGACCTAAATGCAATTAATCGGGACCTAATTGCAAAGAAAATTAAATTATGGGGGCCAATCTACAATAAACATAAATTTAAATGCACAAATAAAAATTATCGGGGCCACAGTAGCATTAATGAAAGTACAAGGACTATAAAATAAATAACTATTATTAATTAAAAATAAATTAAAAAACTAAACTAATCAAAACGACGTAGTTTTGAGTGAAACTACGTCAAAACGACGTAGTTTCACCAAAACATTTTTTTTTTTTTTTTTTTCGGCTGATTTCGGTTTTTTTTTTTTTTTTTTTTTTTTTTTTCAGATTTCCTTTTTATTTTTTTCTTTCCTTTTTCTCTCTCTTTTTTCTTTTCTCTCTTTTCTTTTCTCTCTTTTCTTCTTTCCTTTTCTTTCTTTTCCCTCTTTTCTTTTTCTCCTCTTCTTCTTCCCCGATTTCCCTTCTGCTTCCCCCCCCCCCCCCGATTCCCTTCTGATCTTCTCTTCTTCTTCCTCCTTTCTTCTCTTCTTCCTTTCTTCTCTTCTTTTCTTCCCTTTTCTTTTCCCCTCCCCCCGATCTGCTCTCCCCCTTTTCTTTTCTTCTTTTTTTTTTTTTTTTTTCGTTTCTTTTTTTTCGCCGTCGTTTCTCTCTCTCACAGGTCTCTCTCTCTCTCTCTCTCTCTCTCTCTCTCTCTCTCTCTCTCTCTCTCTCGGCCGGACGTTTTTCAGTTTTCTCTCTTTTTTTTTTTTTTTTTTATACAAAACAAAAAAAACAGAAAACAAAAACAACGAAATACTGAAATTTGAAAGTAAAAGTAGGAGATTTACCTGGTAGTGATGCTATTGTTGTTGCTGTTGTTGTTGTTTGTTGCTTGATTTTATTTTTTTTTTTATTTTTTTTTTTTCGGCTTTCTCTTCTTGCAGGTATGTGTGTGCGTTTGAGAATTGTGTGTTTCTGTGTGTGTGGTTGTGTGTGAGTTGTGTGTTTCTGCAGGTGATTGCAGGTGTGTGTGATGTGCGAAGATGTGTGTTTCTGCAGGTGTGTTTTTGTGTGTGCGTTCTGTGAATTGTGTGTTTCTGCAGGTGTGTAGGTGTGTGTGATGTGTGTGAATTGTGTGTTTCTGCAGGTGTGTAGGTGTGTGTGATGTGTGTGAATTGTGTGTTTCTGCAGGTTGTGTGTTTTGCGTGTTTGTGTGTGATTGCAGGTGTGTGTTCTGTGCGTGTTCTGTGCGAGTTGTGGGAAGGCCGAAAGAGAGGGAGAAGTCAAGGTGCAGGTGTTTTGTGTGTGTCTGTATGGCCGAGAGAGTGAGGGAGAAAATGCAGGTTGTGTGGTGTGTGCTTGGTGTCTGTGTGAATTGTGAGTGTTGTGCGTGTGTTTTGTGTGAGTGTGTGTTGTGCGTGTGTTCTGTGTGAGTGTGTGAATGCAGGTGAGTGTGTGTTGTGTGTCTGTGTGATTGCAGGGAGAGGGAGGGGAAAGAAATGCAGGTGAAGGGGGAGGTGTTTGTGTCTGTGTGAGTCGTGTGTGTTTGAGGCAGGGGTGAGTCTGTTCTGGTGAGGGAAGGTGGAAGTGCAGGGGGGAAGAGTGCAATTTAGAGTGAGGGAGTGCAGGTGTGCTGTGTGTATGTATGCAGAGGGAGTGAGGTTGTGTGTGTTTCTGCAGAGAGGGAAGAGAGAGGAGGGAATTGTGAGGAAAAAAAATGAACAAAAATTCCTTCCAAATCCCTCAAAATCTGCTGAATTGCAGGGGGGTTGGAAAGTGATGATGAGGAGGCATGGTTTGGGGTATGGAGTTTGCAGAAGCATTCTGTCTGCCCCTTCTTTTTTTTTTTTTTTTTTTTTTTTTGAAAAAGAAGAAAAAGAAGAAAATGAAGAAAACAAAGATAAATGAAAAAGTAAAAATAACATAAAATGAAATAACCTAATATAAAATAAAAACTACTTGAACACTTTTAAAACTAAAATACAATATTATAAGAAGGAAAAAGAAAAATTCAGTGTAAAAAAGTTAATTCTAGGTTAGAAAAAATACAATTTAAAATAAACAACCAATGGTCTTTAAAATTAATTAATTAATTAATTAATTATGAAAATTTTCCTTACATAAAATTTATAAAATGCACACACACATAATTCTCATAAAGAAAAAAAATTTTAAATAAGAAAGTGCATTGAAAAACGTGCCGTTGAATTAAAAATAGCATATTTTTAAATAAATAACAAATGACTCCTAAAAATCATTAAAATCATAAATAATGATAAAAATAGTAAAATCAATGTATTTAAGAAATAAAATAAAATAAACTAATATTTATATGGTGAAATTACCATTTTGCCCTTGACACGACAAATTAGACGTAGTATACACAAAAATTATAATTAGCCCCTAAAAATCATAATAACCCCTAAATAAAGTAATACGCATATTTTATAAAATGTGTGTCAAAATTTGGTGTCTACAGTGATGTCTAAAAATATGTACAAGGACCTATGCTAGTTTTGTTATATTTGCATGTATGATATGTTTTAGACATGCACTTTTGAAAATGTGTAAGTTGAACTATCTGTATATGCATGTGACTTTATTTGGCATAAGGCTTGATTTCTTTGTTTATTCTTGAATTTGGGCATCTTGCAATATTTCTTGTTACTTGTTACGTAGAAATTGAAATAATTCGATAAAGCTATTATAGAATATTAAGATACGAGTGAACAAGGTTGCAATAGAGAATGTCCCCGTTACCCGACCAGGACAAGAATACTACTTCAAGTGTAAATCCAGTAATAGAGACTGGTAGCCCTCATGGAAACCCCGTAGTGGGAAAGACGTAGCTCTAGAAAGATTTCTGAAAGCAACCCCCCAAGTTTAACGATGATCCGTGTCCCAAAATCGCCGAAAATGGTTAGAGGATATTGAGAAAATTTATGCTGCTTTGGAATATGTTAATGAAGGATAAGTGACATTCGCCGTGTTTCCGCTGGAAAGTGTTGCCACACTTTGGTGGGATTTGATAAAGGCTAAGAAAATAGGTATCAGAGTGGCGCAGCGGAAGCGTGTAGTGAGCCCAAGTAAACTATGCACAATCAAATTGTGGGATTATGCAGATTTCTTAAGTGTATCGACAGGGTTCCATGCCAACTGAAACTACCTTCGATGGTGTCTAGGAGATACAAAATTTTCTACTTGGTTGTCTTGAAAAGTACCATGTGATGTGACCTCGAGATATGTCACAAGTAGTATCAGAGCCATATGCCGCGGTGGGTGGCAGGCTAATAGGTACTAGGAGATGTGACCTGAGAACTGTCACAGTTGATGTGATCACAACGCATACTCTGACCCAACGAAATTGAGTTTGATGAAATCCTAGCATACGATGAGCAGCTAGATCAAGTCTTGCATCATAACGTGAAGGAATTGAGAAATAAACGACTTTCCTTGTCAGGGTCCTCTCGAAGCATCATGATTTAGAAAAGCCACTTGGGAAAGACAGAGGAACAGATATGGAAGAACAATTATCCCAAGTTATTCAGAAATCAAGGTAGAATTTCGAGTACGAAATTCTTTTAAGGGGGGAGGATGTAGCACCCTAGAAAATGCACATATAAGAGACATTTTCTTTTCTTATTTAGGGTTAAGTGTTAATCCTTGATTTATTAGTTGGGAGATTTCTTGAGTTAATTAGGTTAATTAACTAAGGTTCATTATTGAGCAAGAATATTTAAGCACTACATTTAGAATAATTTTTCTTGACCCTTTAATTTAAATTAGAGTTTAAATTTTGCTTAATTTATTCTACTATTTTCTAGCCTTTTGACTACTTGAATTTTTGCTCAATTTTTCTCAAAAGTTTCACTTATTTTCTTACTTTATTTTCTTTTTCCCTTGGCTGAAATTTTTCTCTCTCTTTTCTTTCTTTCTTGGCCGGTTCTCTCTCTCCCTAATTTACTCTATTTTTGCTTTAATAATTTATGTCTTATTATTGTTAGTATTAAGTGATAAGAGGGTATTTAGCTCCACCAATTAAATTAATCCAAGATAGCACCTCTTGCATTAAAAGCTTACTTTTTACTTTACTCTTGTTATGATATTATTGGTTAATTATTTCCTCACCTTTTCTTCAATTCTTTTTCATTTTTCCTAGACTATTTCTTTCTCTTTTTCATCTTCCCTTGGCCGGCCATCACCTTTCTCCCTCTTCCCTCATTTTTTTGCTCTCAACTCCTTGAACTTTCATCTCTCAAGTTGGAACAAATCCACCATAGGAAGTGGGCTTCTATCTTTTCTAAGCAAAGTTCTAAGCATATCTAAGGTATTTACCATGAACTTATCTTATTAATTTCATGTTTTAATTAGTTCTTATGCAAGTTTAAGACTAAGTTCTTGTTAATACTACTTAGAGAAATTAGTTATAACTTGAGAATTACTTGCTATATAAAGTGTTCTTGTGGTTAGATAGACTAGTATATGGCCTTTAAACCTTGAAAATTTATGTTTTATATGTGGTTTAGTTGAAGATTTAAGTTGGAACTCAAGAACACTTAAAACAGTCATGCTGGACCAGTTTTAGTAAAACTTTCATAACTTGGTGTAGATAGCTTGGATTCGAATGATTCTTGTTGTTTTAGAAACTAGATTCATAGGGCTTTCAATCGGTATAAAGCTTGCATGGTGGTTCATTGTGTATTAACCGCAGAAAGCTTGCAAAGTTGGCTGAAAATTCGGTTCTGCGTAAACAGTTTTGATGAAGAGCCAACTTGGGGCCTGATTTTGAACCTGTTCTAGTTGGAATTTTAAGTGATGATCTTCACTGAAAGTTGTAGCCCTATAAACGTACTTTCAAACCATGTAATCACAATTCCCTAGTTCTTAGTGGATTGACCCCAGAAATGGCACGAAGTTGGCTGAAAACCAATCCTGTGCAAATTTGGGTAATTATTCTTGGAGTAGGAATTTTGAATTTGAGTGGAATCTTGATTGAATTTGAGTTTAAATTGAACATAGAAGTTGTGGTACATGTTGAATGGATTGGGTTGTTGAATTTTCTTGCAGGTTTAAAAATTTTGGTTAGTCCGATTTAAGGGGAAATGCTGCCGAAATTTCGGTAGAATTAAAAGAAGAAAAATGGATAAGTGAAATTTTAAGCTTAGAATGTGTGCAATTGAGGGAAATTTAAGTGTAGGAATTTTTAGAAATGATCTAGTGATAGATTAGACTTTCTTAGAATAAGTAAACCCTAAACCCTAGAAACCCTAAAACCAAAACCCTAGAAGTAAGTGGGGTATTTTCTTGACTTTTTCTTACTAAATTTACTAGGATTTTAATTGAGTTTTTATGTTATTATTTCTTTTAAATTTCAGGGTCCGAAAACACAGCACGACCGTTTCACGAGATATTTTCTTAGGCTTTCAAGGTGAGTGTCTTTATGTGTGCATGATGCATGAAATGTGATATTTTATTTTGATAAATATTATGCGAAAATTTGTAATTACTATGTGAATACCTGTGCTACTTGAGGAAAGATGTGTACTTTATCACATCTATTCCGCAATGTGTTACTTGTTTTCATTGACCAATGTGTTATTTGTGTGTGCGTGAGACTACCGTGACTAACTTCACCGTTATTTCACGGATGGTCAACCCGGCTGCACGTGGGAGGACATAAGGTGTTGGGTGTTTTAGGGCTTGATGTTCTTTCCCTTTCGAGTTGTGAATCCTCAAAGAGGCCAACTCCGGATTGAACCTGTTTGCTTGTTGGCCCTCCAGGGTTGAGAATATCTCCCTGGATGTGGTAGCTTGTACGGAGGTTATAAGGTGATTGGCGGTTAGGGTTTGTGCTTGATAAAACTGATATGTTCTTTGAAAAAGACCTGAGCTATCATCTCGGTCCAAATATCGTGACTACATGATCAGTACTTGCTCTTTCTGCGGTTAAGCTTGCTTCCGTAGTTGAGCCCTGTATCCTCCTTTGACTACATGTTAAATTAAATTGTTCATATCTTGATTTATTAATTAATTGCTCGATTATTTTATTTACTAAAATAATGAGTTCTTGATTTGATTGCATGACTTGGACATTCACTGGGCTATTATAGCTCATTCCGTTTTATTTGTTTTCCTTACTCAGGTTCCCTGAAAAATTAAAGCTGGAACGACTGATTTTGAGTATGCTAGATGTTTTAGTTATTGTAATAGCCGAACTGTATTAGGCTATCTTTGTGAAAAATCATGTATATTATGACACGTAAACTTTTGATGTGAATTGTACTTTATGATAAATAAAATGAGTGTATTTTATTTATTCCATTTTATTTTAGTTTACTTTATTTTAAGTAAGTACGCTCGGACGTTTGCGTGAGTGTGTGAATCGAGACCTGGCGAGAGCTAGGCAGGCAGTCCGCTAAGCCCTTTGGTGCGCCTCTGGGTAAGGTGGGGCTGTCACACCACCGCCGGACGCAACCATCCCACAACCACCATCACCGCCGCCCCTATTCCAGGTAAACTTCCTTCTTCTTGCTTTCAATTTTTAATTGTCATTAATCCCTGAAATAGAAGTTGTTAGATAAAATCATCTAAAATAAAAAAAATAAAAAAAATGAAGAAACCGAAAAAAGGAATTCGGCCGAGAGAGAGAGAGAGAGAGAGAGAGAGAGAGAGAGAGAGAGAGAGAGAGAGAGAGAGAGAGAGAGAGAGAGACCTGTGAGAGAGAGAAACGACGGCGAAAAAAAAAAAAAAGGGGGAGAGAGCAGATCGGGGGGGAGGAAAAAAGAAAGAGAGAAAGAAGGAAGAAGAAGAAAGGAAGAAGAAGAAAAGGGAAGAAGAGAAGAAAGGAGGAAGAAAAAAAAAAAAAAAAAAGGAGGAGAGCAGATCGGGGAGGGGGCGACCAGGAGGAGAAGAAGAAGAAAAAGAAAGAGAGAAAGAAGGAAAAAGAAGAAAGAAAAAGAAAGAGTGAAAAAGAAAGAAAAGAGAGAAAAAACCGAAAAAAAGAAAAAAACTAAAACCGGTTAAAAAAAAAATGTTTTTAGTGAAACTACGTCGTTTTGACGTAGTTTCACTCAAAACTACGTCGTTTTGATTAGTTTAGTTTAGTTTTTTAATTTGATTTTAATTAATAATAGATATTTATTTTGTAGTCCTTATACTTTCATTAATGTCACTGTGGCCCCGATAATTTCTGATTTGTGCATTTTAATTTCTGTTTATTATAGATTGACCCCCATAATTTTATTTTCTTTTCAATTAGGTCCTAATTAATTGCATTTAGGTCCCCCGACTTTTATATAATTATAATTTTGACCCCTGTATTTCTAAATTTCTATTTTTGACCTCTACATTTCTCGGTAATTACATTTTGACCCCTGAATTTTGCTGAAATTTTATTTTGTACCCCAACATTGCTGAAAATTTTATTTTTGCCCTAGAATATTGCTGGAATTTTGCATTTTTGCCCCCAAACCTTGCTGGAATTTTATTTTGTACCCCAACATTGCTGGAAATTATATTTTGTCTTAGAATATTGCTAGAATTTTGCATTTTTGCCCCCAAACCTTGCTGGAATTTTATTTTGTACCCCAAACCTTGCTGGAATTTTATTTTGTACCCCAAACCTTGCTGGAATTTTATTTTTGTACCCCTACATTGCTGGAAATTCTATTTTGTCTTAGAATATTGCTGGAATTTTGCATTTTTGCCCCCAAACCTTGCTGGAATTTTATTTTGTACCCCAACATTGCTGGAAATTATATTTTGTCTTAGAATATTGCTGGAATTTTGCATTTTTGCCCCCAACACTTGCTGGAATTTCATTTTTATCCCTCCCAACATTGCTGGAATTTTATTTTGCCTTAGAATACTTGCTAAAATTTTATTTTTTGTCCCCCAAACTTGCTGAAATTTTTATTTAAGTCATTATACTTGCTGGAATTTTAGTTTAAGTTCCTATACTTGTTGAAATCTTAGTTTTAAGCCCTAGATACTTGTTGGAATTTTATTCTAAGTCCCTAATTTGTTCGAAATCGACATTTTATGCTCAATTTTTAAGTATTTCATATTTTATACTTTAAATAGTGGTACCTTGACATGTTTATTGATTTTCTTAGCAATTTATACCGGGTTTACGAATGGGAGGTACCTCGATTACCCTTTTATTTCTCTTTATGTGCTCCTACGTGTTGCTACGTGTTTTTTCTATATGTTTTTTTATATCTCCTTTTGCTTATAATTTTTATACATATGTGAGTGTTTATTTAGTTATGCCATGTTATTTATTAGAAATTAATTTGTGATTATTCAAAGAAATGTAATAGATAGGTAATATTCTATTGAGCAAAAATTCTGTATTTAGATAGTTAATGTAGTAGATAGTGTATATCTAGTTAACAAATTTTTTTTTTTTTGTATTTTAGATAGAAAGTGTAATAGATAGGTTAAATAGGATATCTTTTATTCTTTTTCTATTTTTAGATTATAATTAGATTATTCTCTGGTGTAATAGTTAGGGCTTTGTGTGCTATGTGTGCTATGTGCCTATGTGTTTTATTTGCTTTTCTTTAGGACTTTGCATCTAGAATATCATGCCTATGTGTTATGTGCTCCTATGTGCTATTATTTGCTTTTATGTGATTATTGCTTTAATACATGCCTTATTTATTTACTTGCTTTAATTATATATGTGTATCGTTGCCACACTAGTCCAAAGCTAGTTGTGGTTAATTCCGGTTTCTTCGCTAGTCCAACGCTAGCGGAGAACTTATAGAAAATGGGCTAGTCCAATGCTAAGCCTTTAGGTCATTTTAGCCTTAGGATCATTTTCGTGTGCATTTCATGACATTTCACACACATTTGATCTTTTTAGGCTTTTTCCTATTTTCTATGAGTTTTATATACTTAACTTATTACTTATTTTAACATCTATTTAGTACATAACATTTAGATTCCACTACACATAGAATTTTAGGTCATTTGCGTGATTTCGACTAAGAAATAGTCATCTACTCACGTGGGAAGCGATGGCGTACATGTCGTTCCCCTCTCCGTAAGTAAAAACAGATAGTCACGAGGCTATTAGTCCCCCGCACCCGTTATGTTGCATCCCCATTTTCTTTGTTCACTTATTATCTATACTATTATTTTTCTTTTCTTTTGCCCTCCATTCAGCATCTATACTCGTGACTTCGTCGAGGTCTAGACTCGGGTTTCGCAATTAATGCGAATATTCCGACCAAACCTCAATGGAAAATTTGGTCCCTAACGATATCCATTTTTTAGGACTAGATTTGCATTCATATAGTTACATCCAAATGCAATAAAATCTTAGGGTTATATTAGGAAAATTTAGACTAAACCTCGCAACTAGTTTCGGCTAGGTTGAAAGGGTACCTTGGGCGCGAGCCTTTGCCTTCCCTTTCTTCAACTGTGACTCCCGAACCTTTTTCTCTTGTTTTCAAAGACCTGGAGTCGTCTAAAAGGATTTTCTTGTTTTTTCCTATATCTTTTCCAAAAATCATTTCCTTAAAAAATCGTTCTTAATTTTCTTACCTTTTATAAAATATTTTCAGGTGACTTGGTACACCAAAACCCAATACCAAGTGGCGACTCCTTTTTCATTAAAAAACCCTTTTTAGACTCTATTTTCGGGCCCAAAAATCGTCGCATTTTCAAAGTCCCATTTTAGGCCCTTTTTCTTTTGTTTTCAAAAGTAAAGTATTTGTTTGTCACATTTTATCGAATTATTTTTTACAAAAAATTTTTCTAAAAATTATTTTTACAAAAAACTTACACGCTTCTCTTTTTCCAAAATAAACACAACTACATTTAACACTTCCTTTTCTTTTTTCCAAACATCTAACACTCATTTATTATCCCTTCGAAAAATGGGACGCGACAGCGACGATATACATATATTATGATAAGTAAGTAAATAAATAAAGCATAGATTAAAACAATAATCAAGTAAAAGCAAATAATAGCACAAAGGAGCATATAGCACACAAGCATAATATTCTAGATGCAAAATCCTAGAGAAAGCGGATAAAACATATAAGCACATAGCACACAAAAAGCCTTAACTATTACACCGGAGGAGCCTAATTGAAATCTAAAATAAGAGAAAAGAAAATAAAAGATAACCTATCTAACCTATCAATTACATTTTCTATCTAAAATACATGGGCTTTCGTCAAATAGATAAAATATAAACTATCTATTACATTAACTATCTAAATACAAAATTTTTGCTAACTGGAATATTACCTATCTATTACATTTCTTTGAATAATTAAAATTAAACTCAAATAACTAACATAACATAAATAAATATTCACATGTAAATGAAATAATAAACACTTAAAAATACATGAAAAGAAACACATAAAAACATAGAAGCACATATGAGCACATAAAGAGAAATAAAAAGGATAAGAGGGGTACCTCCCATTCGTAAACTTGGTACAAATTACTAATAAAACGAACAAACATGTCAAGGTGCCACTATTTAAAATATAAATATGGGAAATACTTAAAATAGGGGATAAAAATGTAAATTCGAGCAAAATTAGGGGACTTAGAATAAAATTCCAGCAAAAACATAAGACTTGGGAATGAAATTCCAGCAAATTTAAGGGATTTAGAAATTATTCCAGCAAGTGTGAGGGATGAAACAATAAATTCCAGCAAGTTTGGGGCTCTAAGTAAAATTCCAGCAACTAGGGAGAGTCAAAAATAAAATTTCCTGCAACATTTAAAGGCTAAAGATACAATTCCAGCAATGTTCTAGGGTCAAAAATACAATTCCAGCAATGCATAGGGGGTAAAAAGGTGAACTAGAGCAAACTTAGGGGGGTGAAAATATAATTTCAGCAATATTCAATGACAAATTTACAATTTCAGCAAACTAAGGGGTATAGAATTGCAATTTCCAGACATATTAAAACATATTGTAATTAACTTAAATATGATTGAAAGAAACTACAAAATTCTAGGGGCCAACTAAAATAAAATGAGTACTTAAATGAAGTAAACTAAAATATTGAAGGGCATAATTAAACAATTAAGAACCTAAAAGGGCAAAATGTAAATAAACATAATCTGATGAAGATAATGAAAATAAATAACTAAAGAAGAAAACTAAGTCTCGGCTACGATTTTTCTTTTCTTCTCTTCGATTTTTTATTCTCTCTTCGGCTCTTCTTCTCTTCCTCTCTTCTTCTCTTCGGTGTTTATTCTCTCTTCGGCCTCCCTCTTTTCTCACTGGTTCTCTCATTCTCTTCGGCTCACTCACTCTCACTCTCTTCTTCTCTTCTTCTCTTCCTCTCTTCTTCTCTTCTTCTCTTCGACTCACTCACACTCTCTTCTTCTATTCTTCTCTTCCTCTCTTCTTCCCTTCTTCTCTTCCTCTCTTCCTCTCTTCTTCCCTTCTTCTCTTCCTCTCTTCTTCTCTTCGGCTCACTCACACTCTCTTCTTCTCTTCTTCTCTTCGGTTCACTCACTCTCACTCTCTCTTCCTCTCTTCTTCTCTTCTTCTCTTCGACTCACTCACTATCACTCTCTCTTCTTCTCTTCTTCTCTTCTTCTCTTATTCTCTTCCTCTCTTCTTCTCTTCTTCTCTTCCTCTCTTCTTCTCTTCGGTTTTTTATTCTCTCTTCGGCCTCCCTCTTTTCTCACTGGTTCTCTCCTCGGTTTCTCTCCAAAATCCAGAATCAATAATTAAAGACCGCAAATCTCTTAAATCAAAACCCAAAATCCTCAAATCCAAAAATATAAACACCGTAAATCAAACATCCTATACACAACTTACATTAATTGGAATACAAATCAAAGCAATTAAGAGAGTTCCATGAAGCTTACCTTTTTTTCTACCGAGGGAAGAGGTGGCCGGTTGTGATGGTGAAAATGATGGCTACCCTGTCGGTGGTAGTGGTTCAGCTTTGACTGAGTTCCCTTTTCTGTGTGTGTTTTATGTGTTTGTATGTGTTTGCCATTTGTGTGTGAGTTGCATGGGCGTATACTATGAGAGAGCTGAGGAGAAGGGAGAGAAAAATGTGTGTCTTGTGTTGTTGTGTGTGAGCTGGTGCAGATGAGTTGTGTAAAAAAGTGAGAGCAAAAGTGTTTTTGTGTAAGTGTGGAGTGGGTGAAGAAGGAAGAAAATTCATCCAAAATCCCCTCAAAATCCGTCTTTTGCAGGAGGTTTGGCTTGATTTCTCTGCTGGCTGCGTTCAGCAGTTGCAGAAGCACTGCAGCTGCGTGCAGCAGCTTTTTTCTTTTTTCTTTCTTTTTTTTTAATGAAAAATCTAAATAAATAGTAAATAGTGTTGAAAAATTATGAAAATTTTATGAAAAATCTATAAATTCATAAAATGCGTGTATAAAATTTTTGATATGAAAATTCTAATCATAAAACATATTTGAATATGTGTCATATGTGACAAAATTATGAAAAGAAAAATAAAAATACTAAATGACCATTAAAAATCACAAAATTTTTACACAAAATATATTATCACACAAAATATGTATACTAAAAATTTTCACTCAAAAATTTTAACATATATGCATTCTTGGGTAATGTGCCCTTAACAAACAAAAAAGATGAAAATTAAATAAATACTTAAATGACCTCCAAAAATTATGTAATTTTGAAAGAAAATTTATGAATACAAAAAATGCACATATAAAATTTTTCACTTGAAAATTCATTGTAAAAAGAGTGCATTGGTAAACGTGCCATTAAGTTTAAAATACTAAAATTTTAAATAAATAATGAATGACTTCCAAAAATCATTAAGATCATAAATAATGATAAAAAATAGTAAAATTATGTATTTAGGAAATAAAACAAAAATAGAATAATATTTAAGTGGTGAAATTACCATTTTGCCCCTGACATGACGAACTAGTCATAAATTGCATGAAAACTGTAATTGACCCCCGAAAAATGAAAAATATCCCCCCTAAAATAAAGTAACACACATATTTTTACAGAAGGTGTGTCAAAATTTGGTGTCTACAATGTTAAATCATCATTGGAAAAAAATATATAGCCATCAACAGATCCCTATAATGCAGGCTTAACTTCAATAGATAAGCATAAAGCAGAGCATGTTGTTAGCAAGAATTAGACATTGGTGATGGGCTGGGAAAGGTAGAGGAGGTGGAGTTAGGCCATCGAGATGGAAGTTGGCTGAGAAAGAAGTCGGCGATAGGAGGAGGGGAGTGGGTCAGCAAATGGGAGTGGATTGGAGGAAGGGGATTTTGTATGTGGAGAAGAAGTAAGGGAGGTGTTGCTAGTGGTGCTTGAGAGAGTGGATGATATAGAAATTAAAACGGAATAAAAGAAATGGGATAGAGAAAAAGGTTTAGTTGAGAAAGGAAACGAGGAAGAAAAGAGGGAGTCCATAGTTGTTTGTGCGGAGAGGAGGGGGAATGCCAAAGGAGAAGAGAGGTCTTTTCTTTTAGTTGTAATTTTGATATTTTAGTAAGGTCATTGTGGTCAATTTAAGTGGCCAAGGGAGGTATGTGTAATTTTTGCTACCATCGTATATATGACATTGCTGATGAGGGTTGATTCAGCTAGTATGGTTCGTTAACTTTGGCTAACATAAATTTGAGTTAATCCAACTGTCAGCAGCAGTTTCAATAAGCGATCAATATAAATAGGGTTAATTACATTTACCTCCCCTATGATTCAGCCAAATTACCAAATGAACTCTGTGGTTTGACCAAATTACATTCTAACCCTTTGACTAGCCAAATGTTAACCTACCGTTAAGTTCTTAACGGAAATGGTAAAATGACTAAAATAACCTTGGTTTATAATACATTTACCACCCTCGAGGTTTGTCCAAATCACAAAATGACCCCTGTAGTTTGGCAAAATTAATCCAATCCTATAAAATAAATATATATGATTATTAAAAACCCTCTATAATTGTCTAAAATATAAATAAATAAGATAACTCGGCTCAATCACTAATGCTAAAAGAAAAAAGGAAAATTATTAATAAAATTTAGATAGAGTATTGGATATAGTGTAAGAAGATTTATTTTGATTTATATATCAAAATAAATTATATTTCGAATTAAGAAAAACCTTTATCATCAATTTAAAGTGAAGATTTTGTTTTAGTCTCTAAAATTCTTAATGAAATTTTACTTTAACCTTTAACAATTGTTGATTGTATTAATAAGTTATGGTGGCACAAGAGTAGAATTAGAGTATATTTTATGAAATTTGTTAGAAATTTATTGTAGTTAAGAAATATAATTTGGTGACATGCAAATACACATAAAAATTGTTGTTCATGTCTAGTATTTGTTAATAACAGCCGGAATTACATTGCTAGTAATGCTATATAACTAAAATTTTTATTACTTTGATTGTTGCCTATAAGTATATAATTAAAATTTTTGTTACTTTAATTTTAGCTTGTAAGAAGAAAGGATAAATGATTATTGAGTATATTGAGAATTTCACAAAAAAATTATTGGCATTATGTAATTAAAATAAAGTCATAAGGGTCGTTTTGTAATTTGGACAAATCTCGAGGGAAGTAAATCTAATTAATCCAATTTGAGAAAAGGGTATTATTGGAATTTTAGGTCAAATATTTAGATGATGTTCAGCATAATTACCAGTAAATTTAACGGAAGGGGGCATTTGTTAAACGTTTGTAACTTTAGGGGGGTATTTGATAAAAGTTTGGTAATTCAAATGGCTAGACTGTAATTTGGTCAAACCACAGGGTTTGTTTGGTAATTTGGTCAAACCACAAGGGAGGTAGATGTAATTAACCCAAAAATATTTTGCAAATGAGAGAGGAGATAGGGCTGTATGGGTGAAAGAGACATAAAAGCTCACGATAGGGAAAGAGAGAGAATGAAAGGGTAAAAGTGAAAATTGAAGTTGTCATGGACTTTTCGTGCCTGATTTGCAACTAAATTGTTAGGTAGAAAATTACTTACCCGTTATAGTGAAAGAAAAGAATGGACAATTTTAAATCACCAGATTAAAAAAAATTTGAGATTACCTTTCATGTTGATTCATTATTGCTAACTGGCATGCTACCGTTAGTAAAATAATTTAATTAATAATGTTGTGACATTGAAAATTACAGACATTATCAATTATCTCTTGTTTATAATTATTGCTAACTGGCATGTTACCATTAGGAAAATAATTTAATTAATGATGTTGTGACATTGAAAATTACAGACATTTTTTATTGGCAGATTTTGTTACAGTATGATTAATCTATCTACCTAATCTCTCCAAATCAATGTTTCTTTCTTTCCTTATATAGGCATATCTACCCTTTCGTTTTAGTTACTCGAGCAATCATTCAAAATCTCTTGCATAGAGAATTAGAGTTTGATATTCAATATATGTTTGTAAATTTGAAAATCAAATCATGGTGTTTCGATACTGCCAGAATTCTTGTGATTAACGCATTTGAATCCAAATTTTCAGGTAAACAATATATTTTAACCATAAATAGTAATATGTTAACGTTTTCAACGCAGTTCTTGTGGAATATCTTATATTAAATTTGCACATGTTGCTTAGTCTTGTTTCTTTTTCTTTCCCTTGCTTGTAAAAAAAAATTTACTCACTCAATTAAAGAGGAGATCCTTGAAGATGGGGCCATATTAAACTGGCATATAAGCCTGTAATTTATTCATCTGATATTTATTCAATTTCCTTGGTACATAGGAAATTCCACTTTCTCCATCAAGTAGGAGTAGTACACGGCCTTAACAGTTGACAAATTGGTAGTTCACAGTCAGGTGACCTTGAGCATAGCCCTGCCCATTTGTGTCAATTTGTCGAAACGGAGTAATATCCAAATCCAGACCACCATTACTGCATTGATCAACAATCCTCACAGTGACTTGTGCTCCAGTTGCTGTATTAGTAACCTGCATTTTATTGCCAGTGAAAGATTGCATTAGCTTCTCCAATTTTTCTGTTTCTTGAAAAATTTTGCTAAGTGTAAATCTGCCCATTTACCCTTAATTAGGCCATGTGTAGTCAACAGAATTGAAATTGGGTTGTAGTTTTATTCTGTAGATTTAGGCAAATTTCCCTTAAAATACAATTCAAATTCCAATCAAATACTGATTCTTCACTGACATCGTGTCACGGGTTGGCCAAATGCTATGTCCCGTGACCTGCCAAAATCCCCTAAGTATGTTGCCCAAAAAAGATTGCCGAACGAACGACCCGTGACACATCGGGTGCGTGTTAAGTACAAAAAAATGACATCCGGTGTGTGCGATTTAAATAACATATTTAAGGATGAGAAATTATATAGTACCAACCTTCTCAATGAAATTGTAACGTATAGTTTACTTCTTCTACGCGTAACAAACCATTTTTTGGGGACATGGAATTTCATAAATTAACAAAACCTTTTATTTATTATTTTACATTTTTTGTCCTTGTATTATTGTGGTGTTTAAAAAATTTAGAGACAAATCTCAAAATTTTATTGTTTATTACGGGAAAGATAAATCTGAAAATTTTGTTGTTTATTACGGGAAAGATAGGAAAGTAAATTGACAAACGTTGAGATTTTTGAAAATTTATATTATTTTTTTATGATATCCCAAAATAGCTTGTACGACGAAATTAGTGAGATAGAGGGAGTGTTACAGAAGTTAAAATCATAGTTAAAAGAAAAACATTAATTTCAGAATGTTTTCACAATTTCAAAAAAAAAAAAAAAAAGGAAAGAAAGTCAGTCAGTTGCTGTAATTTTTATGGTGCTGTTTTATATATGAAGTAAACCAGGATGGATACTGTACACCACAGCAACCATTAGTACGGCTGCTTGGCTGTACTCTTGAATTTTGATTTGAAAGTTTGGAAAATTGCCGCTAGTAATTACAAGGTACAGCACGAACAGTTGGACAATTTGTTAGAAATATGACAAGTATAATGAACAGTTCGCATTTACATGGACACATGAAGGAAAAATAACATAATAAACTAAGCATGAAATTATTTCAACTAGAGCTTTTGCCTTGCGAAAATATTTTGATCCTAATAATTCGAACGTATTAACACAAAATAAAAATTTCGAACGTATAATAATTTTAGTCCTAAAGGTTAATTCAATAAATAGGAGAAATTTACATTAGTCCATCTCTTGTAGTTTGCAAAATGATTAACCTAAAGCCAAAATAGAAATTTCAAAAGTTAAAGAAATCATACCCTGAGGCACCTCCCGCAGGAGGCCTGACCATGAGGTCCAGCAGGTCCACAAAAGGCAGTCCATCCATACCGTTGCCTCCATTCAAGGGGTTGGTTGGCATCCCATGTTGCGCAGTACACACTGGCTCTATTCAGGTCCCAGTTAATCGAAGCAGGATTGTATAAATTGTATGTGGCCCTAACATTTGAAGCACTCTGCGAATTCGCTTCAGATAAGAACAAGGCAAGGAATGCAATGCAGAGAATTATGTGAACTCTCCCCATGTTTCCAGGATATTATCACAAGTTATTCTGGCAAAATGTAGTGTGTTTGGCTTCAATTTATAGGGAAATAGGTACAGAAAAGTCAATATTGGTTTGTATTCAGTCTAACAAAGCCAGATGTCAATGTAGGTGATGGGGTAAGGCTATTTAATGTTGGTATTCTGGAGAGTCTTGTAGATGTTAACGTTGTACTACAAATTAGGAGCAACCATGCTTGACTAGTCTTCCATGTGACTGTATAATGCCCAGACTAATGATCTAATTCATTCATTTTCGTGAGGGATTTTCTTACTTTGGTCTATTTGGCATGATAAATTTTGTCAAAAAAATTTTAAAATCCTTGTGTCCTGATGTTAACTTGTACCCAGGGGAAGGGGGAAGGGGGAAGGCGGGCCGGGCGCCTCGCCCCTGCTGATGTCAACTTGTATCCAGGGGCAGAGGGAAAGGGGGGCGGGGGCAGTCGCCTCCCCCCTCTCCAGCTTTAAAAAAAATTTGTAAGCAAAAAGTTTTGTATTGCTATAGTTTGCCCTCCCAAAAATTAACAAAAAAATAATTATGCCCCCGCTAGCTTGAATTTTTTTTTATAAATAAAATTTTTTGTGTAACTACAGTTGCCCCCAAAAATTAACAAAAAAAACTATGCCCCCCTCTCCCTTCCTCCGAAATTATTGTCTTCATAAGTTATTAGATTTGGGTCTAACATTTTCTAACTACTTGTTAATTTTTAATTAAAAGAATACAAAATAATTTGAACCTACTATTTGAAAATTATAGAGGCTATGACACACTACCAAAATTTGCTGATATCAGGATGTAATTAGGTCAAACAATTGTTCAGTTTAATTCATTGCATAGTAAGAACTTCGACCCTTCAAAAAATCTCTTGTAGGTGACTTTGTGGTAGCCTTGTAAACCACAAACGGAGAAAAAAATAAAAGATCGAGCGGTTAGAGCTCTAAAACATCGTCTCAAAATTCAGGATTCAAATCTTATTAACACTATTTCTCTCCCAGTAATAGTATAAGTTTGATTAAAAAAAGGGATAATTTGACATACCTCCCCTAAGGTTTGTCAAAATTACACTCACCTCCCCTCAGGTTTTAAAAATTACACTTATACCCCCTGTGTTTATATTTTTCGTTACAAAACAAGTCCATTTTGATAATGTAACCCAAAAACACTAACCAAACACTTTAAAATATTTTTAATTACTTTTAAATTGGTCATCTCTTTCTTATTAATATATTTGTTTGTGAAATTTGATAGATAAAGTAAATTCATTTAGATTAGTTAGATAACCGAATTTTGAAAAAGAAATATTTGGTGGAGAATGAAAATTTGATGTGAGAATATAAGTACTTTTGACATTTTTATGACTAATTAATTAATTTTTAAAAATTTATTTATTTTTTAAAAGCAATTAAGCATATTTTAATGTGTTTGATTGGTGTTTTTGGGTTACATTATCAAAATGGACTTATTTTGTTATGAAAATTATAAACACATGGGGTGTTAGTGTAATTTTTAAAACCTGAGAGGAGGTGAGTGTAATTATGTCAAACTTCAGGAAAGGTATGTAAAATTATCCCTTAAAAAAAACCACAAACGTTCTGCTGCATACACCAAAGTCTAACACATTGATATTAATATGTAGTCAAGTCAGCTGTAGAATCGTCGGAGGCATTCCCGTTGCCAATCTATTTTGTTGTCCCATTCCGCTGCTGTCCCGGGATTAGAAAATTCCCTAGTAGATAATTCTTTTTCATTTTCAGTTTAATGCAGATAATATTTGCTGGCAAGATAGAAAAATCTAGATCATGGGCAGGGTGGCTAGCTGTTCGGCTGCTGGGTGCATTCGTACATTGAACATGTGAAACGTGCACAGACTGCAACATGCTTTTACTCCCCAAGTTTTTTCCACGAAACTATCTGGAGAGATGGCTCATTCTGAAATTTCAAACTTTTACCCGGCAATTTCTTGTACACAAAGCACAGAAATTTTCATATAAATTATCTTTTTCTTTGTATATATAAAGCAGAAGCAATAATTTTGGTATTATTTTTTTTGGTCATCCGTTAGATTTTTTTTTTTATTATCATCATTATATGTTTTTAGTAATACATCTCTGAAGGATAAATATTATGAACACTCGATAACTTCTTATAACTAATATTCTTTCTTTTTTATCATCAAATTTGATGTATGTTTGCCCATATATAAGGTGTGCATTTTTCACCAGTTGTTTTTTATTAATCCAAGATATCCATCATATTCCAATATTTAAAATTTAGTTATCGAACTAATTTAAATAAATCTGCTTTATCTATCAAAATCTTATAGACAAATATATTAGTAAGAAAAAGATGACCAATTTATTGAAAAAAGTATGTGTAAATAGTTTGGGATGTTGAATTTGAGGGGTAGAAAACTTTTATTATTAAGGTCTTTTTACTTTTTTTTTACTTATTGCTTATTTTTAAAAGTAATTGAAAATATTTTAGGGTGTTTGATTAGTATTTTTGGGATATATTATTAAAATGGGTTTGTTTTGTTATAAAAAAAATACAAACACAAGGGATTTAAGTGTAATTTTCAAAACCCGATGGGAGATTTGTTGCAATTATAACAAGCCTCGGGGAGGTATGTGAAATTATCCCTTTCTGTAGTCGAGTCAATATTGATAAATGACCAAAAAAGAAATTGTACGAAATTACCTCTAAAGACCAAATCTTAGTTTAAGAAAAACTTTGCAATTACCATCATTACATGTAATTAATTGGAAAAGGAAGTATTACGATTTTATGTAATTTATTTTATTTTATTTCCATGTGAAATATTATAATATTTGTTAAAGCAGCTAATCTTGATTTATTGAATCTTACATTGTGGTTCTTCTATGTTGATTTTAAGTTGCTTTTCATTTTTAGCTTAAAAAGAAAGTTGTTAAGGAGAATTGCACTTTTGGTCCAAATATTTAGACATTGTACTAAAGTGTTCCCTAATGTTATAAAAAAATTAAATACAGTCCTTAAAAGTTTCGATTTTAAACAGATAATAATAATTTACAGAATTTAAAGAAACAGTAACAATGAGAATCGTGTAAAAGCCACATGGATGCTAGGTAATGTAACAAATAAGTTCAATTTCATTTAAATGAGTTCAGAATGTATTCTTTACATATTTCTCAGCTAATGCTAATCGCAGTTTCGGTTTGTAGATCTTCAGTTAGATTGATTATTTTAGATTAACAAATAACGTGATTTGTGAGAAATTTCTAAGCCTTCTATTTTATTTTATATTTTTTGGCTAATGTACATATGATTCTATTTTAACAATTGGTCAAATTTGGTCAGTTATCTTTTTTGTTCAAAATAGAATGCATTAAAGACCAAATTTATTTTTGTTGAATCTTTAAAGCAGTGCGTAAAATCTGGGGGCTCAAGGCCTTATTACTAAGGTGTTATTTTAATCAGTTTTTGGCTGTTTAAAACATAAAATCAGTTGAAAATTATCAGCAACTTGGGCCTACTTCTCCAATTGCGGTTTTACACAAACATTTTAAAGACCAAAAAAGTCATGCACGTCTAAATTAGACAACGTCTTGGTTACATTAATTTCTGTTGTCGTTGCTTACTTCCTCATCTTTATCTGTGTTTGACTAGTACAATTCTTTAGGATAAAAGGAAGAAAATTTTAGAAACATTCTTGCTTTTCACCTACGTGTTGCATAAATATTATAGGCAATGTTATACATGGAGCTCGTTTCAAAATAAAAAGATTTCTAGATTGTTGAAATTTCTTTGAGATGATTATATTAAGGATGATATTGCTACAGTGCGTACTGATTATGCAAAAGACATCTGTCTTTGTAGAAACTCTTGTGATTCGTCTCAATCCAACATTGATTGAACTATTTTAGTCAATTTTTGATTTCCAACTTATGGAAGGTTGTGTGAGATAATTGAGAGGACATCAGTATATTCTGTGGAATAAGTTGCCAAGTTTTTGTCCTCATTCCTTCTCTCATACGTGCACTACTGTTTCGGCAAAAAAAAAAAAGGTAAAATAATTGCCTTGTTTGTGTAAAATAAGTGCTTTCTAATATCCCAAAATCGTCCCTTTTTCCTTTTTTATGAATGTAGCATCCCACAGATTTTGAGTAACACAATTTAGGAAGCTTACATCTGGGGGTTCAATTGGATTTGTCACAAGGCCAAACCCTTAATTGCAAACATGAGACCATGCACGATTGTAGATGGGTCCTTCTACCAACCTGGTCAAAAGATAAATAAAGCCTACTCGTCTATCATAGAATTTAGGACCCGTTTGGTTCAAATTCCTCAATTACTATCACTATGGGTATTATTAACCCTACTATGAGTATGGGTTTTGATGATTTCCTCCAACATGTTTGGTTTAATAATGGAATATGTATTATTATAAGAATATTTGTTTAGTATATTGGAATGACTTTCAAGTAAATTTTAAAATTTTTAAATATTTATTTATGATATATATTTTTTAAATTTCTTATTTTGTATCTTTTTAAAGAAAATTTCTAAAAATATTTCTTCAATTTAAAATATAGACACGCTCTAATTTGAGTTTTATGCAAATGATAACCTTTAAAAAAATTATTTTTATTGTATTAATAGAGAGTACCATATATTTTTTATTATCAGTTCAATTTTTTATAAAAAAATGAATAATGTAAAAAAATTATTAAAAAGAATTTTTATAAAAAATTTTATAAAGTACTAATAAAAAATATTCAAAATCAAAAGGAGAGAGAGAGAGAGAGAGAGAGAGAGAGAGAGAGAGAGAGAGAGAGAGAGAGAGAGAGAGAGAGAGAGAGGAATAGTGTATTAGAGGTGGGTAGCTCAAAAGATATATATTTTTTTAGTGAGTGTGTTTTTGCCCTTAATCATAAGGTTTAATGGGTTTAATAGAATAGTATTGGAAAAATCATTAACACTCCAATTGATCACTATCATTCCCATTGAATGATAGTGATAGTTGTTTAACAAACATTAACAATGAGTATCATTACTTATGAAACTCATTTCCCTCCTTGATTCCCCTAAACCAAACACCTCCTTATATCTTAAACTGGATTATCTGATTGAGAAACCAAAATATTTTGTTATCGTTGGATAACTATCAAGAGGCCAATCTGCTTACGGATCTTCCCAAAAGACCAACCCACGTATTATTCTTTGCAACTTGACAATTAGGTCTTGTATGTCACTTTCTTCTCTGGCTGCTAAAACCAGTCTCCGTAATCATTTTCGCTTTTTGTTTGCCACCTCTCGACAAGAGATGACTACAACGAACATGAAAGTCTTTACCCGTTATATAGCTTTTTGCATGGACTCATTATTGGTTTTTAGCTTTCTCTGTGGTGTTCCTTCACTAGCAAAAATCAAGGACTAAATGTAGAGGTGCAAGTATAATTTTTGTTTGATTTTTGAAAAAAAATCAAATTTGTTTGAGAGGGTTGCTGAGGTAAAAGATGAGTGATTTCGTCCCATATCGTGAGAGTGTTAGGTATTCACTTAGGATTTAAGCTCCATTGGTTCAACTCTTAAGTCAGCAATTGACTTTTGAGTTGAATCGTAGGTGTAGTTTAGATTTAACTCTCCTTCGTGACCTCAGTAGTTTAATCTAACTTGTTAGGTTAATTTTCTTGTGAATACTTGAAAAAAAGTATAATTTTTGTTTCTTTATAAAAGTAAAGGTCAGGGCAGCGTTGGTGTACTAGTCAACAAGCTTTTTATTCGGTAAATTCCTTAAAATATTGCTGGAAAAAAAAAAGAAAGAAAACTCTGACAATTGTAGCTTATTGGTAGGGAATTCCTACATTTATGCAAGTCACATTTTGGAAACGCAGCAGGAAGTAAAGAACTTTTTTATTAAGAAAATGACCGCCTCGTTTAAGAAACATAGCGGCAAAATAATTATTTTTAATGTTTGAACAAACGCGGCGTTCAAAAAAATTAAAAAAATTCCAAGTCTGCCGCGTTTGAGAATATGACCATTGAATGCGCAAGTTAAATAAGGAAGTATCAATATGAGCCAATCCACACAATTAATATAAGATAAGGGATTGTCAATATAAGCTAATCGACATAATTAATACAAGGATCATGATTGATATAACGTATTCACTTGGTAAGTGAAGGTGTAAACTGATTTTCTATTGCTAAACATTAAAACATGAACTAATTACAAAAGTCAAAGGTTCACAAGGCTTTGTTTTTTCATTGCTTTGATAATAATGAAGGTTAAATCACTACATCACCTTAAATTTTTGTATGCAACCATTATGAAATAATTTATTTCTTCAAATAATCTTATTTAAATAATCAAAAGTTATTAAAAATTATTTGAAGAATTAAATTATTGGCTAATGGTTGTATATAAAAATTTAATGCGATGTAGTGATTTTAATCTTCATTATTATCAAAAGAATGGGAAAAAAAAAGCCTTATAAGCCTTTTGTAGACACTAAATTATGACACACCATCTACTTGTCAAATATGGGGAGATGTTTATATTTTTGGGGATAAATTTTAATTTTTTCAATAATCTTGGGGGCAAAATAGTGTTTTTTTTATTTGTAAATATTTTTTCATTAGTTTTGAGGGGTTTTAAATTCACATTTTTACTTTCATACATATTTTTTATTTTTTATGATTTTTCTAGATTTAATTGGTATTTTTTATATATTTTACCAACATAAGGGTAAAATGGTAATTTCGCCTCGCGAACACCATTTTAGTTCATTTTTAGTTCCAAATTCATTTTCATAATTCTTTAAGCATGTTTCTAAATTTTTTTGATTTTTTCAGAAACAATAGCTATTTTTCTGTAAATTTTCATTGTCAAAGGGCAAAATCGTTATTTTACAAATTAAATTCATTTTTTGTCAATTTTTGGGTCATAAATGTGTTTTCCAGTGTTTTAAGTTTATTTTTAATTTGTGGTAATTTTTTGAGGTCAATAGCTATTTTTCTATAAATTTTTATTGTCCAAGGGCAAAATCGTCATTTTACAGCTTAAATTCATTTTTTGTCAAATTTTGAGTCAAAAAGGCATTTGCTAATGTTTTAAGCTTATTTTTAATTTTTGGTAATTTTTTTAGACTAATAGCCATTTTTCGTGTATTTTTGTTGTCCAAGGACAAAATCGTTATTTTACACTCCGAGCGCGTTTTTATCAGCTTAAAGCTCTAGCTTTTATTTTTTAAGTCTATTGTGAATTCTTTTTGAAAACTTAGAGATTTCTGTCAGATTCTTTGTATTAATTTTTAATTTTGGGGTTAAAAAATATTTTAATAAAATTAGTATTTTTAATACCGATGGCGTTTTCGTTATTTTATAGCATTCTTGGCCAACAAGACAAGTGGCCTATAAATACCCCTTTTAATCAGCAAAAAAAAAAGAGAAGAAAAAAATTGGAAAACCCTAAACACCTACCTTTCTTATCTTTAAAGATCAAACACACACCAAAACACCTAAAAAACACACACTAAGGCCGCCACCTTCAAATGCTGGTCCACTGTTCATCAGGCTGCTGTTCATCTTCAATTACATCATCAGATCAATTTTAGGCTTCCAAAGGTAAATTCTTCTCTTTGTTTGATTCCTTTTTCTTTTAATTTCTAGACAAATATGATTAATTATGTAGGTTTGTTGGAATTCTTATTTAAGCCAATAAATTCTCTTCCTGTTCTAATTTTTCTGGATGTTTAGTTGTCTTTGTTTTTACTTTCTATTTTATTTATGGGTTTGTTCTTCATATAGTTCTGTTTTTTTTTTTAATCTGGTATATCTCTCTCACCGTCTCTCTCCCCCCTTCACCACCACTGACCACCAATCAACCACCAAAATTTCAACTCCAGACAACCACAAGCAGCTTCCCCCAGTAATCAAAATCCCACCAGATGACAACGTTCTCTCTCAATATCGCCTCCCCCTGCCATCAATAACGCAAATCACAAATCCACCACCAGAAACCTTAGTCCCCTGCTCAAATCTCTACCACTATCCAACCATACCCAACCTACAAACAAAACACAGCAACTCAAGCCTCAACCTCTAACTACACGAATCACCATCCACCCCCATCATCTCCCAGTTGCCACGAAACCATCATCACAGCAATAGCAAACACCACTTACCACAATGAAACCCAGCTCCAATTCTGTGACAGCCCCACCTTACCCAGAGGCGCACCAAAGGGCTTAGCGGACTGCCTGCCTAGCTCTCGCCAGGTCTCGATTCACACACTCACGCAAACGTCCGAGCGTACTTAACTTAAAATAAAGTAAACTAAAATAAAATGGAATAAAATAAAATATACTCATTTTATTTAACATAAGGTAAAATTCACATCAAAAGTTTACACGTCATAACATAAATGATTTTTCACAAAGATCGCCTAACACAGTTTGGCGAATACAATAACTGAACCGTCTATAACAATCAAAACCCAGTTGATCCAGCTTTAATTTCTCAGGAAACCTGAGTAAAGGAAAAACAAATGGAATGGAATGAGCTATAATAGCCCAGTGAATGTCCAAGTCATGCAATCATATCCAGAACTCATTATTTTTAGTAAATGAAATAATCGAACAATTAAATTAATAAATCAAGATGTAAACAATTTAATTTAACATGTAGTCAAAGGAGGATACAGGGCTCCACTACGGAAGCAAGCTTAGCCGTAGGAAGAGCAAGCACTGACCATGTAGTCACGATATTTGGACCGAGATAATAGCTCAGGTCTTTATCAAAGAACATATCAGTTTTATCAAGCACAAACCCTAACCGCCAATCACCTTATAACCTCCGTACAAGCTACCACATCCAGGGAGATATTCTCAACCCTGGAGGGCCAACAATCAAACAGGTTCAATCCGGAGTTGGCCTCTTTGAGGATTCACAACTCAAAAGGGAAAGAACATCAATCCCTAAAACACCCAGCACCTTATGTCCTCCCACTTGCAGCCCGGTTGACTAACCGTGAAATAACATGGAAGTTAATCACGGTAGTCTCACGCACACACAAGTAACACATTGGTCAATGAAAGCAAGTAACATGTTGCGGAACAGATGTGATAAAGTACACATCTTTCCTCAAGTAGCACAGGTATTCACATAGTAATTGCAAATTCTCGCATAATATTTATCAAATAAAATATCACATTCCATGCAACATGCACACATAAAGACACTCACCTTGAAAGCCTAAGAATATATCTCGTGAAACGGTCGTGCTGTGTTTTCGGACCCTGAAATTTAAAAGAAAATAATATAATGAAAACCAAGTAAAACCCTAGTATTTGTAGTAAGAAAAATTCAAGAAAATACCCCAAGTATTTCTAGGGTTTCGGTTTTAGGGTTTCTAGGGTTTAGGGTTTCTTATTCCAAGAAAAAAATTCCATCTATCCTTAAATCATTTTCTAAAAATTCCTACACTCAACTACCTTCAATAGAACATTTTCTAGGCCTAAAATCTCACTTGTTAATTTTTTCTTCTTTTAATTCTACCGAAATTTCGGCAGCATTTCCCTTTAAATCGGACTAACCAAAATTTTTAAACCTGCATGAAAATTCAACAACCCAATCCATTCAACATGTACCACAGCTTCTATGTTCAATTTAAACTCAAATTCAATCAAGATTCCATTCAAATTCAAAATCCCTACTCCAAGAATCATTATCCAAATCCGCACAGGGTTGGTTTTCAGCCAACTTCAGGCCATTATTGTGGTCAATCCATCCAGAACTAAGGGATTCCGATTACATGGTTTTAAAGTACGTTTATAGGGCTACAACTTTCATGAAGATCATCAATCCAAATTCCAACTATAACAGGTTCGAAATCAGCCCTCAAGTTGGCTCATCATCAAAACTGTTTCACGCAGAACCGAATTTTCAGCCAACTTTGCAAACTTTCTGCGATTAATATACGATGAATCACAGTGCAAGCCTTATACCGTTGGAAAGCCCTATCAATCTAGTTTCTAAAACAACAAGAATCACTCGAATCCAAGTTGTCTATACCAAGTTATGAAAGTTTTACTAAAACTGGTCCAGCATGACTGTTTTAAGTGTTCTTGAGTTCCAACTTAATTCTTCAACTAAACCACATATAAAACATAAATTTCCAAGGTTTAAAGGCCATATACTAGTCTATCTAACCACAAGAACACTTTATCTAACAAGTATATATCAAGTTCTAACTAATTTCTTCAAGTATTATTAACAAGAAACTTGGTATTGAACTTGAATAAAAACTAATTAAAACATGAAATTAATAAGACAAGTTCATGGTAAATACCTTAGATAAGCCTAATACTTTGATTAGAAATGATAGAAGTCCACTTCCTATGGTTGATTTGTGTTAACTTGAGAGATGGAAGTCCAAGAAGTTGAGAGCAAAAATGAGGGAAAAAGAGAGAAAGATGAGAGGAAGAGAGAGACAAAGAGGGCCGGCCAAGGTAAGGAAAAAGAGAAAGAAATAGGCTAGGTAAAAAGAAAAGAAATAAAGAAAAAGGTAGGTAAAGTGATAGCCAATTAAAATAGAACAAGAGTAGGATTAGGTTTTAGTCTTTTAATGTATTAGTGGCTAACTTGGTTTAATCTAATTGGTGGAATTCTAATCCTCTTTATCACCTAGTAATTAGTAATATTCTTGGCACAAATTTTTAAAGCAAAAATGAAAGAAAAATAGGGAGAGAGGGCCGGATTTTGGGAGAGAGAAAAGCAAGGGAAATTAGTGAAATTTTAGGTCAAAATTTTGAACTAAAGCTCACTTAGTCAAGAGTCTTGAAAATGATAAAGTTAGTTAGTCAAAATTAAACACTATTATAAACTAATGGTCCAATAAAATTAATCCAAGTTGGGTACTTAGGTGTACTACTTAATCATGAAAGAATCTCATTTACTTAACCTAATTAACTTGAGGAAATCTTCCAACTAATAAATCAAAGATTAACTCTAAACCCTAACTAAAGGAAATTCTCTTATTGGAGGCATTTTTTTTTTCTTGACCTTTATTTTTCTTTTCTCATCATTTTATATATTTCTTTCTACTCATAAACATAACATGAATCATATAATTTTATACGAATTTCTGGGGCGTCACAAATTCACCACAGACCCCAAATTTAGATGGTCAACGACCCAACTGTACTCTACCATCGTCTTCACCTAAACCACCTGCAAAGAAAAACAACAAAACCACAAGCACAATCCAAACACATACACATTCACAGACAGCCAGAACACACATTTTACACATACAGACACACTCATAAATCACGCCATTCCAGCGACACAGTCGCTCCAACACAATTTCACACACACCTAGTAAGCATCAAACACACAGACACACCAATCAGCCCCATAAACACAAAACCATCATCAAAATCACTCACATGCATAGACACTGCCAATACACAACCCAATTTTGTCCATCCTCCCCTGCATCTCCTCCCCACCCACTGCCCAGCAACCAACAGCATTCACCAATTTCCAGAGCCTTGCCTATCGCCCCTATACAAACAACCAAACCTCAGTCACACTCCTCCCCTGAACCACCGTACGGACCGCACCACTACACCAAAACCATTATCTTGAACCACCATAGAAACACACATCGCTGCATTTTTTTTCTTTTTTCTCTCTTCCCAAATCAATTAAACAATAAATCTTCCCTTCCAATTGTTGTTTGGGTCGGCTGATTCATGGTCAAATTGAGCTGAAAGTGGGGATTCGAAGCTTTATCCGTTTGAATTGTGCCATTGGGATTCAAAGTTTAGGGGTTGATTTGGAAGAAAGAAATCAATTAGAGCTAGAGATAACAACCAGCAAGAGAGAGGGGGTGCAATAGAGAGGCGAGAGAGAGAGAGAGAGAGAAAACATGCGAGAGAGATAAAGTCAGGAGCAAGAAAGAGGGATCATAAATCTGGAGAAAGAAATCGCGAGAGACAGTTGGAGAAGGAAGAAAGAAAAGCAACGAAAAATAGAGAGATGAAAAAGAGAGTGCCTAGAGAGAGAGAGAGCTTCTGCAAGGGAGAAACTGAAGAGAAAAGGGAAAGAGTTCAAAAGAAATGGAGAAAGAACTAGAGAGAATAGGAAGAGAAAAATGAAGAAGAAACTGATTAGAGGAAGCGGACTCGAGTCAAGAACATCGATTTGGATCTCCGGGATTTCATGATTTTATTTAAGATTTTTGTAGTTTTTCCTAGTTTAATTAGTTAACAGATTGAAGAAAAGGGGTAAATGGATTAAAGTTTTGGTAGTTGATATGTAAATTTGGATAATTCAATTTGGAGTTTGATTTGGGGATTTTGAGTATGATTTGGGGATTTTGAGTATTGAAGCAGTCTAATGACTATTGGATTAGTTTTGAAGAACCTAGGAATCTGGTTTTTTTTATTTGTTTATTATTATTATTATTTTAATTTATTTTTGTCATTTTAATTTAAGTTAACTAATTGCGATTTATTTTCAGCATGAGGTTATTCAATTATTTTATTTTAGTTAATTAAGTTGTTTTAATTAATTATTTTAGTTGATTTAGCACATTTTTATTTAAAGTAAATGTTCCTTTTTAAGTCTTTAATAAATATAGGTTGACCCCTTAGGTTTGATTCCTTTCAATTATATCTTAAATTAATTGCAATTCAATTTGTGGTTCTTAGAATTTATGGTTTTAACTCCGATTTTGGCTTTAATTTTCAATTTTGGCCTCTGATTAGATAGGATTTCCCATCTTTATCCCTCAAGCCTTATAGAATTTTATTTTTTAGTCCCCTTAGTTGCTAGAATTCATTTTTTTTTATCTCAATTCGTCAATAGTTATATATTTTGGGTTTTGTTTATTTATACCGAGGTGCCTTGACTTTGTTTGTTCATTTTGAGTAGTGTTGGTACCGAGTCTTCAAGAGGTATCCTTATTCCTCATAAATTTCTCTTACGTGCGCCAATATGCTCTAATGTGGTTTTATGCATTATTATTTGTTTATTTATTATTTTTACATACCTTTTGTGTATTTACGTATTTAATTTATTTAATTTTAGATTATTATTATTATTTTAAAAATATATATTTTGTATTTAGCTAGTCAATGTAATAAATTAGATTATGTTTCTCATATTTTTAGCCCCAATTTTGTATTTAAATAGCAATTGTAATAGATAAGTCATTTTTACTTTTTTCCCCTAAAAATTGTAGCTAATTTCCCCGATGTAATAATTAGGGCTTATGTGTTTTTATGTGCTTATGTGCTTTTATGTTTTACCACTTTTTTTAGGATTTTGCATCTAAATATTATGTCTACGTGTTACGTGCTCCTCCGTGCTCTCATGTGTTTTTATATGTTTATTTGCTTTTGATATTATATTTATTATTTTTTATTCTTGCTTGATTATTCCGTCACCACACTAGTCCAACGCTAGTTGTGGTTTTCTCGCTTCCCCGCTAGTCCAACGCTAGTGGAACATTCTTAGAACGGGCTAGTCCAACGCTAGACCCCTTAGGGCATTTTAGTGTTAGATGCATTCGTGTGCATTTCACGCACTTCTAGTTTTCTTTTCATTTGGCATGATTTTATTATTACTATTATTATTATTAATATTATTATTATTTTGACACATTAAAAAAAAATGCATGACATAATAGGTTGCATCTCACTTAGAATTTAGGACATTTGTGTGATTCGACTAGAAATAGTCGCTTACTCATGTGGAAAGCAGTGGCGTACATGCCGGTCCTCCCTCCGTGAGTAAGAACATTCAGTCACGAGTTATTAGTCCCCGTATCCTTCATGTTGCATACCCACCTTCTTTCTTCACTTACTATATATTATTTTTTTTTTTTTTGCATCACATTTTGCATAAAAACTCGTGACTCCCTCGAGGTCTCGACTCGGGTTTCGCAATTAATGCGATAATTCCGACCAAGCCTCAACGGAACATTTGGACCCTCCCTGTATCCACATTTAGATTTAGGATTTGCATTTATGTAGATACATCCGAACGCGATAGAACGTAGGGTTAATTTAGAAAAATTTGATTAAACCTCACAACTAGCCTCGACTAGGTTGAAAGGGTGCCTTAGGCACAAGCCTTTGCCTTCCCTTTCTTCAAATGTGACTCCCGGACCTTTTTCTCTCTTTTTTCGTAGACCGGAGTCGAAAAAAGGTTTTTAAAATGTTTTTCTAAAATTTTTATTTTGTTTTGTTAAACGATTTCCCGAGTGACTTAGTACACCTTAACTCAGTACCAAGTGGCGACTCCCTTTTTCAAAATAAAACCCTTTTTCAAAAATCAGTTGGCCAAAACTGTCGCACTTTTTTATCCCGGCCTTATTTTTATTAATTTTCTTAAAATACATTTTTTTCACTAAAATTTGATTTTTCTCACGGACACACGATTTTTATAAAAAACCTTTATTTTCGAAAAGGGTCACCGAGACTAGACCGTCTTTTCAGGACGCGACAGTCAACGACCCCACACAGAACTTTTACTCATGATTTTTAGGACGCGACACCTTTGATTTTTGTAATTAGGTAATCTTGTAATATTTAGCAATAGAAAATTAATTTACAATTTGACTTTCCAAGTCAATATGTTATATCATTCATGATCCTTGTATTAATTGTGTAGATTGGCTCATATCAATACTTCCTTATCTTGTATTAAAATCATTATATCATACTAAATTTTTATATGCAACCATTATGCAATAATTTATTTCTTCAAATATATCTACACAATGAATACAAGATAAGGAAGTATCGATATGAGCCAATCTACACAATTAATACAGATATTTTCTTATCTTGTATTAAAATCACTATATCATACTCAATTTTTATATGCAACCATTATGCAATAATTTATTTCTTCAAATATATCTACACAATTATAATTCAAGATAAGGAAGTATCGATATGAGCCAATCTACACAATTAATACAAGGATCATGATTGATATAACGTATTGACTAGGTAAGTCAGAAGTGTAAATTGCTAAATATTACAAGATTACCTAACTACAAAAATCAAAGGCCCATAATGCTTTTTTTAATCTAATGCAGATATACTTCCTTATCTTTTGATCATGCGTTTAACGAACTCTTTTAGTTGATCAGTAAGGATCGTTCCATTAGGAGACGAGCATTTTCTTTGTTTTTACTTTTTGCTTGGACAAATGTTGAGCCCCAACATGGACAAAAGGTGATTCGAAACCAATTTGACTTCCTTTAGATGTACCATTATTGATTTACTAGTTGAGCAATTCCATTATCTTGGTCTTTGATCTGCTTCGTCATTACTTCCATCATCTTTGTCAAATTTGCCGCTTGCTCCTCCAAAGTTGAAGTCTGTGCATCATGGCAGGCATCACAGAAGAGATAATGAGGATAATAGAATCTTCAAAAGATAGAAATATTGATTGAGGAGTTGTATAGAAAGGTATCGAACCACAACTTCAGAGGTCATCATCGTGCATTGATATTTTGGTGCCTGAGCCAACCTTAAGTATCAGAAGTGTCTCCTCAATTGGAGCACAAATATCTTTGAGTCCTAATACGGGGAGAGAAAATTTAGTTGGCATCGAAGGAAAAACAGAAGTTAATGCAAATTGAGCTTCCATATAGATCTTACTCCTTGTCACTGAACTGCCAACTTCGGTATTTGTATTAGCACATGTAGTATCATCAATAGTTTTAAATTCATTAACATTAGAACGAGTCCTTATGAATTGGTGCGATGAATAAAATTTGTACTCGAATATATGATGAAAAAAGATAAGACGGCAAAGATTGCCCCACCAAGTGTGCCAAATGTTGATGTAAGAGCTTCAAGCTTGTTCTTGAATCATTCGTTGGTTCTTTCAAACTTTGATATGAAATATTTGAGAAGAGGGGATTTATGAACTTCAAATCTTGATATGGAGTAGACTTGAAGAATTTAATTGAAAACTCAGACGTTACTAGGCGTGGGGCTTCAAAAATGCATGTGTATATGATACGAGTGTATCTTCTACATAGGAGTGATTCCCAATTTATAAGATAAGAGAGAAAAGAAGACCTGTATTACTCATGCCTCCTTATATGTTGCCACAGAAACCAAATCATATCAATTTAGTGTTTGAAAATATATAAACATACAAGTATTGCGTCCTTCAATTATTATCTCATTATTCTATATTTATTAATAAGTAGATAAATATTAAGGCATATGTTCTTAATTAGCCAACTCTAAGAAACATGTGACATGGCACAAATCAATTGGGGAAACCACTTTAATACACTTCATTGGTCAAGCCACCTCATCTTGACATGTGCAGTAATACAATTAGCTATTAAAAATAACTAATTTTTTAAATATAAATGACATATGGCAATACTTCAATGGATGGTTATTTATATTAATTATAGACAAATAAAAATTTTAATTTGACTAAGATTTTATCTATAGTATATACATCTAATACAATGAACATAATATGTATATGTCTCTATACGTATTTGTATATGTTATGTGTAGAGTCGGGCGGAGAATTAACCAACATAAAGACGTCCAAGCTCTGCTAATATTGAAACTAGGCCTAATATGCAAGCCCAAACTTAGCCCAACTTTTAATTAATTAAGGTCATGCACTTCTTTTAGAAGGCTGAGCAAGCCAATGAACAAAGTACAAGAACGGGAAAAGAAAAAAAAATACATAGATTTTGCACCCAATCAATACAAAATTGAAAATTTCATTTTTTTTTCAATTGAAATTTGTACTTTTATTGGTGTGCCATAAATAGATTACACAGAATTACAAAATCAAGAGGGAAAAAAAAGCTGCCAAACAATAGGGTAGCAATACAATTACACATATATACATACACTAACTCATCGCTCACAAGACTACCACAAAGACAACACATCACTTTTACAAAAGGAAAAAAAATTTTAAAAATTGTTGATCAAATCTCCAAGCATACCCAGCAACCAATTGTCTTTAGTTCTTCTCATATTCTTCCAACTAGCAAGAGTAGCTTTAATATTCAAAATCACATTTCTCATGACCAATTCGGATGGACGTCCCTTCTCTGAAAAAAAAATTATCATACCTCTCTTTCTAATGATCGTAAATGGGAGCAGCCACACTCAATCTGCAAATGCAGAATGATTGTTTTTTAAAAACGTAATCATTGCAAAGGAAGTTCAACTGACCAAGTGTAGGTATATCCTTCTATATTGAATTCAAGATTTGCACTTGTTTCCACATTTGTGTAGAATGGGGACACAGGAAAAATAAATAATCCGCAGTTTATATCTGCTAGTGACTGCATTTACATTTGTCGTCTCAATCATACCCTGTTAATAAAATTTATGGGTCACTTCCCTTGTACCAATTGGTTTTGAGGTGAAAGTTCATATATATATATATATATATATATATATATATATATTTAATATGGTATCATATCCGAGTTGTGGGATTTATTCTCACCCTAATTCATATTTTTGCACACGACTTGATTCTTTATTAAATCTTTCAGTTTATAAGACCTTGTCACCATAGCCTGTTCAGTTATGGGTTTCAGTTAAGCCCTTTCAAATTTTATGGACTCTTAACAATTCAAGATAGATGTGAGGGGGAGAGATAAACAAACAAAATCCTGCATTGGATCCCAAATAATTTGAAACTAATTAATAAAGTTTATGTGCCGTTGCACTCATAGTAAATTGATTTTGAAATGAAAGCTTATGTCCTTTTAATAACCCCAATTTAGCAATCTTTCTTTAGTCATCAACCTTAGTTTACATATTAGCCATAGTATAAAAGAAAATTTCGGAACAAGAACTAATTGAAGCACAGATGAGACAAAGCTCTTTGCTTTTCTCTCACTTTAATTGCCTTATTGACTCTGTCTACTTTCTTTTAGTGTTACTTCGATTATGTTCACTAGGATAAAAACAAAGTAGTTTGCTAATGGAACAAAGAAAAATGCAATAACAAACACCAGAATCTTAAAGAATTTGAGTACAAATTCATCGGTTTAAAAAAAAATACTCACGTGATAATCCAAATTTATGAGTAAGCTTTTTATTTCACGATAGACATGTGTTCTAAATCTAACAATGTGATGCTGCTTTTAGGGTATTATTTAATATATACAATTACTAATTATACTAATTTTATTATTATCATATGTATATTTAAATATTTGTATATATGTTCTCGAGTGTTAGGAATGGGACATCTATATATCTCATTCACATACCTCCCCTGAGGTTTATCATAATTACAAAAACTTCCTCTCAAATTTTAAAAATTACAGTTACACCCCCTATGTTTATATTTTCTATAACAAAACAAACCCATTTAAATAATGTTTTCCAAAAACACTAATTAAATACCCTAAAATATTCTTAATTGCTTTTAGAAACAGCAATAAGTTAAAAAAATAAAAAGACCTTCAAAATAAAAGTTTTCTACCTCTAAAATTGGACCTCCCAAATTGGTCATCTCTTTCTTACTAATATATTTGTTTGTAAGATTTTGATAGATAAAGCATATTTGTTTAGATTACTCAGATTACTGATTTTTAGATACTGAAATCTAGTGGAGATTGAAAATTTGGTTTAAGGGTTTAAGTTCTTTTGACATTTTATCACCAATTAATTAACTTTTTAAGTTTTATTTTTTTAAAGCAATTAAGGACATTTTGGGGTGGTTGTTTAGTATTTTTGGGATACATTATTAAAATGGGTTTGTTTTATTATCCAAAATATAAATACAAGAGGTGTAAGTGTAATTTTTAAAAACTTGAGGAAAGGAAATTGCAATTATAACAAACCTCGAGGGAGGTATGTGAAATTATCCCTTACTTTATTCTAATATGCTTCCAGTCATACGATTATTAATTGGGCCTAATATAACCCTAGCACATGTTGATGCGTGGTGAAATAGCATGAAGCTAGGAAAGCTTTGAAACGAAGAACTTGTTAAACTCTTGACTCCCTCGAGAATATGTTCAAAGGCTCCAAGACGTAGAGTTGATTTGCCTTGAAATTCTCTCAACTTCATTGAATTCCTCCCTTTAGGAGTAATCTAAACCTCTACTCAATCTTGTGAGCCGATTCTTAGCTGACTACTCTAAAGGACTTCACACAAACCAGTCTAAGAAATTCTAAGCCTCTAATTTGGCCAACAAGATCACCTTATTAAAACCAAAAGCAGTTATTAATCAACAAAGAATAAAAGAAGAATCTCAATGTCTAAGGAAATAAAACACTATCATTAATGAACTCTTGATGATGAAAGCGTGAATTACATGGCCTTTTATAGGCTTAAAGATGTCCAAAAACCTTTAAGGAAATAAACAATTATTGGAAACTAAGACTCTAAACTTGGCACAAGTCGGAACCTAACATAAATTAGTAACTGCTATATAATACAACTTGTAAACTACTTAGAAGACAACATAATATGACTCTTAAACGCATAAAGCATGCCGCTTAGGTGTTAGTAGGCTAGCCATCCCTTAAGTTCATCAAGAAGAACTCAACTCGGTCCTTAAGTAGCTAGTTGGGCTTCATGGACTTCAACTCCAAAGCCTTGTGTTGTTGGAACTCTTGAGCAGGTTCATTAAGGCATTATTGATCACATACTTAATCCAAAGTCAATGGATCAACTTTTGGCCCAAGGTCTTAACTTAAATCAGGTGCTCTCCAAGCCCAATGATCCTCCTAAGCTTGTGATCTCTTCTCGTCAGAACATCATGCTTATGACCGACTGGCATGACTTGAAATTCTTGACGAGCTTGAATTGAATCCTTGAGCTAACTCGAGCCGTTGAACCTCCAAATCCATGCGTGAAATTCCTACTTTGTTTTGCACATTTGATCTTTTCATGATCAATGCTTGAGCAGTGTCAGTGCTTTTGGATTTCTATCACATTTGTATTTGCTTGATTGGAAGAATGAAGAATCTCAAGTGATTTTTGTGGTCTTATAGTTAAATATATAGGTGCTTAGAGAATAACTTCACTAAACTTGACTTGAAGGTAAAAACCAAAAAAAAATTTTTACCAATGTATCAATTGGTTGTACTTATGAACCTTGTACCCGAGGCATCATGATTGTATATAATTACTATACTTTAATGTACGGTTTTTGTTCTAACCTAGAAATTTAATAGCACAATGTAGTTATGTTCTAATCAAGAGATATTAGTGCATGGTATTGGGCGTATCTAATTATGTATGGAGGCATGTTAACGCAACAAGAATATTGTATGTGTTTTTTTAAAGATATAAGCAAAAATCCTTGGTCAAGGAGAACTAAAAAATTAGAATTAAGTTTCTAATTTGTTATAGTTTATCTTATGGATTCGGCACATATGATTAAGTACAAGGTTTTAATAGTTGTTCAAATAATTAAAAGTGTTCTAATTTAATTTCTATGGCCCAAGTTAGTCTAAAGCTAAGCGGTCTCACACATAGGGGTTCATGTGTTTTTTTTTTTTTTCAAAAAGACTTTTTTATTAGGGGAAATTGCCTTAAACACTATGCGATATAGTTAAGGCTATAAATGAATTGAGCCCTTAACAAATAATTTGGGTTCAATTTCGATATGAATTCGAATTCGAATTTTAACGAGCTCAAATCAAGTTCAAACCAAATTTAGGATTTAGTTATATTGTTAAATCAAATTCAAACTTGTACATATTTGGCTCAAATTTGGCTCATTAAGGCTCAAATAATTTTTTATTTAATATATATTAATTATTTTCTATAGAACAATATATTCTTAATAACATAATTATACTATATATAATAATACATACTTTATTTATAAAATTATATTAAAAATTAAAAAATAAAAAGTCAAGTTTTCGTATTGAACTCAAGCCTGTAAAATCAAACGAATTCAAGCCCAAATTTTTAAACTCATATTGAGATCAAGCTTGAATTCAAATTCATCTTCAAAATTTTGAATCAAGCTCACAGCTCTAGAATACGATTCAATTCGATTCGTTTACAACCTTACGTATAGTGTTACGAAGTAACCCACTTTTAATCTTCATGTACCTTGGAATAAAAAGTATAGTGGGTGAAATTCATCCAACACACAACTTTTGCAAAAAGACAACTCTGACGCCAAAAAGTAACGTTCAAAAAAGTAGTTATTTCATCATTTTTTTTTTTGACAATGTTATTTCATCATTTCTTGTTTAGTTTTATCCCTCTTTTCCCCCTTTACTTTAGAGTCTTTATTTTGCAAGTGGACTCATATTCGACATTAAAATTTACTACTTTAGACATAATGACGTTTGCCATTTGACTTTCTTTCACCATTTCTTTCTTTTATTTATTAACTTTCTTCGTTATAAATGTAATAAAAATAGTCTTTGCTCTTTTCCTTTAGAAATACTACTCTTTTTTTTTATATACTTTTTAGCTAGAATCATCGGTAACTAGCCGACAAAGGTCATGACTAATTGATGCAAAAAATTAGCTATCGTATTTTACTTTTTATTAAGGTTTCAATTGTAACCTCAATATTCTTCATAACCCTATACAATTTTCACAATGGAATAGTTAATTGCTTCTTAGTCTACGGCCATTTAAGTCTCATTTCACTACAAAACCATTAGTTTGGATAAATAATCCTAAGTATGAAGGATATAAGTGCAGGCTTTCAAACTACAAGAGATTGAAAATTTAGGGCAAGACAGCGCATAGGAATTTCAAGTAATTTCTCCTTGTTGTAAGGAAAGTTTCCTATTTGAAATGAGAAATCAATAATAAGTTATTTCATATTGGAAGAATATGAAATTTTTACTCTGTAAATGGAGGGCTTAGGGTTCCAAACAAATATTCTAGCCGTCCTTCTGTCTCTTCTTCTAAATCTCTAAGAGTTAAAAATTAGAACTTCAAGTTCCAAAATTATCTTGTATTGACACGCCTTAATGGCCGGATAAAAGTGCGTCTTTTGTTATCCAATTTGAAGATTTTGAAAAGCACATTACAAATTTAAGTATGTTCAATTATTTTTATTAATATACTTCATCCATCCCATATTAAGTATTTTAGTTTTAGTCAGCATGAGTATTAAAAGACCGATTGTTTATTTTATTAGATTAAATAGTTGAGGACTACTGTTTTGATTAATTGAAATTTAAAGAAATAGTTGAAAACATGTGAATCCACTTACATTTATAATATAATTTGAATTGGAAGAGTATTTTGGATTATAAAATTACCAATTAAGAAAAATGGACATCATTTTGGGACCGACTAAAAGAGCAAGCCAGCCATTCAATTTATGAATAAGAGAGTATAAGTTTTGTACATGTCACAAAGTTGATCCTTGCTAAAGAATTTAAAATTTTCAATTTTTGTTCTATGTAAAAATTTGTTTGTTTCAATTGCTTTCTTTTAGCTTGTATTAGTATTAAGACTTTTATTAGAGCAATAATAATATACGCTTAGCTAAAGAAAATAAAGACCATGGGACTTAGTTGCTTGATAGGGTTTGACACACCCTTTATAATTAATATATAACCCTATTATTTTGAGAACGAATAGAAAGTCGAGTAATTAGAGCTCTAGAACTCTATCCCAGAAATTGGGAGTTCGAATTTCATCAACATTAATTCCCCACCCCCATTATAATAATGTAAGATTGATATATATATATATATATATATATATACATACATACATATATATATATATATATATATAGAACCCCCTTTTATTTCACTCTAATAGTTAATATTAATACATAAGAAAAGAGAGAGATAATCGGACGGCTGAAGGAGAGAAGCAAGAAAGAAAGAATAATAATGAAGTTTTTTGTGATTCTCCTTAAGGCAGATCTTGTTTCTTTTCTCGTAAGTTTTTATCTTCTTGGGCAGTAACATGTTAGGTCAAATTTATCGTAGAAGCTTGTTACACAAATATTATACAATTTTTTCAACAGAATTATGGCCAAGAAAATAAGGTTTTAATGTGGGATTTTGAAACTTGAAAACAAGAAAGAATGAATAAGAAAAAGGAAACGATCAAACTACATCGCCACACTTGTACCACTACATGACAGTTGGTATTAGGTGACTACAAGCTACCTTGATAGCTGTTCAGTTTTGATTCAAAGAACATAAAAGGTAAGGAAGAAAAGAAGGGGAAAATCACGCTGCTTGGCAGCAGCCCACAACCAGGCAACAGTATGTCATAATCCAACATTAAAAGAGTGGTCTTACGGTATAGCTTTTAGATAGTTAATTTTTAGTGTCTTGTTAAACACAATTAGATTGGCACTTTAAAGGGGTTATCGATTTTTTTCAGTCTTTCAGATCCATGTATCGATGGAATTATTCGCTCTCATCGCTTAATCAAATTTCCCTATCTCTCTTTCTCTCTTAATTGTTTTTTCTCACCTCTCCTTCTTTGGTCTTCCTTATTTTTTTCATTCTATGAACTTCTTTTTCCATTTCCAATATTGTTAGTTTAATTGGACAAATAGAAGAAGTATTTTGACTGGTGCTATCGAAGGAAATGAATTAAGAATACAATTAGATGTGGATTAAAATATCATGTATGGAATTCTTGAGGAACTAATTGATAATCAAAATTTGAAGTTGCAAAAAGGAAATTTTCATAGTCAGCTTCGAGTGTTTCAATAGCAATTTGAGAAAAAGTTACAAGAAACTAACGGTAAGATGCGTACATTTATGACAAATGTTGGCAATAAATTTGTTGTATTCTTGAGCCCCTAATGCTGAAGAAGGATTTGCAAGAAATGAAAAGCATTTGTTTGGTAACGTTTTATTGATTCATATTCAACCAATGAAATTCGGGAGGAGGTGGAACGTCCAACGGTTGGAAATAAAAGACATCTCAAGAATCTAGTTCTTGATTCTGGGAAGAAATTGTCGAGAAGGTATACAATAGGGAAGCATAAGATTGATTAGATGCTGATCCTCATTCCCTTTTTGTAAGTTTACAGGTCGTATTTGAGTTAAGAAATATTATAATAACTCATAGGAAAACTTGAGTGGCAATTATCATGACTATTTCACTTGCTTTATTATCATATAAACGATCAAACTATGAGTAGTGAAAGTAAGCTAAGTCAAAAAAATAAAAACTAATTCAACTTTTTGGAGAACTAGTTAATGGAGAAGTTCACCAAATACAAGTAGTTCAGGGTTTAGATTCCCCTAATAGTCACTTATATGAGAGAAATGACTAACATCATGTTATTAACACCATGTCTTGAATAGGATTTAATTCCATGTATACTTCAAACATGCTTTCACAATGAATTGATGACTACTAACACTAGGCATCCCTACTTTCTTGATGAAGTTGCTAAATTTTAGTTCATTACCTTAATGAACTAAGGCCATGATGAATTTTAACCCACTTAGAATCAATGTTTTGAGAACCAGACCGGATCAATCGGTTCGACCGATGGAACCGCGAACCAGCCATAGCTCCGGTCCAGTTCTCTATAAAAGCCGAATGATGCCAATGAACCAACAAGAACCGGTCCAACCATTCGAACTGGAATGAACCGTTTGAACTACAAACCGCCGATTTTTTGATGTGGATTTTGGAAAAAAACTTTGTTTCGGTGCAAATGAGAGGTCTTGAACTCAAGACCTCCCACTTGTGCTCCTAAGTGCCCAACCACCCAATTAAGCTTTCTTAATGTGATTACATATTACAAATCATTTTATTTCTTCTTTGTTTTAGATTTCCTTTATTAATCATTTTTAATAAAATTAATTGATTTTCACATTTTTATTTTTTATTTCCTTTATCAATGAAATTAATTTATCCTTGCTTTTTTAGTTTCTTTATTTCCATTAATCATGTTTAATGAAATTAATTGATTCTTACTTTTTTTTAGTTTGACAACCAAATTCATTATGAAATCTCGGCTTTACTTTTACTAAAATCTCTCATACTAAAACTAGTCCCTTTGTCAAAATTGTTTAATTATTCATTTATGACTAAAATATTTTCCTAATTAAAAGTTTAGCATTTGGCTCCTTGAAATTAAAATGCAAATTCAAACTCAAGATTTCAATATGCTTTTTGTATTGACTGCCACATCACATGCATGTGACTAGGTTATGTTTTTTGTATTAACTGCATGTGACTATATTATATTTGCAATTGTTAAAATTTTGTCAGTCGTCCCAGTTTGCCTAATATAAAAAAATTTAAGAACCATATTTGTTTTAATTAAAGCATTAAGCGACTAATTTCATGCACAACCAAATATTGAGGACCAAAATTACAACTTTTTTCTTAAATATTATGGACATTTTAATTTTTTACGTGATGAAAAATCTATCTTTTACTACCAATATTCTAGGCTTTTGATGGTATTCTTTTTCATTTTTGCCAATGTTAACTAGAGCAAAGCCTATTCAATCTCCTCAATATTTTTACCCTTTTTTATTTTTTTTTGTGCTAAATTACCATCAAATCAGAAATCTCTACATTAGGGAAGTATTGATTTGAAAGAATTTCAATGTAGCCGTCTTTTGGATAGTGGTGAAGATAATGATTGGTAATTCTAAATATTTTAACTATAAGTGATGATTAGTAGGAATTAAATTTTTAGTTATTTAATTGTATTCTTTTCTCGTTTAAAGTTTTTTTTTTTTTTTTGAGTTTGATGATCGGGCTTCTATCTTTATGTTGAACTTTTTTACCTTTTTAAGGTTAAATTGAAGAAGTTATCAAGATAGCAATATTCACGTGGGTGTTGTTGCCTTGTGGTGACAATGAAGGAATTCTGTCATTGAAATTATTTGTCGTCAACATCATTTCTAAATTTCATGATAAATATGATATAATTAGTTGTTAGACTCCGTGGTACTTTTTTATGAATCACTTTAATATGCGAAAGAAAAATAAGCATGTACTTTTGTCGCGCCCCATTTTTCGAAAATAAATGGAAAGCGTAAAGATGTTTGGAAAAAGGAAAAGGAAGTGTTAAATGTGGTTGTGTTTATTGGAAAAAGAAGCGTGTAAATTTTGTAAAAAATAATTTTTAGAAAATACTTTGTAAAAGATGATTCGATAAAAACGCGACGAACAAATACTTTATTTTGAAAACAAAACAAAAGAAAAAGGGCCTAAAATGGGACTTTGAAAATGCGACGGTTTTTGGGCCCGAAAATAGAGTCTAAAAAGGGTTTTTTAGTGAAAAAGGAGTCGCCACTTCGGTATTGAGTTTTGGTGTACCAAGTCACCCGAAAATATTTTATAAAAGGTAAGAAAATAAAAAATGATTTATTTAAAGAAATGATTTTGGAAAAATATAGGAAAAACAAGAAAACCCTTTTAGACGACTCCAGGTCTTTGAAAACAAGAGAAAGAAGGTTCGGGAGTCACAGTTGAAGAAAGGGAAGGCAAAGGCTCGCGCCTAAGGCACCCTTTCAACCTAGCCGAAACTAGTTGCGAGGTTTAGTCTAAATTTTCCTAATGTAAACCTAAGATTTTATCACATTTGGATGCAACTATATGAATGCAAATCTAGTCCTAAAAATGAGTATCGTTAAAGGGACAAATGTTCCATTGAGGTTTGGTTGGGATATTCGCATTAATTGCGAAACCTGAGTCTAGACCTCGACGAAGTCACGAGTGTAGATGCAAAATGGAATGCAAAAGAAAAGAAAAATAATAGTATAGATAGTAAGTGAACAAAGAAAATGGGGATGCAACATAACGGGTGCGGGGGACTAATAGACTCGTGACTATCTGTTTCTACTCACGGAGGGGGGAACGACATGTACGCCATCGCTTCCCACGTGAGTAGATGACTATTTCTTAGTCGGAATCACGCAAATGACCTAAAATTCTATGTGTAGTGGAATCTAAATATTATGCACCAAATAGATGTTAAAATAAGTAATAAGTTATAAAGTATATATAAAAAACTCATAGAAAATGGGAAAAGCCTAAAAAGATAAAATGTGTGTGAAATGGCATAGAGTGAACACGAAAAATGATCCTAATGCTAAAATGACCTAAAGGCATAGCATTGGACTAGCCTATTTTCTAAAAAGTTCTCCGCTAGCGTTGGACTAGCGAAGAGAACGAAATTAACCACAACTAGCTTTGGACTAGTGTGGCGACGATACACAATATATAATTAAAGCAAGTAAATAAATAAAGCATGTATTAAAGCAATAAATCACATAAAAGCAAATAATAGCAAGTAGGAGCACATAGCACATAAGCATGGTATTCTAGATGCGAGTTCCTAGGAAAAGCGAATAAAACACACAAGCACATAACACACATAGCACACAAAGCCCTAACTATTACACCTGGAGAAGCCTAATTGCAATCTAAAAATAAAAAGGTAACCTATCCTAGCCTATCTATTACATTTTCTATCTAAATACATAAAATTTTTGTTAAATGGATAACACATAAACTATCTATTACATTAACTATCTAAATACAAAATTTTTTGCTCAATAGAATATTACCTATCTATTACATTTCTTTGAATAATCAAAAATTAATTTCTAATAAATAACATGGCATAAATAAATAAACACTCTCACATGGATAAAAAGTATAAGCACAAAAACACGTAGAAAAACACATAGGAGCACGTAGGAGCACATAAAAGAAATATTGGAAGGGTAATCGAGGTACCTCTCATTCGCAAACCCGGTATAAATTGCTACTAAAATGAACAAACACGTCAAAATTACCACTATTTAATAAGTCAATCACTAATTTGAATAATTTTCTACCTATCACTATGAACTCACTACGATAATTCAAACAATCATAGCAATAATGAACAAAATAAGAGGAAGAAAATACTGATAATAATAATTAATTATTTAGGAAGAAAAATGAAAATTGTTTAAGTCAAAAAATAAATAAGCAAATAGATAAATAAAGCAAAACAACAAAAATAAAATAAAAATAAAGTAAATAATAATAATAATAATAATAGAAGATAAAACATAATAATACATACATTGAAATTTTAACACCTCAAATAAGAATTATTAAAATAACTAAAAGGAAAATAGAGAAACTAATTTGAACATTAATTAGACTAACAAGACCCAATCTTAGAACATTAATTATAAGTTTGATAAAAATAAATAAAGAAAATGTAAAAAGAAATAATTTAAAGCTTTGAGGACTTAACTAATTTTAATTAACACTTTTTTAGCAAAAATAAAATATTATAAGATTTGGATTAAAGTGGAAATTTAAGCAATATTCTAAAGTAAAAATGTAATTTGCAACAAGTAAAAAGGTAAAATTATAATTTTTAAACCTTACTTACGGTAATGACATAGTTTACAACGAATTTAAAGGCCAAAATATAATTTTCAGCAAGTATAATGCCCAAAAATAAAAAATTCCAGCAATACTTAAGTCCAAGAATATAATTTCAGCAAAGTCATTAAACAATACCTAATTTACAGCAATGTCTAGGGTCAAATTATAATTTTCAGCTATATAAAAGGGCCAAAATAAAAATTCCAGCAACTACAAGTATAAAAATACAAATTCCAGCAACAAATAAAGGCTAAAATATAATTCTAACAATTAATGGAGGTCTTAAAACAAATTCCAGCAACATAAAGGACCAAAATATAAATTCCAGCAACAATAAGGGGCCAAAAATAAAATTCCAGCAAGTTTGGGGACAAAAATGCAAAAATTCCAGCAATGTGAGGGACCAAATTGCAAATTCCAGCCACATTCAAGGACTAAAACAGAATTCCAGCGACATTTAAAGCCTAAAATACAATAACAGCAAGCTTGGGAGGTAAAATTGCAATTTTCATAAATATCAGAGGGTAAAATTGCAATTCCAGAAAAATTATAGGGGTCAAAATGTAATTACCGAAAAATATAGGGGTCAAAAATGGAAATTAAAAATACGTAGGGATCAAAATTATAATTATATAAAAGTCGGGGGACCTAAATGCAATTAATTAGGACCTAATTGAAAAGAAAATAAAATTATGGGGGTCAATCTACAATAAACAGAAACTTAAATGCATAAATCAGAATGTCCTAGGGCCACAGTAGCATTAATGAAAGTATAAGGACTATAAAATAAATAACTATTATCAATTAAAATAAATAAAAAAAAACTAACTAACCAAAACGACGTAGTTTTGAGTGAAACTACGTCAAAACGACGTAGTTTCACCAAAACATTTTTTTTTTTTCGGTCTTTAGTTTTTCTTTTCCTTTTTTTTTCTTTTTCTTTTTCTTCTTTCTTTTCTTTCTTTTCTCTACCAGATTACCCCCCTTTTTTTTTCTTCTTCTCTTTTTCTTTCTTTCTTCTTCTTTTCTTTCTTCTTCTTTCTTTCTTCTTCTCCTGGTCCGCCTCTTCTTCCCGATTCTGTTCTTTCCCCCTCCCCCGATTCTGTCCGTCCGGTCCTCTCTCTCTCCAGGTCTCTCTCTCTCTCGCCGGAATCTCTCTCTCTCGGTTTCTCTCATGTCCCTCTCTATCTCTCTCCCTCTCTCACTCGGTCTCTATCTCAAATCCCCCCCAAGGAAAATCAAACAATCTTCCCACTGAAATTTCCCGAATCTTCCTTTCTCAAAAAAAAAAAAAAATCCCTAAACCATTAACTCAAGTCTAAGCCAATTTGCCACAAAATCAATGAATATACTATATACGAAGAGAATTGAAGAATGGTCAAGTTTTTACCTGGGTCAGGGGAAGGGGTGGCTTGCTGGTGGGGACGGCGGTGCGGTGGTGGTGCTCCGTCGGTTGTTGTTGTTGCTGCTGCTGCTGTTGTTGTTGTTGTTGTTGTTTGTTTGTTTTTTTTTTTTTAAATTTGTGCCAGTGTGTGTGTATGTGTTTTGCAGGGGCGTATATGGTGTGCAATTGTGTGTATAAGTGTGATTGTGCAGGTGTATGGTGTGTGTGATGTGTCTGTGCTGGTGTGTGAGTGAACTGGTGAGGTGTGTCGTGTGTTGTGTGTGTGTTTGTGTGTGATGTGTATGAGTGCTGCTTGTGTTTGTGAGTGCAAGTGAGTGTGAGTGAATTCGACTGTCTGTGTGTCTAAATTGGTGTCTGTGTGTGAATGTGTATTGTGATTGTGTAAGGGTGTGAGTTGTGTGTTCTGAGTGTGTGTTTCTGCGAGTGTGCTTGTATGTTTTTGCAGGTGTGTGAGTATGTTTTTCTTTTGCAGGTGTGTGTGCAAATGAGTGTCTGTGATTTTTGACTGATTTTGTGTGTGGTTATGAGAGAGAGCTGAGTGTGAAATCTGTGTGCTCCGTGTTGCAGTGAGGGAAGGCCGAGAGAAGTGAAGAATGGTGCCTGTGAGTTGTGTCTGGAAATGGGATGTATGCCTAGTATGTATGTGAGCTGTTGTGAATCTGTGTGTTTCTTGATTGGGATGTAGGCGTTTTCAGGGGAAATGTGTGTGCCGAGAGGTAAGGGGGAGTGCGTGCTTCTGCAGGTGCATGAATTGGGAGTGCAGAGGGAGTGAGATGGTGAGGAATGAAACTGGTGTCTGTGAGTGAAGAGGAAGAGAAAGAGGGGATGGTGAGTCAAAAACAAAATCCCCCAAAATCTGGTAGGTTAAGTGCAAATTGGGGGGTGATGATGAGAAGAGGGATGGCCTGGGATGGAGTTTGCAGAACCTCTGCAGAAGCAACAGCAGCAGCAACGCTGCTGCTGTTCCATTCAGTTTTTTTTTTTTTTTTAAGCAGAAAAGAGAAAATAAAGAAAATGAAAAATAAAAATAAAAATAAAATAAAATAAGACTACTTGAATTTTTTTTTATAAATAAAAATAAAAGAAAAGTGGAATACAATATTATAAGAAGGAAAAGATAAAATTTAGTGTAACAAATTAAAGGTTAGTTCAACATTAGAAAAATACAACTTAAAATAAATACTAAATGGTCTTAACAAAATATATATATATATATATTTTTACACAAAATTTATAAAATGCTCATAGACAAAATTCTCATAAAGAAAATCTTAAATAAAAAGTGCATTGGAAAACATGACCTAAATATGGCAAAAGTTATAAAATTTATGAAAATTAATAAATGACATCACAAAAATCTTACACGACATACATTATCACATACAGCCATATAGTATAATTTTCACTCAAAAATTTTAAGATTAACGCATCCTTGGGAAACGTGCCAAAAAAATAAATAAATGAATAAATACGAAATGACCTCTAAAAATTATGAGATTTTTACAGAAAATTTATGAGTATTCAAAATGCATATATAAAATTTTTCACTTGAAAATTCTCATAAAAATAGCGCATTGGAAAACGTGCCGTTGAATTAAAAAATACTAAAATTTTAAATAAATGATGAATGACTCCTAAAAATCATTAAAATCATAAATAATAATAAAAATAGTAAAATCATGTATTTAGGAAATAAAATAAAATAAACTAATATTTACATAGTGAAATTACCATTTTGCCCCTAATACGACGAATTAGATATAATACGCGAAAATTGTACTCGACCCCCCGAAAAATGAAAAAATACCTCCTAAAATAAAGTAACACATATATTTTTTTTATAAAAGGTGTGTCAAAATTTGGTGTCTACAACTTTGATTAGCATTTGGATTATGCATATTAATATCATTTATATTTGTAATGAATTTATAAAAAAACTTGTGATGATGTGTATAAGTCTCTAGGTTTCAAGTATGAGTTTTAGGAATTTTCTTATACAATTGTGAAAAAAAAAAAAGTTGAACTGCCGATCTGATCAGTCAGACCTTGAACTGACCTCCTCCAGTTCACTGGCTGGTTCGGTTTTGAAAACATTGTTTAGAGTACCACTACTTCCGTGTGTCTACTCCATAGGTTCCACCTCCTATTTTTCCTTTGTTAAGAGCAATTTCATTGTCAAGTAATAATGAAATGATTTGCAATTGATGATCAAGTAACTACTAAGGTTAAACCTTAATAGATGAAATAAATATAAGAGACAACTATTATTGTCTCATTCAACACATATAATTAGTTTTATCTTATTCTAAAACAAGTATTTAGCTCGTCATAAAAAGTATAGAAAATAACACATAAGATTTTAATATAACATTCTGTTTTAAAGCAAAAAATAAAATAAAATAAAATAAAAGGATAAGGTAAGAAAATGCTTATTTGATGAATGAACAAGGCTCCAAAGCTTCTATTTTTTTCTTCAAAATGGATGTGCAACAAGTGAAATTCTTCAAGAATTTCTTCTACAAGAATTGAATTTTTACTACAACTATAAGATAATTTCTGACTAATTGGTACAAAGGAGTGCTCCTCTCACCAAGATATGTTCTAAATGTTCTTCAAGTTCTTCAATTATCTTGGCCACTTGAATTTCAACTTGAGCCTTGACAGCATAAAAAGCTAATCTTAAAATCATAAAAAGCTCCTTTTGCAATTTGCAAGAATTTCTTCAGTAGGCAACTGATAATTTGTTCGGAAAAAAAAAAGTAAAAGATATGTGAACATGCTGTAAGTTAAAGTCCAAGCATTCTCCACACTCATTAGGATTCGCAAACTAGTCCCCAAAAAATGTCCAATTTTTGTTTTGATCCATGGTTGCTACAGTATGGATCTGTGGACTGACCCTTACAGATCCAAGAAACTCTAGCCAAAAATGTTATTTCGAAGTTCAAATCATAGCTTTCTAGTTGATTTTACAAACTAACGACTTCCATCTTGTTACAATCAGTTTTAAACTTCAATTGTTACTGCTTCAATCATTTATTTGTAATCAACTTTGTATCATCCAAAAATTCTTCACATTGTTTCTCAATTGACTCAAAAGATTGATTGATAAGAACATGAAAAAAAAAAGAAGAAAAAGAAAACTGTGCATTAAACTACTCAAAATACAAATTTTGACTAGAAAACCCTAATTTCATCTCAAAACCCAAATTTCTGAAAATAGAGGATTATTAGTAAAATTCATGCTAAAAGTTCCAATAAACACATAAAAGTGCTTAATAAACTATATACTAAACTATGTAAATTATACACCTATCAAATCCCCCCATACTTGAATTATTTATTGTCCTCAATCAATTGGAAAAGGTAAGTCTAACGATGATTCAAAAGATAAAATAACAAATGTACAATGGTGAATATAATTCCTATTATGCAATCTCTGGTCTTGTATTTGATACTCTCTTGTCTTATCTTTAATACGCATAATTTCAAGCAAATAAGAAGTAATTATATCACAATTAAGCTAGTCCAACATAATATTTTTGCCTTGTTGAATTTCACAAGCATACGAATCATATGGTCAATAATGTACTTCACACATCTATGATTATTTTCATTTTTTTTTCATATAGAGGGGGTTGTGGATTATTTGCAAACTAATTGCTCAAAATATAAAAGTTCCTTTTTATGCAAAGACCGATATTGGCTGATAAAGATCCTTAGTTACTCAACACTTCATTCTTAAGAAATAATCTAAAACTTTACTTGAAAAATGAACTATTGATGGAATGATCGCCATTGAACTGATGAAGATCCTTGGGCAATCTTCAAAATATTTGGACACATTTTACCAAAATAACACCAATCACCCCACATAAATGTCCTAAATCTTTCCCCCATACTTAGAATGCACATTGTCCTTAACGTATAAAACGATGCAAAAAATAAAGTAGTAATTCACTTGATAATGATTGGATGGAGTGTCAGTTGGCATGATCATCATCATTCATAAGCTTGAATTCTTCCAATTCTCCATTGAAAACATGCCTAAAATTCTACTTAATAATGATTATTAAAAGCATAGCACAATACAAAATGGATTCAAGTCTCATGAAGACAAGAAATGCATCAACTTGGCGGCTGTAAAGTGCTTAATTCAATACAGGAAAAATAGTAGACCATTAAGAAAACACTGCTAGCAAACATCCTAAACAAAACAAGAGAAAATTCTAGCAACTACACAAATTCTCCTTGGATTTGCAAACCTCTTATTGCCAGTCTGTAGGTCATGTTCTAAGAGCAAAACCTGATCCTTGACCTTGGAATCTGTGGACCCTCATATGGATCCATGACCATGGATCGGTCTTGTCAGATTTGCTATAATTTTCCTATATTTTTCAAATTTTAGACTTTTAAACATCAAGCGAATTCCAATCAATATTTTAAGCATTTCAACGCTTAAATTTCACTAAAACATGATAAAGCAAAAATATACAATCCTAATTTGTGAATGATGTGCAATTAGAAAGCAAAATGGGAATCAAACTCTCTTTGCTTTGGTTTCAAGTCCAAGGGGGCACAGAATGTTTCATGTCTTAAATCCTACAAAACATAATAAATATGAAAGCATTACAAATAAACTTCAAACAACATGATAAACATGAAAGAAAATAAAATGACTCAAAACAGGAGAAATGTTGGGTTACCTTCCAGCAAGCACTTTATTTAAAGTTTAGAGTCAGACTTTTTTATCAACCACATTATGCGATTAGTGTATCCCACAGAGGATTGTTAGAGTTCAAATTGTTGATTAAGTGCACTTGTACTCTTTGTTGGTAGACTTGTGCTTTATTAATTTCAACATATTCTTTCTCTCTTGACTTAGTTTTGCCTCAATACAACAAAATCAACTTTACAAGTGAAATAAGAATATTGAACCGTTTTATGCACATCAATTCCTATCTTTTCACGTTCACAAGTATGTTCTTTTTCTATATTCATTTGTTCAAAATCTATCTCAAATGTAGGAGGATCAAGCAATTGTTCACCATTTTCAAGCAAAACTGCGCCACTTAAGATTTTGAACATCATTTTCTTGCATCAACATGCTTCATTATACCTATTTGGTACTATTTTAAAGTATAAAATTCACAAGTGAGTCCATAAACTCGGTTTATATAAGAATTTTCTAACTTTTCCGAACAAACATTCGCTAAGGGACACCAAAATAATAACCACATATTTCTTTGTCGGCCTTCTGGGACCAGCATCTATATTGAGTATTGTAATTCGCAAAAAAGGGGATTTCGTGCCTGTGAAATTATTATATTTGTTTCTTCTGTCAAATGTTTCCAGCAGTTGCACATGGCCTGTTTTTTCTGTTTTCTTATTTCTATCCTTAACCATTCAAAAAGATGTAGTACAGCTCACATGATTTCCCTCAAAATTTATCATAATATTACTTTTTTTTTTCCTTTGACAAATTTCATCCTTTTTTCTTTTTTTGAGCTTTGCTATTACTACAAGATAGAAAATCATTTTCACTACTTTGTCTCCATTTCTTACAATATTACAGTCCATAAGAGTGATTTAAATATGCAACATGAAAATTTATGTAACTTATGCAACAATAGTGAAATGAGCAAAGTATGTTTGAAAAGGGATCTTTTTAATCACTATAAATCCCGAGGGATTTGAGTGTAATTTACTCTCAAACGCAGCCAGACACATGATCACATGCAACCATCTGTACAAGACAGGTCATGGATGATATTTTTAATTACCAGCACCAAAAATAGAGAATCTTTAAATTAAAAATAAAAATAAAAATAAAAATAAAAATAAAAATAACTCAAGTGCCACTCAAGTTGTGGTAACAGAATCTTACAACAACTTGCTTGTTTACAGATAAAACAACGAGGCTGTCACTTACTAACAGACAAGCCATTAAAGTTTACAGATGGATTGGAAAAACTTTATGGACAACGCTCATTTGTCTTTTTCTTTTTTCTTTTCTTCTTTTTTCCGTTGGAAAATATGTAAAATTTATGCAATATTTTCGCTATCTCTTCTCACATATATGGAATAATAAAAAGATAACATAGATCCTAATAACATGCTCGACAACCATAACGAGCAGGTCTGTCATGATCATTATGTAATATCGACAAGAGAAAACAGACCGCCCAAAAAAGAAAAGGAAAAAAAAGAAAGAAAGACAATAAGAAAACTGAAGTGAAAAAAACAGATATTTTCCAGGAAACTTTTCAGCTTCTGTTCTTGCACTTCTGAACTGCTCTTGGAGCTGAAAAAAAAATGGATTTTGAGATAAGAATTTGCAACAGAAATTATGGAGAAAAAACAAGACAAAAAATAGCCAGATGGAGTAATTAAAGTATATGATACTGTCTAACTTATGTTGCAAGTATAATATAATGACCTTATGAAATTTTACGTGTGATTATGTACCTAAACATGCTCGCAACCAAAAAAAAAGTGTACGTAAAAAACTTTACATTAATATACCTAGTCCAATGGCCTCTGATCCTTTCATTATCCTCAAACGCTTGCATGAATCAACAAACATCCTGAACAAAATAAAAGTATACATTCGTGAGTTTTACATTTTTGAGTTGCGATTTAGAGTTTATTTAGGTTATACAAATTAATAGCAGTAAAGGACTAAAGGAAATTATGAACGTACTCCCATGGAACATCACCAACGAGCATCCAGTCTCCATCCTTGTCCTCGTAAGTAGGAACATAGTCTGATCCATTCAGAAGATCTATCAATTTGCTCACGTTCATGAAGTCCTTGAATTCTTGAGATCCATAGCTTCCTACAATTATCAAAAACCGCAATTCATAAAGATCAGTGAACAATTTTCTACAGATATATATATTTTGCTTATTTTGTCTATTATGAGCATCTAAATTCAACTAAACTTAAATATCATGAACATATATATGCCTAGATTCATATTCATGGACACTAATTGCAGATTGATAGGAATTTTTTTTAAAATTTTGATGACTTAAATAAGGACATACTAGTAGTGGATCACATGTCATCCAAGCTAAGATTTTGATCTTTCTTAGCTAAGATTATAAAATGCTGCTACCACCAATAAAATTCTTTTTTATACTAAGTAATACATGCATATGAATTGATAAAAAGTATTGTTTACCAATTGTAAAGGAACTGAACATTTTGTTAAGGGCTTCAGAAAGCTCTTGGTAGCTCTGGAAGTTCTTTAAATCCACCTTACGCAGGTATGGTGCGCCATCTACGCTGACTTTTACAAACGCTGCTGCAGTACTACTCCCAGATTTCTCAGCTTCTGAGCTGCTGTTCTTCTGTACAGCTAGGATATTCTTCCTGAATGATCTAACTGGTGGCCAACCTACTACTTGAGCCCTGAGATTTGGAAACCATCTTATGAATATTGAATTCCTTATTCTAGCTAAAGTACATATATATGTTGTTAATTATTATTCTTTTTCGAGCCCCTTAAGCACATAAATGGCATGCTTTTGGGATGGACATCTCCCATGGTCAAATTATATTTGAAAATGATTTTGTTCTTGAGCCACTAGGAAAATTATGACTACACTAAAAGATAGATGATTAAGATTTTAAGGTCATTATCTTTCCACATGCTAATTAAGTTGTCAAGGTCCTTCAATTCTGATATTATTCTTCATAAATATTGCCAAAAAGATACTTGAAAGCTTAAACTTCATACCCATATATAAATGGCATCCATATTATCTTCTTTATCAAATTTTTTTCTACATCGTATTTTGAAGTCCTTATACACCTTATTTAAATATCTTGAGCTAGTGCTTTTGTTTAGACTCCTTATCCCACTTTAATATGTCTCATATTAAAGTAATTTTGTGAGAGAAATATATGTTTTATTTACTCATTAACGCTTTTAAAAACAGTACAAGCAATCAAAATTCATAAGATAAGCCTCAAAAAGAAAGAGGCCACAAAAAAAAAAAGAATTAAAGAAAAACCAAACAAACATTTATAATGGAACCAAAAATATGGCCCCCCCAAAAAAAGAAAAATTACTTACTTGGCAGGTGGCTTAGAGGGATTGCTAGAACAAGAGGCAGCAACATTCTTCTCCTTTCCATCAGCCTGAGAATCCTTTGATGCTAAGTGAAGCTTCAAATCAACAGTTTCTGAGAACCCTCTTTTGTTACCATTGTTGTTGATATTCTTCATACTCTCAAAGCCTTCAAGATTTCCATTTCCTCCAGGTAGACCAAGCCTGAGCTCAGTTTCTTCATATTTCAGCCTATTATACTCATTGCACTCTGCACCCATCGTACTTGTCATTTTTCCCACAAAAAGCAGCCGAATTATACTACAATTCTCTCCGATTTTGTGTGTGCTTTTCTTTTCTTTTTACTCTGGGATTTTCACTATTTTCTTGGTACTTGTGAAGTACTATGAACAGTTGCTAACACCTGTTTGTGAGGAGGAGAGAATTTGTGACTCTGTGAGGGATAAAGAAAGCAAATTATGCATGAGAATACTGAACATATATTCAAGGGTTAATAACACTTTGCCCCCTGAACTTAGGGGGTAGTCACACTTTACCCCCCTGAACTTCAAATATATACACTTTACCCCCCAAAACTAGTCAAAGTTAAAAATTCAAAAAAAAAAAGTAAGTGTTATGACATTCTTGCCCTTTTATTAATGAATATATTTATAACATAATATCATTTCTTTTCATTTTTAAAAGATTTATATCTTCTCTATTGTATTAATTATATAAAAATATCAAACTAAAAATTTAAAGAAAGTTAATATTTAGTTTATATCTTTGAAATTTTCCTCTTAGATTAATATGTACTTCTATATATGTTTTGTTTAATTTATTATACTTTAAGTCAAACAAAATCGATAAAAAACACGACACTGAAATAAATTTAATTGTTAAATTTTGTATAAAAATGGTAATACCAAACTCATTTATTTAAAGTAATTTTTTATCATTTTAATTTATTTAAACTTTTAGACTAATATCATTGTCATTTTTATATTTATCAAATTATTCCAATATGAAATTCTTAATTAAAGAATTTCTAATCATTTATTGTTTTGGACTAAATATTTTATTTTTTTTGTTTGACTTATTTATTCTTGTTTGCCCTAGTACTGTATAATGGGCTAACTCTTATTTTTTCCCAAAATATTCTTTGATTAAAAATTTCATATTGGACTAATTCGATAAATATAAAAATGACTATGATATTAGTCCAAAAGTTTAAATAATTTAAAATGATAAAAATTTAGTTCAAATAAATGAGTTTGGTATTACCATTTTTATACAAAGTTTGACAATTAAATTTATTTTAGTGTCATGTTATTCATCGGTTTTGTTTGACTTAAAGTACAATAAATTAAACAAAACATATATAGAAGTACATATTAATCTAAGAGGAAAATTTCAAAGATATAAATTAAGTATTAACTTTCTTTAAATTTTTAGTTTGATATTTTTATATAATTAATACAATAGAGAAGATATAAATCTTTTAAAAATGAAAAGAAATGATATTAAGTTATAAATATATTCATTAATAAAAAGGCAATAATGTCATAACACTCACTTTTTTTTTTAATTCCTAACTTTGACTAGTCTTGGGGGGCAAAGTGTATATATTTGAAATTCAGGGGGGTAAAGTGTGACTATCCCCTAAGTTCAGGGGGGCAAAGTGTTATTAACCCTATATTCAATAATGCGTTTGATGAGTGAACGGAGGAGATGTAAACACGTCGTCAAAAAATATTCGCTGGATCGAACCCGGCTTGTCGGGGAAGTGATGCAATGCATGACGTAATTTAGGGAAGCATGATTGTTTTGAGGCTAATGGACAGAGCATTTGGCTTTGTTTGCCTTTTTTAGGTTTGTTAGGCTCCACTCCACTATTGATTAATAGTGCAAAGGATATGACAAATGAGAATAACATAAATTTTTATTAGGAATAAAGAGAATAAAGGAAAGAAACACACAAGTATTTTGGGCCATATGAGTGAATTATTAAAGGATTTAGATATGCAATATATTGTAGTACAATATTGGCTTTATTTTATGATTTAATTAGGTTTAGTTTTGATATATGATCTTTAAAGTGAGGTGATATTAAATATTTAGTATGTTTTATACTAATATTTGCACAATCTATATTTGGTTGTTTTTATTTTGTCCTTACATGTTATGAGACTTAACCTAATGGCCTTATTAAAAATTAATCAAAGTTTATTTCCACCTTGAATCAAATTTGATGTCATTGTAAAATATTTACCATTAGTTAAGCTGTTAGCTAATTGAGTCATTATACACTTAGCAGATATATATTGTAATGTAGGCTTAGTGACCGAGTTTTGAAAACGATGATATACTGATATAGGATGATCAAGGTAACTAGTCTCATTTCCATTGCATTGGAGAGAATTTCTCTTCATTATATGCTAATAATTTTAAATTTAAAGCTGTATATGAGAATCAGAACCATTCATAACATACATCGTTACTTACTTTAGGTATAAACAGAGTATGACCAATCGTTACAATATTTCTCGTAATTTAATTCAGTTTACACGATCTAAATATTTCTTGGGAATTTAATGATAAAAATAGTCAAAATGGATTTGATTTTTATGTATATTAAAATATTCACCAAAGCAAAAATTTTCACACTATCAAATAATTTTTAAAAATTTTAGCTATTTAGATATAAGCAAAAGGATAACTATTGGAGAGAAAAGTAATGCAGAGGAGTTTAATAAGAGAGAGACTGAGCGACAAAACTCATTTAATTGATATTTGGCACAATTAATTTCTATTGGGACTAATTTGTTTTCTCAACATTTTACCAATTGACCTTTTCTTTGCTCTCCTTGATACTATATGGAAAAAAATTGCATTAGCATCATTTTTATTTTGTCACTTTAGCCCCCAAGTGCCAACATAAGTAACAAAATTGAAGAATTGAATTAATTCATTGTTGAAAACATCATGAACTTTGGTTAGATGAGAGTGGATGAAAATAATAAGGGAAAAATATATATATAATGGCCGTGGAACTTTTACATTTGCTCATTCAACTCTGAAAGTATCCTATTGCTCCAAAAACTTCTGATTATGTATACTTTTTATCCTTTCCATCTATTTCAATTGTTAATCTCTAACGAAATATTTACCCTCTTCTTCTTTTCTTTAGTCACATACCATCTACCATTGGTTAATGATTATCGATCGATGATTGACCACCACTTTTTCAGTGTCAAATTTTGACAAAATTATAATTCTTAGAGAGTGTTTGTTTGGATGTAAAATATTCTTCTTAGAAGATTATTTTTTTAGAAGAATATTTTCCATGAAAAAGGTCATTTTCCTTAAATTTTTTTGCTGTTTGGATGACAATGTGAAAATTTTTTGAAATAGAGTTGTGTTTTTTAATATTATTAAGATGAGATAAAAAGACCAATAACAATTGCAATAAATGTTTGACAAATAATTGAAGATAATTAGAGATTGTTTTATTTGCAATTGATTCAAAAGATACTATAATGTATGTATGGTATGCATAATGATAGTTATACTACTGAGGGACCAAATATGAACAAAAATGAAATGATAAGAATTAAAGACAAAGATTAGTTGGATAATTGAAATTAGAAAAGTAGGTATTTAACATTTAATATCACTCTTGAACTCTTCAAAAAATAATTTACACTCATTGAAGATGAAAGTTGTTTTCAGTATGAGGAAGGAAAATTAGAAAATATTTTATACAAAAAAATATTTTTCAGTGTTTGATAGTAAGCAAAATTCTAAAAATATTTAGGGTAAAACATGTTCAGTCCAACCAACCCCAACAGACCCTTAAACTTCATTTTTCGCATAGAATCCAAATAAGAACTCATGTTTTTCTCTTAATCTCGCTAGATAAGGTTACATTGAAATGAAATATATCGATCCCATCCCTATTTTTAAAATCCTTTACCAAATCTTTAAAATTTTAAGCCAAAATATTTCTTGTAGCGAGAAAAGTTCAAACCCCAAGTTGTGAGATTCCCATTTGCTGGTGGATTTGCAATCTGTAATATTAGAATTAGTCTCATCTAATGAAATTCAAAAAAAAAAAAAATCGAGTCTGTATTTAGAACCTATATGAAATGCAGAGTTTAAGAGTGTAAATTCTTCAAAACTTTTGACATATACAAAGCGGCAATTAACCGCCAATTAATAGTTATCAACGACCATTGACCGGCGGCCGGTAATTGCAATGTTTATCAACAGCTAGCAAAGAAGATGAAGTCAAACTACGCTGTTTTGAACCATATATGCTAAAGATTCTATTGAGTTAACGACCAAAAATTAGATATTTTTAGAAGTTCAGTGGACAATATGATAATCTTAATATTTAAAAGACCGAAAGTATGCAAAAGTAAAATTTCAAGGGCCATTTCTGTAGTTTGCCCAAATAATATTTGAGGTTATGCTTTTCTCTTTCATATGCACCAAGATAACATTGATAAAGGAAGTAAATAAGAGTTGACGCTAAATTTTTCTTTTAAAAAGATTGACGATTAGCAATATATCTTCGATACGTTTTAAATCTCCTTAAGACTACTGATAACATAACGTTGCCAACTGATGAAGACATCAAGGGAGGAAAGTTAAAAATAGTAATTTCTTGTCAGCCAGATCACTTTCTAGATCAAAGCTAAACTTATCACTTTCTAGATCAAAGCTAAAAGTGGATTAAGTTTATCAACTTGTGATGTGCACAACCAATAATACTACCTTTGAAATAATTTCATGTTGCGTATTCAAATTACAAATATTACAACTGGGATGACAGGAACAACTTATACAAAATCAACATGTTCCACAACAATAATAACTTCCTCCAAAAAGGAAAGTATAATCTCTATTAGATCACTTTATCATTCCAAAACGATTGTCAAACTTTTTTTTTTTTTTTTGGTCAAATTATAGCACTTTTGAGACATCTTTGCTGCATTTTACAGGGAAATTTCTTGATAAATATTTCAAGTCACTCTTTTAGATTTTACGGTTAAGCTAGATGGAGTCAGCTGGTTGTTCAATGAAAGAAAGATCATAATTAACTATTTTTATGAGTTCAATAACTTTTTAAAAATAAAGAAAAATTTTTTCTATTTGACTTCACGGCAAAATCCGACAGAGTGACCATAAATAATTATTTTTATGAGTTCAGTAACTTTTTAAAACTAAAAAAAGTGTAATGATCAAAATTTTACAATTGAAATAGTTTAATGGCTAATTAAGTTTTTCGACCACAAAAATTATATATTAGTGATTAGATAGAGTGAAGCAATGTGGTCTATTTTCCACCTTGGGTTTTGAGCTCTTTTTGGGGTGGCAACACCAGAGACATAACACATCCTATATTAGTTTGCCTCGCCACTGGCGGAGACCCATCTGCATGTGCCCAGGTTAACTGGAGCAAAGCGTACGGTTTCGGTCCCAATCAGCCATAAACCCATGTGCTATTGGATCCCTACCGGGAGGGAATGTAAACTTGATTCTCCAACCCAATCATGTGCTCCAGCCGGCATCCAAAAATAACCAAATTAACTCCACATCTACCTAGGATTCAACTCTCAGCAATCACCACCACAAATACAAATGGTAGGGGTTGATAATAAAGTTGGATGCCATCTTAACTGTTCAAATAGTTAATATTAATGTTTATCTCAGAAAAAATATAAATTTTATGTGTACTAGGTATCATCATTGGTGAGTATCTAGAATTAACTTAAATAACTTGGAAAAAATAGAAAGTCAAGCGGTTAGAACTCTATAATTCTAATTGAAAGGTTAGAGGTTCGAATCTGATCAAGACTAAATCCTCTTCCCTCGTTGTAATAGTATAAGTTTGATTAAAAAAAATATCTAAATCACTCAAATAGAAGATTTGGTGTGTTTCAATTTTTGTCAAGCTTGAAACTGCTTATTCCAGTAGCTAATATATACAGAAGTTGCGGCGAACAAAAGTTCCCATCTTAATTCAGCTATATACTACTGTATAGCACAAATTTTTGTTCTCTTTTTTTTTTTTTTTTTTGGTTGGGGTTGGAGTTTGTGTGTGTGTGTGGGGGAGGGGGGGGGGGTTCGGAGGGGCTGATGAGGGGATCCAAATTAGACATTATTTGTCCTCTGTTTGAATCAAACCGACGGGACACGTTTTGATGTTTTCTTAGAATTTGGTTCCATTACAAATATTATTTACTCAAAATTGGGCAAAAGTTTATGCAAAATATTGAGAGATTTTATAAATTTTTTTTTTCGAAGATGTGCATGTTAATTGTGGTTCTCTTGTGGTTTTTCTTCTTTTCGTTTTTTTTTTTTCCCAATAAGGGTTTTGTTAGCTACATCCTACATTCTAGGATGCAGGAAGCTCCTAAATATTGAAACTTTGCCTTTGACGTGACAAAGACAACTTTTATTGACTTTTTATAACCCTTAACTCACGCTAGTGATCGAAAATTTGCTTTGACATGACAAAGATAACTTTAATTAACTTTATTTATTTGCCGATTTTTTTTCTCTTTTATACATCAAAACAATCACGGTAATACTTGTCATCAGGCATTAAAAAAAAATCGTTACTTTGTCATTTATTTGCCAATTCAATTATTGATGGACCAAATATGTCAAATTACGGGCTAAATAATTTTTCTGGAGATTAATAACTGCCTATATGTTTAATCTTTTTTTTTTATTTTTTCAAAATAGGTCATGAAAACGTCTCGAATGCGAAAAAGAGTCTGGCTTTTGAAATCTTTCACATTGCATTCGAATGGATATCAATTCACTTCACAGTTAGACTTGAGACAAGATTCATTTGCAATTTGAATATGTAAAAGAGTCTATTCTTCCTGCCATGCTGTTTAATACTCTTTAATAAAATATTTGTGCCTGACAATTTACAAAATAAAAACAGAAACGGTAGCAAAGTGATCCACTTTCAACACAAACGGTTTGAGTACATTTTGGTCTTCGTCTTTGGTAAATTAAGCTTAAAGCTTTAAATAAGTTTACCACAATTTTTTTTGAATTCCCTAAAACATGGATCTTTTCCCCTTTTTATGCTTGAATTCTCTTTTAATATAGCCCTCTTAGTATATAGTTGTTTTAGTATACTAACTTCCTTGTTTAAGCCCTTTGATTTTTTTTTTAAACTAGTATTTCAACACAGGAGCAAACTTGAAGGATAAGAGCATAATTAAAATAAGTTAAAGTTCTGGGACTCAAATGAAAACTAATCAAGTTTTACTTTATTACCCATTCCCCATTTTCCATTCTCTTTTTTATATAAATCTTTTATTCAAAATATATTTAACTTTACACCATACAACAATCATAACATGTCTAGGGTCGTCTTCTTATCTCCCAAGCCAAAACGAAATAAATGACTAAATACGATTATGGTGATTTTATTGCTCATCCTTCTACTATGCTAAAAATTGTTAATGACATTAATGAACCTCTTTTAATAGCATGATGTTGAGCAATGCAAAACGCAATACAAAAACTCAATTCTAGATGTGACAGCAGCTCATGCTTTATTGCAGTTTTCATTGACGTAAAAGAAATGTAAAAACTAAGTGAAACTGGTGATACATACTGTCGCCTATTTTTAGATGGCAAAGAAATCATCAACATGGGTATTATTACTCCTTAACAATATTAAAAAGTTTTGCAATGTTGTTTAGAGTTCTTTACAAGGCTAATGGTGCACTAGTTACTGTTAGAAGAAGAAAGCGATGATTATCGTATGATCAGACCAAACATGGATTTCATGCTCATATGAATAATTGAAGGTTTTGTTCTTAAAGCTATTTATCATGCATGAATTTGAAGTAGGTAAAATTAACCAAAAGAGCATTTTGATTCTAGTATAGTACACTAAACGGAAAATTTGCCTATGCGGCCAGAAGTCATTTCAAGGACAACTTATCCATTCTGTCAGGCTTCAGTAAAATGTACACATTCAAAGAACCTGGCCAATGTCCATTTTCAAACTGTTAGAAGAACATTTACAATATGTTAAATCAGTATAATTACTATAAATCATTTACGTTCTATAGTTCAAATCTTTACCATTTCGCTTTGCGTTCCAACGAATCAAAAGTTGTTTTGATGTTTGCCCTTCCACCAACTCCTCATAAAGTGCCAAATGACACTCAAATGTTTAAACTATAAGATAACAACCGAACAACTTCAAAAAGTGGGAAGAACAAATTGAAAATCAAATATTTGAGTATTTAATCAACCAGCACACAAATTTACTTATCCGAATCCAATGTCAGAATGCTATGGTGCTAACACGCATTTTTTTGAGGGCCACTGTGAAATTACTCTGATTCTACAGAAATCACGGTCTTATCCAATTCTTTTTCAATGGAAGATCAGATGCAGCCTCGATGGTTAATGATGCTTAGTCTGCCGACTTGCACTAAAAAACACAGAAAGGAAAAGAACGAAAAAGACCACACAAGGGTGTACTGTCATGTCCTAAACAAGGCAGGTCCTTTCAGACCAACCAGGTCAAAAGCCCCTCGTGTGTTAGGGGCCAGTACAGCTCACAAATCAACATAGTTGGGCCATCATTTGTTCTACAAATGAATTTAGAAACGTCATTGTCTTTATACGTTACTCGTGTGCATCGACTCTTTGATGTTAGATTGGGACCTTATCCATATAGGTATAGATGTAGGACTAATCCACAGTTTAGAAACAAGTATAATTGTATTTTTATATGAAAATCCTTATTGTTTTCATGGAAAAGTATACAATACACCACGTGCATTGCCACATGGTGTACTAGAACCAATAATTTATCGCCATGTGGCAATAGTTGGTCATACCTTGTATTATTTGGCGATGTGTGATTGGTTCTAATGCACCACGTGACACGCCACATGACGCGCGTGGTGCATGCAATACTCACTCTTGTTTTCATGGCTTAATACAAGGACATAATTATTGGGGGAATCAGAGTACAGTTGTCGATTATAAAGTTTGTTGCCTTTGCTTTTTCTTTTTATCCACACAAAGTTCAATTTTTAAAGAAGATTCAAAGGAGTAAGATTAGGAACAAATAGAGGGTCAAGTAATTAGAACTATATGATTTCTTTCCAGGACAGCAAGCAGGCGCAACGCATCACAAGAGCAATGACAAGACAGCAAGCAAGCATGGCTCCTGAAGCAACAGGAGGTCACCTAGTTTAGTTATCCTCTTCCCTCAAAACCTCTTATTGTAATAGAATATGATTTCCCATTCTATAAAAAGTAGGATTGTATTTAAAAAATAAAAGTTCTTACAAAAAATATATGTTTAATTTTTACAAAAACTTAAATCTTGTGATTCTGGTTGCTGTTCTTCTTCCCTTCTACCAAGCACGTAAATATCTTTATGTCCATGTATTAGTTTTCTTTTTTATTTTCGTTCGAAATCTAATTGACAAAGCGTGCACAAATCGTTTTGAGTACGAAATAAACAATTCGATGTAATACCCTTGGCTATAGAAGTCATTGAGTATTGTTTAGCTTAAGATGTCCAAACACAAACACTTTTAACAAATAATTACATGTTTCGATCCAAACTGCTTCTCACATAAAATTTTATTGCACTACCGTATGTGTTAAATTTTGTTGGAAAGTGGATCATGATGCAGGAAAAATTCTTACATGGACCCAATCCACGGCTCTATCTATAGATCTTATGGTCCAAAATAGAGTTACGTAAGTATTCTTACATTACTTTCTTATATCGACATGTATCATTATTTTTATGTGGCACTCTTTTAAATCATATGGTTCACAAGTGAAGCCATAGATCTAATCTATATAAGAATTTCTCCGGGATTTAGAATATATCTCCAATTAACAAAGTGATACGTGGCCTAAAGTATGTGGCCATGGGGCCTCACATGTACTATTTGATACAAGTTCATAGCTTAGATTAAAAGGACAAAAAATAGATGGATGAAATTGAACCAACAATGTTAAATTTATAATGAAAAAATGACACCGTTTGAAGTGACAAAGGGCTACATAACATTTTAGGAGAACTACACTACAATTTCTGCATAGTTGCACATTTTATCAAACCAGTTACACACATCTCAACTTGTGGGAAATGAAAGAGGTCCAACTTGCAAGGCCTTGTGTCCAGAGTATGTGAGCTAGAGACACAAGAACAAAACCTAATAATGGATCCACTTCGTCAAAACACTTGAAAGTATAGTAATATGTGGATCTGGGACCTCGCAAGTTGAATCCCTTCCAATTTAGGCCAATTGAAGCTGGTGTAACTGTCCAGTATTTTTGTGTAACTATCCAAAATTTTGTTATAACTGTCTAGCATTAAGATGTAACCACTTTTACATCAAAACGATGTCGTTTTTTATATTTATTTTTTGCCTTGCTGGTTGCATCTCATCCGTCTATTTTTTGAACTTTTAATCTAAACCATTAACTTGTGAGGCCCCTTCTCTGTAATATGTTTATTAATAGACATATAGAATTAATATTTATTTTTATGTCATTCAAGTTGATTAAACTCAATTCAACTTAGAATTTTAAAAGACTCTATTTTTCTACTAATATTGATCGTGTGCTACCAAGAGATAAGCCATGCCTTTTCACGCACGACAAGGAGTTAGGGGACGAGTTCATATTGGGGTCCGACCCAGAAGGATTTGTTGATATTTATTTTTTGGCAGCAACATCTGTTGTCGTCTGGGAGAAACTAATACGGATACAAAGTGCTATGTTTTTCTTTCTTAATGTTTAGCCTTTTATATTTATTTTATGCCTAAATATATTCATTATTTTTACATTTTGATTCAGGATGCAAATGAAGGCGTTAAGGTTGATTTAGGATGCAAATGAAGGCGTTAAGGGGCAAAATGAAAATAATTGCACAATTTTGGATAGTTCCGGCATTGTATCTTTAACTTGACATAATTTTCTCATCCGAGCTTCGATTGAGATGATTCAAGATGCGACCAAAAGTTAAGAAAAATCTCTAAAACGTTCATGCTTTGAGTTTTGAGAAATATTTGATGCATCTGGGTCCAAATTGGGCTTGAAATTTCTGCACCTATACGATTGACTGCTCCGGAACAATCTTTGACCTGCAATTTTAGTACACGGATGTACCATGGATTATTTTTGGAGACTCTAGATTTCTTCACAAAATTATAGCTGGAAATACTACTTTTCTAATTATATTAGGGTTATTAAATATGTAATGTTTTTCTTAATTAGCTAGGTTTGGAAATATTGCTATTTAGGAATTTTTTAAGGAGACTTTTCAAGTGTTGGGGGATTGTATTTGAACGTTGGCAGCAGACAATGCACGTATCTCTTTCCTCTTTTCTTTTGTTGTCCTTTGAGTTCTTGTCCATAGGCATGCTTGGCTAAACTCTTATATTTGATCAAAGAAAACTGCAATAAAATTGTGAGATCTAACTTGTTTTGATTGTTTAATTTATGCTTTGAATATTAAACGGTCTTCTGTGTTTATTTTCATGATTATCTTACTTAACTAATAGGAGGTCTACTAGTTTAATATTTGTTATAATCTATTATTCGATTAGATCTAAATCTATAATTGTCTGATCCCTCTCATTTGTGAAGCGACTAGGACTTAATGATTTGCTATTTCAAAAATCATTACATCTTAGAAAGAACACTCATCGAATTTTAATATAGTGCTTGTATTTGTATTATTTAGTTTCATTGATCTCTCTCATTCTAAAGATTGATACCAACTTAAACCTTTAGTTCTTTACTTAGGTTGTTAAGTCTTTAAAATTAATCAGATAAGTTACTTTCTAATTAATTATAACTAAAAAGAGATAAGAAAACAGTTCCAACGGTGAATATTGAAAGTGTGAACTGATATATACTAGCATCGATGATCAATTATAAAATTCCAATGATAGATGTGGACTTAGATAGAGGCTTGTTTTCTTGATAGATTTCTATACTTTTAATTTTGAACTTATCTTAGTTTTTTGTCTTGTAATTATTTTCATTATATTTAAACCCCCTTTCCAATCCTTGTTCGCAAAGCATAAAATTACGCTAAGTGCTCTTTGTGGGAACGATCCTTATTCTCAGGAATATAGGTTTTATGTTTGGGTGTCAGAAATAGCAAACCAAATTTTGGCGCCTCATACGGCTCCGTCCCGAGCTTCCGTCGTCGGCCGAGGGATTGATTCTAGATGATTTTTGTGTTTTTTATTTTTGTGATTTATTATTCGTGATTTATCATTGCCTTCCTAACCATATATGCCTATTACTCGATTTCCTAATCAAGGTATTTTGTAGTTTGCTCTAGAGATAGAAAGAACCTTGCGTAGGCTAAGGAAGAAAGCTAGACAGGAATTGCAAGAGGACAATTTAGCTCTCAGTTTCCTATTTGCTAGCAATTCAGATATGCAAGAGTATAAAGTCATAATTGAAAATCGAACTTTGAAGAAGCTGGATGCCCTTGATTTGAGCCAACAATCCCTTTGCATAGCATTTTCCATTTAGATACTACTTTTGAATTAAATTCTAAACTAATACATTTCTTGCCCACTTTTTATGGTGTTGCCAGTGAAGATCCTCATAATCATTTAAAAGAATTTCATGTGGTATACACAAGTACAAAACCCATAGGATAACAGAAGAACAAATCAAGTTGAGAGCATTTCTATTTTCATTGAAAAATGTAGCAAATAATTGGCTCTATTACATATCTTCTGGGAGTATTGCCACATGGAACGAGATGAAGAGATTGTTTTTGTAGAAGTATTTTCCAACTTCTAGGAGGCCAATACCAGAAAAGAAATTCGTGGTGTAAGATAGAACAATGGACAGTCTATGTATGAGTACCGTGAACATTTCAAAAAGATACGTGCAATCTGTTCCAATCATCAAATTAGTGAACAGTTACTTATCCAATGTTTCTATGATGGCTTTCTATCCACCAATAGGATTATGATTGATGCTGCTAGTGGAGAAGTGTTGGCAGATAAGACTCTTGAGGCTACTAGAACCTTGATTACAAATATGGCGGCCCCCTCTCAACAATTTGGCACTCGGCAATGCTTCCTCCCTTGAACAACAAATTGCTAATCTAAACTCTTTTATTCGTCAACTGAATCCAGGTAATATGCAAACATTTAAGGCATACGGGATTTGCTCAGTAATGGGGCATCTAACTGATATGTGCCCAATTCTTCTAGAGGAGCTCATTGAGCAAGTAGACGTAGCAAATGGATTTAGATGCAGCAAATGGATTTCTCGGACAACGATAAAGGAATTATGACTCTTATTCCAACATGTATAACCTTGGATAGAGGAATCAACATAATTTTAGCTATCAGCTCACAATTCAAACCCACCCCCCACCCAAGTATCCAACGATATAAGCAGCATACCCTCTTAGACAACAAACAGGCCAAATTTTTATTCTAGTGTGTCTTTAGAAGATATTGTTAAGTCTCTGACTTCTAATATTTTGCAATTTCAATAGCAAATGAAACAATTGCCAAAAAAATAAAAAAGGTATTAGATAACCTCCTCTAAAGCTAAATTTGACACATTCTCTTATTATGAACCGAACAATCCCGTCACCAGTCATGGTGACCATCGTTGCCATCATTGAGACCTCTTACTGGCTTGGTGATTAGCCGCTGGTCATGGTAAGAACTATATGTCGTCTTCTCTTCATTTTCAAAAACTCTCAGTCTTCAATCATTCATTCTAATAGTGAAAACCCTAAAAGTTTTCAAACTCTACACCTGCAAAATTTTCTTCCATTGCATTTTGAACTTATCATCCATTGTCAAAGCGATCAATAACCTCTCTCTAACAAGTTTCTTATTAGTATCTATCATTACTATCTTCAACTGAAAATAACTAGCTTACATCAGAACCCACGCTCTTCACACTTGATGTCCAACCAATCTTTTTGTTGAATCACGATTCAACATCCTCTCTCTATCTAGAACTAAGTTTGTAAGTTGAGATTTACAGTCATCACTGGTTTTGGAATTGTCACAACACTTCTTGACTAGTTATATAGATTCTCTCATTAATCTACCACTCGAAACCCTAGTTTCATCATCATGCCGCTCTTCGTACAGAAAGAAGGTCCACCCACTTTTTCTAACGAAGCTAATTCACTGTTTCTCTTTACAGCAAAACTGTGACTTTAACCCGTCTGGAACTTTATTCTGATTTGAATATGTGACTTTTAATAGACTTCAACCTATACGCGGTTTCTCCCACCACCTACTCGTGGTTTCATTCTATTTTGACTCCACAATTCAAATAGTCAGCATCTGCCCATGGTATTAGCTCACGATTTCTTTTTTTAAGGAGCTATGACCTCTTTTAGCCAGTTCAGATCCTCGGTGCCAACTTTTCCAGTGCCACCCCAGTGTCATTCATCAGGGATTGCCACCTTGCATTCACACTAGGATAGTTATCTAATTAATCTCAAATGTGATAAGTGTGAATGCAAGGTGGCAGTCCCTGGTGAATGGCACTGAAGTGGCACTGGAAAAGCTGACACCGAGGATCTGAACTGCTCTTTTAGCAGAAACAATTAACATTTTCAATTGGCGGCAACCCATGGTTTCTTCAATTTTAAACTAGCACTTCCATGGTAGATCGACTGCCTATGGATAGTCAGCTGCCTGACCAGGCAACACCTCAATAGGTCATGCCATTTGTGAATATCATCTCCTCCAATAATTCCTCTTCCACAACCCAAGTTTTAGCGGGCCGGCTACATTCAAAGGAGTGAGCTAGCTATTGATATCTCTCACCAAGAAATGTTGATTTTATCTAGACCTTTTGAAAATGCATTGATTGGCCGTTCCTCTATGAATCCTTTTGTTGAAGAAGACTTCAATAGGTTATGGGTTCGTGGGACATGGTATATTCAAAATAAGCCAATGAATATGACGAAATGATTCCTCAATTTTCATCCAAATCATTATTTTTCAATTGCACTTGCTTGTATATATATTCTGGTCCTTTCTTTGCTTTTATTTATTTGCATAAGATTGCTACTTTGATTGGTCGACCTCTTCAAGTTGATAGTTTGATGTTAGATTTAGAACAATTTTCTATAACAAGGGTTCTCGTGGAGATTGATGTTGCAAAGAAATTGGTTGAAAGGGTTTGGATTAGGAAGCCTAGTGATTAGTTTTGGCAAGCAATTACGTATGAAAAATGGCCTGAGTTTTGTGGATTTTGCAATCGGACTAACTATGGAAAACAATCGTGTTACACAAAACCAGATTTATGTTCCTTGTGTTGGCTCCGAATCAATAGAAAAGCGAAGATCAAAAGCAGTTGCAGCAACAAGAAATTGGGCTGGGAAATCAACAAGCAAATAAAGACCACCAAGAAGAACAAGGGGCAGTTATTGATTTGGTATGGTTGGGAAATCAAAATGAGGATGTGAAAAACAAGAAATATTATGCTACAATTGGTTCATAGGTTCAACGGCAATTCGTATTATAGAAAGTTCAATAGAGCTAACACTCAAAGAGTAAGGCTAAACATGCTGTAAAGGTTCTTGAGGATCAAGTTTGTATGTGTCGTGCCCCATTTTTCGAAAAAAATGAAAAAAGAAAGTGTGGAAAAGAGATTGGTTTTGTAAAAATAATGTTTTGGAAAATGATTTTATTTTGAATAAAAGAAAAAGAGCCTAAAATAGGACTTTAAAATGAGACGATTTGGGTGCAAAAAATAGAGTCTAAAAAAGGTTTTTAGGAAAAAGGGAGTCTCCACTTGGTATTGAGTTTTGGTGTACCAAGCATAAAAAAAACGGTTTTATGAAAACGGTTTGAAAACAAGAATAAGGCTTTTAAAAAAATAATTTTTTATGAAAAAATAAGACAAGTGAGAAAACCCTTTTTTAGACGACTCCAGGTCTTTAAAAACAAGAGAAAACGAGTTTGGGAGTCACAGTTAAAGAAAGAGAAGGCAATGGCTCGTGTCTAAGGCACCCTTTCAACCTAGATGAAACTAGTTGCAAGGTTTAGTCAAAATTTTCTTAATGTAATCCTAAAACGTATCACATTTGAATGTACTACGTGAATGCAGACCTAGACCTAAAAAGGGATATCGAACGAGGCAAAATGTCCCTTCAAAGTTTAATTAGAATTAGCACATTAATTGCATAACCCAATACTGAGACCTCGAAGGAGTCGCGAGTAATGCAACATGAAATGTAAAAGAAAAGTAAAATATATAGATATAGATATAAGTGATCAAAGAAATGAATACAACATAATAGGTATGGGGAACTAAGAGCACCAAACTTGCCCATTTCCCATGTTCGAAGGCAACTCATCCTAACGTAAGTAGACAAATGACCCATCTGGGTCCTAAAATTCTACATGATATGCAATCTAAATATCATACATTAAATATTTATAGGGGAAAGGGATAATATAAGGGAAAAGTATCACGCAAATGAAAAAAATTCCTAAAAATAGAAAAATGCATGTAAATGAAATGAATTGCACGCAAATGAGACTACGCGTGAGGGGGCCTAAAGGCCTAGCATTGGACTAACCCAATTCTACAAATCCTCACTGGCGTTGGATTAGCGAGAGAACAAAAGAAAACCACATTTGATATTGGAATAGTGTGGAAACATCCCAAAATAACATACATAAAATAAATAAAAATAAATAAACATATAAGCCCATATAGAGCACATAGGAGCACATAACACATAAACATAATATCTAAATGCACTCATCCTAAGGAAAGCAATTAAAACACATAAGTACACAGAAACACATACAACACATAAACCCTAACTATTACATTGAGGAACCTAACTACAATCTAATTGAAGGGAAAATAAAATAAAATATTCTACCTAACCTATCTATTACAATTGCCTAACTAAATACAGATTTTGCTAAATAAAAGTAAAATTTAAATAAAGAAAGATTTATAATCTATCTGTTACATTCATTTGAATAATTGAGAAATAAAATTGAATCGACAGATAAAATTGACAAAGACTTAAAAAAACAAAAATAACAAATAAAGACACATAATAATGATACATAGGAGCACATAAGAAAATAAATAAATAAATGTAATGAAGGTACCTCCTTGGAAGACTCAGGGTAGATAATACTAACAAAACACATAGACACATTAGGGTACCATTATTTTAAACAAATAAAATATAAAAAATAAACTCTACCAAACCAAGGGGAAAAATTGAAAATTCATGCAAGTTAAAGGATCAAATCGACAATTTTGGCAGTCATAGGGGTCAAACTACAAGTTATAGACACAATCGAAAAAGAAATTAAAATGCAAAAAAGATTGTTAGGGGGCATACTAACACCAATTAAAAGAACAACTGAAATGCCAAAAACTAGAAATATAGCTAAATTAATTAATTTAATTAACTTAATTTACTAAATTAATAACTAAGCTAAACTAAGCACTAATTAATGAAACATTAATCTAACTAAATACCAACATAAACTAATTTCCTAATATGAATTTCCATTAAATTAACCAAAAAACTAAAAAAATAAAGTAACACAAACAAACCAACCAACAAGCGAACTATCCCTTTCTTCCCCAAATCACAAAGTGGTTTTTCTTCAGCCAAAATCTCTCGCTCTCATTCGGGTTCCTTGAAACCTGAAGTCCTCCCCTTAAACTTTTCTTCCCTGACATTCTTATCTCCATTGAAACCCAAATCCCACTACAAGAAAAAGGATCATTAGTGACGGCATTTTTCAGTGACGACACGAACTTGTCACTAAAGAAAGCTTTCAATGACAACAATATTCTTGTTACAATTGTGATTTATCTTCTATGACAACAGCAAAATGTCGTCACTGATTGTTTGCTTCCATGTGGCGCCAAATGCATTATCGACAAGACCTAAATGTCATCACTAAATATACATTTATTAATGACAATATTTTTCAAGTTGTCACTGATGACATATGCATATAAAGAATTTGCGACAACAATTTAATGTTGTCACTAAATCCTTCATATCTTATGTATTAGTGACAACTTTTGTCGTCACTGAAAAAGCTAACCTTTTTTGACAATCGCGTGTTGTCACTGAAGTTAGACTTTTTCTTTTATATATCCAAGCTATCTGTGACAATGAAAGTCGTCACTGAAGGCAAAATCTTTACTAACAAGAATTATATGTTGTCACTGATGATATATGCATACAAAGCGTTTGTGACGACAATCTAATGTTGTCACTAAACGCTTGATATTTTTAGTATCAGTGACAACCTCATGTCGTCACTGAAAAACCCAACCTTTTTTGACAACCGCGTGTTGTCACTGAAGTTAGACTTTTTCTTTTATATATCCAAGCTATCTGTGACAATGAAAGTCGTCACTGAAGGCAATATCTTTACTAACAAGAATTATATGTTGTTACTGATGATGTATGTATACAAAGTGTTTGTGACAACAATTTGATGTTGTCACTAAACCCTAGATATCCTATGTATTAGTGACAACCTATTGTCATCACTAAAAAGCCAACCTTTCTGACAACCGCATTTGTTGTCACAAAAGTTGGATTTTTTTTTTAATTTATCCAAGCCATTTGTGACAACCGAGGTCATCACTGAAGCCAAAACCTTTACTGACAATAATTACATATTGTTACTAACGATATATACAAACAAAGTATTTTTGACAACAATTTAGTGTTGTCACTAAAGTTTAAATATCCTATGTATCAGTGACAACCTGTTGTTGTCACTGAAAAGCCAACCTTTTCTGACAATTAAATTTGTTGTCACTGAAGTTGGACTTTTCTCTAAATATATATCAAGCCGTTTGTGACAACCAAGGTCGTTACTGAAGGCAAAACCTTTACTGACAACAATTACACGTTGTCACTGATGATAGATATATACAAAGCATTTGTGACAACAATTTAGTGTTGTCACTGAAGCTTAGATATCCTATATATTAGTGACAACCTGTTGTTGTCACTGAAGTTGGACTATTTTCCTAATGGGATAATTTTAGACACCTCCCTTGAAGTTTTTGATAATTTTGCATACCTCCCCTCACATGTTAAAAATTTTATTTATATCCTTTGAGATTTCTATTCAATAACAAAACAAACCATGACCTATATTATTCTAAAAATGCCGTTTTTAATTAATAAAACAATACAAAAACACAAAGTAATGGTAGAAAATTCTTCCCAATTTGAACTTCTCACTTTTCCTTTTTCATAAATAAATTTTTTGTATTTCTTGTACTAAATAAACTATTGCTAATACCTAAAATAAAATAATCAATTTAATACTTTGAAATTTTCTTAATCGAATAAAAGCCACAAAAACAATACAACATCAAATTAAGTCCAAAATTATTCAATCGAAATATTTTTTGTATTTGAATAATTAAGTATGCTTTCTGTACAAAAACAAAAGAATTAATTAACAAATGGTAGCAATTTTAAAATAACTTTTATCAAAATATTATTTGAATTTGAATAATATAAATGTGCTTTCCATATCAAATATGTGTTGATTTTTAGAGTTTTCTTTTAGTGTAATATATACTTTAATTTTTAAAATGAAAATAAAAAAATTAATCGGGAAAAGGTATTTTAATTAATCAACAAGGGCATTTCTGGAATAATATAGCTCATGTGTTTTGTTATTGAATAGAAATCTCAAGGATATAAATAAAATTTTAAAAATGTGAAGGGAGGTATGTGAAATTATTTGAAGCCTCAATTGAGGTATTTGATATTATATCTTTCATAATATATCCAAGTCGTTTGTGACAACTGAGGTTGTCACTGAAACCAAAATCTTTACTGACAACAATTACATATTGTCACTGATGATAGATATATAAAAGTGTTTGTGACAACAATTTAATGTTGTTACTGAAGCTTAGATTTACTACATATTAGTGACAACCTATTGTCGTTACTGAAAAGCCAATCCTTTCCAACAACCATATTTGTTGTCACTGAAGTAGGACTTTTTTTATTAATATATCTAAGCTGTTTGTGACAACCGAGGTCGTCATTGAAACCAAAACCTTTACCAACAACAATTACATGTTGTTACTAATGATAAATATATACAAAGCGTTTGTGACAACAATTTAATGTTGTCACTGAAGCTTAGATATCCTATGTATCAGTGACAACATGTTGTTGTTACTGAAAAACTAACTTTTTATGATAACCACAATTGTTGTCAATAAAGTTGGGACTTTTTTCTTAATATACACATACACATGTAGTTATGTGTATATATGTGTATATCTATGTGTGTGTATGTGTGTCTATGTATATATATGCATATACAGATATGTGTATGTATGTATGTATGTTTGTATCTATCTATCTATCTATATATTTATGTCTATCTATCTATCTATCTATCTATCTATACACACACACACACAAAGATTATATGTATTTATGCATGTATATATATGTATATACACATTTACATGTATGTATGTTTATATATATATGTATGCGTGTATGTATGTATATGCACATATACATGTATGTATGTATGTATGTATGCACATATACATGTATGTATGTATGTATGTATGTATATGTATGTATTATGTATATATATATGTCTAAATGTGTGTGTATACACATATATGTAGATATATGTATATATGTATGTATGTGTATGCATTTACTTATATGTATATACATACACACACTCACATATCTATATACATATACATACATACATGAATACATACATATACATACATGTATACGTGTGTATATACATAGATATACACAGATACACCGAGAAGGGCAACACTCCTGTATTTTATTAAAATTCAAAGTAAAAATAGGAGGGGGACTTAATATATATATATATATATATATAGAAACACACACATATATGTGTATACACACATACATGTGTGTCTACACGCATGGACACAGATATATAGACACACATATATATGCGTGTACATACACATATATATCTGTGTATGTATACATATATACACATATTATATATATATATAATTTTATACACGTACAAATTTACATTGAGATATATGTACACACATAGAGACATATGTAGACACACACACCTACATACATACGCATACATACAACTGCAATACTTAGAAAATTTTCAGATCTGGAAATAGGATTTGCCCAGCTCCCCTTCCCTCCGCCAAGTTTTCATCCAAAATCAAACTTTCCCCCAAATTTTCACCAAAACTCTCGTCATCTTTTCTAATTTTTCTCTCCTCTCTTCCTCTCCTTTTGGCTATGAAGCAAAATTTCACCAAACTTGAAGGCCGTCGCTTTCACCTGGACCTCAAAGCTACTTTGCCACCGAACCTCTCTCCCTCTCCCTCTCTCTTTCTGTTGCTCTTTGGTAGCGTTTCTTCGTCTCTTCGTAAGTGACTATTGTAAAGCTGGGCTTTGTTTTGTTGAAGGAGAACTCCAGTGAGGATGAGAAAAATGAGGTTTTAGGGCTAATTAGGGGAATTAAAGAGATAAGTTTCCGGCGATTGAGCAGCTAAGTTTCGTGGAGAACTTTTCTCCGGCGAGGGCGAAGGGATTGGATTCTATTATTGGCTTTTCAAAGGGGGTTAATGAATTGGAGGGACTGGATTCTATTATTGGCTTTTCAGAGGAAAAGAAAACGGAAAAAAAAGTAAGTCTTCTCCTTTTCTCTATCCTCAAGACTCCAGCGGAGCAATCCCCTATATACACTTAGCATTTTCTTCTTTGCATAAAAGAGTATCTGACAAACTACTATTCTACTATATGCTTGCAAAATACTTGGGGAAATTCACATAAATACATATATTCCTTGTTCAGTACTAGTTTATACTTGAAATTGAAGTAAAAATAAATCATGGGTTGTGTTTATTTTCTGGGATTTTGGAATTTTTTGGGAGAAAATTTGAGGAAAATGGGTACTGTTTCTGAAATCTTGCAATTTATGGTTTAATTTATTTTTTGTGTTCTTATTCTCAAATAGTTGAGAAAATATGTGACGTATAGATAGGGACAGAGATCATTGGATGACAATTTTACAAATGCGAGAAATGACTCATGTTGCAGTTGCACTGTGGCAGAATCTTTCCACAAAAGCAGGTCATCTCCTAAATTAAGGCAACAAAGAAATTTGGAGATGCTTAGTTTTAGTAGAAGTGTCAACCCACCTGGTGAGAAGGTTGTTGATCATTTATTCCACCGTAGCACCAGTAAATACTCATCCATATATGTTTGTTTTTCTTCAATAACTTTGGAGATCGTAATTTGAGTGAACTGATTTTTTGCTTAACAGCAAAGTTATTCCTGAGATTAGTCACGCTCAAGTATCTAAATTGTCAATTGAGCATGCATCAAATTTGGAAGAGTTATCCTCGCATTCAAATAATAAATCTGTGAGTTACCTTTCTTTCTCATTTCTAATGTAATGGCTCGATTTCTGACTGACTAATATTGTTAAGAGTGTCTATTTTTTTCCAAAGTCGTAATCCGTACTGTTGTTTTATGATCTAGTTTGCAAATACTTGCTTAGCTTAGTAGTAAGAGCTTGGTCTCTCACTTCGTTATGGGATGCCAAGGCTGCATTTTCTGTAAAGTCAATTCATCCATAATCATTGTTCATTTTCTTAATTAATTATGTGGAAATGGCCATACATAGGCATTGACATTTGCACAACCATTGCTATCAATTATACTGGTTAACCATGATTGGGATGTGGCAAAGACTATGTTCTCAATATCATAAATCTATCTCTCTGTTAGACACACACACACCCCCTACAAGGAAGAAGTGACCTTCCTAGACCGTGGACAAAACATGGAACAGGTAACAAGTATCTCTCATGCACTATAAAAGCAAATAATAACTCAAGCTTTTCATGTGACATATATGCCAAAAATTCTGGTCTAAAGTTTAGGAGTTTTGGCTAAGTTGGTGTCTAAACTTGGTTGCAATTGCTCTATATTGCTAGTTCACTGTTGACTACCGGATCAAATTCAGTATCCAATGTCTGTAATCTTTGATTGTAATCTGTAAATTTGAATTTAGTTTAGTTGTTAGCATTGGTTTATAATTTAGTGGAAGTTATTCCTTTAGCTATTAGAACATGGTATACTTTCTTATATGTTTATCTTATTATAATTCAGGAACATTTGGGCTTTAAAAATGTCAAAAAATGGGACACATGATTCAACATTCAGTTTGCGTCTTGGAAAAATCAGTCAAACAGAAGCCTTTTCCATTCCGAAGTGCGTCTCTTCCACTGCCTCCCTTATTAGGTATGTTCTTGTGTTTTGCATATGCAATTTTGTTCCTTCATTTTTGTTGTTTCTGCCTTCTAAAAGGCAGTAAAAAAGGAAAATGAATTGAGAATCACATTGCTTTTCTCCCCTTTCAATCTTTACACCATCTTACAATGTGTGGTGAGTTTCTTACTTGTTTCAGATTTTTTTAACCTAATAATTTTGTGCTTTCTGAAAAAGATCTTTGCATTATTCAAATCAAACCATTTGGTTGTGACCACCGATTATATGGCTCGAGCTTGCTTACCTGCTTTGTTAATGTCAATTGATCAGTCATGATAATGTTACACGCAATGGAACATCAATATAGGCTTAATGTGGGGTCATACTTCATAATTGTTTTTCCTACTAATTCTGTGGGAGATTGTATCCTTCACTATTTACCTACCTTCCTCCTTTTTGGGCTTCCCCTGAACTTTCTGTAGTTTCATATTAGTAAGCTCCCTATGCTATTGATGGAATATTATGTCATGCTAAAGAGAACCATTGCAACTGTTTGGAAGATCATATGGTATTCAGATGGCAAAAAATTTTCTCTTATGGTTTACCATTGTTCAAATTCATGGTGATTCATCTTGAGTGTACACTTGCTACAAATAAGGAATATGTTTGATTGTTTACCGATAAAATAATTACAGTAGTTCATAATGTTGAAGATTTTTATGTCTGAGGGTTATCTTTTTCCTCATTTTAAATATTAAACATACTGTGAAGGTCATGCTTTCAATTTCCACCTCAGCACTATATTTCTTATTTATAGGGTGTGGGGATTAGATTTTCATGTGCTACCTTTTGGTAGGCATGTTCTGACAAGAAAATCCAAGCAAAGTAGCTAATGCATTATTGCTTTTGATTCATTCTGCCATTGTCTAATGCATTTAGACAGCCTGAGATTCATCCAAGTAGCTTGAGTTACCAACCCATCCAATTTACCTACAGAGTGTGATTAACTCTCTTAAAGAAACACCCAAACCATACGGCTACAATTAGCTTAATAACACATACCTAATGATAGATCATGAAAAAATTCCAACCCCTGCAAAATAGGGTCCCAATGGACCAAGAAAACTATCCTTGTAGAAGCAATTTGGAGAGGAACCGTGGGTGGAGCCGTGGGCTTCATTCTTGCGGATCCTCTCGTGGCTTCCTGCGCAGGGTCCATTCGTTTGAGCATAACTTGAGCTATACTCGTTCAAATGCTACAATATTTATACCATTGGAAACTAGATTCAATTTTATATAACTTTTCAGAAGGAACCATTTAAAATTTCGAAGAAAATCCCAGTCAAAATGTGGCCACAATTTAACCCAGTTGCTAGACGATCTGCTGCTAAACCAAGTTCTCAGTCCAGCCAGATGTTGATTTTCAACTCAACATATCTTTCAGAATATATTTCGTATGAGCGTGATGTTTACATGAATAGAAACTAGAATTCAATCACTAAAACTCTTATGAAGGGCTCCAATTCATATCCGAATCATATCAAGCTTAAAATTGGCTTACATATCAGGACTTCACCAACCCTGTTCTTTGTAGGTCCAGATTTTCAGTCAGTTTCCAAACGATTCTGGGATGTCTACATGACGAACAAGAACAAGATTTTCATACCATGAAAAGGCCTTTGAATATAGTTTCTAACACAACAAACGGCATCCATTTTTGAGTTTTCTACACAAATTTATGATCAGTTTTCTAAACCTGCGCAGAGATAACTGTTCATTCGAACTTGCTTAGGTTCTTCCTTTCTTCAACCATGAACTTGCTAATTTCTTGTTGGTTCATTCCTAAACCAGCATATATATGGTCTTTACTTGTTAGTTATGTTCTCCACTAACTTATTAATACATATAAAGAATCAAAAGACCAAGAGTTCTTACCTTCCACTTGACCAACCTTGAAGCCCTCAAGTTTTCTTCCAACTTCCAGCTTTGTCTTCCAGATTTCTTTTCCTTTGTTTCTCTCTTTCTCTTCACGTTTCCCAGCCCTTTCTTCTCTTTTTTCTTTTCTTTTTGTTCACTTAAACCAATTTAGGTAATAGTTAGGATGAGATGGTAGCTTCACTAACCTGTCTCACCTTGTCTTTCTCAAGTGAAAGACACCTCAACTCCAATCGGACATCTCATACTTCTATTGTGTTTTCCAGATTTTCTTCCAGCCTTTCCTTCCTCTGTTGCACGACTTCAAGCAGTCTTTTTCCATCATTTTTCTATCATTTTTATCTCATCTAATCAGCACATTAAGCTGGCTGCTCATAAGGTGCTTGCTTCACCGTACAAACTCCAAGACACCTCCTAGTTGCTTGCAATCTTGTTTGACCAGCCAGTTCCATGACAGATTTTTTTTCTTTGTTTTCTCTTTCCCTTTTCCTTTTCCTTTTCCTTTCTTTGGGCTTCCTACTACGTTTGATTAGCAGCTTGTATGGTATTTAATTCGCCTACTTGCTTCACTAGTTGACTCCCAATTGTGTGACACCTCTTGCTGGAGTTTTTCCACTTCAAGCTTCCAAATTCCAACTCAATTTCTTCTTTCTTTTCCAAGTTTATTAGCCATCATTTTTGGCCAATTTTCCTTTCTTTTAAATCGGCTTATAACAACTTGTTAGTGGCTTGTTAATTGCATAAGCCAACTTAGTTATGTAATACTCATACATGTCAAATTGTTTGAAACTCTAGTTAAACTTCACACTCATCATGTAACAGAAGAAATAATTCCCTATAAATTAAAGTTCAATTGTCCAAAATATGATATTGGATTCGGGTATTTCATGTTTCCTCGGTCAAAACTTTTCTTCTTCGCATGTTGCCGGGGTTATCAAATATGTATGACACATGGCAATAATGAATGGGGAAAGCACTCTTTATATGTAATCAAAAACTTGAAAGGATTGTGTTCTTGAATTTTGACGAACTTGGCTTCTTCTAAAATATAATAGTAGTATTCTTGTTTGCTATGGACCCTTAGATATAGAAAAGTAGATGAAGTGAATGGTAGTTTTGTAAGTCAGGTGAAAAGTTGCTGTCAAAGAAAGAAAGCTTTTGGGCTAATTAGAGTTGCACACTAGTACCAGCAGATGACGGTAACGAGGAAAATGGAATAGAAAGCTGTTAATGAAAATAAATGAATTGGAGAAGGTTGGTTGGTTAAAAGAGACTTTTTGATGAGTAGTCTAGACACCTTCTTTCTTTATCCGTTGTTGATGAATGCAACTGCTTCTAAAATGAGGTCATTCAACAATCCTTCTCCATTTGTCTCTTCTAAATAATTGAAACAATTGTAAAATTTTTACTTTTTTGGCCAAGCCAGGTTTCACCTCTCTCTCATAGTGTAGTTTTAGCTGTGTGCTTAAGATTTAATTTTGTGCCTGGTTTTTGCAAAATAGTATCTCCACTGCATTTTACTTTGCATGTAATAAGTTTGGTTCATCTATCTATAAGGAATAGGAATGAATTGATAGGCATAGAATATCATAAATAACTATAGGAGCTTAGATTTTCATCCATAATAAAAGGATTGGATTGTGACATGCTCATTGATATTTAGATTTTGTGCAAGTGGGAAATTACAATTGTTTGATGTCTTTGTAGTAAACTCTGAAACATCTGAAAAATCAGGGGAAGCTGTCCATTTTTTAAATTCAACTATTAGTTTACCTTCATAAAAGAGAAAAGAAACTTGGAACAATTTGTTAGGGGCTTAATTAGGCCTCAAGGAAAATTCATGTGTAATTGTTGGATTCTAAAATATGGGGCTTAAATTTTATTATTTTTTATTTTGCTTTTTTATTTAAATTTCATATTAAGATATCGTAGCTAATTCCACTATAAACTTTTAATCATATTACGCAGTGACATGAATGTTCGTTAGCTTCAAGCAGTGACATCAACATCCACTCAAAAGTTGGAAAGCAGGTTGAGGTGGCAAATTTTCACTTAAAAGAAAATTTGTTTTGACAACAAGGGATATTTAAAATTATTTTTTATCTTTCTTACTTTTGTTGCTGTTGCAAAGACTTGATTATTGAGATTTTTAGATTGATATAGTGTTATTTTGTAATGCTACAAAGCGTTTGGACAGATTGTAAAAATAGTATGTTAGTTTGATTATATTATGTTTTGTGCATTCAAAAGAGTGTATTGTAAAGTTAGTATATTAAATTATTTCTGTATGGTTTTGAATATTATTTTTGGCAATCGAAAAGATGGTTATTGTATAAATATTGTTATTAATGATATTATGATTGATTTGAGATTCAGTGTTATAATTGTATTTGGATTATGAGTTTTTATTATATACATATTGATCTGTGACAGATTGTGGTGCAGAAATAATAACTATAGTAACAATTAGATGTTGTCACTGAATACAATATAACCAGTGATAATGCTATGTTGTTATTGAATACAATTTGTAGTGACAATGTGATGTCACTAAATACAATTTTAGTGGGTTATGTTGCCACTGAATGGTAACATTTTTAGTCACGACTTTCTTGTTGTCACTGAAGAATGCATTAGTGATGACAGCTTTGTCATTGAATATCATCATTAAAGCATTAGTGACGACACAATCTTGTCAGTGAATTGGTATTGTATCAGTGACAACAAAAGTCATCACTGATGAATGTATCAGTGACAAGAAGTCTTTGTCATTAAATATTGAATGATGGGTGAAATCAAACATTAGTGACGACGCAACCTTGTCACTGAATAGGGACTGTATCAGTGACGACAAAAGTTGTCACCGATGAATGTATTCAGTGACAAGAAGTCTTTGTCATTAAATATTGAATGATGGGTGAAATCAAACATTAGTGACGACAAGGCATTGTAATTAAATAGCGAATGTATTATTGACAATAAAAGTTGTCACTAAAGAACGGATAAGTGACAAGAAAGGTTTGTCATTAAATATTGAATGGTAGTTGAAATAAAGTATTAGTGACGACATAGCTTTGTCATTAAATAGATAATGTATCAGCGACGACAAAAGTTGTCACTAATAAGTAATCAACAGTGACAACAATGTTTGCACTTTCACTGACAAGAAAAAAAAATTGTCACAATTCCAATGACTATTAGTGACGACAGATGTCGTCACTACAAGCCATATATTCAGTGACGACTTTCAATATTGTCACTGTTCACATTTAGTGACAAGCCTTTAGTGACGACTTAGCGATGACATATTTTTTGTCGATAAAAGTTATTAGTGACGACTTATGAATTTTCAGCGACAACTTTTGTTGTCACTGTTGATGATTTTTCTTGTAGTGTCCTAATTCAAGCTTTCAAAATCTATGGAGCTCACAAGAGAAATCATCACAAATTATCAACATCCATGCCAAATCCTCTTTGATTAGGTGATAAACAAGAGGAATTGAAATATGGGAGGCCAAGAATTTACCTTTTGACCACAGGAAGAAGATGTCAATTGTTGATGGTTTTGTGTGGTGACTATGGGCTACTGGTGGCGGTGATGAGCTTGTTTGCAGTGCTACTGCTGTTTGCGACAGAGGGTTTGCGCGGCAGTGATGAGGCAATTAGAGTTGGGGGCCAGTGGTGGTGATTGGTGTGGTGGTTTTTGATTGTTTTAGGGTGTTTGTTGGTTGTGTGTGTGGTGTTGATTGTGTGTGTGATTGTTCATGTGTGTATGGTTTGTATGCAACTGTGTGTGAATTTTATGGCGTGTGAATCTGTGTGACGATGTGCGTGATTCTAACTTTGTGCTTGAGTGAGGCCGTGCGTGTGATTGATTATGGGTGGCTGCTATGACGATGGGTTGAGTGTTAGATCAGGCTGAATTTGGTGGTAGTGATGGCCTAATACGGAGATGTTGTAACTGGTTTTCAGATGGTGATTGAGAATTGTTTAGCTGATGTTTGTATGATGTTTTTTAGACTATTTGGTTGCATTTTATGGCTGAGTGGTTGCAGCTTTGATGTGTGTTTAGATGACTGACGGTGGGGGTTGGAGGATACTACTGTGCTGGATTTTAGTAGTGGAGACTTCAGTCATGGCAGGGCTGCTGATTGGTGAAGGATCGTCTTTTTTTGGCTTATGATGGTGCGATTGCGGAACTGCTTTGGCTGTAATTTGATGGTTGCAAACTCTGCTGTGGGCAACAACCGATGGTGGCAGGGGCTATGAATTGGAGGCGGTTGTTGATGGTCAATGGAATGATGATTGTATTGGGTTGGTGAATGGCGTTTCATGGCTACCTGTCTCTAATCGTGTGTAAGCAGGGGATTACGAGGCTGTGGTGATGGTGTTTTGACAAAAAGTGTTATTGTTTGGCTTTGATGTGGAGCTATGAAGATGGTGATGAACTGGTAGTGTCGCATCCCAAAATCATAGCATGGGTCGGTCCGTGATTGTCGCGCTTTAAAAAAACGGTCCGATCTGGTGATCTTTTTCGAAAAGAATATTTTTAAAAAAAATTATGCGTGTGTGAGGAAAAATCGAGTTTTTATTAAAAATGTGTTATTTAAAAAAATGGTATTTTTTTAACAAAATAAGGGCGGGACTCAAAAGTGTAACAGTTTTGGCCAACTAATTTTGAAAAAGGATTGTATTTTAAAAATAGAGTCAACTCTTGGTATTGAGTTAGGATGTACCAAATCACCCAAAAATCGTTTATCAAAACAAAAATTTTTACAAAAAATATTTAAAAACTCTTTTTCGACTCTGGTCTACGAAAAAACGAGATAAAAAGGTCTGGGAGTCACATTTGAAAAAAGGGAAGGCAAAGGCTCCTACCTAAGGCACCCTTTAACCTAGCCGAAACTAATTGCATGGTTTAATCAAATTTTCCTAAAATGACCCTAAATTCTATCGCATTTGGATCTATCTATATGAATGCAAATCCTAAGTGTAATATGAGTATCGGGAGGATCAAAATATTTCGTCGAGACTTGGTCGGGATTATCGCATTAATTTCAAAACTCTCAATGAGGCCCCGAGAGAGTCGCAAGTGTAAATGCAAAAAGAAAAGAAAAATAGCAATATAGATAATAACTGGTCGAAGAAAGTAAAGATGCAACATAACGGGTACGGGAGGCTAATAACTCGTGACTCAACTTTTTCTACTCAGGGAGGAAGGAATGGCCTGCCAAGCCACTGCTTCCCACGTAAGTAGATGACTATTTCTAGTTGGATCACACAAAATGACCTAAAATATAACCTAGATGTCATGCATTGTCGAATGTTAAAAATAGATAATAATAATAAGATATATACAAAAAATCATGTATCAATAAAAAAAGCCTTAACTTGGCGTGTGAAATGATATGAAATGTACAAGGGGAATGAAACTATCACTAAAATGACTTAAGGGTCTAGCGTTGGACTAACCCTTTCTAGGGATCCCCACTAGTGTTGGACTAACGAGGACGGGAGGAGATCACAACTAGCGTTGAACTAGTGTGGTGACAAAATAATATAAAGCATGATTTAAAATAGTAAAACATAAATCCGAAGCAAATAAGTATATAAAGACATACAAGGGCACGTAGGAGCACATAACATATAAACATGATATTCTAGATGCAAAAATACTAAGAAAAATAGTAAAAGAAATAAACACAAAGCACACAGAAAGCACATAAGCCCTACTATTACACCAGGGGGATTTAGCTTAAAATTTGAAAGGAGAAAAGAAAATAACTTATTTATTACACTTGCTAACTAAATACAAAATTTTGCTAAAAATATAAGAAATATAATCTAACCATTACATTGACTAACTAAATACAAAAATAGACAAAATAAAAGAAATTGTAATCTATCTATTACATTTTTGCCAAAGAATAAAATTTGAAACCAAATAGCATAATGTAAATAAAGTACACAAAAAGTATGCAAAATAAGAAACAGATGAAGAAAATACTTAAAAAATCACATAGAAGCACATTGGAGCACATAAAGAGAAATTACAAGTAATGGTGGGTACCTTTTTTGAAAACCGGGTACTAATATTTAAGAAAATGAACGCACACGTCAAGGTACCATTATTTTGGAAAAACAAAATATAAGAAAGTAAGTTCTATCAAACTAAGGGCTAAAACATAAATTCTAACAAAATTAGGGGAGCAAAGCATAAATTCCAACAAGTGAGAGGCACAAAATATAAATCTAGCAATTTTTGGGTTCAATTGCAATTGGCTAAAACTTAATTAAAAGATAATAGAACTTGGGGGGTCAATTCACAAATAATAGGGACTAAATTACAAAAATTGAGAAGTGATCTGGTGACATAGTGATACAAACCAAAACTAAAGCTTAAACATAAATACATTATAAAACAAAAGAACAAGTGAAAATCCAAAAAAAAAAAAGTTAGTTGACTAACTAACTTTAGTTAGGTCAATTAAACTAGTTAAATGAATTAAAGCCAAATTTAAAAGCAATTAAGAACTAAATTAATTCACTTAGTTACAAATCAGGAACAAATCCAATTAATTGAATAAAATGAAACAAAATGCTAACTCATCCCCACAATTTCTATTTCGGCTTTTCCTTTCTCTGCATTCTAGTCATCAGATTTTGTCCCCCTTTCTCTGATCCTTCCCTATTTCTTTTCTTTCTTTCTCACCGCTCTCTCTAGCTTTCTCTTCTCCACCGAGTCTCTTTCTCTCAATCTCTCTCTCGTTTTTCTTCTTCATCTGTCTTTTTTTAACACCCCTCTCTATTTTTCCTTCTTCCTATATCTTCTTTGTCTTCCTATCTCTTTCTCTTGCTACCTCTCACTAATTTCTCTTCTTTCGACCTCTGTTTTTCTTTCTCCCGTTGTCTTCTTTGCTTTTCTGTTTCTCCTCTTCCTCAGCTCTCTTTGCTCTCGTTATTTTCTCCTGTCTTGAGCCGAGTACCCCCCAAATCTTTCAAATCCATATATAATACATCATAAATTAAACAATTTTTTCACAAAAAAACTTCACTTATTAGATATTAATGGAACGAAATTGACAGATTAAGCAAGAAGTGCACCTGGGTGCAATTGGAAAGGATTCAACGATGCTGGTGGTGGAGGAAACACGGTCAGACGGTTGCTGGGACTAGGATTTGTTGTAGGCAGTGGAATCATTAGAGCTCCAATGTGGAAGAGGAGATGCAGTAGTGGCTTTGAAGTGGTGGTGGTGGCACTTTGGGGATGCCTGTATGCTTGGGTGGTTGATGATGCTTGGCTTTTGTGTGTGGAGGGGTTGTTTTTGGTTGATTGTATGCGTGTGTCTGTGACTGATTTTGTGTGTGCAGAGTGATTTGTGTTGTCTATGTATGTTGTGCGTTGAGAAAATGCCTGTGAGTGTGAACTATAAATGGATGCTTGGGTCTGTAAAGTGCTATCGTGCGTGAGTTTGTGTGTACAGATGTTTTGTTACATGAATAGGCTTTTGTTTGATGATCACTTGTGGCTGTTTTAGGGGCAATTTGGGAGGCTATTATGGGGCTGATTGAATGGTGGAGACGGTGGAAGTGGCAATTGGAATTTGGTGATAGCTGGTTTTTGGGGTCTATTGGTGGCGATTTGGTGTTATGAATGGCACTGCTCTAATGGCCTATGCAGATGGTGGTTGTGATTGGGCGATAGTGATGGTCCAATGATGATGAGGGGTGTTGTCATAGGTGGTGGTAGGCTAATTGGCAGGGAGCTATATGATGGTTGTTTGGGTACCTAAAGGTGGTGGTGATGGGAGCTGCTACTGGAGGTATCCGGTTGGGGTTGGTGGATTAAAGGCCTGGTGATGATTTAGGCATTGGCTTCGAGTTGAAGGCATGATCACTGGTGGTGATGGTAAAATTGAATTGATGGTTTTGTGATGATATTGGACAGTGGTGGAACGGTGGGGATGAACTGGGCTGGTTTTGATTGTTTGCTACCTTGGTTGTTTGGTTAGCTTGTGATGGAAGAAGGCTAGTGGATTAGGGATTTTGTATGGCCGTAGGTGGTGATGGCTGATTGTGGGTGGCTAATTGATGATTTTGGATCACTTTGGTGACTGGTTTTGATGGTGGTTTAAGGGAGTTAAGAGGCTAATGTTTATTTTGCAATTTGTGTGTGCGTGTATTGTCTGTGTGCAGTTGTGTGCGTTTGTGTTTTTATGATATGCATGAGAGTGTGTGAAATCTCTGTGTGTACTGTGTGTGAAATTCTGGCTGTATGTGTTTGTTTGTGTTTGCGGATGTAGCGTGTCTAATGGTGTGTTTGTGAACGTGTGTTAGTGTGTGTGTGTAGTGTGTGAGAGAGAGAAAGTGAATTCATGTGGAAGTGTATGTGAGTGTGTGCAGACGGTGCATATAGGTGTATGAGATTTAGAGAAGTGTGTGTTCTTAGTGTTCTAGGAGTAGACTTGAAAATACACTAGCGTGTATTTTAGGTATTCTTGGTAGAAAAACTAAAATTAAAAACTCTCTCTAGGCTTTTTTATTTTTCATTCTCTTATTTAGTCAAAAAATGGGCTATTTATAATGCAAAAAAGACTTGTCCTCCAATAAATAAGTAAAAAGACTAAAATGCCTCCTAACGAAAAAAATTACCATTTTACCCTAAGAATGATTTTTTTACACAAGAAAATAAAAATAAAAATTAAATTAAAAACTAAAAAGTAAAAAATGTCATGATTTTTCTAGAACACCCAAAAAGTAGAAAAAGCCAAAAAAAATGCAAATAATAAATTTAGTAATAAAATTCAGGTGAAAAAATAAATTTTTGTACAGAATTACAGTTTTGCCCTTAATGCACTATTCACAGAAAAAAATAGAACTTGGTTCCAAAAAAATACCAAAAATTAAAAAATAGCCTTAAAAACCTAAAAAGTGAATTTAGAACCCAAAAATTAGTAGAAAATGAGTTCTGGTTACAAAATGACCGTTTTGCCCTTGAATTGACAAAATTTACAAAAAATAGCTATTATTTTAAAAACCACCAAAAATTGATAAACATGTATGAAAAAATAAAGTATGTCTTTAGAGTCCCCCAAAGAATGGCAAAAATAGTTACATACTAAAAATTACTGTTTTGACCCCAAAATTACTAACTCTGTCATTTTTACTCAAAAATCAGGATTTGATTCCAAATAGTAGAAAAAGGTCTCCCAATGTCAGAAAATGAGTAGTGTGTCAAAATTTAGTGTCTACAGGTAGTTGATAGAGGAAGAGGGGGCAACGATGGTGTGTGTACCATCGCTACCCAAGTGTCTTTGAAAGTGTGTGCGAATGAAAATGTGAACTACTAGAGAGAGTTTGTCTGTTGCACTATAGAGGGTTTGTCTACAATAAAAAATGCGAAACGATGAATGAACGAAACTGTCTATTCCCCTTGATGCCGTGTATAAATACTAGAGAAACTGGACACCCTAAAGACATCTCAAATTTGGCCCAGGCCAATAAGAAAATACAAAAAAAAGTAAAAGTAAAAAATAAAAATAAAATACTCTACATTCACAAATAACATTTTTTTTCCTCAAATTTTCCTCTTTTTTTCTCTTTTTCTTTTCTTCTTCTTTTTTTAATATAAAAAATGTAAAAATCAAAATCGTAACGACAAAAGACAATTAATCCTAAAAATATCGAACCACGATCAAAACCACAAAATTTAAGAAAAAATACTCAAAAGAAAAATAAGAATTAGACACCAAAATAAAATAAAAAATATTTACAAGTCAAAAGTACTATTTTACCCCCCGACTCGACCAATTTAGCACATTTTATACGAAAATTGAAAAATGACCTCAAAAAACAAAAAGTACCCCAAAATGTTAAAAATCTAAATGGTGTGTCAAAAATCGGTGTCTACAGTGTGGATTATCATTAGAGACTTTGCACTTGAAGAGCTCTTTGCGATAGACACAACACAAAGATGATTTGGGAATAGAGTAGCATGGCCTCATTTTGTTGACAAGGAATATGCCAAGGGAAAGTAATCTTTTTCTTGAAATTTATAATCTATTATTTGACTTACTTTTTGACTTATTGGGAAAATAAAAACTTTCTTCAAACCAAAGAAAATAATTGCAAAATACTGGAATTCTAAATCTTCAGGTCTTGTTGATATTCTCTTTCTTTGGGATTTTAATAAAAAATCTCTCCTCCAACTTAAATATACACTAAAAAATAGATTAATTAGCTCTTTCCTCTTAATACCAAAAGATACTCTCTTATGCCAAAAGTGACTTAAGTGCACTTCAACAATGTTCATTTTAATTTCTAAATGCTAAATAGTGGATTTGACTATACGAACATAAAATTTTTTTATAGTATTATAAAAATATTTAATAAATGTATAAATCGTGCCAAATTGAAGCGAAGCCAACCGAGCCAAACTAGACCACACGATTTGGTTTTACTTGAAATTTATATACCCAAATTTTTGATCGTTTAGAAAAGGGATAGTTACACATACCTCCCCTGAGCTTTGTCATAATTACACCTAACTCCCCTCAGGCTTCAAAAATTACACTCACCTTCCTTATTTCAATAATTTTGGTAACAAAAAAATCCATTTTGCTGATGTTAGCAAAAAGACTAATTGAATATCCTAAAATGCCCTTAGAATTTTTTTACTAAAATAAGAAAAACAATTAATTCTTGAAAAATAACAAACTAACTAATTCAACATAAAGTAAAAAATAGCCATAATATTGTCCAATACTACCATCAATGCTCAACAATTATGTAGCCCAATATACCTCTCCCACTTAGTTCTCTAATTTATACATTTTTATCATCTTTTTTATTATTCAAAATATGTCATAAATGAACAAGATAACTATTCAAAAAAAGAGATGATCATAACAATTTGAAAAATTTGTGCTATGTGAATTTACATTATCAAGAGTAAATTAAAGTAAATGCTAGGCTTTTTTTCTCTTCTTATTTTCCTTTTTTCCCGTCTTTTTTCCCTTTCTATTTTCCTATAATTTTTCCTGAGGTAATTATAGTGATATGCAAGGGTGTTTTAGTAATTCCAAGTGCCCAAGGGAGGTAAGTGTAATTTTTGAAATCTGATGAGAAGTAGGTGTAATTACAATAAATCTTAGGGGAAGTATGTGTAATTATTCCTTAAGAAAATACATAAAACCGCACAAAAACCTCTCGGTAACAACCTAGGCCTGTCCGGGCCCTGGGCTCTTGTTGACACTAACCCGATCTCTTAACCGGTTCGTCCGCCGATCCCAAGTTATTTTGTTTCTGACTTAACGCTGTTTGGTTTATGCAGTGATTAAACAGCACTATAGCACCTAACAAGTGAAGCTGTAGTCTCCACTCTCCGCTTCTTCAATCAAACAATGCAGCAGGTCTGTCCCCCAGCAAAATCTTCTATGCAGTTTGACCGTTATTCTACAAGGGTTTCTCATTTTCTATAGAATTTTATGTTTTTTTTTTCTTTTTCTTGGATTTCTTTGATTTACTTTGATTTTTGTGCGGCAATGAAGGCTGGGGCTTCTGGGTCGGATGCGGAAGTGACGTGGGAAGATCAACAGAACATTAACAAGTTTAATAGATTGAACAACCGATTCCACGAGCTTGAAGACGAAATTAAAACGGCCAAGGTCCTTTTTTTGGTCTAATTTTTCAAATATCATATTCTTTAAACCTAGAAATTTTATGGGATTTTCATTTTATTTGTACATGTTTGATAGGTTTTTTGGATTTTGGTAATAGTATATGCAAATCCTGGGTGCAAATTTTAGTGGAGAAATTTTGCTTATTGAATGAACTACAAGAATAGAAATTTATGATATATAGATCAAAATATATTATATCTTTATTTATGTTTTGATTTTTTTTTTTTTTAAATGGCTGTTCGGATGGGATGCATTTGTCTGATAACTTTGGTTTAATGGGAAAAAAATAAGGGTTAAATGTTTTGTCCGTGTACTAGGAAATTGAGGAAGAACGGAACGAAAATAGCACGTAGCTTGCTCTATTTTAGGTGAGAAATTCTTCATCTTTTCTTGGTGAATGATATTATTTAGGCCAGTGATTATAGAGGCATTAGCCGTGTAAAGAAACTATGAAGAAATTCGTGACTTTGGTTTTTATGTTTTTGCTCTTCACTTTCTAAGTTCAGAATGGGACGAATTAGGCATTTGTACCATTCACTTCCTTCAATCCCTGAAATTGGGCGAGAAGCAAAAAGAGCAACTCTTCCTGGCTAAAAAAAATCAATGAGAACTTTGGTTTGTTGCCTACCATTTTTCCTTAAACTTGTCCTTTCCAGATTTCTAGCTAGCCGAACATGTCTGAAACGTCTTGGAAGTATGTGTTTTGTTCTTCATTTTGATTTCGATGATGATGACACATGTAAACTGGCTTGTGTTCGTCTTTACTTTTGTTCTTCAATCCGCATTTGCATTGAATGTTAATCAAACTTCAGTTACTGAAAGAAATGCATTCGTTATTTCTTTTGGTTTTGATCACCACTTTATACATTCATGTTATCTCTTTTTCCATTGACAATGAGAGCCCATATTCTGAGCATTACCATATTTGACTCAACCCCAGAATTTTGAATTTACTTGGATTCATTATTGATCCAAGGTTGATAACTATACAACAATGAAATCTGAAGGCTAAATAATCAGCTATTTTGTATAGTTTCACAACTTTTTTTCTGCTATAGATGCTACTGAGCATATCTGCTATGAGATCGTAATTGCATTCAATCTGTGTTTATTTTGCTCCTACAGCCCATAGCTCTTTTCATTGATCGTACAAGCATCCACAGACTTCCTCCTTGGCCTTTAGGTTTCACGGGTGGGGGTTTGAGGCTTATGCTGAAACCCATTTTTCATTGTTGCCGTGTGTGTTCTCTCTCTCTCATTGTCTCTCTCTGGGGGGGGAGCTTTGCCTCTCTAACTAAGGTTGTAGGTTAGCTTGATTTCGATTTGCATTATGGATTTCTACATTTTCTTTAAAAATTTATGACTACTCAGTCTTCAAAATTACAGAGCATTATCTGGTTTTCTAAAACAAAATTAAGTTCTTTCAAAATCGAAGAAAGTACACTTTTTTCATTGAGAATAAGTTTTTATCTAATTCCTAAGACTGTATGTTACAAATATGCATTTATTATTGTGGGACCTCAAACTATACAATATGATCATTAGTTTTCACATATGTTTGCTCTATAATGATCTACAGCATCTCTGTTATTTCTTTCTTTTTTAGTGGTGATTTGGTTTGACTTTTATATTAACAATATTATAAAATTTTTAATTTGTGTTTGTAATATCTTTCTGCCCGAATATCTTTTCATCCAATTGATACGAGGCCCACGTGTTATTTTGGTAAATTCATATGTTAACCTTAGTTTATTTGGGCAATGATTTTTTGAAGCTTGTGGACTTGCTTATAATTGTGTCAAGCCGATGGAACTAGACACCTTAAATTTAATGATGGCTAACCGAATTGTTGAGCTCCTCATGCATGTTTGAGATGTGTTTTTGTCATTCTGACATGTGTCTAAGATTGGCTCTTAATTTTTAATCACAGTGTAAAGTGAGAGTAGATCAAGAGTGTTGGGGGATACCAGTTCGACCTAGATTCGTTGCCTTTACACATATCCTGAGAATGACTCAAGTGTTGGGCCACATCATATGTTAGCGTGTGCATATCTTAGTGAAGTATGTTGATGTCTGGAACAAGTTGGCCCAGTCAAATAGACATTTAAGATAGTCCTTGTCACGTCTCGGGTCTGTAGGCCCAACACACGACCAGAGTGTTAGCAACCAAGTCTAATTATTTAAGACTCTGTCCTCGTATATTAGCACTAGTCCCATCATGAGTCATTTCACTCAAAAGCTCAATCAAATCATCATTCAATAAGCATATGGCACCACTTATATTCATTCATAATTAAAACAAGAACATATCCACACTCAAGCCAATTGGTATAACAAGTAACTTTTCAAACGTTCGTTTTATCAATCATAGCTTTCATGAAAATTACAAAGGATACAAGTACTACTTATCTCGGTTTGAGCTAGTTCAAATAATTTGCAAATGGATGATCACCTTTTTCGTCTAAAACACACAATTAAACACTCAATTATAAGTTAATTCTATCAATAAATCTTAATTGGAGCTTAACCCTAAACTTAGGACACACAATGGAATGAAGAGGCCTAAAATAGCTGATTTGTGGTTGGGGGATTGATGATCCGCGCTCATGAATCCACCTAGCTCACTTGTGGATGGCCAACAGAACCTGAGCCGCGGGCGCAATGGATGCCAGCCGTAGGTTGGTTGGCCCTAGTTGCAGCTGCGGCTGTGGCTGGTGGAGCCTCACCTACGGCTCGCAAGCAAAGAGTTGCCGCAAGTGAAGACCTCTAGCCCTACCTGCAGCCGAACCTCCCACCTCATGGCTCAAACATGAAAATCTTGTTTTTCCATGACATTCACACACCCAAATCATCAAACACTATGGACAAATTACCCAAACTCAACCAATGACAAAATAGTGTAGAAAACCACCAATAATAATCTAACACAGCTCTTTAATCATAATGCAATCCACTAAACGTCAATTACTCATTAATCATCATACAAAATAGAAAACTCATAATCACTCTTAAGTATAATTGCTACTATTAGCATACCACATAACCCTTAAAATATAATCCACCTTGTTTCATCACTAATCACACCATAATTGCTCATAATTACTATTAATGCAATCCACTAAACGTCAATTACTCATTAATCATCATACAAAATAGAAAACTCATAATCACTCTTAAGTATAATTGCTACTATTAGCATACCACATAACCCTTAAAATATAATCCACCTTGTTTCATCACTAATCACACCATAATTGCTCATAATTACTATTATTAGGCAAAAACCCACATAGGTTAAAGTAAAACTCCAAGAAGTTACCTTGAGTGGTAAGTTGAGTAGAGTCCTCTAGATTCCCCTCTCTTGGTTGCTCTTAATTTGGCAAAATTTTCCCTTAATTAGACAAAAGAAAGTAAGAAATTAGAAGGTCTTAGGGAAAAGTAGAGAGGGCAGGATGAGGAGGCTAATGAAAAGATAATAAAACCCTAATCCTTTTTAGGCATAATACATTTGCTCTAATTACAATTAAGTTCCTCCTCATCTTGCAATTTGTTTTTTCAACTTAATATAGGTCAAATTACCAAATTATCCTTTAATATAAAGTTTCCTTTAATATAGGTCAAATTACCAAATTACATTCTCCCCCTCTAATATAAAGTTTCAACATCAAAATTTACATAACTTGTGATCGAACAATGCTGAATATTTTGCTCACGTTTCCTCTTTAAGTTCCCACGTGGCTTCACCAATACTATGATTTGACTATTGTACTTCGACATATGGAATAGTCATTCTTCTCAAGACTGGTTCCTTGTGATCCACAATCCGAAGAGGCTCTTCCTTGTGGGTCAAGTCTTCATGGATAGATAAAGGTTCATATTCTAATACATGGCTAGATTCGGAAACATACTTTCTCAATTGAGATACATGGAACACATTATGTATTTTGGACAATGCGGGAGCCAAAGCCACTTTATATGCTAACTCTCCAGTTTCTTGCACTTAACTTCCCAATCTTCCCAAATCACATTACCCCTTTCATTGGTGAGACCTTGAGATATACCTTGTTCTCTTGTTAAAATTTCAACGGTATTTTTTTCAAGTTGGCCCAACTTCTTTCTATCATGCGTCGCTTTCATTCTTTCCTTCACCACAGCTATTTTCTCCATGGTGGCTTATACAAGTTTTGGTCTCGTGATGGCTTTCTCACCCACTTCATCCCAATAAAGAGGCGACCTACACTTCCTTCCATACAACGCTTCGCAAAATGTCATGCCAATGCTACTGTGGTAATTGTTGTTATATGAGAACTCTATTAGCATCAAGTAATCTTTCTAATTGCTCCCAAAATCTACCACGCACGCTATGAGCATATTTTCCAATGTCTGAATAATGCGCTCTGATTGCCTATTCGTTTGGGGTGGTACATCGAGCTAAGGTTCAACCGAGTCCCAATGGCTTGTTGAAAGCTCTCCCAAAATCGCGAGGTGAATCATGGGTCACAATCGGACACAATGCTTACGGGGACTCTGTGGTAGCGGACAATGCAATCCATGTAGAGACTCGCCAATGTGTCCATAGAGGCCATAGCAGCTATAGGTAGGAAATGAGCCCGATTTAGTCAATCTATCAATAATTACCCAAATGGTGTCATTATTTCGCCGAGTCTTTGGCATTCCAACGATGAACTCGGTTGGTGTAATATTAAGGACCCAGTTGAACCATAGCACGGCATACCATTCCCAAACGGATGGGCAATTGGAGCACACTATTCAGACATTGGAAGCCATGCTTAAAGCGTGCAAGGTAGATTTTGGGGGTAGTTGGGAAGATTCCCTAATGCTGACAGAATTCTTACACAACAATATTTACCGCAGTAGCATTGGCATGGCACCTTTCGAAGTATTGTATGAGAGGGAGTGTAGGTTGCCCCTGTATTAGGACGAAGTAAGCAAGATTGCCATCACAAGACCGGAACTTGTACAAGCTAGCGTGGAGAATATAGCCGTGGCAAAGGAAAGAATGAAAGCGATGCAAGATAGACAAAGTTGGGCCAACTTGAAAAGAACCATTGGAATTTCAACAAGGGGACAGAGTATATATAAAAGTTTGACCGATGAAAGGGGTAATATGATTTGGGAAAAGTGGAAAGTTAAGTGCAAGATACGTGGGATCGTTCGAGATTTTAGAGAAAGTTAGAGAATTAACATATAAAGTGGCTTTGCCTCCCGCATTGTCCAAAATGCATAATGTGTTCCATGCATCTCAATTGAGAAATTATGTTTCTAACTTTAGTCATATATTGGAATATGAACCGCTATCTATCCATGAAGACTTGACCTACGGGGAGGAGCCTCTTCGGATTGTTAATCGCAAGGACCAAGTCTTGAGAAGAAGGACTATTTCATATCATAATGGTCGTGAAGCCACGTGGAAACTCGAAGAGAAAATATGAGCAAAATATCCGACATTGTTTGATCATTAGGTATGCAAGTTCGAGGTCGAAACTTTCTATAGGAGGGGGAGAATATAATACTAAGGACTCTTAAAGGGTAATTTAACTTATATTAAGTTGGAGAAGCAAATTGCAAGATGAAGAGAGACTTAATTGTAATTAGAGCAAATGAGTTGTGCATAAAGAGGATTAGGGTTTCATTATCGTCTCATTAGCCTCCTCATTTTTTCTCTCTCTACTTTTTCCTAAGACCTTCTAATTTCTTACTTTCCTCTTTCTAATTTAGGAGAAATTTTGCCAAATCAAGGGCAACCGTGAAAGGGGACTCTACTCAACCTATTACTCAAGGTAACCTCTTGGAGTTTCACTTTAATCTGCGTGGGTTTTTGTTTAATGATAGTAATTATGATGTGATCAAACATGGTGGATTATGTTTTAAGGGTTATGTGATATGCTTATAGTAGTGATTATGCTTAGAGTGATTAGGGGTTTTCTATTTTGTATGATGATTAATGAGTAATTAAAGTTTAGTGGATTGGATTCTAATTAATGAGCTGAGTATTATTAGTGGTTTTTTAAACTATTTTGTCATTGATTGAGTTTGGGTTTTTTATCCACAAAGTGTTTGATGATTTAGGTGTGTGAATGTCATAGAAAAACAGTTTTTTCGCGTTTGAGCCATGGACTGCGAGGTTCAGCCGTGGGGCGTTTGAGCTGTGGGCTGGGAGGTTCAGCCACAGGCAAGGCTAGAGGTCCTCACTTGTGGCTTGTAGGCAAAAGCCGCAGGTGAGGCTTCAGCAACCGTGGCTGGGGGTCAACCTACCCACAGCTCACATTCTGCCATGTGTGAGGCCAGTGTCCATCTGTGCTCGGGGTTGGCATCCATTGTGCCCATGGCTCAACTTCTGCTGGCCATCTACGGTTGAGCTGGGTGGATCCATGGGCGTGGATCATCAAACCTCCACTTGCATATCAGTTATTCTAGGCCTCTTCGTTCCATATTGTGTCCTAAGTTTAGAGGTAAACTCCAATTAATATTTCTTGATAGAATTAGCTTATAATTGTGTGTTTTAGGTGAAGAAAGTGATCATGCCTTTGCAGAATACTTGAACTAGCTCGGACCGAAATAAGTAGTACTTGTATCTTTTTGTAATTTTCATAAAAGCTATGACTGATAAAATGAATGTTTGAAAAGCTGCTTCTTATACTAATTGGCTTGAGCATTACTATGTTCTTGTTTTCGCTATGAATGAATATGCGTAGTGCTATATGCTTATTGAATAATAATTTGATTAGGCTCTTGAGTGAAATGGCTCATAAGGGGACTAGTTCCTCAATTGGTGAAGTGTATGATTGTTTGACCGTGCTAACCAACGATAGTTAGCTTTTGACCCGGGCTGACCGGGAGTTAGTTTTTGGCCCTGTTAACCGAATTGTAGTTAACAACTAAATATCTAAGATCATTAGTCGGATTTTTTCTTGAGCTCATTTTGTTCTATGATTTGTGAATTGTGATGCATGTGATTTAACCACGTATTTTTATGACTATCCACTCGGTTGTGTCAAATTTTAAAGGTGGCTCGTACAGGCTCTAGAGATTGCTCCTGTCCTTAGGTCGATGTAGCACTTAGCCCGTATAGCACTTAATTTCTTCACTTTCTTGTGTAGTCGCGGCCCAATACTATAGGCCCAATTTTATCCCGTGCAGAGACCACACGAGATTTCCTTTGATATCATTTTGTCATGCCTTGGGCTTGTAGGCCCAATGCACAACCAAAGTGTCAGCAACCACGTCCAACAATTTGGACTTCGTCCTCGCTTTCCCAAAACGGATATCCTAAGTTAGACTTGAGTGTTTAGACTCAATTTATGCATTGGTCCATGTTGCTTAACATTTCCAATGTAGCACGGGATATCACAATCCTTGCTTTCCAGCCATAATGTAGTATACAAATCATGGCAAGCAATTTTCCAAAATTTCTGAAGGAAGCTTTTAATTTCACCTTCAGAGATGGATGTTGGCCTCAATATACTCTAATAGCCCCCTTGGATCTGGATTACTGTTTTTTATTCTTGCAATTGCTTGACAGTTTTAGGATTGAAGACTGCTTTCCTTGCATTTTATCACTAGATACCTTAAATGATGTTCTAATTTCATTGTAGGCTGATCTGAGAATTTGTGGATAATGGCCTAATGAAGCCCTTTTTAATCATGGATGAAGTGACTCGGTCTCGTTCTGTTTCTATCTGATCTGACTTGTGTTTAGTCTCCAAAGCTCCATCTGCTTCTCGGTTTTCAGGCCTTCACTTCGTGCATTAGTAGGGATATTAGATATCTGGTCACCTTCTTCTATAAGCATCTGCTTGAAGGGAGAAACTGTGGATTGTTCAAGCAGAAAGGATGCTTTTAAGGCATGATGGCATTTCAGGGTGTGTAGTGGGGCTATTAGTTTTGTAGGGAGTGATATGTTGAGTTTTCACATGCTTCAACAGAGTATCTTACTTGACTTGAGATGAAGCTTAAGACTTTAGAGAGGGCATTGGGTTGTAGTATCTTGTGCGATTTTAGTAAACTAATAAAATCATCTACCATTCTCTGCTGTATCTAGGAGAAAAAAATATATAAGTTGCAATTTGCATGTTAAAACTGCCAGTTGGAGTTGGGAGAGTAATATGTGGATGCTGAATGTTGTGTAAAAGTCGGGAAGTATGAAATGAAATGCATTTCAGATATCTAGATGTCAAGGAATTGCTTCAAAATCTTTCTCGAGTCTGAAGGAGCTTTTTCCATGATTCTGTGAATTGAGCTATTACCATGGTGCTAAATTTGTTTTAAACTCAGTTGACTGCTTCTACGAGGCTGAGAGAAATCAAGGTGATAGGACAAGAACCAAAGAGGCTAAAAAGAATAGCTGTCATGGAAGGCTGGGACAACTATTCCTCTTGCTTGCCTCTTTCTTTGGAGTAGAAAAAGAATAGTAGCACCAGGTAAAAAAGACTATGGCAGAAGTAATGCTATAATTCTTATAGCTTTACTGTTATTAGTGGTGGTACTTACCAGGTGCTACAAAAGGCCATGCTTACATATTGAGCACGCAGCAAACTTACAGATGGGCATCATTTTTGCCTCGGTTGGGGATGATTTTGATTCATTACTTATTTTTTCTGGGAAGGTTGCTTTTCTGGGATATTTCTGCTGTCATTATGAAAACTCCCTTCAATGTTGCGTGTGTTGCGTGTAGGTTACTGCAATGAGATATTCTCTTCTGACTTTGTTGCTTTATGACATTTGGTGTCTGGTGTTTTTATATTGTGTCTGCATTTTGTCATACTACAGATATTCTATTAAACGTTTAGACATTGATTTGAAAACCGTTGAAATGCCTTCTTTTCTGATTAAATGCTGCCTCAAAGAGTTAAGCTCAGCATGCCAGTCCAAAAAATTTAGTCTATAAATTCATTTGTTAAGTTTTGGCAATTTTCAGCCAATTCAACAAAGTCTGCAATATTCACACTTTGTTTCTTGATTCATTACTAAATTTGGAACATTTCCTTCTTTTGTTCAGGAGACAAATGATAATCTTGAGGATGCTAGCAACGAGTTAATTCTCACTGATGATGACATAGTGCGTTTCCAAATTGGGGAAGTCTTTGCTCATGTGCCCAAAGAAGAAGTGGAGAGTAGAATAGAAGAGATGAAAGTGGTAACCAGTAAGAATTTGGAGAAATTAGAAGAAGAAAAGGAATCAATAGTCGCTCAAATGGCTGAACTGAAGAAGATTTTGTATGCGAAGTTCAAGGATTCGATCAATCTTGAGGAGGATTAGGAGAAAACATTTCCTTTAATCTTAAATGTGCTTGGCTGGATATTCAGTGTTCTCTGGTGACCTTTTTGTACTCATCTTACGTCTGCTTTGAACTGGATTCCGTTGTTAAAGGATGTACTCTTTCAACAAATTTCTTCCAACTGATGTCAAACGAGTTTTGCTATACTTATCAAGGCCTACCCTTTAGTATTTAAAATTATCTCGACCACCTCTTCTAGTGTGTTTTTGTTCATTCATCCTTGTTTAAGTAAAACGGGATTCCCTTTATTCAAAAACCTAGTTTGAAATTAAATTCATATTTATTCCCAACTATCAGGAACGTTTAGCCATGTAAAATGATATCAAACTTGGTTTTTTTTCGTTGATGTGTGTGTGTGTGTGTGTGTGTGTGTGTGTGAGAGAGAGAGAGAGAGAGAGAGAGAGACTTGGCCCTCCCCTCCTCCTCCTCCTCTCTCTTTTTTTTTTTTTTCCGGTGTGGGGAATAAGGGGATAGAAGAGTTGACAAGAAATGCTAAGCTCAAAAACTTCAAGCCAATGGTTACCTGTTTCTCCTCTTATTATCCAAATAGTAAGGTTCTATTAATTGAAGAATTAACACTTGATACTGAAGAATAGGAGAGCTTAAAATTGAAAGTTGATTTTTAGGAAATAGTATTTGAACCCCTAAGCTTTCAGAATTTGAAATTTTGACCAGAAAAACTTCAAAAGTCACAAAAACTTGGAAATGTGAAAACCATGTTCTCACGGCTTATTGATCAGAATATACGCGAAAATAAAAATGCTTCAAATTGTATAGTTGGTACACGTTGGGTATACGCATACATGCTCGACGTGCTTCTGAAGCACGTCAAGCAAGAAATTTTTTGTTTTTTTTGGCCCACTCGACGTGCTCACCGAGCACATCGAGCTTGGGCCGGTCAGTTGGCCAACTGACCAACTGACCGGAACTCCTTTTTTTTTTAATTTAAAAGTCAAAAATGTTTTTTGATTTTTAATAGAAATTGGATGAATTTTTCCGAGGGTTTAGGGTTTATGGTTAAAATTTGAGTTAGGGTTTAGGGTTTAAATTTAGAGTTTAGGTTTTAAGAATTTAGAAATTGGGATATAGGTCTAACTAATTAAACATATAAATCCTCTTTAAAACCCTAATACTAAACCATAAACATAAGCCCTAAACCCTAAAATAAAAAATCTTAATCATAAACCCTTAAAATAAATTTAAAGTTTAGGGTTAACATATTTAGTTTTTAGAGTTTAAATTTAGTATGTAGGGTTAACATATTTATATGTTTGATTAATTAAGATCAGTGATTTTTTTATATGTTCGATTAATTAAAATTGTTGAATATTTTATAAATGATTTTAAGAATTTTGAACTTTAGGGTTTAAATTGAGTGTTTAGGATTTGAGATTTAGGGTTTAAATAATCGAATAACAAACCCTCCCTGAAAACCCTAAACCTAAAAACCAAAATTCTTAATCCTAAACCCTTAAACCAAATTTAGGGTTTAGGGTTAACCTATTTTACTTGAAGAGTTCAAATTTAGTATTTAGGGTTTAGGTTTTATATCCTCGATTAATTAAGATTGTTGAATATTTTATAAATGATTTTAAGAATTTTGAACTTTAGGGTTTAAATTAAGTGCTTAGGATTTGAGATTTAGGGTTTAAATAATCCAATATACAAACCCTCACTGAAAACCCTAAACCTAAGAACCAAAGTTCTTAATCCTAAGCCATTAAACCAAATTTAGGGTTTAGGGTTAACCTATTTTACTTGAAGAGTTCAAATTTAGTATTTAGGGTTTAGGGTTTATATGTTCGATTAATTAAGATCGTTGAATATTTTACAAACAATTTTAAGAATTTTGAACTTTAGGGTTTAAATTTTGTATTTAGGATTTGAGATTAGGGTTTAAATAATCCAATATACAAACACTCCCTGAAAACCCTAAACCTAAAAACCAAAATTCTTAATCCTAAGCCCTTAAACCAAATTTAGGGTTTAGGGTTAACCTATTAAACATATAACCCTAAATCCCTAAAACAAAATTATTAACTATAATTCTAGTTCGTAAGTAAAAATAACAAAATTAGCAATTATAGACGTAAAATAGTAAATTAAACTAATAGATAAAATGTTGAAGTCTAAAATTACAAAATTTAAAAATTTGTGTAAAAAAATCAACGGCTCAAAACTTAAAAAAAAAATTATTTCTGGCACGACATGCTTTCAAAGCAGGTCGTGCCAAACGGTCAGGCCGGTTAGCCTGACCACTGACCAGCCTGACCAACTTTTCTCAGCTGGTCAGGCGGGTCATCTGGTCAGGCTGACTATGCCTGACCTCGACGTGCTCGGTGAGCACGTCGAGTGGGCAAAAAAAAAAAAAAAAAATTAGCTCGACGTGCTTCAGAAGCACGTTGAGTATAGATTCGTACACCCAACGTGAACTAGCTATACAATTTGAAGCATTTTTATTTTCGCGTATATTCTGATCAATAAGCCTGTTCTCACACATTTAAAATTAAATGAAGGGCAGGACCACAAGAAGTCTTCAACCGCATAGCAATGAATCTTACCCTCTGCATTTTCAAACCACCAAACACCAGTGAGATATAGAGCCATAAATGCTTTGTTGATGAATTATTGTTTGAAATGAAGATGATTCTGATTATTGTCTTCAACATTCAATAAAGGGAAAACAATATTACTTTTAGTAAGTTGCTGTTCTGTACTTGATCCAAGTGAGCACACCTATCGGATTTTCTCTCTAAAAAAACTTTGGCCACTATTTCTAGGCCACCGGAAATTATTAAAGATTTTGAACTATTAATACTGTTTTAATGGATATATCTGTTGCATTGTCTTTCTATGAATAGAATTCTATGAGACTCAAAACACTTTGGCCCTCTATTTACCGGCCATGAAAAATAATTGAGGTTCAATACCATTATTGCTTTCTTGATGAATTATATGCCAAGAAATGTATATTTAAAATCTAGAAATATATTTACAAATGCAAGAATGAATTTTATCAATTAAGATAATTTTAGAGTAACACAATAATGTTTCGAGGCACAAGAATTTATTGATTACTAAGTTTCATATTCGCTTATATTCTTATATTAAGTAGTAAGTTTCTTAATATGATATTATGGGTTTTATTCAAAAAAAAATTCTTACGTTAAAGAATAGTCATCAGTTACATCTACTTACTATTTCTTGAAACAATCAAAGGATTATTGTTTGAAATGTATACAGACACTAGTTTAATTTTTCGAACAAAAATGGACAACAATTATAAGTAGAGCATTTCAAATAATTGTATCAGTTGAACTTGAACCATTAGCTGGTTAAAAGGTATTCTAAATCTATGACAGACTTTGGAGTGAAACTTTTACTTACTGTCTCTTTAATTGGGTTAGAAGTATCTTACTCGTGCACATTCCCAGTTTAGAAATGCAATTTACAAAGTCTAAGTAACCGTTTTGTTCAAATTCCTTCGTCATTATAACTATGTATATTATTAACTCCACTATGAGTATGGGTTTTGATGATTCTCCCTAACATATTAGTAATGGAATAGGTATCATTCCCTTCAAAACGGTTAATGACTTTGATAGAGTAATATTTTTTAGGGTAATTATAGAGATCCCAATTAATCACTTTTATTCTTATTAAAAGATAATAATAATTATTTTTCAAACATTAATAACAGATGTCAGTACTATTCGTACCTATTCCCCTCCTTGATTCCTTAGACCAAATACCCCCAAGTACAATTTGGCCATGGGCCTTGAATCCAAGCACTTCGAAGCCTTTGTAAAACCAGTCTAAATTTACAGTGCCTATAAGAAAAAAAAACTTAGGCACTACAAAATTTTATTACTACACTGCAACATAGTATGGTAATTTCTGTTGACTTTTAATGCCATAGCTTGTGAATATTCCTTCACCTTCACCTTCACCTTCACCTACAATTTTTTCTCAGAATGAATAAAAGATTGAACAGTTAGAATTCTACGACTCCACTTCAGAAGTCGGGTGTTCGAATATCACCATCACCATTCCTTTCCTAATGTAATAATATAGGTTTCATAAAAAGAAAAAAACAGGGTCAAAGATTCGAATTCCACTATCACTATTCATTCCCCAATGTAATAGTATAGATTTGATAAAAGAAAAAAAAAAGTTTCTTTTCTGCGCGGTGCATTTTACATCTATCAACTAGGATGTAATAATATAATGGAATAAGTGATCTTCGTTTGTGCATAAATTTAAAACAAGTTGAAGCGTCAATAGCGAAGGGTGCTAGTTTGGAGTAGTATTTGACCGTACTTGATTTTCTGGAAAATCAAAATCAAAATAATCAATTTTGACAAATAGTGTTTGGGAACTTTCAATTACACCTAAATTCATATATTATTGCAAAAATGGATTGCTAAACGCATGAAAAATAGCATTTGATATCTAAGCACTCCCGAAAATGAGGGTTAATATTTGTGGTTTTATAAAATGTCAGACAATTTTAGCATGTCACAGAGATTTAAAAAAAAAAATCAAAGTATTTGGTTCCTACCTAGAAAAACAATCAGAATTTGTCCCAAATAATGTAATAAATTTAAAAATTAAGAGAAGCAGTAGAAGAGAAATCCATTTTCCGCACCGTACTAATACGTGGAGGGAGAGAGAGAACAATTAACCGTTATAACACTTTCATAACAAAATAGCATACTAATTATCTACTACATATGAAGACTAGAGGAAGATTTGGTGAAATATTAATTTTAATGACTTCTCAAAAATGTCTTCATAGTAATAGTAAACACATTAAAAAGGAAAAACTATTATAAATAATCATTTCAATAATTTAACGACCATCTCACTATTCCTGCATAAGTATACTTCAATCATTTTAGTACAAATAATGTAAAAAATGTGGGATATTCTCTCGGAGGAATCACAAGTCGCCTCAAATCCAAAGCACAAAAAATTTTAAATTTGTGCTAAATTTCCTTTTAATTCAAAATGTTAATTTATTAATTATTATACTTTGCCAAGAATATCACCAAAAAAAAAAAATAATCATCTGACTTTTAAATTCACTATAATATAGACTCGGAAAAACACTAATTTATATTTGAGTTCGAATTAAAATTATGATTCAAGTGAAGAGACAGAAACCAATTTATTTTTTACTATAGGGCCATTAGTTCTAAGAGTCGATTGGATTCCCTAAAATATTGTTTCTCATTATTGAGAAGGGGTGACAAAGATAAAATACGAAGCTTGTTTCTTAGCAATAGTAATTAATCTTCCTACCCCCAAATTTACCCAATATAGCCTGGGGGAACAATTGCTCCTCTTCTGTCAGTGCTCACTTTCACTCCTCCCCCACAACCCATCAAATATACAAGAAAAAGTCCAATAAATACAACTCTGCAGATTTAAGCAGCCAACTTACTGAAAACCAAAACAAAAATCTATTCTATATCCCCCAACCCAAACACATCTCTGGAAAAGCATCACACTGGCAAAATCTTGAAAGTACAAAAAAATGGCAATCTCCACCATCTCCATCTCATCAGTTCTACCCCTCTCTACACCAAGACCCTCTTTCTCCTCTTCGTTCTCTTCCTCCAGCTCACTCTTCCTCAGAACGAACCAGTCCAACCCTTTTCTGGGTTCCCTCCAAAGCTCTACCAAAATTAACAGTAATAGCAGAAAAAGGAGAGCCCTTTCTTGCACCTGCTTGTTTGGGCTTGGTGTCCCAGAACTTGTGGTCATTGCGGGTGTCGCCGCCCTCGTTTTTGGTCCCAAGAAGTTGCCGGAAGTCGGTAGGAGTATTGGCAAGACTGTCAAGAGCTTTCAACAGGTCCTCTTCTTTTTTACCATTTTTCTTCACTTATTTATATGGGATTGTGGTAAAATTGGAAAATTTAAGAAGACAAAACTCCATTCGGATTGCATTTCTTTTTTTCTCGAAAAGCATGTTTTAAAAAACTGTAAACACGTTTCCCAACTACTGCTTTTATTTTCCATAAAGATTTACCTTAAAAATTACTTAACAGTAAATTTTTCTAAAAATACCTCTAAAAATAACCATCTAAATGGTGAAGTTTTATATGTAGTTGTGTACTTATTATTTCTATGTATTGATTGGGATTGTTGCAGATTTGTTGATTAGCTAGGGGGATAACGGTATGACTGATGTTAGAAAGGTTAGGATATATTGGTATTTTACGGAACGAGGCATGATTAACTTCTGATAGATGCAAGCATAAGTAGTAATTACTTCAAATCATACAAATCCAAAGCTGGTTTGGTTGTATTTATATAAACTTTCATGCTTAACTAAATTTTGAATTGGCCAGAGTATACATCTTAGGAAAATGTCTTCTTGTATATCACTGAAGAAATATATGTTTTGGTCCACGATTTACGCTTCAATTTAATACTTTCGGTAAATAGGATATTGTTTTAAAATATCCAAAGGTAGGCTTTCACAAAATTTTGTTTCATTTAGAAGTTGCTAGCTAGTGTAAGTGCTTTGTTTTACGCTCCTCGGCATTGGATTTTTTCTTCCTTTATTGTTCTACTTTGTAGTGTTGTGCAACGCGTCATCTCATTATTAGCTTTAGTTGTGGCTTTGGTAAGTTTAAGAAATGACAAATGCTACAACTTTAGGAACCTTGAAGGGCAAGTGGTTCAGAGGATTACTAGATGTATGAAATGTGTAGAAGAGCAATAGAATGGAAACCTTAGGGGTTGAATTGAAGACTTAAATGGCCATTTCGCAATGAAAAGCTGGATGAGCTTTCTACAAAATTGGCTATTAGGCATGAAGTTGTGTTGCCTATGTTAGCTGCTTGCCTACTTGGTGGGTTAGAATATGTGGCTGTTATCTTAGTACTGAAGAGAAAACTAAGCAAGCGTCTGAATATTGTGCAGAATGCTAGTACTAAGGGATAACATGTAGAATGCTAGTAATTGATTGTCAAATAGTGATATCTCTTGTGGCAGCAAATTTTTGGATCTTATAGATGTGAAGCCGCAAAAAGATTAAGAAACTTTGAAGAAAAGTTCTATTATGTGAAGATTTGTAAGCTTAAAAGATTGACCAAGACAATGTGAAACATAGCTTGAGGAAACTGAGAAGTTGAACAAAAACAAAAGAAAGAAAGGTACAACTGGATAGTCGATATCATGTAATTTCTAAACATAGATCTATATCATTAGAGTTCAGGTAATGAGGAGTTACAAAAGAACAATGCTTCTAAATCATGGTTGTGATCTAATAAGCTTTTGAGCGAAAATAAGATTAATAGTCATCTAACATACGCCTCTCTCTCGCTCACTCTCTCTCTCTCTCTCTCTCTCTCTCTCTCTCTCTCTCTCTCACACACACACACGCGCGCGCGCGCGCGCAAAAAAAAAAAAAATAGAAGCAAAGGTAAAGAAGCTTCAGGAGGGTTTAACTGTCTTCTACTCATGGGGCTGGTAATAATCTGTATTTTGTAGATTGAGAAGTTTTTTATTTGAAAGTGGATGCTACATTCAGTGAAACTAATGATGATCAGAAGGAAAGCTAATATGGGGAAGGCAATTAGAAAATTTTCTCACTAATGTATAGCATTAACGAAATTTTTTAAGATAGGAAGCCACAATTGTGTGATTATCAAGTACTTACATGTAAGGGAAAATAACACAAAATGGTCCCTCACATATGGGGGCAAAAAAGTCATTTTTTGGTCCCTTACATTTAAACAATGTAAAATGGTCCCTCACATTTTCAAAACATAGCAATTCTATCCCAGCACCTATTTCCAGCCAAATTTCCAACTGAAAAAACACATGCCCTGTTCACATGCATGTAATTTTAGGGGCACAATGGGGAGTAAAATAACCTTTGCCCCCAAAATGAAGCCACATGCCAAGCACAGGACTTCTTTCTCCAATTTTTTACCCTAATCACATCAAGTAGGAAGTAGGTGATCTTATGGGTGATCATCAATATGAATAACAAAAGGGCCAACGCATAAAATGAATAATTTTAATGTTAGTATTTCCCTATGTCCAAATGAGATGGATAAGGCTGACATAATCTCCAGAAGTTGTACAATCAAAGCATCTAAAGACTTTACAATTGTTTACAAATGCAAATGCGCCGTCACCCTCAACTACAGCTCCTGTCTATCCCCACTGGATAAGAAGAGTGCCAAGCCCCTTGGAATGAGTAGTCCATCTTGACTTTCATGAACTTTCTTTACACCCATTTAGGCAATTGTATGAACCAACGAACTGCTCTGGTTTCTCCATTTACTGCCAATAACAAGAATTTTTTCAGATATGGTTCAAATATTAGGTTTCTATTTTCCAATTGATGTAAGTAGGGTTGACATTAGGGAAAGAAGTCATGTACTTGGCATGTGGTTTTATTTTGGAGGACAATGTTGTTTTACTTCCCATTTTGTCGCTGAAATTATGTGCATGTGAATGGAGCGTCCACTTTTTAGTTGGAAATTTGGCTGGAGAGGGGTGCAGTGATCAAATTGCTGAAGGAGCTGTTTTGCATCGTTTTAAATGTGAGGGACCAAAAGAAGATTTTCTTGAAGTGTGAGGGACCGTTTTGGTCATCTTTCCTACATGTAATTTACGCTGATCACTTGTATGTTGTAAATTGGACCTCTAGGGTGGATACAGAGGGGTGGCACAAAATATGTCTGTGGCTACTATCTTTTAATTAGTATTTGGCTAAATTGCTGGATGGGATCTGTAGCTGACGTTAGGACTTTCAAGCTTTGATTTTAGGCATTCCATTCTATGGGAAGAGAGAGCTTCAATGTAATATCTAATAAAGCTTGTTTTGAGTTGGGGTTTTAAAAATTTATCTGACCTATTAAAATATTTAGCATTATCATATAGTTAATTAAAAGTAGCAAGAAAGAAATAAATAACAACAACGACAAAAGCATTCAGTAAAACTTGCACAAGGAATTTAATTACTTTAATCTACATTTCTAACCACAATTGTTTGTACAACCCATTATACTATGAACGAAGTGCAATGCTACTCACCTGACCTTTCAAATGGTTAGGTTTGCTTACCGGTGTGGTTAAATGCAAGATGCAGTTTTCTTCTCTCTCTCTCTCTCCCCCCCCCCCCCCCCCCCCCCATGCCAAAAAAAAAAAATCAACCCTATCCCCGTGGTACTGGGGGGTTGAATGATGCAGCTGTTGATTATGACAACAGTATGCTTTGGCTTTCATTACATGTTTCCTTGTCTGCAATTAGTGGCTGTAGGACATATGTAGTAAGCTTTTGCCAATGCATATATAGTCTGTTGTTTAACAATTTTAAGTGCGGAGAGAATGAGATATGGAGGGACTTCAGATCTTTCAGTAGTTAGCATTTGTTTTCCTCTGAATGTTGAAAGAATATACATAAAAAGCAACTCTTTAAATGAGAATTTTGTGCTGCATCTCTGAAGAAGAGTTTGTGGATAAGTTGGAATCTACTGTTGTTTTTGTTATACAAAATGTTGAAAGAATATACATAAAAAAGCAACTCTTTAAATGAGAATTTTGTGCTGCATCTCTAAAGAAGAGTTTGTGGATAAGTTGGAATCTACTGTTGTTTTTGTTATACAAATTATCAGGAATCTGTTGATAGGAACTGTAAGAGTAAAAGTTGTAGAAGAAGAAGGCACAAAGGAAAAGTAAGACACAGAATATCTGCAATTCTTGAAACAGATAGAATTCAACACAATGTTATTTTTGTTTCTTCCCATTCAACCTTTTTTCCTGTTAACACTTGTATAATTAACTTGGTGGCCATAAGTTAAACATGCTAAAGGCTAAGATAAGTATAAATTTATGTTTGACCCCAACACTTATTTACAACTACTAGAAACTCTGATCTCTGATATTACAATTCTTGACCTGAAATGGCTCGGTATCTTACTCCATTGAGCTACTTCAGCCTATGTTGAAATTGCAAAAATTTGAATTCAACATTCCAAACTTGCAAAAATGCAGAGAAAACCAAAAACCGAGCTTAATAGCTACTTATAATAGTCGAAAACACTAAAACTGTTGGCTGTTTCATTTAGACCAAAAGTTTTTGTTAACTGGTGTAGTCTTAGTCTTGGTCTTAGGATACTAGTAGCGAGATTGTGGTTTTTCTAATCTGATGATTGTCTCTACATGATACTCATTCTCCTAAGGTGGCACTTATTTGATTGGTACAAAGTGGATAACAATGAAATACACCAAAAGTTTTCTCCTTTCCTTTCTTCTGAGCTGTACAACTGAAGAAATGAACTGAGATTCTTTTCTACCCTTTTCTCTCCTACACTTGCAACCAGTAGAATTTTTGAATCTTTTTCCTAATCTCTTGCCTTTTTTCCCCCCTTTTCTTTAGTGATTAACATTTTCTGTTCTTAATATTCTCTCTCCTAGATCAAGAATATAGTAATATAGCTATACAATGTTACAAAACATTCACCATTTTAAATCCCTGTTTCATGAAAACCTTTTCTCTGCTAATTTTCAGCCAAAGACATATTAGTTGATAGATCAGAATATCTCATTCTCCAAAACCAATTCGGTGGTGTGGAGTTCTATTTCTTCAAATTCACTTACATTAGGATTATTTTATCATGTAGAATGTGGTATCTTGTGTTTTATGATACATCAATGCCTTTCAAATTTATCCTGTAAAGTGTTGTGAAGTTCTGTCATCACATTAATGACCTTGGCGTGGAGTTCAGTTCAAAAGGATGCTATGTCTATTCATTTTCATGTAGTCAGTGAACTTATAGTTTGTAAAGGCTATTAATGACCTTGTTTGTTTATGTCTCTGGTGTTCCATGACATGAGCTTGCAAGCACTTTTAACAGAAAACAACATTAGATCTTTGCAGTGCATTTTTAACAGAAAGGAAACACGAAGTTAAAGTAGTTAAATCTTCCTTATCATATGCACGAAACCTGATCCTTTTAATGCTATGACAATTATATTTGTCTGTTACCTTTTATCTTTCTTGCCTTTCCTCACCGTCCCAAAATTGAAAAAATAAAAATCAACCAAATAGATTATATAATTATATTACGACATTATTGACTTACCTTAGCCGCAGGCTGCAAAGGAGTTTGAATCTGAACTGAAAAAAGATCCTGAATCAGTTGGGGAGATCCCTGCTGAGGTCAAAGCAGCCGGTGATGAAGAAGGGAAAGATGCTAAAGTCTCAAGCGTTAAGGAGAGTTGATAAACTTGTGAACATGGTATAATAGCTTTTAGGTTCTTGCTATAGCTACTAGTTATGCGTGCAACATATTCATTTCAGATTCAGATGACTTGTGCAATCAGATGCTTTGAATAAGATGAATATATTGTTTTATTTCTATGTTCATGGAAGGACTATCAGCATTGAATGATCCACCTTTAGCCAGAATACGTCTGTTAAGATAATAGAAATCATACAGTTAGTTATATGGTACTGATATTTCCACAGTACCCTTTTTCACTTTATACGTACCATGAATTGGTTGGATGGCAATCCTTATTAACGAATTCATTTCCTAAACATCACAGTACCCTTTTTCACTTTATACGTACCATGAATTGGTTGGACGGCAATCCTAATTAACGAATTCATTCCCTAAACAACGGACCTCTGGTATAGGGGTGGTGGGCAAAAATACCCGCCGATCCGAAAACTCGCTCGACCCAATACAACCTGATCCTAAAAATAGGATATCCGATCCTCTCTTTGCTTAGCAAGTCAGATTAGGGTCGGGCACTCGCAAGAATCGAGTTGGATACGGGTCAAAAAAATAAAAACCCGCGGGTACTCGACCCGACCCGAGGTATATTATGTAAATATTAAAAATATAGAAACTTCATCGTAATTTTATGGGTTAATTACACTTTGCCCCCCTGAACTTTGGGGGCAATTACACTTTACCCTCTGAATTTTGATTTTATGCACTTTGCCCCTCCCAATGATTCGTCAAACGTTACACATAAGTTTTCCATCAAAAAATTGTGACGAAATAACATTAATGCCCTTGAATAATAGTTGGATTTAATTAGTGGAGTAACACTTTGCCCCCAAAGTTGTGTGTGTATATATATATGCATCCCATGAAGATCGGTCAATGATTAGAAACAGTATTTTTGTCCAAAAATATTAGTAAATAACGGTAATACCCGCACAAAATGATTATATGGCAATAATCGAGGAAAAATGATTAAAATATATAATAATATAGTTAAAATAAATAAAAACTTTAAAAATTACCAAATTTTTATAAAAAAATTATAAATATAAGAAATCTACGATATATATCAGATTAAGAATTTAAAGCGGAAAACCGCTTGAGACACATAGGCCTAACTTGGCAATACAAAAATTTGAAATAACTAAAAAACAAAATCAAAAAGTTACCAACATACATTGATATCTTTAAGATCACGTAAAATGAATTGAGGAGTTAAAGTTATTCAAAAAGTGAATATTAGTATAAAAAAATGTAAGTTGTAGCTAAATTAAAAACACATTCGTACATATATGCCAAATAAGCATAGTGCAATCGTGTTGCTTTTACGCTCTAACAACTTGTTCAAAATTGATGGTTTATTAATTGCAACCTTTATATTTAATTTGTCATCATTACTTTCAAATGCAAATTTTGACAAATGCTTACAATTTTGTGTTTCTTTCTAATTTATTTGTATTAATTTAATATTATTAAAACAAAAAATACTAATAAAATTATCTGTGATAATTTTTTTGTTTGTAATATTATAAAATTTTTAATTATTGAAGAATTACATTACATTTATATAAAAATTGTTTTAGAATGAAATGTGTTAGTTTCAAAAAATTATATAAATAATATAAGTTTATAACTGATTTGCATATATTTAAAATAAAATTGTAAATTGTTAAACACAAAAGTAAAAAAGGGATAAAATGTTAAATTTTCTAAGGATATTTTGGTCACGACAAAACATGAATCCATGCATCACCATTAAATAATGCTGATGGTGTTGAAATTAGGAGCAAAGTGCATATATCAAGAGTTTAAAAAGTAAATTGTTGTTAATGTTCAAAGTTAGGGAGGACAAAATGTAATAAACATGTTATTAGCAAGGGTATTTTTGCCATGCAAAACTTCATCCTATTTTGACCCATTTGAATGTACAAATTCTGTTGACTAGTGGGAGCAAAATGTATACAATAAAAATTCAATAGGATAAAGTGTTTTTACCCCGCTCACCCCCAAGTTCAGGGGGTAAAGTGTAATTAACCCTTGATCTGTTTGGTTTTAAAGGAAAGGATATTTTGGTCAACAAACTTTTTGTACTATTTTCAACCATTAGAAATTGCCACTTCCGTTAATCTTAAGGGGTAAAGTGTAGATAATGGAGGTCCAGGGGGTAAAGTGTGATTGCCCCCAAAGTTCAAGGGGGCAAAGTGTAATTAACCCTAATTTTATTAAAAATATTATAGGAATTTTGTTCTGCAATTGACCGAGTCGTCCGCTACTTCGTACGCATACCTATTCTGCACTGGTTAGGACGTTTGCTACCTCGTCTGTTACCTTGTCCGCATACTCTCTAGAATTAACCAGTCGTCCACTACATCCTTTGGTGCGTCCAGTTGGTCGTCCGATTCACCTTTTACTTTCTAGTTTGACTTTTTTTTTTATTTCTAAATAGCTTTACTACAAATATATCTTGGTAGAACATTAGTATACATTATCATTAGTTTGTAATCATCAAAGTCAAGATGAATTGAAACTATAGTCTTCAATTTGCTTATAAGCTTTCAATAAGTAACATGAATTAGTGGACATTTACAATTGTTTGGGAGATTAGGGAAGTCAGGAGAATTTTATAAGGCCTTGGTGTATAATTTTGTGTTCTAGCCATTATAACTTTTAATTAAAAAAAAAAAAAGGACGGGTCGAGTATCCTGAGATCCACCCCTATTCGGGTACCCAAAGCCATTAGGGTTGTGTTAGGGTCAAAAAATTACTGACCCTACAGGTTCGGGTCGGGTCAGCCAAATCCTTCTAGGGGTGGGTACCCGACCTGTGCCCACCCTCCTATGAAATGATACACGCTTCCAGCCAAGGTGAATTGCTTTAGAAGTTGCAGCTTTCAGTGACTTCTGATGAGAGCTGCTTCTGATCAGTATGAGATAGTGCAATAATATTGAATTTTATAAATCCTAAGAATTTATAATTGCTGACATTAAATTCTTGGGTAAAACATTAAGTACACAAACAAATGTTCAAATGCAATTACATGGTTAAAGTTATTCAGATATGGTTTTCAATTAGAACAAATAAGATCGTTTCTCCCTCAAGCTCTTAGCAGCAATAACTCTGAACTGTGTTAGCTTTCTAAGCTGACGGACAGCAATTTTAGGACAAGTCCAAGAGTTAGGTCAGTTAACGGAAAGCAATCTTTCTAAAGGCCAGAATGGAGGCTGTATAATTATATTCACCTCTCGGGCAGTGTACCAGATTGTTAGTTGGAGCACATTCGTCAGTGTTCAAAATTTTAAGCCACTGCTGACAGGCTCACATGATGGATGGTCAAGAATGAACCAAGGTTCTACAGACTATAAAAGGCAACATTCACATTCAGTTCAAGCTGCTTTAAAGTGCCACTAAACTCGTGTGATGGTAAAGAACGAACCATGTGCAGAATATAAAAAGCGACATTCACATTCAATGTAAGCTGCTTTAAAGTGTCACTCGTAAATAATGAATTCAAGCAGCTTTAAAGTGTCACTAGCTAAGAATGATTGTTATATCGATAAAATATTTGTCTTTTGATCATAGAAAAAGAACGCATTCATGGATTAAGATGTTCTACTCTCAAGCCGACACCCTCGTGCTTATTTGGATAATATTACGGCCTTATTGGATTCATTCCAGGACTCAAACTGACAAATCTAAAAAACGAAATTCACTTTGATTTAAATGCAGTGGAAAACAGAGAAGGAAGAGCAGAAGTCCCTGAAAAAACAGAGGACGAGTAGAAGTCCCTAAAATTTACCTGAGTTAATTACAAAAATCCCAAACAAAATTGCATCAAAATAACAAAGGAAATTACACCAGATTGTGAAGAGAGTAATGTATATTCTGATGCTATCTGCCCATGGGCTTCTCAAGTTATGCATCTTCAGCCAAACAAATTTTATACACATACATTGAAGGCTACCTGTACAATGGGAGACCACCAACCGACTTAATCTTAGGCCACACGAACAAGTGACACTACACATTTGTATACACGAGAAACATTTCCAATCTGCATTTACTGTATCAAAAATTTGTGTTGTCATTCAAGTTTCTCCTGCACCAGCAAATCAGTATGCGAGTCATGAAAACAATCGAGATAGTACTCATTCTGCCAAAAAGATATTGTCAACTTCTGTCCGATCAAGCAGTTCCAATATTTCCAGCAACCCCACTACCATCCCTCAGCCCTTGAAGGCACACATGCAACGTTCTTTGTACACTATCCGCTACAACTCTCAATCTACCCTGATTAACATCTCCAGCTGAAGACCCGTTCACTTCCACAGTTCGGGTAACCCTCTGCTTACATCTTTCCCAATCATCAACTCGCCAACATGCCCGACCTCCATGGCTTCCCTCCATCCCAAGGAAAGATACATTAGGATTATCACCAAATGAATATCTCAATCGCACAGAAACACAGTAGGGTAGCCAAGCAGCACCACCCGCAGCATTTATGTGGGGAATGTGAGCAGGATCAAGAACAACAGTCAGCCCAAAATCAACGGCATTATGAGCTCGATCATAGTGAATATTGCTTTTAGATACAGAGGAACTTTCAAGTTTTCCATCTGTAGTAAAGCCTGCGTGATTCTCAAGACACAGTTCAATGCGGGATTTTTGAGCAGGAGCTAAATCTCCACCTTGAGATTGAGCTAATCCTTTCTTCCATGCAATAAGTTTCAGAAATTCTCTTAATACTGAGATTGGTAATGTTAATAGGGTAATGAATGAAGCAACACGAGAAGCATCATAGGGCTCTGATGCAACACGACGGCTGAAGTAATCGCATATTTCGCCTATTTCAGATTGAGTTAATTCATCCTGGGCAGTGGCAGGGTTCTGCTGCTGTCGCTGGGAATTAAACCTAGATACACTTATGACTTGCAGAAGAAGTTGAACCCTGTGCACACTGACTGCAAACACATAGCCCCTGTTGAAAGACACTTAATTAATAATTGGAACACAAGCAGTAACATCGGAGATAAAATGAACTACATAATACCATTGACAAGCTTACCATCTTGATCAAACACATGCAACAATGCTTTCCTCCTATATCAAAGGAACACATATACATGATTCATTGCCAACAGACCAATTAGAATATAGCATGTATGCCTCAAAAAAGGTTAAAGAATAAGCTTGTATGAAGCGAACATCTATTCTGTTTGATGTGTAGCCTACTTCTAGTAGAAGACAGAGAACAATTAACACTATTGTACTTTTTCCATTCAGCATACTAGAAAAACTTTGAAACCGAGGCAGCCATTTTCTATCAGGCACCATGATATTTGGGAATTTATGCTCTTAGACATGCCCTCTTTCTTCATAGCCATGCAAGAATCCAAGATATTTTGTATCAGGTATCAATCATCTTATAGGTTGATCAAAATTAATCATCTGTTTCTGGTCCCATTTCACGAACTGAATACTACTGTTAGCAAACCCAAATGGCCACCAAATCAGTTAGGCTAATCTGATTATTGGGTTGTGACTAATCGAATAATACACCTGTAGCTAAGACTCGATGCAGAGTAATTTACTCATCAGTTGACGGCTCCATTGAAGCAATTCAAAGAGTGACTTCTGGGTTGGGATACCAATTGTTCTCTCTGAGGAAGTCAAGAAGACCAATACAAATATATGGCTCCAACCCTCCAAAAGATTTGTTTAGGAAATCTATCATGCATGATTTACATGAGATCTTTCAATACATGTTACATGGTCCATCTTTCATTCTCGTGCTTTCAATTTTGGTCTAAATGTCCTGACTCTATTCTATTTCTTTAGTTTCCCATAACAATGACTCAGCAACGAATTTTATTGTGTATAGTATACATCACTAACTGTCCAAGGTTCGTGCAAGCACAAAATTAACTAAAGCACAAGGTGCAAAAGCATATTGCAGCACTATTTTGAATAGCATAATGCACAATTGAACCAAAAGAATTATAGTATTTCGTCCTCTAATAAGACTATCTCACTCAATGCCTGAATTGAATTTCTCAGTTTCAAACTATAAAATCAATGTTGCCCTCCGTTCTAACTTCACTTGATATTGGACAAGTTTCACAAAAATAAAAGAAGAAAAGAAGAAAAAACAGAAACAAAAATATCTAGGAATCCCATCAAGATTTCCCAAGGATAGACATTGAACGGCAAGGTTGCTTTGGCTGCCAAAACCATGAGAGACCACATATTGAAATCATAGCATACCGAAACTCCCACCTAAGACTTTGGAGGCCAAGCTTCTTAGGGTCTAAATAAATTTAATGGCCAGAAACTTGAAAACTAAGGAAGGTAACAGGTAAGGAAGGTTGGAATAAATTTTGACTCCAAAACCAGTTTTACTCCAACCAAAAAACAGATCAAAGATGACATCGGATTGACCAATTCCAACCTTTGTTGAATCACCTAAATACTCTTGGAAACACTTGGTAAAACTAATATTTATCCTATAAACTAATTATACAAACAGCTAGAAAGTCCACAATCCATTCATATGTCCACAATCCATTCATATGCATTCTGCATCATATATGAATTTGTCATAAATGCTAGCAAAAAAATAATAATGAACTTATTAAAGTATATTCAAAGTTGGTTTATATTTTCGCCTTCAGTTTTTAATCTGTCAAAAACTTAAAAGAGTACAAGTTGATGATAAAACAAGACAAGAAAGGCAACATGGTTACAAAAATTGACATTCTGGAATGAAAACCAAAGGAGATAAGGGAGAAGACATTACAGAACCAAGAAAATGAAAATGGAGAAACAGGAGTTACAAGAGGGCTAGAAGAAGCAGAAAAAAGATGAAAAAAGAGAGGAAAGTACCGTGTGAGAGAGAACAGCTACATTTGAGTACAAAAAGTTGGATGGCACAATCACACACATCCACACAAAACTAGAATATCCAGAGAAGCAAAAATCACAGATGTTATAAAATGTATAAATTTTGCACAATCACGCTAAGTTATAGCAATAAACACCATGCTTTTGGATTAAATAGCGTGAATTCCACAAGATGCATTGTGTGATTGAGGCCTTTGACTTATGGCTTGCATTTTAGCATGATGTGATGCACTTCTATTGCTAATTTTCATCAGATTAACAAACACAAAGTAAAATGAAATTGAAATTACATAATGTTCTTACCCAACAAAGAATCGTAATGCTGGTTGCTCCTGATCCAAGTTCAGTAATGCACCTTCATTGTCCTTTAAAATTGACCCCAGGATCTCTTTCAAAAGCTCTGGTAGTTGTGCAAAAAGCCATAACACTCCAAGATATTTAAGAATGCCTCGAAGGACCTTCTTGAGGGCAACAAGAGGGACCCATCCACCACCGTAACCTCCATCATCTCCAAGTCCAATAATGGCTGTATTCAGTTCTCCTCTCACATGAGCAGGTACACCTGTGCCAGGAGATCTACGTAAAGGCAACCCAGAGTTTACCGCAGCCAAATTTGATCCTGCGGTAAGAGAATTCCCCATGCGGTTAAAGCCAGCAACAGCATTCATTGACCGAGATAATCCAGCAGAATTTGGGAGATTGGTTCTGTTTCCATTGGGGACCGAAATATTCGGATTGGAATTATTTGCATTTGCTAGACCAACTGCTTGTTGACCACCCGTAAAATTAGAATCTATGCCATTTAGCTCCTGAGCAACATGCTCCATTATAAAAGGTCGGAACTGTGGACACGGCAGTGATCCTCCCGCTGAGGGGCCACCTTTGGGTGGCGTTGCTGGTTGCAACCAGACTTGATCTCCAGCAAAGCACCGCATGTCAACTGCAAAATTCTTCCGATATATAATCCGGATCCAATAGGGACCACGAAGTACGACAGAAACGTCAATTGGCAACAATGAACTAGGAACAATGCCAGGGCCACCCCTCCCAGCAGCGGCAGCAGCAGCAGCAGCAGCCAACATTGCACTAGTGTGCTGATTTTGAGATGCAAGAGGACCTGAAGTTACAGAACCAGAAGTATTCCCTACAGGGCCAGACGAAGCCTGACTAGTATTTGTGCTTGTAATGTTCGGCAAATGCCCCTGGGATGGCAGATATCCACTCTGTCTAGAGATAGAGGGGATAGCTGCTGTAATACCAGAAACTCCTGAAACAGGAGCAGCTCGTGCAGGCCGTGTGGCAGCAGCAAGAGCTTGCAAGGGTCCTGCAGTGAGTCGTATACAGTCCAAAAGTGATGCAACTTCAGCTCCATTGATAAAATCTTCCAAAAACTGTACAAAAAGATGGCATCAAATCAGTGAAGGCATTTCAGTCAATAATTCAAAAGATAGTATATTGTGATAGACACGAGGAAATATGTCTATTTGGGGGGGCACAATACATGCTCAAGTCTTAATAAATTTTAACCATTCAATTATCAACTACATAACAGTCAAAATTTCAAAAATACAAATATTAAGAGGGAACAGAAACAAAGACAAGCGTGATGAAGTTTGTCGTGCAAAGAAACATAGTTACAGAAAAGCACATACCTTTGTATGGGGCCAAATTTGGTCCGGTGAAACATGCATTGTGCAGCCCTCTTTACCTGATTCCCACTCAACAACAAAGCGAGCAAGAACTCCAGATCCAAAACTGAACCATAAACTCATGAGTCCAACCGCTTCAATTTTGAATGCCCTCCTCATCTGTTCTGAAAACTTGTCAACTGTGTCCTGAACAGTTTTTATGCCACCTGGTACTTTAACATCAGAGGTCAGAGTGCTTTCTTCAATTTTCTCATCTGCCCTCACACCAAGTAGTTTTCGCATCCCAAGGGCAAATGTTCTAGCATTAGAGAGCCTTTCAATATCCGCTACTAATTTCCTAATACTATCAGCCTCAACAGAATAGTAACTCAACACAACACCTTCTGCATCATACCGAATATGAGCATCTACATCAGATGTATTAGCAATCCGAACACCAGAACCCCATGGAGTATTACTCATTCCTTTCTGAAGTTCCCACAAGTCCCTAAAGTGTTGATCACAGATTTTAACGTCCCAATACATGCTTCCAGGTCTCCCTAACCGTAAGCATATATGCTGCCACGTGTCACCTCTTGCAAAAGGAAGACGAAACCACAGGTTTGAGGATGCACTTCTTAGACCCACTTCTTCAACATATGGAATGTCAAGAGCGTCCATCTGACTAGTTAATCGGGCATGTTTAATACAAAGTGAGCAGTGTCTTACCACATGAAGAAAAGCAGAAACATATACACTAGAGGGCACATTGCCCTTGTTTGCTTCAGCTACAAGTTCTGCATAACTGTGTCCTTCAGATTTATGAGAAAGCTCTGATGTAATAAGAATCTGTGAAGGAGGTTTTTGAGGTTTCAATTCCATTATTCTCCTTCTCTTGTTGGGTCCCTCATTAACCTCTAGATGTTGGAGGGATGGGAGAGAACTCAACAAATCTGTCATTGTCCGCTTTCTTGACAATTTATCTTGCCTTGGAACAGCATCAAGATTTGGATTCACATATGTGGAATCTGGTGCTTGGGCTGAAAAAAAAAAAAAAAAAAAAAAAAGCATTTTTTGAACATGTAATAATGACAGAAAGACATCTAAAGATACTAGTTCTACTTAACAAAATATGCAGAAAAAATACATGGAAACTATCAACTACAAGTAAGTATCTTACATACGGGAGATGCAACCCATGAATTAAATCCAGAAACTGTAGGATTTGCAGGTATAGCATTCCCAGGTGAATTTCTAGCCCCAGTAGACTTTCCAATTGCTCCAGAAGCAGGTAGGCCAGCCTGAGGAGATGGAGACAAATGTCGAGCTGTACGAATTCCAGTTGTAGTCAGCTGATGTTCATCCATTACTGCATAAGACGCAACCCCAGCGGAATGTGGAGACCTAAGAGAAGTCAAATCCTGATCAGATTTTGAGGTTGACAATTTCTTCACCTGACTGCGTCCAGGACCAGCAGTTATTGAACCAGCAGATCCTGACTGAATCAAACCCCTATAATTGCTCGCAGTGTAACCACTATAATTGGGTGGTATACCAGATCCTCTGGTAAAGTTACTATTTTGTGATAACTGTGGCCCACCCTCCCATTTAGGAGATGGTGTTCCAACTTTTGTAGAATGAAGATTCATTGCTCCCGGACCAAAATGAGACACAGGGGAAGCACCATATGTTGAAGGGGGACCCTGACCAGAGAAAGTAGAGGCAGATGACCCTTTCTCCAGTTCAAATACTTCATCCACTATTGACGAAAACTTTGATCGGAAACTAGAGTTGGGCGTTGATCCTTCCAAGTTGAACTCAGAAAGAAGACACTGTTCAGGAGCTTGGCTAGGACCAAGGCTAGGTAAAACTGATAGCAACTTTCCACAGTCAAGGAGGCTCAAATTAAGATCATCTTCACACATCAGCATCTGACTAATATCCACATTTTTTACACGAATAACATTATTCAAGTCACTAAAAGATTCAGCTTTCCCTGAAGGATCTGGCGAAGTTTCTAGTAGCTTGAAAAGAGGCCTGAAATCCATGTCTAGTTGCATCAGCAGATAATAGGAACTCCCACACTCTGGAAAACCCATAAGCAACATGCTAGAACCATTTGAAATATTCTTAGGCAACTTCACTGCTGCAAAACCATGTTCAAAAACCTGCAACAAGAGAACGCAATTTGTCAGCATTGTTCTTTTAGCCATAAAATATAAGATGTGGACATGGAGAATAATTCCAAGATTACAAAGCATCAAATAGGAATTCTTCTGGTGGAAATCTTCAGTTTGCTCTGAGCCCTTGGCCAACATAATATAAAATAAGTACCAATATGTCCTACTCTGGACATCTACGGTAAGAAGAAAATAAATCAGGAAAATAATATTAATGTCTTCCTTTTGAAGTTTCTGATAGAAACTTTCAGGATGATGGGGAAGGCACAGATTCAATCCCACGAAATCAGAAGTATTGCAAGTCATATAAATCTTCTCTAGGGCAAATATATTTTCGCCAATAATTCAAGAAGCGAAATAATAGTAGGACATCTTGCTCAGAAATTTCCCTTCGTGTGCAAAACTACTTTTGCAAATTATATCAATAAAGAGATTGCTATAGATCTCTATGTTAAATCAATTTATCCACACAATACATAAATCAATTGAAAATAAATTTATGCACTTCACATCCTTCTAGCAAATACTACCAACACATAAATAAATTGGGTAAGAATTTATGCACATAGCATCATTACCGCAAACATTAACACAAAAGGCATATCTAATGTACGTGGCAAGGAAAATATTTTAAGGTTATAACCTCAATTGTCTTGCGAAATGTTGTCAACTAAACACAGAAAATTTGGAAGGACACAATTTTATCAAAGCTCCTCCATTTCAAAATGGATGAGCTATTTTCTTTTTCAGGTTGTTCCATTAAAAGGAAATCTATTCCAGGTTTCCTTCTTCTATAGGAGAAAAGAAGAATGCAAAGAAGAAACAAAAGCCGAAGGGACAATATGAATATCCTTACAAAAAGCAATTAGTGAACAAGCATGTTCTTAAACTGCACATCTGTGTGTAAGTGTGGTGAGTGTGAGGGGGGCAGAGAGTACTTGCCTCCTGATTTTAGATCACTTGGATCATTCTAGTTATTACGAAGTTGATACTTGATTTTCTTATTCTTGAAAATGTAACCCATCACAAACGCAGCTATGATTATTCCCAGAAGAGGTACCTTCCAGCATCAATGCCATTTTAAGAAAAATCTAATGGAGAAATACGAAATACATGCCCAAGAATATAGGGATGCAACTTTGTACGTCCCACGAGGGTAACCAAAAAACTCTCATGAAGAGTATGCATGCAGGAAATGTTTTGTAAAGAAACAACACCAGGTATGTACGCATTTCACCATGATTAGGACGGAGGCCTTTCAAGTTTAGGTATTCCATCACAGCCAATAACAAAAGAAACAAAGGTTAAATCTTTCCTATAGTGTGTGCTCACTGCAAATTCAAGAAGAAAATCTCAAAGCATATCTTTGCAAACAAAAACTTAAGTACATGTCTTAAAATTAACTCCAAAAGAAAGGAACTACGCATATACCTCCAGGCCCAAGAACCTTGCAATGCATGCAAACAAATGCAAAATACTTTTGCTTCTTAAGTTTATAAAAACTTCCACAGCAGTCATACTTCTCTGGTTCAGAGCATCTTCACACTCCAACAATTCAGATGGTGATACAACATTCTTGGATGATTGAAGAAGGAAGCGTCCATTCCTGCAAGTTGGGAGTAAGGAACTAGGTTATGCTCAACAGAGAAAGATAAGCAACTTAAACTGAGCCAATAAACCACAAAATTGCAAAAAGAAATAGAAAGGGAACAAAACTATCAATATCATTGAACATTTCCGACTACTGCAATTTAAAGAATACAGCGATTGATGCATACCCAGTAACCTAAAATCAGCAACAGAAACATTTTCGGTTACAATATCTGGGTTGCAAGTATTTTCTTTTCTTTTATCAAGCTTTAAAAAGCCAAAGACATCAAACGACAATAGCAAGCTGTTTAGAAATGTGAAACAACTCTCAGGATTTACTAAATTAAGAATGAACTGATATGGCTATCTTGCAGAACAATGTATAGGTTTGTATTCTCCTGAATACTCAATATATCAGTGATTGTCCAACAGATTCATTCTGAAAGAACCAAGCAACCACTCACAGTGTCTAATCCTGTCGTTCATCAGATGACCCAATATGTTCAGATAGATTGTCATTTTGAACATGAAATGCAGATCATCCGAACCTCATATTCTTAAAAAAGTGTAATAACTAGCGAAATGAGTTTACCAAGTTGTTGGGGTACTCCAAAATATGATTTATGTGTCACACGCATGATGTATATACATCAGCTTAGACAGAAGATCAGAAGTACTAGGGCATTTCGCTCGCATAGTTTAAATTATCTGTCTAATTTTTGGTTAAGGGTTCAAAATAATTCCGATACATGAACTTTTTGCCCGATCTTCTATTTTTTCTCTTCTGTTGACTCCAGTATTCTTCATCTTCCTAAAAAGAAGGCATGTTTTATTTTTTTAAAAATACCACATATAGGTTCAGAAAAACAACATTCAAATCTGTTATCTATTTTGCTAGGCCATTTACATAGATATTACAGAATAGAGGAACCATTTAAACAATAGAATGGACCGTATCTCAACAAAGAAAAGTAAGGAATGCGAAACCTTATATTTATTCCAAGTGTGAAAAAAGATGAACCATAGGCACGAACCAACAGTACTTCTTGACCTTCGTACTTCCTGTCATCAAATCTAGAGTCCTTCTGAACAGAAATAAGGGCAGAAAATGAGTCCTTCAAATATAAAGTCTCAAAATCTCTACTTTGACATGCAGGTAACTATAGAAGTAGACTAGCTGCAGTACACAAAAAAGGAGACTTGAAAATGTCGAACTTCAATCACAAATACCAGATATTTTGACTAGTACCAACGAAAAGAAGAAAGCTGTAATAAATAAGCATATCATAGCTGCTTTACTTACACTGACATCAAAAGGCAAAAGTCTGACAAACAACACTGCTAACAACTTGAGTTCATACTGTTTAATCTACCAGTTGGATGTCAAAGAATTAATAATAAAATAATATAAGTTGGAATAAGCATAACTGCTCAATTCCACTCCCACCCCCCTTTCTCCCTCCACATTTTTACAACAGCGCCAAGTCAAACTGAAAATGGAACTGATACGAAAGTAGAAACACATAGAGACCAAGTTATTACCATGGCAAAAGCCCAAGAACACTTATGTTGCCCCATAACAAGTCCAGTAAAAAAAAAGTATAATCAGCAAAATGGAATATCAGACCGAAATGGTTACAGTTGCGGAACCCAAAATCAAATGCAATTAATATTGCTCAAACAAAACCCCCCAAACAGAACCTTTTGAGGCAGGAATTTTATTTAATATCCAGGATTCAGGTAACAGAACTCAGATATAATTAATCAACAAATACAGTTACAATTAAAAGGATAAAATACCAACTACATTATGCCCTCATAGTCATTCATTTTCTATTATGCCCTTAAATACGTAACCACCTATTGCCTTATTGCAAAAATACTTGCACACATAAATTTTACACATATGATTACAAAAACAATCAAGTGCAAGTTTTCGGCATTTAATTATCCATCTATAACACTTTAAGAAACCCAAAACCTAAATGGTACCCTTATTGAGATTTACAATTGAACTTATAATTCAATTCAGATACTAACTCGTGTTTCAGGCTTTGGCAGCTTTCCCTTAACTGTACAACATAATTGTACTTTTCAGCAGTGCCACATCTATGGATTTTCCTTGTATACATTGCTAGTGGCAACAATTCTCTAGACGAAAATTAATACCCTAAATACCACCTCACCATCAGTACATCAATGAGTCATTCTTCCAATTCATCCACTCTAAATCCCCACTCCCGCATCTCCCCCCCCCCCCCCCCAAACACACACATCTTTCTAAGCAGCTTAACACAGCACAAGTAATGGTGGATTTGAAAAATAGGTAACTTGGTTTCTTTAGGACTTATGGATTGCGGAAAATATCGGTTGAATGAACAAAATAATGCAGGAACCAAAGACTAATTAGAAAATATCACTTTAATGAACAAATAACACAGGAAACAAAGATTAATTAAATCTAGACAGAAAGTAAAGGCAAACTGCTGTAAACTCAAAAGTAAAGAAGGAGAACAAATAAGAAAACTCTGGGAATCACTCCCAGGCACCTTTAGGCATCACACCCAAGGCTAGATTGCATCAGACAACCCTCAAAAAGCTGACAAGGTCTGCTGGAAATTTTTATTAAACTGAAAATGATTTCTCTTGTAGGAGAAACACTAGTACACAGAATCTCAAGACAAATCCTATTGTGATTAGCATTCATCTTTTATTCCCTATAGAAATAACATTCCTTTTCTAACTCTATTGTTCATAATAAACAGAAACCACTCCCTCATTTGACTAGGACATAAAATATAAAAATACCCAAAACAGAAAATTCCTGCTAAATTACCAAAATACCTCTATTACTAAAATTAGAAAATACGTAAAACTCATAAAAATTAAATGATTACTTATATAAACTAACATAAAGACTCTTTTAAATAACTAATCCAACTCCAAGCAAAACTCCATATCTGTGAATGAGTGCCTTATTGAAGATTGAGTAAAATTCTGGAAATCCTAAATCTTGGATTTCCTTGAGCCTTTGATCATCTGCATTATTGGAAAGTGAAGTTTAAGTTCTGTAAACTCAAAAGTGAATAAGAAGAACAAGTTAGGAAATTCTAGGAATCACTCCTAGGCACCTTTAGGCATCACACCCAAGGCTAGATTGCATCACACAACCATCAAAAAGCTGATAAAGTCTGCTGGAAATTCCTATTAAGCTGAAAACTGATTTTTCTTGTAGGAGAAACGCTTAAACAAATCCTATTGTGATTAGGATTCATCTTTTATTCCATACAGGAATAGCATTCCTTTCCTAACTCTGTTGTTAATTACAAATAGACACCACTTCTTTGACTAGGACACAAACCAGAAAAATACCGATAACAAAAAATTCCTGCTAAAACAGCTAAATTACCAAATACCCCTATTCTAAAATTTGGAAAATACCCAAAACTCATGAAAATTAAATGATCAATTATATCTATCTAAGAGTGCCTAATTGAAGGAGTAAAATTCTGGAAATCCTTAATCTTGGATTTCCTTGAGCCTTTAGTCATCTGCATTAGAGCTTCTACTCTTTCCTACATGTTATCTCATAAGTACACAGATGCACCAAAGGCAAAACAAATGCCCATGGCTGAAAATCAATGACAAATGAGTAATTACTCTACTCATTCCAACATGCATATATACATGATATGACCATTTATTGGAAACTGCAAATGATTCGATTTACTTATCCCACCACAGATGCCTTAAATTTGGCATTACCTAAATGCATCACGTGTTAAGAACAAATTTTCAGAAAAGTTCTTCCATATATTAGTGTGAGTGAACTAGCATGTATCAATTTTTTGTGAATCCTAATTACACAAGTTTACCCCATTTCAACCCATTAAGATAGATAGTCTTCCAATTTCCAACAATATGATAGTTCAGGCATATAAGCCGATAAACTATACCAGTGATGAGGCATGCTCTACGTGTGTGCTATTCAAGAGAGAAAAATAGAAAATATAACATAATAAATTGACAAGATATGGATATTAGAAAGAGGTGAGGGAAGAGATATGAAGTTATTATCAATGGGGCAATAGGTTGTTATTAATACACGGGCTATGTTACTCAGGATTATTAAATTTGCCATAGCGTACCTGAGTTAGACTCTTCATTTTGCACTAGCGCATACCCGTGTCTGCAGGACTTTCGTACCCCAATCCGAATAACATAGTATAAGAACATAATAGTAATCGTAAAACTATTACACCAAACCATGTGCTCACACTTTATATCAACTAGTAATTAGTGATTCTTGGAGTCATCCACTCCTCTACAAAACTTGCTTATGTTGATTGCGTGGTGCTTCAACTATTGGCTGGTTCGATGAACTATATTCTTGACTCAAGAAATGTTATTTTTTCTGCATTATATAGGAAAAAAACATTTTCGGGGGATATGTGGCAAGGTTTATACTAACATTATGCTTCCTCTTATCCCAATCAATTGTTGCATTTATCTTCTTCATGCATTCTACACAAGGCCAAAAACATTTGGGAATTCCCACCATTTGGTACTAACACTCACCTTCTTCTTCTATTCAGGATAAGATTCAAATTGAAACTTTAAATTATTGGACAAATGATCAATTCTTCTATACCGTATTTACATCACCCATCAAATTTGTAGAATAGATAATTCTCAACAGGAAACAATACTTGTCATAAATCAAACGCATTATTACAGACGAAGGAAATTAGAAGATGTCCATTGACCATTTTGTTTTCCTAGCATCTATTAAGAAGGAATATACAAAGCAACTTTCAAGAGTTATTCGTCCTTTCACTTTGTCTTTTGATCGCCATGTGTCAAAGCAACCAAAAAGAAAAGCGCCCAAACAAATACAAGTAGAAATAAAAATCAACTAAAAGAGCAAAAGAAAGACGACAAAGGTACTAATATCTAGTGTCCACATAAGAAAGATGGTCCTGGGAGTATACATCAAAGAACCACTTAAAAAGAGAAATTAAAACAGATGTCAAAAATTTTCCTATCAATGCATTTTACATTTCATAATCCGACGCGACATGAAGGATCCATGCACCATAGGACAGTGGAGAAATAAGGGTTATGCTTTCCCTGCGCAGCATTTTTATTTCTATTCGATAATATCCACACAAGTCATTTGCAAGCAAAAATTGCAGACTTTCTAATATTGATTCATTTTTCAGAAAATGCTCTTATAAATGCTAGATACAAACCGCTACTCTATAAATAGGTAAACCCATACTTTATAGTTGTTCAAATCCATATTAAGGGAACCAACAGTTACTTAATTCTAATATCAATCTTCATCAAATTAATATATCAGACAACATCCTGGACTTGAGCAATAAAAAGAATTTACCTAGTAAAAGTTCAAAATATTTCCAAAGGTAAATTTATGTAACAAAACTTTCTTAATATTCACAGAAGGTAAATTTACGTAACAAAAATTTCTTGGAAATAATTCCAAGAAAATTACCATTTAAAGCCCTTGGGTCATTCTAATTCTTTTATAGAAAATTAAGTCAAACATTGGAAGACAAGAAACACAATGAAATAGTTCCCTCTCTATCATGTATGATATGACAACCAAACATGCTAAGAATAAAAAAGTCAAAAGCACCTTAAGACTGTTAAAGGATCGATGTTTCATAACATGTGAAATAGATAAGAAACCAACCTTTTTCTTGTCAGCATCAGTTTTATCCATGTGGGTCTCAAGATGAACATCTCCAGGAGCTCGAGAAATCTGACAATTTTTCTCCAGCTCTTTAAAAATTTCAAGCAGACGAGTATATCTGTTGCAACAAATAGCTCTTAGCAGCAACTTCTCAACATCAATGCAACTCTGATCCAGGAAAAATTCTGCCTCCTTTCCAGTCAGAGGATCAATGACAAATGAGCTATGCAGGCACTTGATTTGCAGATCAGGTCCTGGTTCAATTTTAATAAAGGGGCATAATCCTGTGTCAGGCATACTAGAGGTTTTATCAAAATCTAGCCAGTACAAAATCTTTAATCCAGGTGTTCTCAAGCCAGCAGCATCAGTGTCTCCATCTTGTGTTTGTGTGGTACTAGCACTCGTGGCTTGTCCAACACTACCATCAGATATGAGCTCAAACCTAATCGCATCTTTCCACCTGCCTTGCTTAAGTGCTTGAACTTGTCTGATAACAGTATCCATAACAAGAGCAACACAAAGTTCATGGATAATAGAATACAGTATCATAAATGGGTTTTCTGAACCAGCCATTCTGCGCTCCAAATCATCTCCAAGAGCATGTCGTCGCATCTCTTCCAATTTAACAGGCCCAGTCCGTTCCCCAACAAGCAGCTCCAAGTGTAATATCCTCCACATTGACAAGTGTCCTCGGTAACCAAGGGTGACGAGAACCTTAAACTCCCCATCCACACGAAGCAATGCAGTGCCATCTGAAATCTTTACTTCGGTAATATCTTTAGGAAGCGAGACCTCTAGTAGTTTGGACCTGACTAGTGCATCCAGCTTCTTTAGAGCAGGCTTTTGCTGATCTGCGTTTAGCGTGCTCTGTGTGCCCACATCTTCAATACATTTTGGCAAACGGTGGTATGTTCCTGTAAGTAGAACCTCAATAGCAGATGGAACATCATAGATAGGAGCACGAGCTTGCTGTAAACCCTCGTGCATGAAAAACATGGAATCGGCAGCTTGGCTGAAGCATGTGTCATGACTTGATAAAGTTGATCCAAGTTGTTGACAATACTGTATTAATGGGGCCTGCAGATAATACAACATTGATGCAAAGCAAATTTCGCCAAAATAAGTAATATAGATATCAAAATATCAGATGAAAGATTTTTGGAAGGCACTTCCTCAGAAGGAAGGATAAGCCAATAAGAAAACCCATCACAACTATAGTAGATAAGATACAGGAGCAATCAATTATGTATTACTTGACTATCAAATAATGTAAAATATCATAAATGTAGAATTACTAAATAAAACAACACTAACAACACAAATTACGTAACGTATCATTCATATAGAATTATAAAATAAACAATCTAACAAGAAATAAGTAACACTCAGGATGTAAAGATGCAGAACTACATAAGCTACTAAAAGACATGAACAATAGTCAGATTCAAAATTGATGCAGTAAATGCACCAGAAGGTACTTTTGCCATCATGTATCTCCTATACATGAATCCAAGCATTTCTTTAGAAACACTATGAGTAGAAAAGGCATACCTTAAACTTCTATACAGAGTTTTTTTTTTTTTTTTAAAGAAAATGCAACGAAAAATTCATAATAGAGCAAATGCTATTCTTCGATCAAAAATAAAAAGATGGAACCATAATTTTCTAGTTCCTCCCCTTCCAAGTGCCTGCATTTCTTTCATTCATACACAATAAATAGAAATTGGATCACTTATTTCATAAATACACAAGATCTTGTGACTTAATGTTTAATAAAATTCCTTCTACAACCATGAAAAGGAAATTTTTAAATCTCACAACTACTTCATGATAGGAATCTTCCAACAATAAGGGGGAAAAAAACCTGGGAATCCATTTAAAAGGATAGGAAAGGCACAGCCCCTAAACAAGGGAGTGAGAGCAATTCCAATTCTGCCAAAAGCTTATCGATTCATGTGTGTCGGTATTGCATGTCCGAAACGTGTTGTCACATATTAAATACTCGAAAAGCATATAAAAGGCAGGTAGAAACTACACTGCATGTTTAACAGATGTCTGAGGTTACTCTACCTGACCAGCACCTTAACTAAGATTACTTGGCTTTCCTTTCATTTTGAAATTCAATGGCTATCAAAGTCAAGCATTCAATTGCCACCAAGAAAGGACAACAACAATCACCTGATAACAGTCAGTGGCAATACCCAATTTTGCTTCTTTTTTTTTTCCTTTTTTACTAGATCACCAAGCCTAAACTTCTTGCAATTAAGACCTTAATTCTTTTCCTTCTCACCTTTTCACAATTTCCATATCTACTTTACTAGTATTTGACCACCTAAAAGTCTAGTTTTCTGCAGAATCATTCTTACACAATTTTCCTTTTTCTCTTTCCCTGCTCCTACTTTTTTTCTCATATTCAACTCTTCTTTACACTTCCAACTTTAGGCGGTGAAAATTACCAGTCTTCCAATCTCTCAATCAAAGTATAACTTCCGTTTCCACTATATCATATCTCCCCCATTTAAAATGTCCCAACTTTTATCTGTTTACTCCATATTCAACCACCCAATTTAAAAATCACTGCTTGCCACTGCAAACCTTCAATAAAAAATCACTCCCACACAAAATCCACCCATCCTAATTTTTATCTCCTGGCTCCATATTCAACCACCCTATAGAAAATCACCTCTTTCCATAATAAACCTTCATTCTTGAAGAAATTACACAACCAAACCTTTCAGTCCACTATATCATTTTTCCCTCACTAAGAATACCTAAAAATTCCCAAACCTTCATTTTGTGCTCCGTATTCGATAACCCCATGCAAAAATCATTGCCTTCTACTATAAACCTTCAATTCAAAAGAAATTAAACAAAGTGTCCATCCATACAGTTTACTCTTACAGAAAATTCATCTATAAAAACAATAAAATAAAGCAAATAAAGAATATGAAGAAAAAAGGTGACCTGCTGACACCACTTGGCAAGGACATTGAGCCTAAGCATCCGCTGCTGAGTCTTGACTACGTATTTGAGAATCCCAATCTTCTTCTCGGTGTCGGAAACGTCGGAACCTTTCGACTTCTCCACCAATTCCTTCAAAGAAACATAAGAATCCTCGGCGGCCCGCGCCACCAGCTTGGAGAAATCCACCGTCTGTTGCCCTAATTCCGCCATTATCAGAATTTCTCCCTCAGTTGAAATTACTTCAATTCCCTAAACGTACAGTTTCAATTGCGTGAATGCATAGAGAAATGGATCTGGAATTGATGATTTGGACGTGAAGTCATTTGACCCAAGTGGAAAATTAGGGTTTCAAATTAAAAACCCTAGAGAGAGAAAATTTTCAGATTCCGGAGGTTGAAGCAGAGAGATTTTACTCTCTCTCTCTCTCTCTCTCTCTCTCTCTCTCTCATAAGATGCGCATCTCTCTCATAAATCTCTCTCGCTCTTTAGCTCTTTCTATACGTACTTATGTGTTTGTACGTATAATTATTGTTATTATTATTATTATTTTGGTGGGCAAATGCGTATATTTACAAATTGGAGGAAGCTAAGGGGGACCATTAGAAATGTTGTTTGACTTTTCTAGTGTTTTGTTTATATAATTTTCTGTTTCCTTTTTTGAGAATACTAATATTGTATTTAGGGGTGTGCAAATTCGGTAAATATCGAATTATCGACCGAATTCAAATTGAATTCGGTAAATCGAATTCGGTAACTCGGTAATTCGGTCGGTAATTCAAAAAATTCGAAAAAAAATGAAATCGAATTCGGTCGGTATTCAAAAATAAAATTCTAATTCGGTAATACCGAATTTACCGAATTGAATTCGGTAATTCGAATTCGGTAATTCGATATATATATATATATATATACCGAATTCGAATTACCGAATTTAGCATTAATTGGGCTAGTAATTTGATAGTGGGTTCAGTTATTTAATCATTGGGTTGGACCATTATTTCCTTAAGCCCATTATTTCCTCCTTAAGCCCATTATTTTTTAATTTTTTAATTTTAAATTTCTTATTTTTTTAATTTTTAATTTTTAAATTTTTAAAAATTTTATTTTAATTTTTTTATTTTTTGAATTCGGTTACCGAATTAATATACCGATTTACCGAATTGAATTCAAAATCGAATTCGGTTCGGTATTAAGTGAATTCGAAATCGAATTCGGTCGGTAAATTTGAAAAAAAAAATACCGAATTGACCGATTTCAAGTTACCGAATTACCGAATTACCGATCGATTTTCACCCCTAATTGTATTTGAATTGACAATTGTGACGGGAGATTGTCACAGTAGAAAGATAAGAGTATTAGGTAGAGCAATGTCTAGGTGTATAAACCACACGTAGGTAGTGTAATTTTCATCATTAACTAGCCTTTGTTTTCAAAACACCATCAACTCTTAAATGGGTGTTTTGCAACAAAACGTCCATCATTTTGTTGGATTTCAGAGTTGACTTAAACATAGACCATTATATAAACTATAGAATAAATGAGACTATTCCGACTGAGTTAACTCAATAAAATGGTCAAAATAATTTGCCACGTTGGAAATAATTAAATGACACAAGAATAATTTGTTGACAAATTGTAGATTGTCTGAATAATTTGTTAGTCATTTAAATTTTTTGCAATTTTAAAAAACATTTGAGATTAATAAATAGAGCAAACAAATTGAATCAAATAAATAACCATGTAGTCCATCAATTTTGATAAATTAGTGATAATAATCAAGTATTTCACCACAAAAAAAATTTCCACTAATTTAGTCCTTGCACCCATTTATCCACCTTGAAAAGTTTTCCAACCATTGGCTGGTAAAGGAAGTTGATACCTTGTTTGCTTATGCCAAATGGCTACACATGGAATCACACTCTAATAGACAACTAGACAACCAAACTATAAGGAGGAGTTTTAAAAAACAAAGAAGACACTCCCATGCCGACGGCACCTTATAAGTAAAAATTCCTAAGATCTAAATGCACACAACTTCAAGTGCAAACAGTGAGTTGGAACTAGATTGTTTGGATTGGAAGCGAGACTTAGATTTTTCTAAAGGCCTCCTTTTATGAGCATTGCCTCTAGAATGAGTAGGGTTACTATTAGTTATCCATACGACGACTACACCTTCATTGTAGAACACTCACAATTATGGAATTATGCTCTTTCAGAGGCCAAAAAAGGGTTCAATATTGGTGGGTGAGTGCGTGGGATATTATGGATATTAGGAAACACTTGAGCAATAAAGTCTAGAGTGGAGTAAAATATATTGTAGCCATATGTGCATCACATGTGGTTATATATGCATTTAATGCGGCTAGCAAAATCAATATAAGCTAATCATGAACTTGTTGAGTCAAATTTTGAACTCATTCACGTTGACCAAGTTTGAGTAGCTTAAATAGCTTTAGAGCCAAATTCCAAACATGTTTACACGAGGTCAAGCCTTACACATAAGTGCACACATGCAGATAAACACACACACAAACACATATACTTTATATTATAAAATGTCAATTGTACCTTGCATTTCAAAATGTAAATTTATAGTACTTAAGCTCATTTGACCTCGAACTAGTATCTTTAAACTCAATCTCAAAGGTAAATTAGCAAAGTTATTAAGTCATAGGTCAATTGATTCAACCCATCGATCCACATCTAAAAATTAGAAGGATGTGTCGCACCCTGAAATTTGAAAAATGCGAGGTAAAGGCAAGTTTTTCAAAATGATGCATTTTAGAAAATGATTTTTACTTTTGAAAACACAAGAAGGCTGGGACTTTTAAAAATGCGACAGTTTTGGCCAAAAAAGTTTGAAAAAATGTTTTATGAAAAAAGAGTCACCACTTGGTAATGAGTTTAAGTGTAATAAGTCACCCAAAAAACATTTTAACAAAATAAGAAAAATTTTTGAAAAATATTTGATTAAAAAAAACCTTTTAAATAACTCTGGATCTTTGAAGAATAAGAGAAAAAAGTTCGGGAGTCACATTTGAAGAAAAAGAAGGCAAAGATTTGCACCTAAGGCACCCTTTCTACCAAGCGTAGGCTAGTTGCAAGGTTTAGTCGAGATTTTCCTAAAGTAACCCTAAGATTTTATTGCATTCAAATGCAAGTATATGAATACAAATCTTAAACCTAAATGGATATCGACAAGGACAAAATATCCCTTTGAGGTTTAATTAGAATTATTACATTAATTGCGAAATCCAAAATGATGCCTTGAAGGAGTCATGAGTATAATACAAATATAAGATGCAGGAAAACATGAAAAATAGAGTATAAATATAAGTAATCAAGAAAGAATGATACAATATAATGGGTATGAGGAACTAAGACTCATGACTAACTTTCCATTCTTATAGAGGGGTGAACAGTGCACTAAGGCCAAGAAGACCAAATTCATCCATTTCCCACATATGAATGATGACACTTCCTACCTTAAGCAAGCAAATGACCTATCGCTCATTCATGTGCACAAGTTCAATAAATCAATAATTTTAGGCCTTTTTAAAATAATATTTTTCTAGTACCTACAATCTAGGTTGGAAAAATAATACAAATCTTAGATAGAAGGACCAACCAAGGGCCTAATACTCTAACTGGATTTTCTAAACAAAATGTAGAACATGCTTGGGAGGTAGCTAATGAAAAGATGTGTGAAAGAATTAACGAAATGGAGGGTAAAATTAATACTATCTTAGAACTTTGGAATCTCAAATTGGTCAATTGACCGAATTATAGGAATCAAAGGGAATATCAAAATCGAAACTAATGTTAAGGAGCATGTTAAAGTCATAACTCTTAGAAATTGTAGAGAATCGAGTGAACCTCATGTTAAAAAAGAAAAAAAAAAGGAAGTTATGAAGATGAAAAAGAAAAAAAAAGGAAAAGGGATAATGAATGAAAACGAGATTCATAATGAAGAAAATGCTAAAACTCACAAAGTATTCCTATTCCTCCACATGTACCTTTTACTCAAAGTTTAAAAAATTCTAACCTCAAAAAGAACTTTGGGAAAGTTGCTAAAATACTTAAGCAATTGCATATTAACATTCTATCTGCAGATGCTATTTTGCAGATGCCTAAGTATGCAAAATTTCTTGAAGATTTGATAACAAGGAAGAGAAGCTTAGATGACTACGAAACTATTATTTTGATGGAGGAATGTAGTACACGGCTTCAAAACAAATTGCTTCCAAAGTTAGAAGATTCGAAAAGTTTTTCCATTCCTGACATTATTGGTAACATGAATTTTTCACAAACTTTTTGTAATTTAGGTGCAACTATTTCTTTACTTCATTTACTTATTGCTAGAAAGTTAAGCTCAAAAGATCTTCAAAGCACAATTATAACTTTGCAACTAGCCAATAGGTCTATAGGACATCTATTAAGAATTGTGAAAAATGTGCTAATGAAAGTTAGTAAGTATATTATTTCGATGGATTTTGTTGTTCTTCATATGAAAAAGACACTTTTTCACCTATCATACTAGATGGACTATTCCTTATAACTATTCGTGCTTTAATTGATGTTAAAAATGACAAACTCAAATTAAAAGTAAGAGATGAAGAAATTCAATTTAATTTGAACAATCTAATGAAACACCTATTTTTTACTTTTGATATTTACTCAGTTGATGTGATTGAAAGTAGTTTGCCAAGAATGAAAATTGCGAGTTTAAGGAACAAAGGAAAATGGGCAAACAAACGATAATTGACATATCAGCAATGTAAATTGCAATAGAGATGATGATTCCTTAGGCAATGGTCCAATCAAATGATTAAGTATTAAAAAAAATAGCTTTAGACTTTAAATAAAGTATTTGTTGGGATTCAATGTTACTTTTGGTTTTGTGTGATTTGAATTTGATTTTATACTAATTATGCTTTTTGAAATATGTTTGTTAAGTGTATTGTGTAAGATTTTGAAAAAGTAAGCATGTTGTGCAAGTTTGTAAATGATGAGCAAAACAAAGAGAGTTTGTTTCCTACATTATACATTTTTTGCATTTTATACATAAAATGGTATTGAGCATATTGATTTTGTTGTATGAAATATAGTTGTGATGTTTGTTAAGTATGAAATTGCAATTCATAAATTTCATGCAACCATTGAACTTTGATACAATAAGAAAATTTGATGTTTATTTGAGAAGTTGTGTTATTTTGCCTTGTTTTTGTTCTTATTGTGTTGTGTGAAATGTATGTCTGTAGTTGATTTTGAAAAAGTATACATAGTATGTCACTTATGTAATATTGATTGAAAACTTTACAGTCATAAATCATATAGTTTTGATGATTAATAAAGAAATGATGAAACGATTTAGTGATCCATTTGAGCTATTCTTTAGCGAAAATAATTGAGCAAAAATAAGAATAAAAAAGGAGAAGAAACTACAAGAAAATTGTGATACAGACTTAATGTTGATGCACATGCGGATGCGGTGTAAATAAAGCAAAGTACTGGTACTTTGCCTTTTGGACACACACACAAAAGCAATGTGGACATCTGTACAGCTAAAAAGTGCTAAAATAAGGGTTAGACAAAAAGTACGCAAATGAGTTGCAGACACCATCTGGAAGAAGTGTAGACGTCTGGATGATAAACTTGCTATCTAACGGCTAGTTTCGTAGAATTTTGGCATATGACCATTGGAGGAGCTTTCTAGTGTAGTTGTCACCCCTTATGAAAGCTTTGTAGTATGAAATTGATTGTAATAATTTCCTAAATTGACTTTAAGTGACTTTGGAGTGATTTTGCGAAAATACTTTAGTGCGTGTTTGTTCTTGTGTCTTTTTGAGGTAAGTGTGTTGGAATACTGAGAGCTTTTCTAAATATGAATGCAAGCTATCAAGTGTAGCAAAGTGTGGGGGTTGTGAGTGGTTGTAAAGTTCTTGACTAATCTCGATAGAGGTTAGTGTGACCAAAGTGAGGTTTTAGGTCAATTAGAGCTAGGAAGAGATAGTAACAATAATCCTCCTTTTTGTGCATATTGACTAGTTTCACCAACTTAAGAAGAAGCTCATAGTAGATTAAATTCCAAGTCGTTAAACTTGGGAGTGGATGAAAAAAATTTTTTGGAAGCTTTAAGATTCCAATAAATCATACAATAGAAGCCCAACATTCACAATAAAAAAAAATTAAATATTATTTAACACCATACATAATGATTAGTATGAAATAGTGTGCATATTAAAATCCATAATCATCCAAAAACAACTCCATGTCATGGCATGAAGTTGTGCATATTGACTAGTTTCACCAACTTAAGAAGAAGCTCATAGTAGATTAAATTCCAAGTCGTTAAACTTGGGAGTAGATGAAGGTATCGAATTTGGTACCCGACCACTACAAAAATTGTGGTGTTCTGTCTATCTCTTTTTTTACTTTATTTATTGTTTATTGTGAACTTATCTTGCTATATCTTATCATTATTTGATTGCAAGTTGATTTCATTACTTGGTTTTATTTTGGGTAAATATTGAGCATAATTGAGCTTATGGTTTGTTTGGTTTATAGACAAGATGAGATGGAATTAGTTATCCCCGGATTATAAATCCTGGGATAAGAATTCACAATTCCACCTATCTTATATTTGGTTGGCAAGAGATTTGGTGGGCTAAATCTTGGGATAAGTCATTCTGTATTTAGTTGAAGATTGGATTATCATTTTATTGACTAAAGTAACCCTATATTTGTGTAATTATTTTTATTTGGTAATTCAACATATATTTAAATAATATTTTAAGAATTACAATATGCTGAAATATAAATATAAAAACTATATTGAAAAATATTAAGACCTAGAACATATATATTAATTATTAATAATTTAAACAATAATCATCATTGATATAAGTGTGTGTTATGATTCAATCTTGGTATCCTATGCGATTATTATGTCAATTATTTTTGTATCTGACGAGTCAATTATTTTGGTGGTAGATGTGAGGAAGAAAATGAAAGAATCTAAAAATTGAGAATTGAGAAAAATAATTTTATTTGCAAATAACAACTTCAAAATTAATTTTTTCCATTTGCAAATAACAAAATCAATGTTGATTTTTAGTTTGATGAATTAAACAAATTCAAAAAAAAAATTTTGGAAGCTTTAAGATTCCAATAAATCATACAATAGAAGCCCAACATTCACAATAAAAAAAATTAAATATTATTTAACACCATACATAATGATTAGTATGAAATAATGTGCATATTAAAATCCATAATCATCCAAAAACAACTCCATGTCATGGCATGAAGTTGATTATTTTATTAACATAGACGGGAAAAAAAATTCATAAATACTTTTACTTACAATAACTAAATAAACTAAATCATATACTCCTACTGAGTATCATTTGTACCATATTAGGTTTGTCTTTGTTAGGAAGGCTAAAAAATAGATCAAGACTTTGATGATCACTGATTACACGTGAAGTAGCTCTCAACTTTTCTTGCTTAGATAGCCAGGTCATAGTTGCCAAGTAGCATAAACTTCTATTTGAGTTGATGACATATCGTGTTCATAACCAATTCTTTCAGGTCTCATACCCAACCTAGCCTCTATTTTCTCTGTAAATTTTCCTAAAACTTTGGCCACCAAAGCTAAGCTGCTATTTTCATCCTCAAATTGTGATTTTCTTTTTTTTTTTTGGCTCTATCATTGTTCCCATCTTTAACTTGCTTACTAGAATTTGGAGTGGCTTGATCTTGTACGTAAAAAATATAGTTAATATCTTCAAGCCCCTTACTGTAATTACTTTCTACATCATGTTTTTCTTTCTCAATAGCATTAAGTGCATCATTTATACCTTCTGCATGTTGTCTAGTAACTCTATCTTTACCAAAAATTTATACTTTCTGCATGTTGTTCAACTCTATCTTTACCAAAAGTTTCTACCAAATCCTCATAATAAGGCTAGAATTTAAATCTCATGGATTTTGCATCTGGATCAATCTATTTAAAAAAATGTTAATTGATAAAATGTATAACTAAAAATAATGAACTTGAACAATGTAATAAATTAAATATTAAATTATAAATATTACATAAACGTAATTTCCCCAAACATCATCTGAGTCGACGATGATCATCTTATCAGCATAGTTCCCACCAAAACCACTCTTCTTTAGCATAGATGCTAATGAACCATAATTGTTCTTCCGCATTTTAATTTTTGATTCAATGTGTGGAGTAGCTTTTAAATCAGTTGATGGAAATACTTTAAGCATTATTTTTTCAAATACGACAATGTAGCCAGACCAAAATGTGCCATTGGCACATTTTCGACCTGTTATGCAAAGTTCTTTCAAAGCACTTATTAATACATCTTCTTTACTAGTAGCACATACTCGCTTACTTTTATCAATTTACTTGCTCTTTCCTTTAATTTGGCCAATTGGAGGGAGTTCTATATCTATAAAGAACAATCAATATTGTAAGTTAAAATGATACAAATTAAAAAATAATAATATTTCATTATAAAAGTAACAAATCATAAATAATTAATAATATGTACATGATTTATTAAATTAAACAATCATCTAAGCGAATGGTTTAAAGTCGGAAGAACAAATAGTATTCAATTACTATAATAATAAATTTAAAAGATAGTATCTCCTATCAAATTTTAAAACAAATCTCCACTCATTACATATCAAGGTTGTGAGATTTTCTTTCCACTCATTCTACTCATTAGATGTTTCAAACCGTGTCAATAATTTCTTCATTAGTTTCTTTAGCTACAACTTCCTTATTATCCAAACTATCTTGAAATTGATCTTCTATAGGATAAACTGACATTTCTTTGTGCATAAAATTTTGCAAAAGACAACAAATCATGATAATGCGATTTTTGGTCTAAATAGGATAAAAGTTTGGACTATGTTTAAGGAGATTCTACCGTATTTTCAAGAGTCCAAAACATCTTTCTATGACATTAGGTACAGAAGCATGCTTCATGTTGAAAAATTCATGATTATTTTAGGAAGCTAGAGAACCTTCTCCCCACTCTTTCAAGTGATATCATTGCTGTCTATATAGTGCAAAAAAATCCTGACCCATTTGTATAACCAGCATCACACAGATAGTAATTACCTAAAAAATGACATCGTAATCAATTTTTTAAAAAAACCCATTATATGTTACTTTTTATGTCAAATATACTAATAAGGACTTTTAAGCCATCAACTCTATTGATTGCATCTCTAAGAACTCTTCCCTCCGCAACAGATCCTCCCTACCTGGGTAAAACATATGTAAATTTCATATTTTTGTCACAAACTTGAAGGACATTTGTTGCTATCTCTCTTTTTCTTATTCTATATCTTGGCTTATCAATTTTAGGCATCTTTACTTTAATATATGTTCTGTCTAAAGTACTAAACATCCCTTATTAGGACGAAAGACCACGTAATGTTATATGTAAATAAAACAATTCTTTTACCAAAATATAAATAAATGTTTTTGATAGGTACCTTAAACCACCTCCATCTTGGATCATTACAATTTTGAAGAACTAGTTGTGGGTTAACAACAAGTTGGGAATGCAATCTCAAAAGTGCTTGTAGCATAGCATGAAAATATTTGCTAACTGTTTGTCCAGATCTCGTAGAACTAAATTTGACAGTATAGTTTTTGTGATGATGTGCCAAAATGTTTACAAACATTGCTACTTTTTCTTCAACCTTGACATATGTAGAGTCAACTAACCCTCCATTTACTTGCATCAAATAACAAAGACTTGCAAATGCATTCCTGTTCATTCTTAAGCTTTCTACACACTATGTAGCACTAAAATGGATAAGTCTATTAAGATGTTTAATTTGATCCTCTATTCTCTCACTCATGCTAAACTTGCTATGCTTTGTTTTACGTGAATCATTTAAATGATGATGACATGCGACTAATATCATAGCGATAACATATATAGATTGCATAATAATATCTTCCAACTCCACAAGCACATCAGTCTTTGTTCACATATAATCCGTTACGTGATATGATCACTGAAATAAAATAGAAAAAGTAATTAAAAAATACATGTATAATCATTATATCGAATACTATATGGTAATCAGTGACTATAACATTAATTAAGAAATAATTCCTACTTTAATCGTTAAATATGTTTGACTACCGAAAATTTCCACTGTGAACTTCCATTGTGATAATTTTGTTACTAAGCTTCCCATTTTTGTCTGTTTGACTAGTTGCTTGAATGATAAATTTAAAGGAAATTTACCCTTGGCATTACTATCAAAGTTAGTCATTAATTAATCATGCTTGGCATTGGTATCTAAATTATGATAACACTAATTAGAAAAAGCATACTACTATCAACTATAGTGGCCCTAGTCTTGTGTAAAATAAAATGATTGTACTTTTTATGGTTATTTACACTATTTAATACTGTAAAAGTGTTAACCTTGTTTTAAAGAAAGTTTCAATTAAGATTTAACATGTAGTTAGTAGTTAGACTCTAACATAAAGAAAATTCTTACTCTTCTTTTGTCTACATTTGTTTTGTTTGTTTTTTAGTCTCGTGGATTTTTAAATGCTCACCAATTGTAAACATTTTTCCTAACTCATGTGATTCAAATGTGAAGGAAAATGGAATAATGGCAAAGCTATGCCACAGTGGACTTAATGTCAATTTTCATGGACTTAATTTGCCATAATAATATAAAATTAACTTTTGGACATCAAATTACGTAATAGGGTAAGAGATGGACTTCTAAGGAGACTGTATTCGTGTTTCAAGTTCTCCTTCCTGTATATCTTTTTCTTTTTTTTTTTGTGATTCTAACAGCTACGTTATTATAAGGAAAGGACAAGGAATAGAGTAATGCAAGCTGAAATCTAAAATTCTTAAATAGTATACACACAAACAACTTGGCACAGATGGGTATCAATAGAGTCGTGTGGTTTTAGTTAATTCTCTTATAGCAAATGGAATACAAAGGATTGTTTTCCCCTCTCCAAAATTTTAGATTACTAAGGTAACCTAACATTCCCACAACATTGCTACAATGAACTCAAAATAAATTGGGGTACAATCTTATTCTATGTTATCGAGGCGTTCAACCTTAAGCACAAGCAGATTATCAAGACTTTGCTTATGGTGTGTCTTCCCTTGACAACAAGTATCCAAACTTAAGCATGGGCCTAAAGTCAAGACTATCGAGTATCCAACCTTATACAAGGACCTACTAGAGTCAAGACACTGCTCGTGAAGATTCCATCCCTGTTTTATTTTAAGCACAATTGTCTCCCAATTATGAGCATTTAATCTTAAGTACGGGTGTAAAATAAGACTAGCTCTTATGGATATTTAACTCCTGGACCAATCTGTTTTGCGATATTGATTAGGTAAAGCTACATTAACTTGAGTTATGCCCTGAAGCGAGTACAAGAATATTGATGTACTTGTATTGAGACAAGTATCAACACTAAAAACTTTACAAAATAGTAGTTTTGAAAGTCTTATGTATTAAGAATCCCACAACTTCCAATTCACGATGGAAGTCATAGACTTCCATTAATCTTCAACATGGACACAACATTTTTCCCCCAATCGTTGCTGAGCAACCCCACCTTTTTATTTATTTTTTTACTTTTTTTCCTACTTCGTGCCTCCTTCTTCATCTACAACGATGCTTGTTTCTCAAGTTTTATTTTTATTCTTCTTATTCTTGGTCCAAAACAACAACCAAGATTAGATTATAAAAAGAATATAATTGATCCTTTTTATAATTTCTAAAGTGTGGTAAAATTTTAGTAGTATTTAGGTAAGACTTTTTAGGATTTTTCATTAGTTTCTCTCTATTTACTTGCTAGTTCTTCTTATTTTTTAGTTCAATAGCTAAACAGGGTGTAAGTGTTATTTACTTGTGTTATTCTTGTATTTTTATAGATTTTGTGCATTTTATTACCAATTTGGATTAACTTGGATTGCAATTGGATAATATTTTAAAGGTTGATTGAAATTGATAATGTGTTAAGGTCAATAATTTGTCAAAGTGGTGCAAGGAAATCAAATAAAGAAAAAGAATTGGAAAGGAATGGGTTTAGTAGCATTAACACATTTAAGTGTTTTGGCAATATCTTGAGTTAGAGACATTGGATTGAGATGATTCTTGAGCTTATTTTATAGCTAAGAGGATGCTCTATAATTATATGAGATATCAAAGCCCAATTCTCACGTTTTGTATAATCAAAAGGTCAAGTTATTGAAGCACCATTATGCCACAATGCTTTTCTGACCAGTTCTCAATTTTTTGGCCATATCTCAACCTACAAAACTCCAATTGACCTGATTTTTATTGTGTTGGAAAGCTAATACAAAGAGCTATAACTTTTGTGTTTTGAGAAAATCTAATTCAGCCAACTTTCTATCCGAAATGGCACCCGAATTCACATACAGATGTGGACAGAATGGTAGAGATGAAGGGATGATTCTATCCGTATTTGGAGTTTCTTTGAACGATCGAGCGTGTGTCTGAACCATTGATCGAAAGTTTTGGTCCATTTTGGAAATTCTTTAGATGACCAAAGTATTAGCCAAAGTGGTATCTGAAGCTGTTTTGAACGGTTGAAAGATTGAATTATCGTGTGAATAGGTGGTTGGTCCTCTCTGCTTCTTGATTTAATTTTCTAGCTTATGAGCTTTGATAACTTATTTAAATTGCTTGAGCCCTGTTTAATATTACACAAGTACTCCTAAGTTGGCAATCAAGATGACTAATAATATTTTGGTATGCTATCATTAAAATTAATGTTACACATTTTCTTTTTCAAGTTATATACAAGTTGGAAAAGGATTTGAGCTTTATTTGTCTATAGATAGAGATCCTTTGTAAGACATTTTATTCATGTTAGGTAGTGTTAAATTGAGAGAATTAAAAGAATTCTCTTACTACTTCAATAAAATAGTGAAATTATTGTAAGAAATCTCATGCAGTTCAAACTTGTGGTAGAAGAAATAGAAGTTCATCGAGCTTTATTCAACTTGAATGAGCATTTCTAAACTCTATAATAGAAGTTCATGGAGCTTTATTTAAATTGAATGAGCATTTCTAGACTCTATTTCTTTTATTTCATTAAGTTTGCAATTAATTCTTGTTTTCAAGATAATTGTTTTGTTTTTTCACTAATTATGTTGAACTAAACACTCCTCTAGGAATATATGAAACTATGAACCTACCTTAATGATATGAAGTTGATTTGAAGTTGCTAAACCTGTACTTGTTGGTTCATTTATTCAAAGTTTAACACTTGTTATTGCTTAGTCATTGATTGCAAGTTAACTAATTGTTATTTGGCATTGAGAAATGTATGTTACAATGAAAAATGATTGAAGCTTAAATAGTACACATGAGAATAGTAATACTTTTAAGTTGATTAAGAACAATTCATACGATTCACAAGGCTTTATCATGAACAAAGTTATAGTCTAGTCATTTCTTTGTGAAAACAAGTTATGAATTTATATGGAATTGAATCCTAAATAAGGCAAGACTTACTTAGCTAGTTACTAATTCAACGGTCAATAAAAGATTCATTAGTGGATTCTATTTCCTAGAACTTTTGATTCAATGGTTACTACAAGGTGTTTATCTTTTCAAGCTACTATTCTTTTGCTTGTTTTACTGCCAAACCATAATTTGTTCTCTTTAATTAATTATTTAAAAAATAGAACAAGTGATAAAGCTCTAGTACTTGCACATATTTGATTCCCCATGGGATTCATCACCTAATTTTCCTAAACTATAGAGCCTACACACTTGTAACATAAATGGGAGATTGAGTTTTATTACTTGTTAAGTATGAAGTTTTTATTACATATTTTGATAGCCTAATCTACGCTTATCACTTGACATTTTGTTATGGTGGATGGTAATAGTGGCAATAGTGATGGAGCCTCAGCTTGCAGTCAACTAGGAAAGAAATGAAAATGAAAGAAAAAAAAAGAAAAAAAATATTAAAGGAAACAATCAGCAATCAGTAAAAGAAATAAAGAAAATGTAGGAAAAGAGCAAAAAATACCCTAAAGGAAAAGGAACAATACGTTATCTAAACAGTTTAATTATCATTTTATCATTTCTTGTCTAAAAGAGTTGACTTTGTAGTTTTTATTGTTGAGTTCAACAGAAATTTAATAGTTCCACTTTACATGAAAATACAAGGGGGTAAAAAGTGAAATTTGTACACCATTTGTGAATTGTGTGGTCAAACGTAAAATCATAAAGGCTAAAAAGAAATTAACCCAAACTTAAATGAATAAATTAATGTGCCTCCACGTAATCTTAAAATTTAATTTATTTCGAAACTATAATAAAAAATTGCATTCACAAATCTTAAACTAACTTTAAGACATTCACAAATCCTAGAATAAATTTAATCTCTCTTAATATTGTATACCTTGTACATCCCTCTCTCAAAATAGTATCACATCTATCAGACCATCATTATCCCCAGCCGCCAAAATGTCCAAAACTCAAATTGCCAGTCCGAAAGTGTCCAAAGATCAAATCTTATATTACTTGGTAAGCCTTTTGCAACACTAATCCGTAGTTTCACGTCTCACACCTAAACTAAACTAAAAAAAAAAAAAGGAAATTAGTCTATCAAGCCAAAAAGAATTTGATTCTCTACTCGTAATATCTCAAGTTTGGATGATCCAATAGCTTTTGGGGATAAGCTATCAAAATATTTAAGCCAATTTATTAGTAGCTCATACTAAGATATTATATATCAATCATCAATCATTCCTCAAATCGATGTGGGATAAACGGGGTGTCATATTCAACTCTCCTATGGGCCTTTGCGTCCTCGTAGAACACAGTCTGAATTTCACACTATGTTGCATAGTCAAGGCCCAACATAACCGGTTCAGTCTCAGCTCATGCAAAGAGCTTACCAACACCACTAGTCTAGCCTCACCTCATGTAGAGATCACACGAGATTCATTCTGATACCAATTGGAACACTTTCTCCAGGTTTAGGCTAACCCAATACTTTTGAGTCTAAAATATGGCCACAATATCCGTAAACCAATTTATAGTAACCCATAACCTAAGACATCATAGACCAATCATCATTCACTACTCCTAATGATATAGGATGGACGTGGCAGCACATTACCTTTATAAACCTATTATATCCCCCAAATTCTTCTTGCAAACAACCCATCAGGCCCCATCATTTTCAAACCTTAAGCCCTACATTTTTCTTCCTTTTATCTTCATATCTTCCATTATTTTAGAGCTACGTTGAGTTTCTGGGAGAACTTTTTGTTTATGTGTTTGTTGGATGCCTGATTCTTTGAAGAGTTTTGATATATGCAAGGATCAGGAAAGGTTTTTGTTGGATGTTGCATTCTGGGAGATCGTTGGTGATGGATGGGCCTAGGCTTTGGGGCTAAGTAATTACAGGAGAGAGGGTTCGGAATAGATATGAAGGGGTAGGGGAGTTTTGCTTGGAAGAAACTTTGTAAGAGTTGGAAAAGCTAGAGAAAAACATGGAGAAATGTGCCTGCTTGGGTAGAGTGTGAGATAATGGGTCTAACATTTGTGTTCAAAGAGAAATGGAAAGAAAAGATGGTGGTTTATCCTTTTTAATTGATAAAGTAATTATGATTATTTTAAATGGACAAAAGAGGTAAGGATAATATTGAAAACTTTAGGGCACTAAGTAAAATGAACACAAATATCTTATGCATTTCTTTTTATGTTTTTTAAGGAGTTACCATTTAGTTTCATTTTATCCCCATTTTGCCACATTAATATATGCTTTACCATCTTTAAAAACCTTTCATCAATATTTATAAATATGAAAAGATGACATGGATATAAAGGACACAATGGATATATTATTTCATTTGTAAAGAATTCAAATAATATATTAAGTTTTATAATTTATAGCTATATGAATATTTTAGGAATCGTAATGGTTTTTAAACAAACTATTTAATATTTATCTTTATTTCATAATACGAAAAAGTGAGAATTTTTTTTTACATTTTTAACTTTTGATTTTTGAGTATGCAAAAATAAATAAATAAAAAGCTAAAACAAATATTTCTACACATATAATATAACAAGAAAATCAAAACTGTAAGTCCTAAACTTTTAAAACATGCAATAAATTAGTAAAATACAATGAATGTTAACACAAAAATATTTAAATGTGTAATTGAACATGCAAAAGTATTTTTAAACTTATTAAAATGAAAATAGATTTAAAAATATATTATTTATAAATAACTTCTTTAGTAACATATTAAAAACATACAATTAAGTAAAAGGTCATTATCATTATTTAAAAGTTCCAAAGGAATATATTTTGTGTAAAGAAAGTCCATATCATCTTTTCATATTTCTTTATATTTATCAAAATTTTTAGCTGAGCAAATTACTTGTTAATTTGGTTCAAAATAGTAAAGTAAAACTAAAAAGTAGATTCAAGGGATAAAAGTATAATTAACCTATTTCCTTTTGATAAAAAATCTGAGCTATTGGTTTCACTTATCAAGTAAGCCGCCCCGACAGGAAGCCTAGCTGTAGCTCAAGTCAGTTGATTTTGACTACGGCCGGCCCCGGCGGCTGACCAATTTCAAGCGCACATCTACAACGTGCAACATCTAAATTGAAGGTTAAAATTGTAAATTCACGTTATCCAAAAACACGCTGTGATCGAATTTCTTAGCCTTTTCGCAAAAATGTTAAAAAAAGAAAAAGAAAAAAAGGAAAGCCATAAAAGATTGATTGCAGACAAAACCTCCGCCCGTCGATTTTCTCAATCTCTCTCTCTCTTTCTCTCTCTCGTTTCTCTGGAGAGATTGAATAGTCTCTCATATGGCAACCAATTCCTCAGCTCCAGGTCCGTACATCTCAATTCGAATTTAATTTTCCGTTTAATTTGGTGGTTTGTGTGTAATTTAATGAAAGAATTTAGGTATTTTTTTTAATTTTTTTGTTGGGTATTTTTGGGGGTGAGAATTGATAGGGTTTTTTGATATATTAGGTAGTAATTCTACGCCGGCAAAGCCTTGGGAACGGGCCGGGTCGTCATCGGGCCCTGCGCCGTTCAAACCGTCGTCAGCTGGTAGCACGAGTGATGTTGTGGAGGCTTCTGGAACAGCTAAGCCCGGTGAAATTGTTTCAAACACGGATAGGAATGTTTCAACTGTGAATACAAACGCTCTAGGAAGGCCTATGCCTTCTAGGCCTTGGGAGCAGCAGCAAAGTTATGGAGGTACTAGTTTTTTCGTAAATTTGAGCAGAAGTAACTAATAAAAATTATAATTATCGGTAGAAATTACTTTTATGGGATTGATTTTCACTTTGGCAATAAATTTGTAGAGAATTTATAAAAATGAAAATTGGTAGATGAGTAGTTATATGGTAGTTATTAACGTAATTTAAGATTTTGTATGAAACTAAAAAGAAAAAGATAATATGGGAGAGACACCACGGACCAATGGTGCTTTCCTTTATATATAGTATTAGATTAGATACCACAGACGAAAAGTGTGCTCCTTTATATATAGTGTAGATAGATAGATAATCTCGTTTTTGTTGTTTCGAAATTTTATAGTGTCAATATTTTTTGAGTGGTGAAGAAATTGATGGGATTTACTTAATTTTCTGCTAATGACGTGACTAACTTCTCACTATTTCCTTGATTATAATAACATATTCGCTGTTTATTACAAACTAGCCACCTGTTGGGTTCAATAAATCTTGTTGTTTTTCTGTCTTTTGTTTGTGTAGCATTTGCATTTATTAACAATATTGTGGAAAATCTTGATTTCTTGGTCCCTTTTCCTGTGCGGTGTAGATGAGATACGCCAATGTATGTAGAATTATCAAGATTAGATTTTATCGGTAGATTTGTGCTATGTGAGTGCTATTTACTTGATGACGATTTGCATATTGAGATTGAAATGTGAGGATGCATTTTCTGGAGAATTTGATTTGCTTTTATGGAGCTTAATGCTGTATTGTTGTTGTCTTAGAGCAATGAGCTGACATAACATATGATCTTATAGTGTGTCAATTGTTAATAAAATGTAATAACTGCTCTCAAATTATTTTCAGCATTCCAACGTACACTCTATTATGTTTTTCTTGAATATCAGTGTTGTTGTCTTTGTAATCCCTTTGAGGAAATGTCTAAAATTTTATCAATCACGTATGGGACTTTAAGTGCATAGTCTTATCTAATTATTCTTTGGTATTTTGATGCTCATAAGAACTTAACTTCCTAGCTAGATTGATTAGTGGTTTAGAGTACAGATTTTATTTTATTATAGTTACATTGCTTGGAATTGAGAGCTCATTTATTGTCTCTCAATCAGAGTAAGCATATGATTAGAGGTGATTTGCCTTATTTTTTGTTATAGATTAACTGTTTTCTCTCAATTATAAAGTGGACGTCTTTAAGAGGATTTCATCTAGAAAAATAATGTCTCTTTTTATGAGAGTGTTACATGTGTTTGCTTTTTGCCCTTGCTAAAATGTAGTTTCAATGGAAAATGATAGATATGTGCTGTCTTGCAAACGGTTTAAGCCTCAAATATCTGATGGAAACTTGTTTTATTGCTTTTATCCAGGGTATGGTTCCAGTTTAAATTACAATTCTGGTTATGGGACAGGAATGTATGGTTCTTCATATGGAGGTTTAGGGTCTTATGGCGGTTTAGGAGGATCTTATGGCAGTGGATTGTATGGAAACAACATGTACAGAGGAGGCTATGGTGGGCTTTATGGAGGTGGCATGTATGGTGGGGGAATGTATGGTGGTGGTGGTTTTGGAGGGCCAATGGGTGGTTATGGGATGGGGATGGGTGGTCCATATGGTGAGCAGGATCCTAACAATCCATTTGGTGCTCCATCTTCTCCACCAAGCTTTTGGGTTTCCTTGATGAGGGTGGTAAGCCAAGATCTCTCTCTATCTCTCTCTCTATATATGTGTGTGTGTGTGATGAGGGTGGTAAGCCAAGATCTCTCTCTCTCTCTCTCTCTCTCTCTCTCTCTCTCTGTAGACACATATATATTGTTGTATTGTATCGGATATTGTGTTCTTGTGTTAATTTAAGTCCTTGTTGTTTTCTAACAAGACTTTTAAATCCTGGAAGGCACATGTGATTTTCTGGAATCTAAAACAATCTTTGATTCTTCGTATGATTCTTGCATGATTGATCATGCGAGATTTGATGAATGATTTTTTCTTCAGCAAAATCCTTCTTAGCTGGTACGTGTAATGGGAAATGGCATATAATGCCATTTCGGTTAGGAAGGGGCTAAATCCCGTGGCATATAATGCCATTTCGGTTTGGAAGGGGCTGAATCCCATACCTTTTGTTGTAAATATTTCACATCTAGACAAAACTATTATCATTAACCAAAATACTTTAACTTTACTAATCTGATGAACAGTGCGTAACATGGTACCAGTCAACATGGCCAACTGTGATTTCTTTGTACTGTGCCATGGTCTAATTGAGGAGAACAAAAGCATGATTAATAAGCTCTTTGTACTTGACCTCTCAAGTTGCATTTTAGTCATTAATTCTTTGTCTTAACTTGGTCATTTTTCATCAGTATGGGTAATTGCACATAAATATATGTTTCTGAGCTGACTTTTTCTTGTTTAATTCTTTATGCTTAGTTTCTACTGTTGGAAGAAGGATACAGCTAACTCTTGGTAACAAATGCAGATGCAAGGTGTAGTAACTTTCTTTGGACGGATTGCAATCTTAATTGACCAAAATACACAGGCATTCCACATGTTTATGACGGCTCTTCTTCAGGTAACTTCTTGCATCTCCTATTTAAATCTGTAACTGAAGGTACTGTCTGTTCTGGGTGTTTTGATGATCAGAGATGTATGTTTACTTAATAACTCGTGTGTCTTATTTGCAGCTGTTTGATCGCTCAGGGTTATTATATGGAGAGCTTGCTAGATTTGTGCTAAGACTTCTGGGAATTCGAACAAAGCCCAAGAAAGTTCAACCCCCTGGTTTTCAGGGTCCGCATAATCCCCATGGAAACCAAAACTATATTGAGGGACCCAAGGTTCCTCCAAGTGGTGGCTGGGACAATTTATGGGGTGATAATCCAAACAATTGATTTGGTGATATGCATTTTCAATGGCGCTGATGCTAGTTGGTTGCTGCGTGTTTGTAAACCCAGAATACTGATGAAGGCGATGCTCTGTGTGTGTTTGTATAGCACAAAACCTCATAATATAGATATTTTTTGCTTGTGATCTCCCTGTCCCTCTTGTCTTCCCCTCTTTGACAGAAACACCCACATTGACCCATAGATGAATATTGATTGTGCTTGTTTCTGAGGGAACAATTCCCAACATGGACAAAGGGACACACAATAATGTAATGTGGACTAGGTAAAAGATGATTTGTCTTGAGCTCTCTGAGACCAAGTGTTTCTCGTATCCTTCATGATCAATTAAATTTTGGATCACCGTTTGTCTTCCCTTACGAAAGTGAGATATCCAACTGAATTTACATTAAGATGCTCTATTCTGAAGATTGGTGGATGATACCTAGTTTGTTTGCATGGAAAATTAATACCATTGGATCCTGTTTACGAAAAGAAATGTACTCTATGTGAAGAAGAATCTGCTGGTCAGTGTCTGCTCTTGTTCCTTGGGCGAGTAACTGTTATATGTGCAGCTTGATTGTGCCTTAGTTAGCAACATGCATTGCCTCATACGTTATCGATTTTTCAGTTTAGTCAGGTATTATAACGGTAATTGCCCTTCCTGCTCCAAATTTTCACAAACGTCTTCTGGGACTAATAGTTGGGCAAAATGCAGCTGATGATTAAACCGTGTCTTCAGCTGTTCCATCAAATATCATACTTGCTGGGGATTTACAGGCAAAGTTGCAATTACATGAAAATGACAATCAAGAAGCATTTCAAATTGGCAATGAGAGCAGGGCACAGATAAAATTGCCCAGTCGGAATGAACCAACACCATCTGGTGAAGGTAATGTTATTTAAACAGAGCTACCCTAGGCTTTAATAAAGCTTTCGTAATGTAGTTACACTGGTTAAAAAAGCTTGCAAATAGTGATTAGGCGTATCATTCTGATTTCGTTCTCTGGAAAATGCATGGCCAAATCAACATCGGTGGTAACCGGTGGGCGAAGCCCAGAAGCCAGTGAAACTCCCCTTCTTTAAAAAATGCATAGCCTACATCGGTGGTAAGTTGGTAACCACTGGGCGAAGCCAGCCCCCTGCCAAGGTTGAGAATCCGAATTCTAACCTTGGCAGTTCAAAAAAAAAATAGTGAGAGAGAGAGAAAAAGGGAGGGGAAATGAGTATATTTAAAATTACACTCCAAATTGTGTGTAACAAAAAATCTGCAAATTATACTCTAACACAAATTTGGGAGCTTCACTCAATTTGAGTGAGGTAGAATACATTGTAATAAGAATTGATGATTCCAAAAAAAAAGAAACGGTGGTGACTAGATAAATTAACTGAAGAAGGGATTTTATAATGCGTAGCAAGAATGATCTGTCACAGTTGTTAAACTCAGTCTGGTTCCTTTGAATTAAAAAGAAAAGAAAAAAGCATCCTGGACACCAGTAAGGTGACAGAATATGGTCAGTAGTCAGTGGATAACTAGTTTAACGATAATTTAAGCAATTAAAACAGCAATGAGATTTTAATTGATTAAAATACTCATGTATTGGACTTAAAACGTATGATGTTATGTATAACATTTAAGGTAGATATTCGTATATTTTTCGTTGGTTCATGAATTGGGTAAGAATACATATGCATCAAGGCAACGAAACTCGGACAACTAGTTAAGGTTATCATAAATTTTCATATTTCATAAATGTTTATAAAATGAGTTGATTGATAGATGTAGTGTATTTTTAATAATAAGTTATATTAGAGTAGTTGTCTCGTATATTAAATATATCTTAGTAATTTTAAGCTTTAAGAATGCATATCGCACTTTCTTGCACCTTTGGTGAAATATGAGTCATTTTTTCACAACTTATTTTGAATCAAATTGTAATTCATTATAATCCATGTTTCCAAAATGGGAATTGCATGTATGGATTGACTTGCAAATGTACTTCACACATTCTTTGGGAATTTCTATATCTTTGTCGGCTAATAAACAATCCAAAAGTGGCTCGATTTATGTAACTAAAAACAAAGAGTTGATCTCAGTGTACCATGGAATCCAAAAGCTCCTAAGATAAATTAGAAAAAGATGAAGAAGAAGGAGAACAAGGAGGATTATATGAATTGATAATTTTGCTTATCAAATTGGTAAAAAATCAATTCAAACCTTCAAAGGAATCAGACTTGTAAACTCTTCTAGTTTATAATGTCTGTTTAGTCTATTGAACATTTATACTTAATATATACGGAAGGCCGAGTCAGGAGCAATACACATTATTTCTTCTTCTATGATTTTGACATTGCCTCTTAAACATTTGAAGATTTCCATTGCTGTAGAACTTATTCGACGGCATTTGCTGATATTGATGTAAAGAACAGAGAGTTTTTTGCAGCCATTCCTTAAAGCCTGCAACCCTTGATCGCATAGATTACGGCACCGATTAACATGAAGCTTCTCCAAGTTATTACAGTTTACACCAATTGCTTCCCATCCAGCTGTCCCGATCTCATGACATAATGCCAAGTTCCACTCTTGAAGCAATGGGCATCCCTTTGCAATTGAGACGATAGAGTTGTCTTCAATTGTTCTGCAACATCGAAAATCAAGCACCCTAAGCTTAGTTGCAAATCCAGCACCAATTGCTGTCAAACCATCTCCAAGAATGCACCAGCTTAAGCACGAAATATTCAGATACTCAAGTCCACCGCCGCTGACAATAGCCATTACTCCTTCTGGTTCAAGCTTACAACCATTGGCCTCTAAATAATTCAAAGTCTGAGGACAATCCTTAAAGCCCACACCAGTGATACTTCTACAATTAGTCATCTTGATAGCACGAATTTGACGGCAATTATTTAAAAGGACTCTTACACCATGGTCAGATATTAATGAAGAATACGAAATATCCACATCCTTCAACGCCAAGCAAAATTCAGATAAGGCCTTTAACCCAACATCAGTAACATTGCACCGGTAAAGACTGATAGTTGTCAAAGAAGGACATCCAGAGGCAGCTAAGGAAATTCCAAAATCAGTTATTCTAAAACAACAATGCAAATGAAGAGTCTGCAGCTTGGACCCATAACGTTGCAGCTGGCTCAGACCTGAATCAGGAAGCTCAACGCATCCAGATAGGGACAAGAAGTGAAGCTGCCAAAAGCGGCAAAGCAACCTATGCAGATGAAAGGAATCAATTTTGTTGCTACTTTGAGATAAAGAGGGGACATCAAGCATACTAAATGAGCACCGGAATTGTAAGCTTCGACGACTTGCATTTTGAATATGAAGCCATCGATGACAAGTCAAGCCAAAAGATTCCCGATCAGAGGCAGAGTCAAGCAAGTGAAATATCAAGTATAAACTATCATCAGAGAGCTGCATAATAGAGGAAGGGCAATCTTTGGAACAATTCTCCATTTTAACGCACTAGCACTCTTTGGAAGGTTGCAAAGCTCGGATCCTTATCATGATGTTTTTATAAGAGCTAGAAGTGGTAGGCGAGTCAAAAACGCATCCAGCTTGTGAATCTCCGTGTACATGACCTATAAGGACACCACATTTACGACAAAGAAGTTTGGTTTTTGAACGATAACAGCCCAAAGAAATAGGAAGGCACTTGACTTCATCAACCTGAGTAAATCGGCTAAGATCGATAGAGATGAATGAGATAAAACCTTTTTTAATTGATTTCTTATATTTCGAGCCTATGCCAGAAGTTGCACGGGCAGAAGACGTCAGATTCAGAGGGTATCCACAGGATCCACAGCTGCAAAGAACACAAAAGAAAGAGAGAAAAATTATGTGAGAAAAATTATGTTACAAGAGTAATATGCTCAATCAATCTTATTGTATACGAAGTCTGGTGGCCATACAGTGACTTAAGCAAGTTAATTTTAGATATTTCATAATACCCTCCCCCCAAAATAGTTATTCACAGTCAGTTTGAACTCACCTGACCGTCCACTTCCCTGTTCTTGCACATTACATCCAACCAATATAACATAATATTCAACCTCTGTCCAAATCTAAGAATAACTAGCATACTAAAAAATCAAACAAAATGGGTTTCAATAACATAGGAATACAGAAGGAGAATAAAGCTTTTTATTGCTGGATGGTAGATTATCATTTCAACTTGATCGTAATTGCAGGATGGTAGATTATCATTTCAAAATCTTGATCTTAAAATTAAAAACTTATTCAGGTAAAATGTGAATGTTTCAATTAATAAAGCTCCATGTAAAGAGTAAATGCAGAGCTGATTATGAAGACGGCAAATCAAGTAGAAAATTATAAACGTAACTGGATGGTGAACTGGCCAACAACTAAATATTAAGGAGTTGCAATATGTTGATTTAAGAAAAGAGAGAAATATTGTAATGAACAAGGACTATCTAAATATATTCAGTACAAAAATAAGAATGCCACTGTTAACAAACCAAGTCCCACATTAGTTTCCCAAGGGTTTGAAAAGCAAGTTGATTAAGATCTTGGACCATTACACTCATGGTTGGGTGACGGGGTTCTTTCACAACCATAATCCTTGATGGCCTTTCTCCAGCCTGGTCCTAGTTTTAAATCTCCAAAGGCAAAATTCATTAGGACACAAGTTGTAGACCTCATGAAAATTGTGGACTTGATGTTTCTGACATTCAAGAATGGAAAAGGGCTTTATAAAGAAGAATATCTAGCTTTTTTTTTATTCGAAAACAATATGGCAAAACCAGTGCATTCTCATTTGCTTAGCACTCATGGTACATATTAACTCTATGTGGTTATGTAGTATCCCATAAGCCTCTTCCGTACCAATTTTCTCCAAAATTTTTGGTGTCTCTAAGTTCTGTGAACCCCAAGGTTGCTTCATTTAAGATGGTTCAAGTTGGAACCCACTTGCAAAGAGATCTTTGAAATGCAGAAACATGTTCATATGACCTCTACTGCTATATTTGGTGTGTCTGACACTGCCAAATGAATTCCTACTCGTAGTGGAGGTGGAAAGAAAAAATTCACAGTTAAGGGGACTAAAGTTGACTTAAGAAGGTTAGTTTTCACTGACAGAAAAATTCCCAAATGCTTTTTGATTTTGGCCAGTGAGTCAGAAGAAATTATTGACTACAGACAGGTTGAAGCAATGAGCTATATTGACTACAGACAGGTTGTGCCATCTTATCTAACTTATTCTATTCATCACCATTGTTTCTCTGTCCTTCCTTTTCTACTGCTAGGAGGAAAGAGATGATAGAAAGAGGACTTGCATGGGTTGCACCAATCAAGTCATACAGCTGCAAGCGCATTTGATAGGAGCAGATTTTGCTGGATTTTAGACTGTAAGATGGTGAAACTGCAATTTAAGTGGAATTTCTCGTGCAAGAAATCTTAAGAGTCTTAGTAGAAGGGGATAGCCCCAGCAGATGCGATACATGACAAGGCAGCTGTATCAGTAGCAGAGCTGGGATATACTCAAATTCTTAGAGGAGAATATTGCAATGTGATTGGCCTAGCTATCGAGTAGTTAATGTGCTCTTAATGTGAAAAGCTGAGCTAACTTTTGCTTTACGCCAAGCATAAAGAAAAAGAAAATCAAATTACATAGGAAAACAAAGAGCTGAAGCACACTTAAATGTAACAAGATGAAAAATAGATGAATCTGAAGCTCTACTGAAAACTAAGAAGTAAACAGAGAAACTATATGCCACATTGGATACAAGTTGAAATGGCAATATGCATGGCTAAATAACTTCTGGACCTTTACATTTCAGTCACCAAACTAAAATGCCAAAATAAGTCTTATTCTTAAAATGCAAATGCAAAATTACAAACCTTCTTATAAGTGCATCCACTTTATTGCTCTTCAAAATTAAAGGTTAAGATATCCCGATACCATTTATAGTGCAGGAAAAGAGCATTAAGAAAAAAAAAATATGCTTACATATGTGTTTCAAGAAGATGAACATGAAAATAGAACTTGATAGCTACATAACAAATTCTACGGGAACTATGATATCCACATTTGGATGGATAAAAACAGCTGAAATCCTGGAAAGAAAAAGTTGGAGGAGGGGGGGGGGGGGGGGGGGGATCATAGTTGATGTTCACAAAAAATTCAGGAGAACCATCCCGCTAGACTGTTTCCCCCCAGCTGTATATCAGAAAGTTGCAGTTCATGGAAAATTGGGAACTCAAGACAATAATACTGCATCCAAGGTTCTATTTTCAACATGAAAAAGCCCTTAAGGCACATCATAAGCTGGGCTAGCTAGGGTGTCACAGGGCACCTTTCAACGTGTTCCCGTGAGACATTCGACTCATAAAATAGGGACACAGATCTTGCAGGTGGTCCGCGTGCATGGAGGTAGCTAATCAACCCTTTCTGATACCAAAAAAGGAATACAGCCAAGTGTTTTTCAAGAGTTTTAGGAGTCCTACAGTCAGCTAAATCAGGCAATATGTAAGAATCACTATAAGCTGCTGAAAATGCTCACGCGGCTTGGCCTTCGTATTGGCTGAGCCTCCCCTCTTTCTCAGCTTAAATGAAGCAGAAAAAAACGTGTTTTCTAGGATATTGTCGAAATTCTAGTTTGGACATATTGTTCTTTTATATGTTGCCAGTTGTAATCACCATGATAATATTCTGCCTAACAATATGCCCTGTTTTTAATTGTAATTTAGCTTCAGATTGATCAACAGTATATGTACTCCAAGACACATATACGAATACATAGAACCAGAAGACGAAGAAACAAAATTAATTTCAGCAAAATCACAATAGAGTCAATAAAAGAAAGAAAAAGCAAGGCAACCAACTTCAGGAGATACAAAGATGAGAACAAGTGGCCCGAGAAATCTAACAAATCAAAACAAATTTAAGACCAAAATCAACCCAGAAAAAAAGGGACATCAACAATCTAGAAGACTAAAGAAGCAAAAACAATAATGCATCATATATGATAACATCTTCAAAGAAATACTTAATTGATTGTAACCTGTATGAGACATCAGCTTGGGACATTCTTGATTTAGATCAAAAATCTTGGTTGTCTCTGAGATAACATTGCGTCCATCGAGTTTTGACCCAACTTCTGTCTATTCCTTTTTTGATGTATCGAATTGTAAAAAGTCTATGGAGAGAATGGGATGGGGAGAAATTCAAGAACGGGTAAGGTAATCTATTCGGTTGAGCGTGCTCACTGATGTGAAGTAGTTGACAAAGGATCAGACAAAGGGAAAACTGCCGGCCGTTTTGGACCTTCCCGTTTCCTATGTTTTGTTTTGTAACACATTATCGAGAATTTTATTAATTTAAGTAATTCTACAATCAACATTTTTTTTTTTTTTTTTGCCTTTTCTCATATTTCGTGACAATGATCTCAACCTAATTCTCATGGTGTTATTGCAATTCTTGTGTTCCTAAACTTTTGTCTAGTGATATTGCGAGAGCAATTCATTTCGTGCCAAATCAATTTTGTCATTGTTAACAGAATTGTCCATCTAATATCAACATAATTACATTCCTCCATCTATTTGCGAGACTGTTATTGTTGTTTTGATCATCTATTGTACATATCACTCCTTGAGGCTTTTGTCATGACTTTCCTCCATCCTTCTCATCTTTGCTTTCAAACAAAAAAACATCTACTGCTTTCAAAATTAAACTTGCAAATAGTTTTATCGAAAGTAGGGGATCCCTGAGCCAATTACTCGGCGATTCCCATCTCAACTAAACTTTCGAAATTATATTTTTATTTTTTTTGAAAGACTGAGAGTCAATCTAGGTAGAGGATTTTACTTTGTACAAAAACTGATTTTGGATAAAAAATGGTGATTCGGTGCATCTAAAATCTAATATGGAGTTGTGACCTCTTAACTTTTAGAAAACAAACTGTCGTTTTGAACCCATAAAATGTCACATTTTTATGTCCCAATTTTAGGCCAATATTTTTTCTCCTATTTTGTTATTCCATTAAAAGTTCAACAAGCAAAAACTCGTTTATCATTTTGTATTGTTATTATTATTTATTTTTCTAAAATTTTCACAAAAGCACATAAAAATAACAATTAGTTTTCAAACTTCAATTTTACTAGTTTTGATTAGTTTTTAGTTTTTTATTTTTATTTTTTAGTAAAAATGAGGGCATGACGTGCGTGTGTGTGTGTGAGGAGAGAGAGAGAGAGAGTGTGTGTGTGTGTGTGGTTTATCTATAATTTCTATCCCCTGTGATTTTGGTTGGTGGTTTGGGGTAATATCGTGATTTTGGGTGTGAGGCTCAAGAACATAGTGATAATTTCAAGGTATTTTCTAGCTTTGTCTTCTATTCGTCCAACTCTTCGGCTACTTTCCCTCAATTTTCTTTTAATGCTCCTTTTATTTTGCCTTCTTTGAATTTTTTGTCCTATTATTATTCAACTATGATGTACAAATTGAGACAAGTAATTTTCTATAAAAGATAAGGTGCCTGGATATTGATTCAGAGATGATAAGTGGTGGATGATGTACGTCTATTTTAAATGCGATAAGTGACTATCCAATGTTTGTGGTGTCTAGTGATGCTTGATCCATGTGCTAGTTCATTATGCAAATTATTTTCATATTGTTCTCGCACAAAATCAGCTCACAAACTCTTGGGTTGATTGATGATGTGTTGTGGGTGTGTCACTTGATCAATACCAAGGAAGTATGATATGGACTTAAAGAAAATAAGAAAAGTATGTACCAATTCGTTCTAAATTCTAGATCGACTAATGTTTGCCTTCCTTTGCTAACAGCGCTTTTGGGTCTTTGTCTTGTAGCGAGAGCTAGTTTCATTTGGAAACCCTGAATGCGTCACAACCTGCCAACGAGTAGTACTAGCATTTACAAGCTTCATAGTTGTGGTTCGTCTTGGTTCCTTTTTATATAAAGGAAAAGTTGGTCATCTCTCATGTTGATTTTACATTTTCATGGTCAGCCTTCCGGGCATGATTTTGATCCATCTGTCAATTGACTGATGACGCCTACCCCCTAGATCTCCATTACACTGGGCCTTACTAGTTTTGTCTAGTACTTGTTTAACTCTTCCAATCAAACTTGTAAATGTTCGACTACTAGCTACACCAGATGTCTGCTTGGTTGCCTGTATGTCTACTCAGTAGGTGTTTCTTTACTTACCTAATTTTGGGGTTTACTTCCAATTAGGATTGTTGCTTCTTCACGATCTTGAACTCAGTGCCTCTATGCACAACCTCATTCTGACATGTGAAATCTATGCCACCACGTGTATAATCTGCTAAAACCTCTTTAGCAATATGCACATCGTTGACTATCAGAACACTTAGCTACCACCTATGAATTCAACATGTAGCAGGTGATAGGAGCATTTGTGTCTCGTTTCCACAATCTGTCAAATTACCAATATTTATTATGTTTATTTTAGCTTGGTGTTGAAATGGATTTTTTCCACCTCAATCAGCTACTTCTATTCCTTGGCGAACCTAACCAAACTCTTTTCAATTGCTCTTTAGGTATAAATCCTGAAAACTACACAGTTAGTAGTCGAATATGACAAAGATCCATGATATTTGCCAAATTCCTTCTCGGCCACTTCTTCGGCTATTGTGTGTTTATAGGCTTTGGGGTATTTGATTCATTTGTCATCTCGCAAAAAGTCAAAGATTTTCTCCAACTTCAATATGTTAAAGCTGTAACTCTTTGTTTATTTAATGGATTTACTCTTAAAACCTGTTGCTGATGATGCTTAGATTAGGAGTTGCTGAGCGATTAAAGGAACCAATGTTTTACAAGTAAATACCTTATCCTCAGCAATCTCAATTGCACCCACCTCAACTCCTGGCATATTCGTGTGACTCCTATTCACAAAGGACATATTATAATTCTGCTCTTTTAACATCAAACATTGAACCTCACCTACTGTTAATTCGGCCTCATATTCTTGAATTCGTTCGTAGCACTAAACCTGGGCCATCAACTTGGTCAAATCTCTGAAGTATTTTACTCAAAGCCTTTAACAGCTTTAAAGTTTCTCATGCCCATCATCACAGCCTTGACATATTCTTTTTCTGGGATTTAATGTTGTATTTTATCTCATGCTGACCATTTTAGTCCTTCCAAAAATTCGCCGGTAGTCTTCTCGACTTTTTAGATAATTCGACTAATGTCAGTAAATTTTAGTTTTGGGAGTAGGCAGTTGAAATGCTGGTGAAACAATTCTTCCATCTGATCCCACTCTTCAACTGAATTAGATGGTAGCCTTATGTAACAGAAGCCATTCCTGTCAAAAAATGAGAAAAAAAATCTTAATTTCAAAGTCATTGTTGCCCATTTTTGCACTAAGTGTTAAATTGGCCGATATGCTCCATTGTAGATTGCTAGTCTTTCCTAGAAAATTTGTTAAAATTAAGGAACTTGAACTCTTTTTGAAAATCATACATCTGGTTGATCTTATTTGGGTAGGACTTCCTATTGGCCAGTATCTCATGGCTATCAGTCATGTCTTTCATCACATTATTAGCCAACTATCATAATTGCTCTTGGCTTAGCTAATCGAAGTTAGGGGTCTGACTTGTTTCTCAACTATTCACGACTCTAGAATAATCCCAATCAGTCCACAATTGTGCTCGGTGGCTACTGAATCCCTCATCAGTCTCAGATTGATATGCCATATAACTGCCGTTCTTTATGTATGGTAGGTCTTGTCGATTTAGGTGGCCTAAAGAACCAATTTCCCCATTCAGCGTGTCTTGATGCAAAATTCTTAGAAATTCTGACACCAATTTCTCCATGAATGGCCAGAGGTACATACAAGGCCTATTCAACCTCTGCTTACTCGTCGTGTGTTGTGACTATCTTACTTGATTTGCCTATCGCTATCGATTAGCTATCGGTAGGAAGACAAAATACTCGTTAAGCTGTCATGGGTTATGTTTCCATTCGAAGGAATCAGTGCACTTTGGGGCTATTGGTTTTGCCTCCCAAGCGGACTTCAAATCATCGTTCCTTCTAGTATCCTCAGTATGCCCAGCCTAAAAATGGGCCTACCCCTATTGTGATGCGATTCGATTCAGAATCTATTGATTTATGTGACCCTTCTGCAAAAGCCTTGCGCTTACTTTTATTGGTTGACTTGCCTTGTTAAGCAAGGCCCAATTGTCGTATGGCCTCACTTTTCTTTCTTTCGTTGACCATTGGCTTATCAGCTATAGTAACCATCTAATTGCCAATAACGCTAGGGGCCGAAAATAATCCTTGACCTGCAAATTGGGTTGACATAAAACTTAAACTTGAACCTTCTTCCAGTTTGAATTTCGATCGTAAAGGCGAGTTTCTTAAGATTGTGCCTGACAAATTAGGTGTACATTAAATTTTGAACCATGTTGATTGCATTGCCCATCACCCTACTTTTCCGTTCTAGTTTCTATTGGTTTTCGCTTATGGTCGTTACTTTGCTCGACACATCCTCGAACATTTCTTTCAGCATACCAGTTTACATGTGCATCCACTTTTGTATCATTTGATCTAGGACTTCCACTGTAAAGTCACTCGACTTGGCCTGAGTCACAAGTAGTTGCTCTTCTATTTTGATTGCTTGTCCTTTGTTGAGGATGGAGTAGCTTCATCAAAATAGAGCATTCTACTCTTGACCACTTTCTTATCTTTTGCCATAGCATTGACATTAATCTTTTTCAGCGCATCCCATCGAGCATGCCAAAAACTGTTTGCATACAAAATTAGCTCTCAAACTCTGTAGTCGGTTGATGACGTGTTGCGGCGCACCACTTGGTCAATACCAAGGAAGTATGATATGGGATTGAAGAAAATAAGAAAAATGTGTACCCATTTTGACGTTTAGATCTACTACTGTTCATCCACCATAGACAGCTCTAAGAACTTAAATTTCGTACCATAAAATGATCAAAAAAAGTAAGAAAGCTTAAAAAGAACTAAATGAATTATCAATGTAAAATAGAAAAGAAATCAGCAAGGAATTCAACTTGCAAAAAAGGATTTTGGAGAATAGAAAAATGGAATTGCATTAAGATTGGAAACATTTACAATATCTACAAACTGGAAAATGAGAGTACATTGACTGACAAAGATTAAATGTAACTGAAAATCCAAAATATGGCCTAAGAATGCTACAAAAGTTTCTAGAAATTGAGAGCTAATTCAAATGAGAGATTTTTTTTGGATTTTGTGATACTATGTGATGCGTTTTTTTATCTTTTCACCGCTTCTTGTCTTTCCCATATTTATAGACAATTTTTACTCCAAAAAATTGCAATTCTTGCCTTTAACTACGAGTAGTTTCAATCATAATTTTCTCACTTTGCAAAATAGTTATACTTTGCGAATTAGGAATGCCTTATTTTTTCTAAGATACCTACCATGTCTTTGCATTGACAGAGTTGTGGATAACAACCAACCACTCGCATGGTTTAAAGACTCGGCCGAGTCGTCTAACTCGGCCAAGTCGTCACCGGAACGGCGGATTGTAATCCGAAACCATTCCAATCCAACTCAGAGACGGGAGGCTTGCCGAGAACTCATTCAGACTTGGTCAACTTGGATAGAGTTGTAACCGAGTCAAAGAGACCCGGCCAATTCCTGGGTGACTCGTTCGAGTCACCGCGGACCATACCCAAAAAAACAAAGGAAACAAACTACTTCCACCTCCACCGGACGATGACTTCTTACCCGATATCAATCATCCCCTTCTTAACGAGACTATTGGTAGCGCCATGAAGCCTACTCCCTTCTCGGCGATAACCGCCGTTGCCGTCACCACCACCAATCCACGCCATTCTCTTACTTCCAATTGCCCCCTCCTTGTCCTCTGTAGGTAGTTCTTCTTGGTGAGTTACAGCAACAATTGGGGTTGGGATTGGATTTGGTATCGCAAGAAGTGGTTCATGCTGGGGAGAAGAGAAGAAAAAGGGCCCGACAGTGAAATCTAAGCTTACTAGAAAATGGGGGTGGTTATTTAGCTGGAGAGAGTGGATAAAAATGGTAAATGTGTGGATCTTGTGGTGCTGGAAAGTATCGGGGAGGGTACGAGTTGCTAAGGAGAAAGACAATGGGATTGGAGACAGAGGAAGTGATCTTAGACTTTTTGATGGGTTTAGAAGAACAATGGTGTAGCAGGAGGAAGAGGAAGTATGTTGACCCTAGCCAATTGTGGATGTACTGCAAATTGGGAAATGTACAACAAATTGGTTGTACCGCAAATTGGATAGTAGCTCTTGCTTGGTGTTAGAAGGCAAAATTATAAGGTTGTTGTCCCAATTTTATTTTTTAGCTAATAAACATATTGTATCTTTAGTAAAAATGGTAAAAATATTTGTAGTAAAATTAGCTAATAAACATATTGTAACAATAGTATATTTTAAAGATTTTCTTTACTAAATTTTTAGTTATTTTTGTTTAGCATATTTTTTTATATTTTAAATAATTATTTATAATTTTTAAAATAAAAATGTTTTAAAATACGAGTCTCACCGAAACCGCGACCGATATATCGAGACTGATGTGAAACGGTACACGACGGGACCACGACCGCGACTTTGAACCATGATCTTCATTCCTCAATTTCATTGTTGACCCAATCTTCCCTAACTTGGCACATTGTGGCGATAGGGATTTGTTGCCAATTATCAATAAGTTATGGTAAATGTCCAAACGCGTATAAAAATTGTTGCTTTTTGAACTTGCTTTGAGGTGCTTGACAAGTTGCGAACGTTTTGAATGATTTTGGTGGCTCACCGGTGTGTTTGGTTCAAATTTAATGTTATATTTGGTTCCCTTGGGAAAAGATGATCCAGATGATGTAATTGCCACCAAAAGCCCCACTAGAAGGTGGAAAACAATCGTTCACGGTGTTGACGCAGTTTTGTTGCCCCTCCAAGGCTGAGACCACTTTTTAAAAATTTGACACAATGATGGTTGATGGTAGTGACGCGGGAGATTCTTAGATGGATCAAGTCCACGACCTTACTTGTAGACCTTGTAGTTTGACAGAGCACTGAGTAAGCAAAGCGATATATGCTAATGTAAGAAAATGATATAAAATGATATAAGGATACTTATGTGGCTTTATTTTAAATTACAAAGTCTACAGATGAGACCGTGGACTGGGTCCATTTAAGAATTTTTCGTGGTGATGCGATTTGGTGCCACTCCAAGGTTGAGGGCATTTTTTGAAAATTTGATACACTTAAAGGACTTCAGTGAAATGCTAAAAAAGTTTTCAATTATTTTTGTTTTTGTTTTGACCTTGAGCAAAACTTTATCTTTTTAAAAATTAATCCCTATGATTTACAACTGAGGTAAACGAATAGGAAAAAAGTCCAAAAGATCATGTAAATCTCGGGGAAAAAACTTTATGAAAAGGACTAAAATTATAAAATAAATAATTGTCCACTTTTCATTTAGTATTAACTAAGGTTTAATTATAAATTTAAGAAAAATGCGACATATAAGTTGAAAACTCTTATTGAACAATTACATTATCCAAAAAATCATTGAAATATAAAAAAACTCAAATTATGAAAGATAATCAAATTAGAAAATAAATAAATCTCAAATTTTATTTTATTAGTATTAAAGTTTAACTATGAAAAAGATTAATTATAAAATTAAGAAAAATTATGTAAATAATTAAACACTTTTATTTAACAATGAGATTATATATTTCTCCAAATTAGAGCATCCTCACACATGGTGTGCTTTAATTATTGATTGCAGTATAAATGTGTTTCATGTAACACAAAAAAAAAAAAAAATGAAAACAAGTGAAAAAATATGGGAAAAATGACAAAAACTTCATAAAAAGACTAATCAAATTAGTATTATAGCCCAGGCACCCTAGCAAATTACGTGCAAGGCAAAGAAAACTGGTGTATATATAGTGGTTAGAAAAAGAGCAAAAGTTAGAGCCTATATGAATTCAACTATATTTAGGTGCACCCTATTGTTAAACACATATCATTTAGTGAGTGTTTAGTTTAGAGGAATCAGGGAGGGAAAATGGGTATCAATAGTAATAATACCCATTGTTGATATTTGAAAAACAACTATTACTATCGTTCAATCAGAATAAAAGTGATTAACTGGGTCTATGATTTCATCCAAAATACTATTTTATCAAACTTATTAACTTTTGTAGGGGAATGATACATTTTCTATTACTAAACCAAACATGTTGAGAGGAATCATCAACATCCATATTCATAGTACGGTTAATATTGTTCATAGTAATAGTAATTAATGAATTTCAACTAAATGGTTCCTTAGTTACTAAACACTCCATTGTCTATAAAAGACTAACATCGTTATTTAATATGATAGTTTATAATATTTTTTTGTGTGCATGCAAAAGATTTTGATATTTTTTGTGTCGGTGCAAAAGATTTTGATCTATTTCGACATAATTTTATACGATTCCTAAAATACAATTCTAAAAACTGAAATTTAAAATAATAATAATAAAAAAAAGAAAGCAAGCAGACTGGTGAGTATGGGCCAGCCCACGACAGGTCCTTCTCTGCCCTTTGCTCGTACTCTGGGCCTCAATTTTTCTGGCAAAGCTTGTCTCAGGAAGTCCAACAACAAGCCTTGGTATGTAAAGTACAAGGAAATGGAAGAACGCCATTTCTCTTCCATTTGTAATCTTGTCGTTGCGAAAGCAAATAAGTTTAGATTAAAAAAATTCAAAATGAAGGTTCTGAAATTAAGATGAGACAATGGAAATATTTAATGTACCATTTTTCCTACCTTTTGCATTAACTACTGTCTTTTTGTTTTTTTAAATTTGGATTCATCCCAGTTTAGTTATTTATTTCTCATTTCAAAGCAAGTGTCTTTTATTTGTAAATCCACCTTATTATTCAATTCCTATTGGTCTGAATAGAGCTATAAACGAATTGAGCTGTTCGTGATTATAGTTCATCTTGACTCGTGAAAACTCGAGTTTGGCTCGTTTATAGAATTAAATGAACTGAGTTTGAACACAAATTTTGACTCGTTTAATAAACGAGTGATATATTAAATGAGTAAGAATTAAAGCTCGCTTGTTTATTAAATGAGTAAGAGTTTGAATATGAGATACTCAGCTCAACTATATTCGAATACCACATTTATATTTATTTGAATTGAGTTATTCGCGAATATTGCTCGACTTGACTAGTGAAAGCTCAAGTTCGAATATGAGATACTCGATTCGAATCAGTTTAAATAACACCTCTAGGCCTGAACCATAGGGACCACATACGTCAAACCAAATAGACAAATTATGCAAAAGTTGCAATATGAAGAAATAAATTCGAACGAGTACAAAAGATAAGCAACCAAATGTTATAATGTACACAAAACGTAAAATCAAAAATTCTGATCTTAGTTAAGTGGTCCAAAACACAAGGGACAAAAGAGATTGGTGAGCTTTTTGCAATTGTCCTTGCTCTTTTGAGATTTGGGACATCAAAACTATGTTAGCTCCTTGCTTTTATGAGAAACGAAGGCCTATGAGAAATGAAGGCTAGTGACTGTGTCACCTATACGCAATTTTTTTAAGATTTGGCAGTAGGATGTTGCGCATATAATTTCATAATCACTGCTGGGTTAAAAATATGTTTTAACAGCTTGTTTATCAGTTTTATTGTAAAACCTACTAAATTTTAGGGTTCAAATCGAAACTCCCATAATTACATAATCAAGAGATTAATCACACAAGATATATATATATATATATATATATATATATATAAACAAGAATAATAAAATAAATTCACAATATTATTAATATATCATACGATAAAAAGATTAAAGAATACTATGTGACTTTCAATAGATTCTTTTAAACTCTCCAGACCCTCTGGACTCTCTAAAATTATATCAATAAATACTCTGTTTATAATTAACTAAACTTGGTGAATAAGAAATATCCAATACAAAAAATTACCAAATAAACTGCTCTATTATTAAATAGAAAAATGCTAAAAATTGAATAAGAATCTTCTAATTTATTTTTCCAACATTTGTTACGATATACTTACTGTTGTCAAACAAAAGTGAATATTTTCTTTCTCCATCGCACCCTCATGTAAGAGTGGAAAGGAATAGTTTAAAATACTCCATGACACTGATGTAACCATTCCACTATGCAGAAGTTGTATCCTCGTTATATTTGTTTTGTCAACCTCAAACTGAATGTCGCATCCATATTCCTCAGTCTGACGTAAGTTTTATAGATCTTAATTTATTATTTTACCTAAATTTACAAGTTTTCACTTGATAATCTTTATTAGAAGTTTGTGTTATTCAAGAAACTCCCTCTAAAACTTGAAGGTCGTGTTTGGTGATCTATGTATAGTTGGATTGTCAATTCTGAAAGTTAGCAACTGCCTGTTTTACACTATTGGTTGACAACTGCTTCAGATATATCTGCAATATACATACGTATATTCATATGATTGGAACAACTTATCAGTTATCCAATGCCAACTAAATAAAGGATACCTACTTTAAAAGGGTAATAACTGTTGGCCTACAACTCCATCATCAATTCCACCTAATCCGGTCAGTCAGGTGAATGATCTCATATTTTTTTATTTTTTTGGAGGATTGAACTTAAATTTTTTGTCCAAAAAATTCAGTTTGTGAATAGTTTGTTTCACTAAAAAAATTAAAGGGCATTTAGTTTACTCAGCAAAAGAGCAATAGAAAGTCCGGCTCCTATGTTAAAGTGATCCACATCTCTTGAATACTAGCACGCCATAAGTAGAAGTAGATCCCTATTATTTTTGTTGAGAGAAAGGAGAGAGCGCAAAATTTACAATAATATGAAGGATTCTTTACTCAAATATTGTTGTTCCCTGTAAACCAATCTCTACATTTTTAAATTTGTTTTGAATGGTTACAATTTTTTAAAGAACTATGTGTGAATTTCGCCACTTGTAACAATGACTTTGAAGTTTGGTACTAACAGCTACTTCTACTTGTATAACCATAAAAACACAAATTCAAGAGCCGCTATAATGTATTTGGTTGCCAATGAATTCACTGCTTAAATCGTGGCTCATTGAAAATCTATTTTGACTACCAACAAAATGGTTGCTCAAAATTAAAAAAAAAAAAAAAATGTGTTGACGGTCACTATTTCGAATCGCCGGGAATGTGATAAACCAACACAGGCAAGCTAAGTTGGTGAGGGATTTTTTTACTTAAGAGTGAGGGGTTTGAATCCTCCCCTCGTCAACTATTTCTCCTCTAAGGTTAATCTCACTTGGATTAGCTATAGCTTGGAGAGCTCCACTTCTAGTTGTACAAGGCAATTTACATATTATATAAAAAACGAAGCATGATGTTATTGACTTTCATTTCACAAACCTTGTTTTCGATCTCTTGTTAAGTTTCCACTCCTAGATAACTCCTAATGCTGAACATGGTAATTGCAAATTGTGCCTGAGTATATCCAAAGTACATTGGCTCTTCAAAACGTGGTCATTGTGCTTCAATATATCCAAAATATATTGGCTCTTCATTGGCCCTAAAGGTTTATTGACATATTCACTGACATTTGCAATTCCTGTGAACATTCGTTCCCTTCAAATTCAAGTACATCTTGAAATTTATTAGTTCATTCATGGAACTTCTAAATTTACATACTTGTATTAATTATAATACATGAATCTATTTCCTTGTATTCGCTTTTAAATAGATAACTTTAGAATTTCAGTTGAGAAGAGAATTTTTCCTTCTTCCTTTTCATTTTGTGTACTTGGTAATCCATTAAAAAATCAAAGTCTCGACATGCGAGTGCACGAGACCGAGGCTATCTGTTGCATTGTGTTGGAGAGTAATTCAGTACAAACTTGAAGTCTTGGCTTGCGAGTGCACGGGACTGAGGTTATCCGTTGTATCTTGTTGGACAGTGATTGCCTAGTGAATTGTATTTTTTCAAGATATGTTTGTGTGGCGCAAATCACTATGAATGGAAGGAGGGTATCTTGCATCTCGATTTTTCTCTTAATTATCAATTATTTGATTACTTAACTCTTTTGAGTTCAGAATACTAATATTAAAACAAATTACTAAAAATTTATATTTTGAAACCATTAAATTTATAACTATATTAAACTAACTCAATGTAATCATGAGGCCAATAAAGTATGACTTTTTAAGCATAAATTGTTGTCACTTGGAGACAATCCAATACTTAATGATATCCAAGTTACAAGCTGATTTCCACTTTGTTGTAATTTACGTTCAATCCACCCAACTCTCTAAAGCAAAGGGTAAGCCTACACGATGTAGTATTAAATTTCACTACCATTTGTTAAAGAGCAGCCATTAGTGGGCCACCTTGCTGAGTCACCTTTACCCTGTAACTTTTTAAGCGTTGAATGCGTCTTCTCAAATTGAACGACACAATTGCGTCAGCTCTTCTTTACATGTTTCGATCAAGTGGACATAAAAAAAGTTTAGTTGTGACTTCACAATTCATGATGAAAAGGAAACTTCAATTAAAATTTTGCCACAAACAAACAGAGCTTTATGCATCCACTTTAAATCCAAAAAGTTATCGGGTCCCACTATTACAAGTGGACCTACATATATGTGGGCCAAGTTCCATATTTATCCACAATTGGGCCGCAGCTTTTCGGCACGAATTATCCAATCAAATTCGTTGAATTTGGAAATAGAATGAAAAGTCCTCTCTTCCTATCAGCAATCAAAGACGAATCGCTCAAGCAAATGATCAGATGCGCCCCACGTGTACAGTGTACATTACAAGCAGCGTAAATGCGCCGTCAACATACGAGCTGGATATTTTTATTCATGGGACTTTCTTCGTGTCGCGCTCAATTGCAAGTTTGCGACATCAGGAAGCTCACCTAGTTAAGAACTAGTTCGAATCTTCTTAAGCCCAAAAAAAAAAAAAAAGTTCGAATCCTCAATGTTGGTTTGCCAGTGCTAAAATCATAGTTATTCATAATAAGTTACCTCCTCACATTTACACTTATTATATTTGAGATGATAATATAATTAATAAAATATGAACGCAATGTGATAACTATTTATAAATGACAATGGGATTCATACTAAAAAATTGTCACTGAGGATCTAAACTGGCTAAGAATGAGATTGGGACTGTTATGATTATTAATTGATAACTTGATATGCAATTTACACAATTTGATGCATGATCATGCAACTTATTGCACTGGTATAGAGAGCTAGTGTATTCAAATAAAATTAACAATTATAATTATGTTGAATGATTGACTTTTGTTTTTAATTTGTGGTTATAGTTTCGTACATGCTCATAATTAAGTGAAATACTCAAAAGTAAAAGATAACAAAATATCAATCAAACATTAATATTGTGACAGCCCCACTTTACCCAGAGACGCACCAAAGGGCTTAGCGGACTGCCTGCCTAGCTCTCGCTAGGACTCAATCAATCACTCACTCGGAACATCCAAGCGTACTTAGCTCAAAATAAAATACATTCATGTAATTCACATGAAAGTACAAGTAGCACTAATATACTTTACACACTAAAATTTACAAAGCATTTACAAGAATAGTTTAAACAATTGGGCTATCAAAGTACATAAATCAAAATATTTACTACGTCCAAAACAGCTTTTCCCAGCTTTAATATTTTGAGAACCCTGGTTAAAGGAAAACAAATAAATGGACTGAGCTATAATAGCCTAGTGAGTGCTCAAGTCATGCAACCATACCAAGAATTCATTATTATATTGAACAAGATAATTGACAAGGTAAATAGACAGGTTATGAACAATTTAATTAACAAATAGTCAATGGCGGATACAGGGCTCAACTACGGGAGCAAGTTCAACCGCAGGAGAAGCAAGTATTGATCATGTAACCATGATATTAGGACCGAGATAATAGCTCAGGTCTTTATCAAAGGACGTGCCAGTATTATCACGCAAGCCCTAACCACCGTTCACCTTATAACCTCCGTACAGGTTGTCACATCCAGGGAGTAATCTCGACCTTGGAGGCCCAACACGCAAGAAAGTTCAATCCGGAGTTGGCCTCTTTGAGGATTCACAACTCAAGGGGAAAGAACAACATGCTCTAAAACACCCAGCACCTTGTATCCTCCCACGTGCAGCCGGGTTGACTCTCCGTGAAGTAACAGTGAAGTTAGTCACGGAAGTCTCACGCACAAGTATCACATTGGATAATGAAAGCATGTAACACATTGCGGAATAGATGCGATAAAGTACACATCTTTCCTCAAGTAACACATTTCATTACATAATATTTTCAAGTAAGCCATAGCATTTCATGCATCATGCACACATAGAGACACTCACCTGAAATGCTTTAAGAAAATATTTCGTAAAAGATTGAGATTCGTTTTCAGATCCTGAAATTCAAAAGAAATAATCTGATGAAAATCCGATTAAAATCTAAGCAATTCGATAAGAAATTCGAGAAATACCCAAGTCTTTCTAGGGTTTTGGAGTTAAGGGTTTTACCCTAGGGTTTAGGGTTTTCAAAATTAGGATTTTCTAAATTTTAGGGTTTTGCTCGGAAAGGTTCAATTCACTAATAGCTCATCTTACGGAAATTTTTGCATGTTCTAATCACTAAATTACAGCTTATAAAGCTTTAAATCATAGCCTAATCACTTTATTTCTTAGGTTTTAACGAAATTTCAGCAGCACCTCCCTTTAAAATCGGACTACCCAAAATTTTTACCTGCAAGAAATTAACTAACCAATCCAATTTCCAACAAGTTCTATAGCTTCCATATTTAAATCAAACTTAATTTCACTCAAAATTCCACTCAAATCCAAGATTTCATGCCCAAGTTTCTTCAACCATTCATCACATAATACATGAAATTTCAAGGTTTAAACATTATTTACTAGTCCATCTAACCAAGAAAACACTTCCACTAGCAAGTAAAATTTCATTTCAAGCTTAAATCTTCAAGTACTAATAACAAGTACCTAGTATAAAACTTGAACAAAAGGCTAATTAAAACTTGAAATTAATGGCAAAAGTTCATAGTAGGTACCTCAAACAAGCTTAGATCTTTGCTTAGGAAGAAGAGGAGCTCACTTTTTATGGTGGAGATTGTCTAAAATTGGAGAGAAAGTTTCAAGAAAATGAAAACAAAAGATAGTAGAAAGAGAGCAAGAGAGAGCTGGCCACTTGAGGGAGAAAAGAGAGTGAAATAGGCCAAGAAAATAGAAAAGAAATAAAGAGATAAATGGGAAAAGAAGTGACCAATCATAGCATAACAAGAGTCAATCTAGGGTTTAGATATTTTGACATAATAGTTACTAGTTGAATAAATATGATTGGTGCAAATTTTAATCACTTATCACTTAATAATTATCAAGCTTTATGACATAAATTTTAAAGCAAAAGAGAGGAAAAAGGGAGTAGGGAGGGCCGGCCATGATAAAGCAAAAGAGAAAAGAAATAGGCCAAGAAAATAGAAGAGAAATAAAGAAAATAATGGGGAAAAGAATGACCAATTATAGCAAGACAAGAGTCATGTTAGGTTTTATGCTTTTAATGAAATAGTGACCAACTTGGTTAATTTTGATTGGTGATGATTTTAATCATTTATCTCCTAGTAATTAACAAACTTTATGGCACAAAATTAAAGCAAAAGAAGGAAGAAAAGAGGCGAGAGAGGGCCGGCCATAGAGAGAGGAAATGCAAGAGAATGAGTGAAATTTTTGGGTCAATTTTTGAATTAAAGCTCAATTAGTCAAAAGGCTTGAAAATGGTAAAGTTAGTTAGTCAAAATTAAACACTATTATAAACTAATGGTCCAATGAAATTAATCCAAATTGGGTACTTAGGTGTCCCACTTAATCATGAAAGAATCTCATTTACTTAACCTAATTTACTAAAGAAATCTTCCAACTAATATATCAAAGATTAACACTAAACCCTAAATAAAAGAAATCTCCTTATAAAAATGCATTTCGGTTTTCCTTTTCTTTTCTTCTCTCTCTTTCTTCTTTTTTTTTTCTACTAATGGACATAACATGAATTAAAATGGTTTTGATGTGAATTTCTAGGGCGTTACAAATATAAAGATAAAAAATTTAAAAAAATTACAAAGTGTAATATAGCAATAGGAAAAATTACCTGAAAAAGATTACTGATCATATTTTTGTAGAAAAACTAAGTTGTAATTTGAATGTCTTGACAAAACTTAAATTATTATATAAGAAAATGTTACTATTATGTAAATGGAGAAAAAAAAATAAAACAAGCAAACAAGAAACAAAATTTATATTAATAAACTTCCTTCATTAAATAGAAATGTATAAAGCATATTAAGGCATTTTTTATATTGCCTTTTCTTTTTATTTTCATGGCAATGGTATACGTGTAAGATTTATATACACAAAATTTTACCATGATCTTTTATGGAAAAAGTTCACAACAAATTGTAAGATCAAATGATAATTATTGAATGTCATATAGAAATTGTTAGGACCAATTTTAAAGCTCAAAATGTAGAAAACTAAAAGTTTTAGCTTAATAATGAATAATTATTAATTGGTAAAGAAAAACTCTCATAATAATGTTCAAAAATCATATTGAATTTTAAATGTTAGTGATTTCTTAATTATGGAGTTCATTACTAAATAAAATAATTAGTGCAATGATTATTCTTTAAAGAAGTATTTAATTGACTTATAATAAAAAATTAAGAAAGAAAAACATGAAGAGATGTTAGGAAGTTAATATTAGCTATCTTAATTATGATAATTTCAAAATAAAAAATTAGAAAAGGAAAGAATATTATGAACCTAGTCATCTGAACACCTATGTGGATATGCTTTTGGGTTCTACTTTATGTAATAATGATATATTAGATTATCGAGATTGATAAATGGATAATTGGTATGTGATAAACATTTTTAATAAGGAAAAAATGCCGATCGAGAAATTTAAGCAAATCAATTATACTTATCAAATTTTTGTTGTTGAAAGAAAATCTAAAAAGAAAAATCTAGGTAGCTTATTCAAAATTGAAATTGGAGCGAATTTTGGAAATTGTTAAAAAAATTGAAGGCATGTTATTAATTTTTTCTAATTTGAGAAGGAAAAAATATTTTTAGAAAAACAATATCAGAGCAATTTTTTTTCAATTTCCAAAAATACTCCTTGTACCTTGTTTTAAGATGTGCACACTAAATCCTATAGCATATATATATTTGTTATAAAATTAGTCCTAACAATTTCTATAAAAGTTTTAAATTTAAAAGTTTTCAATATATATAAATATCAGTTCAGATAGAAATTTAAATATTTGAATTAAATTTCAAGTTATAAAATTAAAAAGGTTGGAATCATATTCTTGTTCCTTTTGCTAAAAAAAATTAATTATCACTCTCTTAACAAATTAGTTTTGATTTTTTTTCACATTTATGTTAACACGTTCACCGTCACAAAATTAGTTATCAATTGTCCATCATTATTTGATTTCCACGATTTAGTTAAATTTTCTCTTTAATCAGCTAGTAAATTAGTTTGATTCAATAAACTCCATAATAAAGAATTGCAATATGAGATTTACTAAAGTAGATGTCTTAGACTATCCCCAAGATCAACTAGATGTCAAGCTAGAGATGAAAGGCCCAAAAAAATAATAAAATAGTAAAAGCAACACAACTCAAAGAAAAAATTGAGGGACAAAGTAACAAATTGATGGTGAAAGTAATTTTTGTTGATAGCGTTAATTCTAAACAAGCTAATAATGAAAGCAATTTTAGTTGATTGCATTAATTTGACATAAGTATATTTCTTTAGAACCTACCAACTATTGATAATAATGAAATAAAAAAGGAAGTATCTTATGGTAATAATTTACAAATGTCTCGTAACACAATTCAACTTTCAAAGAGAGAGTATCTTATGGTAATAATTTACAAATGTCTAGTAACACAATTCAATTTAGTTATTTGCATATCTTTTGTTGAGCTTATTTTGGGTAATGATATTCTTACAACTTTTCTAGTTTTTGCACACTCTTTACATGCTTTCTAGGCAAAAGGATAAATATATATGGTAAAAAAAAAAATAGTAGAGAGAGAGAGGGGAGTGGGTAGGAAATTCTTTGCACTGTGTAAATATAATTTCCCTTGATTATCTAAATAATTTATGCACCTTGGCCAGACAATAATGGAAATTATTTTTTTTAATCTCCTTATTTTCTAGCAAGACTAGAATATAAGTCAATTTTTTAATTGTTCTTTCGATAGATTTTAGGTATTATATCAATAAAATGAACTTTCATTAGTTATTGATATTGTAGTAATATTCAAAAGAAAATCTCACTGAGGTAATTGCTATTTTTTCCTCATAGAAAAGCAATGGTTCTAATTATTTCAATTTATGTAATTTTTATATATCATTAACCATAGTGCAACCAAATTAATGTGATTTCCATATCTATAAGAAAATGCATTATCAGTTATTTTTTTAAAGTACAAAGATTGTAACACTATTTTGTGATAATAGCTGTAGTATGAACCTTTCTTTTATTCTTCAAACTAATGTTAGAATATTCATAAATTTAATTTTTTAATTAAGACAAATGATTGTGTTATGATATTTTTGTTTGCAATGTGTTCATGTAAAGTTTGCATATTAAAATTTTTTTAAATATTGGACTCTGATAATTTCCCTCATCAAAAGAGGAATATAATAGATAAAAAATGGCGACTTTTACAAAGATAAAAATTAACGATTTTATAAAATTTTGTAAGTTATCTACATAAAGATGTCTTGCTCTCGTAAAAGAAAATATACATTGAGCAAAATGCAGCAAAGTCTACCATTAAAAAATTGTCATGGATATCGAGGTATGAATTATGTAAAATGATTATTTAAAAATGGTTTTTAAAAAAGCCAATGATTGACATAATAAAAGAGATAAAAAAAATATTCTAGATAGTAAAGCTCAATCATCATAATATATGTTAAAAAAAGACAATTTATGTACATTTTTTTACACAATAACTATTTTACTTATTAGATATTACACAGTGCATTTACACAGTGTATTTTGTGATGTTGTGCAAATGACGAGGTATAATTTTTTTTTATTTTTAAGGTTTGATACTATTAATTCAATTAAAAATTTATCAATACTATTAATTCATCTAAGACTTTATCTTCTCTTCACAGATGCAAGTGATCGTAACATGACTCCTCACACAAGTACCAGTAATATATTATCAACACCAATCCAAAATCATATAAAACTAATTGGTAAGTCTTATTGTAATAAAAGTATAAATTACAAGAGAAATAAATTATATACAGCTAATTACTATTATGATATGTACTTTAACTATAGATTTATTAAAATGTTCAACATTATTTTAATCTAACTTAATTGCAAACATGTATACTAGAATAACTTTTCTTTGTGTTTGGAAAATAATGCAAGTTTTTGTTACTTTATTTGATCAAAATAATGTTTGGCATCATGAAATATTACATAAGTGGAACACACACATCTGTATGTATGTATAATCTTTGAAAACTACTTATAGTCAATTAGTCTTAATCTTTGAAAACTCCTTATAGTCAATTAGTCTTACATTAGTATCAATCTAATATTGGCATCACGTAAACATTTTAAAAGGTCCGATCTATAATTTAACTCCTAAATACAAAACATTAGAATCATGGCCTTACAATTGAATGTTCGGAAAAGCTTTTTGACTTTTATCTGAAAACATTGGTACTTTTGAAGTTTATATTGGTCATTTTGAATTATACAATTTTGATTTGAAGAAGATCATAGAACATGTACATAACTTTTTTTTCCCCTCCCAGAAAGGCATGTAGTAAAAAATTTAAAAAATAATTACCTCATATAGGATTACACTTTCATTATTTGGTGCCGTACAATGGAAAGTGGCAATTCACTATTTGATGGTGTACAATTGGTAAATGTGATTTAGTGATTTGACAAGGGAAAATTTCACATACCTCCACGGTGTTTGTCATATTTGTATGTACCTCCTCTAAATTACACTTACTCCATCTACATTTATATTTTTTATAAGAAGAAAACTCATTTTGATAATTTAACCTAGATATACCGACCAAAAATATTCTAAAATACCCTTAATTGATTTTAAAAAAAATTCCTTAATTGATTTTAAAAAAATTAATTAGTTAGTCCATAAGAATGTTAAAAGTATTCATACTCGTATATCAAATTTTCAATGTCAACTAAATTAAACTCATTTTGATAATTTAACCCAAACATACCGACCAAATATTCTAAAATACCCTTAATTGATATTAAAAATGAAAAACAAACCTTAAAAATTAATTAATTAGTCCATAAGAATGTCGAAAGTACTCATAATCTTATATCAAATTTTAATATCAACTAAATTCTATTTTTCCATACTTAGTTATTTAACTAGTCTAAATAAATCTACTTTATCTAACAAAAACTTGCAAACAAATATATCAATAAAAAGAGATGACTAATTTAATTAAAAAAGCATGCATAAACAACTCAAAAGACCCAATTGGAGTGGAAAGACTTCGGATTTATGGTTTTATTGCTTTTTTAACTTATTGTTTATTTTTAAAAGCGATTAAGGGTATTTTATGATATTTGGTTGGTGTATTTGAGTTACATTATCGGAATGGTTTTTTTTTTTGTTATAAAAATATGAATAATAGTGGGTGTAGGTGAAATTATTAAAATTTCAAGGGAAGTGGCTGCAATTATGACAAATCTCGCTAAGCATATGAAATTATCCCATTTTACACTTGCGTATAATAATGTTTAAATAACTAAACATAGGCACTAAATATATTTAATTTATATAAATTAACTATTGTGAGGGGTCATAGAAATTTCATATGATTTAATCCTGACGATACCTATATTAGTGTAAATGCATAATGATGTAAAAAAGTACCCACATGGCTCTTGTTAGACCACACAACTCACAAGTAAAAACTGTATGATTTTCATTTAGATAGATAATCTTATATATGTGGTGGATAAACTCAATTAGCAAAATTCTTGAATAGATTTTGTATATTGGTATGATCTTAGTTAAGTAATGCGTGATGATATAAGAAAGTATTCATGTTACTTTTGGTTTTCAGTCTTGACATATGTCGATATATGTCTATGTAGGAAAATTTTTTAATATACTAAATTCACTTATTAATGGGAAGATTTTGTGGTCACTCAAATATTAACATTACACATACATAAATTAAATAACGACATTAACATACATAACATTAAATAATGAATCAGTGGGTGACCACAAAATTCATAGTAAACTTGATGTCCTGTTTATCCACACATGCTTTGTCGCTCAATTGTTTTTATTTTTGTTTTATAAATGTACAAAGAAACAGTAAAAGAGAGGAAGTAAAAGGGGAAAAAAAGGAAGCTAGAGAGAGAAAGAGAAGGGAGGAGAGAGATGGATAGGGTGTTTTCAGTGGACGACATTGCGGACCAGTTCTGGTCGCCGACTCCGCCAGCACCGATTCGACTCGGCGAGGACGACGAGTCAGGCTCATCATCCACCAACGGCTCATCCTCATCAAAGATGATGAACCGCAGCTCATCTGAATGGGCTTTCCAACGCTTTCTCCAAGAAGCCTCCGCATCCAATCATTCCCCATCGCCTCCGTCTTCTCATCAACAACAACCACAACAACCACCACCACCACCACCGGCGGCGGCGGCTTCTTCTAGCGCACCCCAAAACGACGTAGCTGATGCCAAGGATCGTAATTTCGATTCTACTTTTAGTGATCATAAAACTAATAATAATAACAATAATAATCAGAGCAAATTAGATGCCAAAGTGGCTTCGACGACGCCGTTTGGAGGTCCTCCGCCGCCGCCCAGTGTTCCTGTTGATTCCGAGGAGTATCAGGCTTACTTAAAAAGTCGACTGGAGTTAGCGTGCGCCGCCGTCGCTTTGAGCCGGGTATATTGTTTCGCATTTTGACAAATTCCTGCCCTTTAATTTAATTTTTAATCTTTCATTTATAATTTTGTTTCGATTTCTGAAAAAAAGATTACCAGTAATAGGTAAAGATTTTTCCAACAGGCGTTTTTCTTATTGATCTAATTTTCAGCTTCGGCACTGGTATTTATCTTTTTAATTTTTTATAGCTAAAATCCCGTCAATTGGCCTCTTAATTTTTGGGTGTAACATTAATTTATTTGGTTTGAATTATTGAATCTGTGAAACATACGGTTGATTTCCTGATGGATTTAAGCTAATCAATACTTAAGCTTTCAAATTTTAAGTACAGATTACTCTTTTTTTATTCATGCATCTTATTTTTGTTTTCAATTTTTTTCCTTAAAATTTCTTTTTCGCTATGTACGCATTAATTACTTGTGTTTAGTTTGAGGTATTCTGTCGAAAGATGTGATTTAACTTTATTTTTACAATGTGTGAATAGGCCAACTATGTGAAACCTCGGGAATCTGCTGCTATGCCATGTGACAATGGGCCGCAGGTGTCGAATACATCACAGTTGGGACCTCAAGTTGTTTCTCAAGGTTAGGATAGTTATGATTTAATGATTGGAAAAGTTGAAAATTTAATGGATTTTACTGTCACACTTCTAATTCAGGGACAGTTTTATTCAGAGCAGTACAAGATACAGAAAGTGGAAGATAATTCAGGGACAGTTTTAAGGAAATGGTAATAAGTCATACATTTGTATATAAGATAATTATTATGCGAATGTATCAGGGAGGTAACAAACTACTTAGTCCTATCTTGAATGGTGCTTGTTAATAATGCCCTTGAGGGGCTGAGTGTGGAAATTAAGAATTGAATATTGTTTTATGCGTGGTTTTGGTGGGCTAAATTGGAATGACTTAGCAAGTAGTGTGGTAATGTCTGTTTGTATTCTGATGAATATATTTAGTTTGAGAATTGTTCTTAACAAGTTTGTTTGGACTTCATGCCTGTAAAAATGAGAAGAAGGCATGCTTTTGTGGTGTGCCAACATAATTTGTGCTGTTTGACGTGAGAAAACATCAAGTCTGTTGTTGACTTGACTTGGCTTATATACAAAACAGGTCATTTTGTCTTGCAGTTCATGGCTTTTGGTGAAGTTTCTTTCAATTCTTCCTTTTCATTTTTCTTTGGGGTTAGGATGGTTTTTATAGACAAGCACATAAATTTGACAAGGAGGTTAATTTTCTTCAATATATTGGGGCATTTGAAGAAAAGTATTAAGTGTGTCTGTCATAGATTGCTATGTTTTGTGAGAGTGTAGAACATCGAAAGAGGACGAAAAGCCGAGGAGAAGATCCAATAAATATAAATCCTAAATCAAAGTATTGGTTTTTGGAGTGGGTCAAAGGCTTCTTAGAGAATACAAATACAGGTAACCTCAAAATTATTTCCTAAAAAAGAGTAGTGGTGTAGGAAAATTAAATTCTGTAATCATTGTCAAAATGTTTATATCAAAGGGAAGTATCACTTATTGCAGTTTTGCAGAGTGCAGTAACATTGTGAGTGCAAGAAATAAGACGTATGAAAAGGAATTAAAGTAAAAGCAAGAGTTTGTTGAAGAAGAAAAGAAGAATTATGCACTGCAGGATAAATTCTAAGCATCACTATGCATTATGGATGTTGTAAATCTCATTGTTTAACAACGGGCTTTCAAGACTATATTGAGTGCACCCTGTCTCTTGCTTCAGGAACTGGCAGTTTTCCTGTTTGGTGATTGTCAACAAAACATGGAAATAAATTAGAAACTGCCTGACAATATGAGTTTTCATTGAGGTTTTCTACCTGTATTGTGAATCTTTATTATAGGTAACTGGAGAGACACGTTAGTTGATTAAAAAATTTGGAGAAATGATTCAAGTATCAAATTCTCATTAAAATGTTATATGTATAAATTTGGGTTTCGTGACATCTTTTGATGTTTTGGTTCACTTATGTTTTTTGGGTTGTTTCAGTCCTGATCCCAAACCAAGTCAGGACCACTTGTAGCATTTCTTGCTGAAGTAAATTAGACTGGGTTGCCTAACAACTGCTACTTCTCCTTTTTCTTTCTCTTTTATTTTTTCTTTTTGGGGAAAAGGAGAGGTGTTGCATGGTTAACAAATGCTGCTTTAACAATCAAATAACTTAATTAAGAACTTGTCAGTACTAAGAACACAACATTATTATCATGTACATTTATATATTGTTGCAACTGTTATATTAGGAGCTTACTGTTCAAGGCATTCTGAGGTGCAATGGGGTTATTATTACATGACCATCTATTCTTCCTACTAATCTAATTTTAGGATCTGGCCCTGATCCTGTGAAAGGACAAGATAAGGATGTTGGGGGGCCACTTGGAATACCTTCATTGCCTGCAATACAGAAGAAATCTGGCATCCCGGTGAGATCAACCACAAGTGGTTCTTCCAGAGAGGAGTCTGATGAAGATGAAATTGAAGAAGAAACAGAGGCAACTCCTGCTGATGCAAAACGAATGAGAAGGTAATTGGGCCCCAAATTGTAATTTCTGATTTTCCCCTCAGTTTTGGATGCTTGACAGAAAAAGGATAAGATCATTACATATGACTCAAACAGGAGAGAGCATGCAAAATCTCAATAATTAGTTCTCATTCTAGTTTTGAGAATAGATAGTTTGAAATAGCTTCAATCTATTGCCTACAGCTAGATTGCACTAAGACTTACTGCTTTATAACTTGTTGGAATTTGATACGGTTTCTTCTTGGATTCTTTGACTTGTAGTTCTGTTCCTTATTGCTGAGAAAATGAGTTTATGGGAGAAATCCTCAATTACTTTGTCAGTAATTTTTTGATGTTTTCAGCTGACTATTTGCAGATTATCGACTGAATTAATTATTTTTGGTACTAATGCAAGTTATTCTAGCCAAAATGCATGAATCCTTTAAAATTGCCTAAAATGTACCCAGAGGTAACGTCATTTTTATCATTGATCTAGCATTGCTATTCATGGATTCATGTGTCCAGCCATACTTTTGCTACCAACTAGTGGTACACAACCCCAGAAGAAATGTAGTACATGAAAAATTTATTTTGATAAGTTTGACAAAATGAAAAGGAACAGCCAATCGGAAATTTTATGATTGAGGAAAGCTTGGTATTCAAGATATTGGCATTCGCTTATGATCCATTTGTAAAATTCCTTTGACCTCAGAATGCCTCATCTCAAAACTGGTAGTCAAGCTTGTCCTATAAGTTATTATCTTCCCAAGTAAAGGCTAAAAAGCACCTCTCCTGGTAGTCCTAAAAGGCCATGGATCTTCCTTCAGGTTCAATTGTTGTTGAATCAACTGAAGATGTGCTCTAGATTGTGTAGTCATACTATCAATACTATATAGGGAAAGATGATGCAAGTATAATACGGGGCCAAATTAGTAAAAGGTAACCTATTTTCTTTTTAATTACTTTTAAACTAGAAAAGGTGACGAGAGGTCACTGTAATTCCTTGAAAACAAAAATAGATCTCCTTCTAACATACTGGAGGTCAGTTCTGCAGTTGATGTTGAGCAGTAGTCGGTTATTTGTGAAGGAGGTCAGAGCCTGGATGCGTCAAAGTTGCAATGGTTTATGCTGATCTTTTAGCAAACAGCAAAGATGGTGAACTGGCGATTCACTCTCAGGACAAATAATAATTGAGCATCTTTACGAGGCTTGACTTTGGTTTGGAATTGTTTTCTGATTCTGCTGGATGCAAAATTCAGGCATCCTACGATGGTTTAACCTAGTTCCCTAGATAGTCCAGTAATTACCAAATTGCTCGCTGTTGGTAGTCTGATTTAGTGCTCTTCCTAACCTGTGTCATAAAAAGAAGTGTCTACTTCGGGTTGTTGCTTATTGATGTTTTGACTGGATAACAGTCCTTCCTGCTCTTTACATAGTTCAGTCTCCGAAACAATATTTTTGAGGCTGGCTTGCTTGAATCTTTCCGAAATAGAATGGACCACAGGGTGAACAGTGCGGCCATCTTAATTAATTCTGCTCTCCTGTTTCAGGTTTTGTACCAACGTCTGAGTTTTCAATATGGATGCCATGCTTCATATGCTCCACTCCCTCTCCCTCCCTCTCCCTCTCTTCCCCCCCCCCCCCCCCCCCCCTTCTCCTCTCCTCTCACGTTATGCTGTATGGTGTACATGCATTTGTAGTATCCTCAAGATACATGCTTTCATGGATCAATACTGCTTTATTTGTTCCAATAATAAATTAACTATAAAATGTTATGTGAAAAAATTAGGTATGGTTCAGTTTCCTTTTGTTAATTAAATTACTGTTTGTCAGAATGCTTTCGAATAGAGAATCTGCTAGACGCTCAAGAAGAAGAAAGCAGGCCCACTTGACCGAGCTTGAGACACAGGCATGCTATTATCATTATACGTATATTCTCACATCATTGATTTTCAGGAATTAGGTGTCTATAATATCTTTTTCCCCTTTTAGGTTTCCCAATTGAGAGTTGAGAATTCTTCTTTGTTAAAGCGATTAACTGACATAAGCACAAAGTACAATGACGCAGCTGTTGATAATAGGGTTCTGAAAGCTGACGTTGAGACGCTCAGAGCAAAGGTAATTGTTGCTCACAAGGATTATAAATTGTATTTTCTTTCCCAAGGCTTCTTTACCTGCAACACAGGCATTGTAGTTTGGTTTCTTGTGACTGATTTCAAGCTTCACTATAATATTCATATCGAAGCCTCCAAAATTGGCCTGAAATTCTGCTTCTTAAGGAAGATTTAGAGCAGTTCACAACGCTTAACAAGAAAAAAGAAATCTGTAGGAAAACCATGAGTTTTGAAGAACTTTTTGATTTCTCTCTTTGCAGGTGAAGATGGCAGAAGAGACTGTTAAAAGAGTTACTGGGTTGAGCCCACTGTTCCAAGCTATGTCTGAGATATCCACAATTAGCCTGCCATCCTTTGCTACTAGTCCTTCAGACACGTCAGCTGATGCTGCTGTACCTGTCCAAGATGATTCAAAGCAGCATTACTACCAATCATCCTCGGGTAATCTCCCTGCTCATGATCCAAGAATCCAAAATGGTATGTTAGAGATCCCTTCGGTAGATAACAATATGCATCAGAACCCTGCAACAGCAGCATCAGCAGTTTCAGCGAACAAGATGGGAAGAACATCTTCTATGCAACGAGTGGCTAGCTTGGAGCATCTGCAGAAGCGCATCCGCGGAGACGTAAATTCCTGTGGAAATCAAGGCAATGGAGAACAGTAATTATAAGACAAAAATATTGATGCCGATTAGTCGTTCATCGGTAGATATATGTTGGTTACTGGTACTGTTCTGTATTCAAAATTTAATCGTATAGCGAGATGATTATTCTTTGACATCTCAACGAGGTGGATGGCACCAGATTTTGCTTTTGATTAAGCAATTTGCTGGTGGGAACAGCCTAATTTATACTGTTATGCATCTTCAAGATATTCCTTGTCTTCTACTTTTGCAGTTCTTATTTTGCTGATGCGGCCTTTTTCAGTGGTATCAAGAAGCCAACTTTACTCCGCTGGCTCAAAACTTTACAAACAAAAGGGCCAAAGGCCCATTTTGACCTCGGAGAAGGTTCTTTAACTTCTTGGTTTGGATTGCATTTTTGTTATTAATGTTTTTGGAAAAAAAATAATATTGTAACACATTTGAAAATGTTATATATGTAAGATAAAGAAGTGGTTCTAAAAAGTGTTTAGAGAATAATCTATAACATTATTATCAAGAAAAAAAAGTGTTTAGAGAATAATCTAAAGGGAATAAAATGTGATGCTGTGTATTTATGCAAATGTGCATACGGAAAAACTAAGTTGAGCATGGTAATTTAGCCGCTGTTGAAGATCCCCACACACGAGTGGTCATGCATAGATGTCATTCCAGACCTCAATCAATACGTCTTTTTAAGTTGACTGAATATTTTAGCCCTTATTGTTTGCTTTTTTTTGGGTCAAAGCACAAACAGTTGCTAGATTAGTCAACACTCAAAGTCACTAGTGAGTTAAATCTAAGTTGGGACCTATAAGCAACACATATTTAGCCAATTGATAATTGAATGGTGCACCTATGGAACTTAAATCTAATGGCACTATCTAAACATTCATCGATGTGGGACGAATGGTTAACACTCATCTTTTACCTCAAGTTAGTCCTCACCAATATTTATTTGGCTTTTTTGTCAAAGAGTAAATAGTTGTTAGATTAGTCAACACTCAAGGTTACTAGTGAGTTAAACCTAAGCTAGGACCCACAAGCAATACACATTCAATCAATTAATAACTAAATGGTGCACCTATGAAACTTAAATTTAACGCACTACCTTAACGCTCACCGATTGGGACGAATGGTTAACATTCAGCCCTGCCTACACTTTTTGGCTATTACTTATCTTCCCTGCATGATAATAAACCGGTATACTCCTGAAACAGCGACCAAGTTTTGGAGTTACTAAGATTCTAATTACTAAGTGATATGGAGTCAGTCTATTTTGTGTCTTGACTAATGAAATTGTGAATAATATGATAACTAGTTAGGATTTAAATTGACAATGATTTTTAATTCTCGACCACAATTCGATTGTGTCTCACACACACTTGCACACACATAATTCTCAGTTATAATCAGTATAAACATAAAAATGTTATTCATCAATAAGTTTTTTTTGGTAAATTGTTGACACGAATGCATATTTCAAAAAATGATAGATTCATCACATCAAGAATCCTCTGCATGCAAGTTGTTTCAATAAAATAAGACAATTATCATTTTTCCCTATAAAGTATCAATAATTTTTTTAATTATTTCATAAATTTCATTACAAAAATTAAACAAATTGTGAATGTCCAATGTCCATAACACTTTTTTTTTAACCAACAAGATTTTATTCACCAGTGGTTACTGATAAATCAGCATGAAGTACAACCATCAAGCAATTTGAGGCTGGCACCTCAGGTGCATAGCCGATCCACAAATTTTTTTTTGAGTTCTCTATGGAGAATTTATTCAGGAAAAAAGAAGAGAAAATGAGTTAGTCGATCCACAAATTTGGCAAACTGTTTCAGAGAGTGAGCAATTCCATTGCAAAAATCCATCCAACCTTCACCACCTGCAGTTGCTCAACAGATGAAATCACTTCTTTAGCTAGGTGACCCAGTTTGACAGCTTGTCTTCATGGCACAGCAGTTTATTCATTGTAAGCATGCATCCAAACCATCCTTCCAGGAGGCAGAAATCTACAGCTTCAGCCATTGCTTTCATCCCAGCCAGCTCCGGAGAAACCACCCTAAAAAACCTTTTAGCACATCTACCAACAAAGCTCCCTTCACAATCTCTATCATTACCCCCTCCCCCTTCATGCGCACGAAGGATGTATTACACAGCCCCATCAAAGTTAACCATAAAGATCCCAACAATAGGTACTTCTGTCCCCACCCCATGCGCATTTAAGTTTATTAAACTATACACGAGGCATTGAAGCAGGCATATTTACCCATGCCGTAGCTTCTTGGAAATCCTCAATGTGATCAAGAGAGCGAAAATTCTTATATAGATCCTGCCTACGGTCTCATTTGTGATGTTTGTGATCTAAAAGAAAATCACATAACTATGCTTATATCACTTTTTTATATTAGCAAGCATTATTATGCTTACGTGACATTCAGGGGTGGAGGGAAGGCGGGCCAGGAAAGCAGCTGCCTCCTTCCCACTTATAAAAGAAACTTTTTGCAAGTAAAAATTTTTGTATTACTATATTTTTGCACCCCTCCCCCTCAAAAAATTAACAAAAAAATCAGTTAGCCCCCTAAGCCATTGTTTTTATAATTTTCTTAAATTTGGACCTAACATTTCCTAATTACTTGTTACTCTAGACTTGTTCCCTCCCCCAAGACAAATTCCTAGCTCCGTTACTTGTGACACTCTTTTAAAATACAAATTCTACATGTGGGACCGTGGATTCGGTTCACCTAAGAATTTTCTCGCAAAAGACAGTCACGTGAATAAGATAATTGAAAATGCTAGAATTCAACACATGATATTTGTTTTCCCAACATACCCAAGAATCCCAAACTTGACCGCGTCCTCATCCTAGAAGCTTGCAATTAGGGCTGTTCAAAAAGAACCGGAAAACTGAAAAATCGGGAAAACTGATCCGCTCTAAACCGAAAAAAGAGGGTAACCGAACCGGTTATTGACACCGGGTCGGATAGCGGGTCGGTTCATAAATTAAGCGGGTCGGGTAGCGGTTCACATCCTTGCGAACGGCGGGTACCCGACCCGATCCATAGTAAGGGTTAGTTTTGTCATTTTGGTATGTTGTATTATCTTACTAATTCATTGTTTTAGTTTTTGATTTATTTTATTGTTACTACTAATTTGTGCTTTTATTTCATTCTTTATTGATAAACATTTGACTATTTATTTTATTATTTGGATGTTCATTTGACTATTTATTAAGTATTTTTTTTATTTTTATAGCTAATTGAAATGTAATAATGAAGTTTAAAAAACAAAGTGTCTGTATGTTTATTTAGTTTTTTATTTTTTGGTTACTTTGAAAATTACAGTTTTATGATATAATTTAACTTCAAAATCATTGATACTTGTGTTACTAGTAATTTAATGATGGTTTACGATTTTTCTCATTTTATTTTTTATTTTAAAAATACTGAAAAATTATGATGGACCAAGTCGGGTAACCGGTCTATTCGAACCGGTTTTGCGGGTAACCAGAAGGCCGGGTACCCGCTATGTGTGGACCGGTTTACGGTTCGAAATTCTATTGAACCAGTAGGACCGGTTCGGTTCAAAGTTTTTGTTCATGGACCGGGTATCCGGTCCATGAACACCCCTACTTGCAATTATACCTTTAACACATTGTTCCCCATCTGGCTAATGAAAATCTTCCTCTTCAACAGACACAATGTCCATACTTGAATCGCAAATCGGTATCTGATAGACAATATACCACGTCTTTATAGAAATTGGAAATAATGACATAATTTCCATTGATAAGAGATGAGGTGTATACCCACACACAAAAGTATAAGATGAGATTAGATTGATTTCCTGATCTCAATCAAATAATTTTAAATCTAGCTAATTACCTAATATGTGGGATTCAAATAATTTAAATCTAACTAATTATCTAATCTATTGGATTTGCTATCAATTCAAATTATACAATCTTAATCTAACTAGATAATCATAGATATACACAATTAATAGATTAATTCCTCTAATATGTCCCCTCAAGATGGAGCTCCTGTGGAGAGTCCAATCTTGGTTGTCAAAAGTTGGAAGCGAGTGTGTAGAAGAGGCTTGGTCAAGACATCGGCTAATTCATCTTTGGAGGATACATGGGTGATACGTAAAGCTTCACTTTGTACTTGGTCTCAAATAAAATGATCATCACTTGAAACATGTTTCTGCGAGATTAGAAGACAGGATTGGAATAAAGATGAGTATCACCGACATTGTCACCATAGATAGCCAAAGCAGCAGGAATAAATACATCGAATTCGGTTAGACGAGAGCAGATCCAACGTAACTCAATGGCTGTAGTGGCTACATAATGCTATTCAGTTTCAGTGGAAGAGCATGCCACATGTGTTGTTTTTTGGAGGACCAGGATAATGGATTGTCATCTAGGAATTGTAGTCATCCTTGTTAATAGCCTAGTCAGCATCAGAAAAGGCATGAAGAGATAGAAATTCCTAACGGAGCAACGCAAGACCATTGTCAATTGTATCCGAAAGATAGCGAAGCAAGTGCTTATCAACATTTCAATAATCAGGAGTGGTTGATGCATGAACTGAGACAACTTATTAACATCATATGTTATATCAAGGCAAGTAAAGCATAAGTATTGGAGACTACAAACAACTGTCTGGTATTTAGAAGTATCTATCAATACAGTTGCAGAGAGAGTAGTAACCGTTCGTTCAGTAGCACGTAAAACGGAGACAGGTTTTACCCCAGTCATATTTGTATGAGCAAAAATATCTGTATATACTGTCATTGAGAGAGAAGTGAACTAGCGAAAATAGTGGCAATTTCAACACCAAGAGAGTGAGCCGAAGCACCAAGATCTTGGATGGGCCAAGAAGATCAATAAACCGTTGAACTGCAGGGGCATCGCATACAGTGATAATTATGTCATCAACATACATAAGCATATAGACTGTATTATCGCTATTATTAAAGACAAAAAGTGATATGTCTGCATGAGAGTTTTTAAACCCAGAGGCCACAAGAAATAACCAAGCTTGTGGTGCTTGTTTGAGACCGTATAACGCCTTGCGTAATTTATAGACATGTGCAGATGTGTAGATCATCACGATCAAGAAAACCTGGTGGTTGTACCATGAAAACATCTTTAGAGAAATGTCCCTGTAGAAGCGCATTGTTGACATCACGTTGACGAAGAGACTACCCACGACTAACAGCAAGACTAAGGACCAAGAGAATAATGGTAGATTTGACAATCGGATTGAATGTGACATGATAATCAATACCTGGGAACTGATAAAACCCTTTGGCAATTAGTTGCGCTTTGTGTCTGTCAATAGAGCCATAAGGTACATGTTTACTTCTCAAAATCCATTTACAATCAACAGGATTTTACTTATAGTATACAAGTTCCCATGTTCCATTACGCACAAGAGCATCATATTCCTCTGACATAGCTTGCGTTGCTTAGGATCTTTGAGGGCTTGGGTCACTGAGTGCCGCTCAGGTTGATGGTTTTAGGTGTTGGTAACAGTAAGATAAGTTTTTTGATGGGTTTATGGATATTGCTTTTAGCACGAGTGATCATGGTGTGGTTATGGGTGGGTGGATTTGGGGGAAGGGGGTCTAGAGAGGGTAGTAAGGAAGAAGAGAATAGTGGTGTAGGCTATTGATAGTGTTGCTGGACTGTTCTGGTTGACTAGATTATGGGATTGGATCAACTAAAGTTTGGCAGGGAAGAAGCACTACAACAAAAACTACCTTAGAGGACACTTTTAAGAACACAAAATAAAATATGCACCTTAATGATCATTTGGGGACACAAAAGCAAAGGTGTTCCAAAAATTAAAAAATATAACAATACAGACCAAATTTCAAATGACGTCGTCCGTTGATGGGTAGAATACAAAAAATCCAAGTTTTTGTCCCTCCATCACCACTCTCTCTGTCTCCTGCCCCTTCTATCTACTCATTTCTCTTCTCTCTATGTCACATTTTTTCTGGGTCATCTCCTTCTTTTGTCAAATTCAATATGGGGTGATTTTAGAGTATTTTCTATGATCTCTTCAAGTTGGGCAAAATCTATATGTGGGATTTGTTAGGGCTTTACTTGTAGTCTTTTCCTTCCTCTGGGTAGAATGTCTCCCAAAATATTTGATAAAGAAACTACAGAAATAAATCTAGAGTGGAAGAGGATGAAGAATTAAAATTCAATTCTATCATAGATCAGTTGAAAAATCAAAAGAAAAAGATGACAATATCCTCATTTTTATGGGATCTTCAATATGCAATATCTGTATCCTATCCTATTTTGTATTGTATTCTTATCTTCATCTTATTCCTATGCAAATTTCTAATCTAATCCTTACCTTATCCTATCAAGATTAGAAATAAGGTAATCTTGTATAAATTTGGTTGGCTATATGGTATAACTGTAAATTTCTGTGTATTGTATCCTTTATAGATAATAGAAAGGAATTCCGGAAAAAATAAAACGTATAATTACTTCTACCAAATAAAATTTTCCAACCCTATAGCACAAGGCTAGTGTAGTATGATGAGTCCAACCTTATCCTAATCTTGTCCACTTATCAGGAGCTGTAGCTTATCCTAATACTGCCTTATATCACAGGACTAGGGTATTATACTTTATCCTAAAATTTTACCCACATATGAGGAGTTGTACCTTATTCTAATCCTACCATATAACATGGAATTAAGGGAGGGTACATGTTTATCTTATCCAATTCCTCCCTCTTAGCATGAGTCATACCTATTCCTCTCTTATCTAATCTTTACCCTAATCTTACCCTTTTTTGAGGAGTTGTATCTTACCCTAATCCTACCGTATAGCACAGGTTACACCTTGCTTTAATCCTGCCATATAAATAATCGTACCTTATCCTAATCCTATCCTATAATCAGGGTACTAATATTTGGACCAATTTGAATCCTATAAACCCTCTGTTCCCTTTCTTTTTTTTTTTTTTTTGAATTTACAGTTGTACTGATTCTGGATTTTTTAATTTACAATTGAAACGACTTTGTTTTCCTTTTTTCTTTTTTTTTTAATTTTACAATTGTATTGACTCCAAATCTTTTGATTTAATAATTGAAACAACTCCAAATTCTATCAGCCCTCTATTTTTCTTTTTATTTTTTAAATTTTAAATTTCTTTTTTATCCTATCATCCCTCTTTTTTTCTTTCTTTTTTAATTTTTCAGTTTCATTTTTATGATTATATTGTCTCTTTTAGAATATCGACAAATGTATCTGCTCTGAATATGTTTTTTTATCATATTGCCCCCCCTTTTAGGATATTGGCAATTATTTCAACTCTATTTTCTTTATCCTATCGCCCTTCTAAGGATATTAACACTTATGTCAACTCCGAATCTATTTCTTTTTTTGGTCAGGGTAGCAATTGTGTCTTTTTTTTTTTGACAAGGTATTGACAATTGTACCTATTTGTTAGGGTTTCATTTTTTGTCATACTATTGATAATTGTAACTGTTTGTCAGGGTATTGACAATTATACCGATAATTGCACATCTTTTTTTTGTCAATGTACTGACAGTCGTACCTATTTGTTAAGGTTTCTTTTTTGTCAGGATATTGACAATTGTACCTGTTTGTCAAGGTATCGACAATTGTACCAACAACAAAACCTGTTTATCATTTTTTTTTTTGTCAGGGTATTGACAATTGTTGTACCTTAGGCTTTCTTTTTCTGTCACGACATTGATAATTGTCCATGTTTGTTAGGAATTGACAATTATATTGATAATTGTACCTATTTGTCTGGGTTTCTTTTATTGCCAGGGTATTGAAAATGTACCTGTTAGTTAGGGTATTAGGATTTCTTCTTTTTTTAGTATTAAGGGTATTAGGATTTCTTTTTTGTCAGGGTATTAAGAATGTACTTGTTTGTTAAGGTATTGACAAGTTTCATATTTTGTCAGGGTATTAACAGTTGTGTCGATGTTTCTCTATTTCTCTCTCTCTCTCTCTCTAATAATTTTTCAATTGTATAGGGTTTCTTTTTTAGTTAGGGTATTGACAATTTTACGACCTCTTTTTTTTTTCAAATTTTCAATTGTGCACCTTTTCTGTGTTTTTCAAGGCATTGGGAAATTGCCAATTGTATTGATCTCTGTTGTTTTTTTTTATAATTTTTTGATTGTAGAGGGTTTATCTTTTTTTTTCAAGATATTGAGAATTTTTTCCAGGGTATTAAGAATTTTTTTAAGGTATCATGGTATTGACAATTTGTACCAACCTCTAATTTTTTTTTTAAATTTTCAATTCTAGAGAGTTTCTCTCTCTATTGTTTTAGGGTTCTACTGGCCTCTTTTTTGTTTTTAATTTTTCACTTGTTGAGTGTTTCTCTCTCTCTTTTTTCATGATACTAAGAATTGTGCCAATACCTCTCGTTTCTCTCTCTCTCTCTCTCTCTCTCTCTCTCTCTCTCTCTCTTTATAATTTATACCTCTCATTTCTCTCTTCTTTTTTTTTTTAATTTTCAATTGTACCGACATTTATATCCTCATTTCTCTCTTCTATTTTTTTTTAATTTTCAATTGTACTGACTCAAAATCCTACCGCTTCTTTGTTTCTTTGTTTTTTTGGGTTAAGTGGTGGTACGCTCCACCAATTGACCTTTTTTCACTCCCTGTTTTAGCTCATTCCTTTCGTCTTTTCCTTTCTGTTACATCAAATATGACTATACACAATACACACGTTTTGTTGCATCAAATATGCTCCACTCAAATCTCATAATTTTTAGGTTATCTACACCGGTATCTATATATTATATATAGTTGAAAAAAAAAAACTAAATAGAGTTCATGAACCTTGCAACTTTGGAAGAAACAATCAAACCAAGTTATGGAACCTTAAAAGTCTAATCTTCTAATATGAGGGAGAGAAACACTTGAAAACTAACATTTTTTTACAATGACATGTATATAACATTATAATACGCAAAACAAGTATTTCATGTGCAAATATCAAGCGTAACGTGGTACAAATGATAAATTTTATCAACCATTTTATTAAAAAAAATTTATACTTTGTCAACAAACTTTTTAGATGCTTAATATTTTCCATTTCATATCATACAATAATGCATGTATATTGCCTAGATACTAAAACAGTGAGGTTGATCATCCTTGACCAATTTGTATTATCCCTCGTCTACCTTATCCAAAAGTTTGATTTTCTTCGTACTACGATTGCCATACCTCTCGTTATGGAAAGTAAAGAAGTTAAAGTAAAGAATTGCCCAATAACAACATAGAAGAACCCCATTATCAAACCATAAGGACTGAAACTGCAAATATGAAAAAGACCACCTTATGGTCTCCTTGAATTGATTCCGAATGGACAATTTTATCAAAGTAGTCCCTATCGTTTACCGCCCTAAGAAACGCCTACTACACCTATTGAGGACTATGTTTGCAAACTCGAATCGAGTATCGAACCGGCTGAGCTCAGGGGTCAGGGGTTAATGGGTTTGACCGGGGGTTGATTCGGGGTCGAACCGGATGACGTCATAAATATTTTATATATATATATATATATATCTATATAAACACACATATATACACTTACTAATTTTTTTCTTAATTTTAGTTGTTAGTCCAAAAAAATTATAGCCAAAATACCTTCAATAACCATTCTGATATCTTGCTATTGATAGTTAAAAAAGCATTGAATTGAAAAAATTAGGAATAAATATAATGGACTCAAATTATTCACTTTTTAATATAATTAGTATAAAGAAGTAGAAGTGATGCACTCCTAATATTTTGTAATTGGTCAAAGAAGTTAGTTGCCTTTTGATTTGATAACTGGGCCAAGCAAATAAAAATCATGTGTTGATTTAGCATTGATGTTCATTTGTTGGATTTATGTCAATGGGCCCATGTCATTGTCTCAAAGACAAATAATTGTTGGAATCTATTTTCTTTAGATAATGAATATGGAAGCCCACAAACATGTATAGGGGCCCATATCTGATTAAGTATGGAGCATTAATGTGGCTGGGTTTACTTTTGCCTTTTGACAAAAAAAAAAAAAAAGTGACTGGGCGGTTTCCGGTTTTTCCCGGTCAAACCCGGTTTTTGACCGAATTTGACTGGATTTTTAAAAACCGATTTTTTACTGTAACTCGGACCGGACACTTGGCCGGTTCCCGGTCCGACCGGTTCGACCGGCCGGTCTGGTCCGAGTTTAAAAACACAGATTGAGGATATAAAGCATAATCCGCTGCTCTACTCCTCTTCCTTCCTGTCCAACACTGTCCGTCCATGGCTGCTGCTTCCCTATTTTCCTCTGTACTTCCCTCATGACGATGAAGGGACGAATTGAAGAAGAAGTGGAGTGGGGTTTTGCGTGTTAGAATCCTAACGGAATATCGATTTGTTTTATGTTACGATAAGGGATCGGAAATTCAGAATGGAGTTGTCATGTGGAATGCAAATTCTGAGGGAAGGTCTGAATTTTCAAAAGATACTAGTAGTAATAACAACAATGTGTAATCCCTTGGCCAGAAAAAATAATCATAATAATGAGTAATCCCATTGATTATCCATCAGACAACCATCAAAAAAATATAGTTCTATTTGTTCTCTTGGAAAAAGATATTTATTTTGAAATTTTAAGTTATAGAAAAGAATAATAGTTCATCCTATCAGATTTGTTAACCAAAGAATTCTTCCCAACCCTAAATTGTTTGACTAGAGTGTTTATGCGAAATTCTGACTTTGGTTTTTTGATATTGAAAGAGAATCATATGTTGAACTTATTGAGTGGACCGTATTCCGTATTCAAGTTTTCACAATGTAAACACTAACTAGTCACACAAGCCACCTGGAAGGGAAAATAAAAGATTCAAGTTGCTTTTGTCATAGACATTGTTAAGAAACATGATCTTTCACAATTACTTTGCCAAAAAAAATAAAAAAGAAAAAACAGCAACATGCAATAAAAATTTTGGTATTATTAACCAAATTTACTCTAGTGGAGAAGAAATAAAGCTTCATGTAGTACACAAATTAGCTAAAACGTATCAAATTAAGAACGTAAGAAAAGACTCCTTTACAGTGTATATATCTGGAATCCACGCCAAAAAAAAGAAAAGAAAAGAAATCCAAACAAACATTACATGAAAAATCTCACTGGAGTTCACAAACCTCAGACAAATCACAGTTATAGAAGGAAAAGAATGAAACGAAAAACAAGTTACGTAGAGACACACACACACAAAAAAAAAAAAAAAAAAAAGCAACAACAATGTTCAACGAGATCAGAACTTTCGTGTAATAAACTTTTCTATCATCGAACTATTCTATATTCTCATATAAATTAATATCTTTTACCTGCATGTTATTTACAAACACTTACAAATATCGAAACTGTTATTCACAAGTATCCTTCTTCAAGTGGTATCAAGAATTCTTCCTCTAGTCCAAAGGTCTGAAAATCTTCTTCTTATGTAGATTAAAGAAACTAATGGAATGCATAACAGCAAAAACAAAGTAGAAGAACCCCGTTATCATGCATATCAGGATCACCACTGCAAATCCTCCAAAGGCAATCCTGTCATCTTTTTTGATAGGCTGCGGTTGTACAAATTTCTTGAAAGTAGTCACCATCGTTTGCCAGAAAAGAGTAGCTGGGATTATGATATAGGAAACGCCTACTGCCGCCATTAATAAAATAGAGCACAACCCTCTATGGTGGTCCTCTTCCTCCTCCTCTTCTCTCGATCTTTGGCTCCTCCTTACATTCTCCTTTTCAATCATCCCACTCATGATGATGAGAAGTGATGTTTTGTCAGTTTGCACTAAGCCGTATTTACGGACAAAAGGCCACGGTGGATCGGTCAATTTAAGTATCGAGTCTTTGATAGGAATAGTGAATCCGAATCTAACATGGTTTTGATAGGGATATTGAATCCCGATTTCACACATTGCTTTCTTGTCTATATATTGAAGCAAAAAGATGTTGCTTTCGTTATATGATAACATAAGTAAAAGATGGCAGTTAAACAACTTAATTGACATCCTTAAAAAAGGTCTAATGTTTGTCAGGATTGCGAGACTTTCTAAGCATCCAATAACTCGTTGCCACATAGGGTTTTTAGGTATTCCATCCTAATAATTTTATACCTGCACGTATACTATCTTGTTAAATGTCTTGCGAGCAGTTATTAAAAAAAAAAAAAAGTCTTATAATCAATTAAAATGTCCAACTCTTTTGCTCTGCTCCTTCCCGAATGCAATAAAAAATAGCTTTAATGAAGACGAGAATTTGTTGTTAGATTTGAAACGATAATTGTGAATTCATCTCTCCCTATCTGATGAATTCCTTAATGAGCCTTCAAAACAGAGGCCAATCGTTTTGATTGCTGAACAAGTTCTTCTAGGAACCCATTCATGATGGTGGGTGAGACACCAAGTCGGGCATTTTTTCGCATCTAATTTCCATTACTTGCTTCTTGAACACTGTCTTCACGTAAAAGAGGTCACTGAAATTGGTTGCTTCTTTACATCTTAGTAATATAGTAACTGAACTAGGTTACGTCTATATCTTTGAGTGTTTATTTCTAAAGCCCAAATCTCACAATTATTTCTAAAGCCCCGATCTCACAATACACTTTCCGTGCAATAATAAAACTATGAATAGACTTCTCTTTATAAAGTTTTTGTTAGATGCCTAGGTATACTGCCTTTGGATATTTATTTCTAAAGCCTAAATCACACAATACACTTTTCAAAATAATACTAAAATTACGAATAGATTTTCTCCTTTCAATGTTTTTTAGACGCCTGTTCACTAATTTTGCGTTAAGTTATCGACTTCTAATTTTTTGAATCCAAAAAAATAATTGAATGGTCAAAAGATGTTAATAAATGTCTTGATGCAACTGTATAATTACCTATGTAAGTGTTTAATTACATTTACCTTTGGGGGGGGGGGGCGGAAGAATGATCCAATGAGTGAATGAACCAGCTGTTAGTGCGTAAATTTGTTTTTAACAATAAAAACAAAAAATTAAATTTCTTTTTACAATTAAAAAAAGAAAAAACAATGAATGGTAAAAAGTGCATACATTACTTAAAATGAGAAAATAAAAGGAGAAAGAATGGCCCAAGAACACAAAGTCGCACTTTCCCTAGGTAAGAGGGTATCGTGCGGTAATGGCGGTGAAGGTGTAAAATTATCAGGATGGGGTATTTTAAAAAGACTATTTGGCAATACGTGATCCGGAGCGTGGAAAGTTACCAATGAGGATGATCTAGGTAAATTTAATTAAACATGTTATATCTACTTCTACACTTTTTTAACTTAAACATTGAAGGTCTACACCTTTTTAACTTAAACATTGAAGGTACATTGGAGGATAGCCTCACATCTTTCTTTCTTGAGTGCAAGTTCATTGCATCCATCACTTTAGTTCATTTCATCGGATTCAACTGGACCACCATTGCTACGTCATATCATATATCTCTTTCAACAAAACCATTGAAAGATATTTAATTATTAGTACAAATTCAAATTAGGCATCCAAATCGTGTCCTTAATATACTAATTTTTTGAAAATTTCATTCTACACAATTTGTTAAACCCCTGTTTTATGTTAAGTGGTTGCTCTTAATTTGGTGTCATAACCAATTAAAAAGAATTTTAGAGAGGGATTACAAGATAAAAGAATTCATTGATGAGTAATTATCATTTTCTTCTCCAAACTAAAGTTTCATTAAGACCTTCAAAATGAGATAGTCCCATTTAAATCTTCAAACAAACAAATATGTTCCAATTAATTTCTTCTTTCTAACTCCACTAGGTCAATAAAATTAAACCAAATTAAATTCTTTGAATTTGGGCTTAGATGAATTTTGTCCTAACTTGAGAGTGGAGATATTTGGATCCAAGCCCAAACGAGCACTAGAGTGATAATTTGGGACGATTTAGGGTCTGAGAATCTACTGCCTTATCTCAACCATTTGTTCATATTTTTTGTAAAAAAATTGAGGTCATTTTTTTGGGTCTAAGCTTGGTTATCTCTAGGCTGGCTGAGTATGGGTTGAAATTACGACTTGTGATCCCTCCTGCCCCATTCCCAAGGTGAAGCCAGGCCAGTTGGTCTCGCAAGTACTTGGTTTCTTTATGGTGGACGTTTATCATTAATATAGTATTGCCAAACATAATGTCTTAATTGGATATTTTTTGCTAAAGTAAATAAAGCATATAAATCTCTATTCTATGTAACATGCAGAGTTTTTAAACATTTATGCACTGAGAGGACATGAATGCAACAGATGGTATGTTCAAGTAGTAAAAGAGATGATTTTGCTTTAACTGACATAACAAAAAAATAATGAGAAGCAAATAAAGAATACTAAAGTACACAATTTTGTTAACATTTTCATTCTTCAACCTGACTGATGCATTTCTTAAGAGTTTGTCATCTACAAATAATTTTACCATCATTTTAAATAATAAGCACTTTTAGTGCATTTGCATTCTACATTCACTTAATAACAGTAAAATTTTATATTAACTGCACTAATACTATGTTCTCACCAAAATAGTTCATAGAAGTGCTAAAAGTTAATCAAGGAATGATGTCATGCAACAATTCAATGAATCTTTTGTTCCTTTCTTACATCTCTTCTAGGACGTTCGTCAGTGTACGATTCATGAGCTTGTGACTGATTCTTCACAATTGACCTGCAAGATAGACAGGATTCTTATTACTGTTATTTCTTGTCATATTCAATTGATCTTCACCAAGAGTAAAATACAAAATAGTGACAAAGTATAAGGATGATGTCATACAGCAGTTTGATGAATCTTTTTTTCCTTCCTCACTAATTAAGGATTGATGTTATGTAGTAATTCGATGAATCTTTTGTTCCTTTCTTGCATCTTTGCGAGGATGTTCGTCAGCATAGTATTCACATGAGCTCGTGACTAATTCTTCCAAACTGATCTGCAAGATAGAATGGATTCTTATCACTGTTATTTCTTCTCATATTCTATTGATCTTCACCAAGAGCAAAATAAAAAATAGTAACAAAATACAATGAAGTTTACCTAAGATTACAATAGCCATGCCAAAGCAAACGATGCCAAGAATGTAAGATGACTTTGAGTTGTCAATAACTTCAACCTCCAACAATCCTCTCTATATTTTTAACAAAATCACACAGTCATCAAAACACTGTGATATACATTATCTATCAAAAAAATAATAAGAGAATCTCTATTGTAGTATTATTGAGTAATAAAATTAGATGATAAATTTAACCACATGGTTGGATCAATCAGAAAAAAATATAGAAAGCATTAAACATGGTCTCAAAGTGAAGCTTAGACGTCTGAAAATACTACTCACTTCCTTTTGAGTTCAAAATTTTAGCTATATTTAGAAGTAAACTCAATATACCTCACAGATTCAAGGACAACTAATGTTTACATATATAACAATTAATAATGCCTTAAGAGAATAACCCATAATGAGATAATTGAAATCTGACTTTATAACTTGACTTAACCTTAGTAATCTTAGGTTTGAAGTCTGAAGTCTGAAATTTAAGTGCTGAAATTATTAAGTTGCTGAATTGAAAAAGTTTTAACTATTTGACAATTAATTGAATATATGTATTGAATTTAAATGTCTCCCTCATAAATATAATTATTTTATCTTTAAAATTTAAACTAATTTATTAATAATGTATATGAGAATAAAAGATATTGTTTGTTTGTGAGAGGAGGATAAGTGTATTTATGTATAAGAATGTGTGTGAGAGAGAAAGTATTTGTATATATGTAAAAATGTGTGTAAGTACGTGAGAGGAGAAAAATTAAAATACGTGTACATGTATATGAGAGATAGAAAATATATATGTGAAAGTATGTTTATGTGTGTGTGTGTGTGTAAAAGTGTATGTACGAGTGTGCAAGAGAGTATGTAGGAGTGTACAAGAGAAACTGTGTGTGGGAAAAGAGAGAGAGAGAGAGGGAGAGAGAGGGAGAGAGTGAATGTATGTGAGAGAGAGAGAGAGAGGGAGGGAGGGAATATGTGCATTTGTGTGAAAGTGTGTGTGTGTGTGTGTGAGAGAGAGAGAGAGAGAGAGAGAGAGAGAGAGAGAGAGAGAGAGAGAGAGAGATTGCACATGTAGGAAAGAGTATGTATATGTGCGTGCATGGGTGAGTGTGTGAGAGTGAGTGTGTAATGGAGGGAGGGAAAGAGTATCAAAATTCAGCAAATTAAGTGAAAATTTTTCACTTAAAATTTTGTACACAAATTAAATAAGTGCTTAATGTATTAAGTGATAAAATAATTTTGTTATTAAATGCACTGAAATCAAAAAGCTCTTAATCCATTAATTTTCAGCATTAAGTTGTTTTATCAAACACCCCTTTAGACAATGACTAATATGAGTGGGTAAAGTAGAAGTTAAAAGATAGAATTCCAAATCCGTGGATTTGTTAAAGTCCAAAATAGTTACTAATAAATGATCAATAGAAATAGCAATAATATATGACAATTCTCTTAAACAAAATTATAGAACTCAAAAAAGAAATGATAAAAGCTTATGATGGACTTCATAAAGGGAAATATTAATAGAAAATAAATAAATTATAAATAAAGCAAAGATTGTTTAATCACGATTTAGAAAAAACTTAAAAGAAAGATGGAATTTAGAAGCTTTAGCTAGAACTCTTGAGTTTTAAGGAAGTAAAGGTAGGGTTACTTGCTCTCTTAATTTATATTTTGTACAATTGAGTTGATATGGCTTTTACAGGTTAAATTGAGATTGAAATATAACCTAGAAACAAGAAGACACTAAGACTAAGATTTGAAGGGATTAAACTTTTATAAACTCAAATGCATAGATAGGGTCTTGAACTGACTTAAGATATAGTGGAATTTTGACAAGGGTATGATTGAAATCAAGACATGATGTTGCTTTACAACTTGTTGTGTATCCAATCTAGTTTACAAAACTACAAAAACTACGATTTTTTATTGAGTTTGGCTCGATATGTGTTGGTTTAATTAAACTGTGATAGAGAAACTCGTGTAAATAGCTACTCATGTGCAGTTTTGAAAAACAACTATTATTTGTTATAGAAAACTTAGAACTGAATGATTCTTATTATGTTAGAAACTAGATTCATAGAACTTTCCAATGGTATAAGATCCGTGCCTTAGTTATTCATGGATTAACACACCAGAATTTTTGGAAATTTGGCTGAAAATCCAACACTGCACAGCCAGACTTGGTGAGTGCCAAAATTTTGGCTAATTTTGAACATGTTCTAATTGAGATATGGAATTTTATTTTTCACAAAAAATTAGTTCTTGAATTGTAGTTTCCAAACATGTAAATATCATATTATGCCCATATAAGGAACCTATTGAAAGTTATAATGAGTTGAATACTACCACTCGTGTAGACTGAAAACTTGATTCATACAAGTTAGGGTTAGCCTCTCAATTTGTGACTAGAATTTGATTAAGTTATGACTGAAATTTGACGAAGTTATGGACCAAACTAATAATTGATATCTTCTTGAAAGTTGGTATTCATTGAGTCTAGTTTCTAGAAGTACTAAAATCATGAAATTTTGTTAAGTAGAACCCAAGTTATGATTGTTTCAGTGAGTACTAGTCATGAAATCGTGAACCAGAAAGGTCGATCTAGATCCGTGAATCTACTCACAGATTATTTCCTAGAACTCTCAAACCTAATCCATGACCTTGCAATCGTAGATTCAGCAAAAAATTATCACTAAAAGCTTAAAATTGGATGATTCTTTTGTGATGGTAGTTTTTGAAACAGTTGATGCAAGCTATATATGTTAAAATACATTGCAAGAAAATGATGTACAATAGGCTCATTTCTAAAAACCTAAATTTTCAATAAAATCCTTTGTTTAATTTTAGTCTAAATGGTAATTATTTTATTTCTCATTAATAGGAATCTTGAATAGTTGAAACCAAAAATCGCTTGAAAAACCTTCTAAAATAATTAAAACCCACTAGTGAGTGTCCATTAAATTATATTTATTTACCCAAATGTTTTTCGATTTTGTAAGCTTTTACCTGATGACATGTTTATGTGATTCTTTTTATTACCATGAGTTTGTCTAATAACATGACTTCTAATTACATGATTTACTATTGTGTTGCTAAATGTATGCCTGCATAACAGGGGTGGAACTAGAAATATTATCCAGTGGGAGAAAATATATCAAATTACACTCATTAAAAAAAATAAAAATATATGTATTCATCTAATATCATAAATAATATATTCCAAAAGCAATATACACATCCATTTTATAATTGTTTCAAAGCAATACATACCCATTTTACAATTGTTCTTGACGTGTTTTCGTATTCTGATATCGTTTCATAACTTTTTTATTGTCAACTTCTTGCAATAATTCTTTTTCTGTATATGTAACCAGACAACCATTCATCCAAGAGTCTCCCATTCGATTGCGCAATTCATCCTTTACTATATTCATTGCTGAAAATGCTCTTTCCACAGTAGCAGTAGCAACAAGAAGAATCAAACACAACTTCAAAAGCATCGATACTAAAGGATATACAAGAGTTTTTTTTGTTTCCACCAACTTTTGTGCAAGACTAGTCATGGTATTTAACTTTACAAATCCGTCATTTGATCTTATATCATCAATATATGTATCAAATTCACTGTCTAGTGCAAGAATCTCCACTTTCGAGAATTCATTAGGGTAAAACTCAGCAAGACGGATTAACTTTTGCTTGTCAAATGCAGAAAAAAAATTCATCTGGATTCAAACAAGCCATGCAAAGAAGCAATTCGGTATTTATTTCATTGAATCTAGAATTAAGCTCTTGAAGTTGCATATCTATCACACTGTAAAATAACTCAACTCGATAATGATGAAGATTTGTAACTTCTTCAACATTTTTCTTTGATCTCCCTCGAATAACAAACTTTTCATCCATATTCAGAATGCTAATCTCATGCTTTTTTGCAAAATGAATGAATTTCATCAAGTAAAGAATCCCAACCTTCATTATAGTGGCTTGCAATTGTTGTTTAGAGACTTTTACCAAACCCATTGCATTCACAATATCTTGATCCTTTCTTTGAAGTGATTCACACAATATATTTGTAATATCCATAATTTTTTTCATCAAATGCAGAAGGAATACAAATTCAAATGATTGCAAAGAACTAAGGAGAGCATATGCTTGTCCTCTTTGTTGATAATCACCATCATTTTTAATGAATTCAAGAACATTAATCACAGAAGCAAATATCATAGTTAATCTCAACAATGATCGAAAGTGCAAATCCCATCGTGTATCACCAACTCGTTGAAGGCTAGTTTCTTGATTCAAACCTTGACCAATTACTAGTTTACCATTTAATAAATCATCAACAACTTTTTTATGGTATTTTTCTCAAAGAATTTCTTTACATTTTGATGAACCTTCAACAGCAGTTACTAGATTTAACAATGTATTGTAAAAAGAAGAAACTTGCACCTGTTTTTTTGCAACTGCTACAAGTGCCAACTAAAGTTGATGAGCAAAACAATGCACATAATGATCAGAAGCATTCTCTTTCAAGATCAATGTCTTTAAGCCATTGTATTCACCTTGCATATTGTTAGCTTCGTCATATCCTTGACCATGAAAACGTGAAATACTCAAACCATGTTTCGAAGATAATCCATCAATTGCCACTTTAAGTGTAAAAGCACTAGTATCACCAACATGGACAATGCTAAGAAAACGCTCTGCTACAATTCCATTTGCATTTACATAGTGCAAAACAATTGCCATTTGCTCTTTTTTTGATACATCACAAGACTCATTTGCCAAAAGAGCAAAAAATTCATCTCTAAGATCTGCAATAATAGCACTTGTAGTTTCACTTGCTAAAGCATGCGTAATATCTTTTTGTACATAAGGAGATGTAAGTTTAAGATTTTTTGGAGCCTTTTCCAAAACAACTTTCTCTATGTCCTCATTGTGATCAGCAAGAAAATGTAATAACTCAAGAAAATTGCCTTCATTATTCGAACTCTCGAATTAGTCATGCCCACAAAAAACTAACCCTTGTTGCAATACAAATTTAGCACAATCAATAAAGCTAGTAGACGAGTCCAATACTCTAACTGAACTTGTTCAGTGTGTTTAAAAAAAAGCGACTTCAACATGCTGATTTTGTAACATCAAACTTTCACATTTCTGCCGAGCTAGATTATGAGCACTATTTACACCACCAACATGAATTCGAAACCTTTCTTTCTTTTTCCAATTTGAAAAGCCTTCAACAACAAAGCTATCACCACTTGCTTGCTCTCCTATTTCTGGTCTAAATAAATAGCAATATAAGCAAAAAGTAGCATCTTTTATAATACTATACTCCAACTAAGATTTATATTCTTCAAACCATTCTGGGATAAATCGGTGCCATAGTTTTCCAAACTTTTTTTGTGAAAAATTGTGCTCAAAGGTTGACAAGGTCCTTTTTGTAAGTATGCTCTTCGAATTTCATCACGAAGACTAGGGTGATAATCAATAATTTTTTTCCTCAATCCTGGATCAGCTAGTAAATCATCAAATTAATTTCCACTCGATTTTGTTTTGAATGATCTCTTCCACTATTATTATCATCAATTCCAACATTAGATGGTTCTTCATTCATAGTCTTCTTTTTGTAGTACCACTCCATAACTAAAAGATGTTAAACATTATTCTAAATATTAATTGACAAATGTACTATGAATTAAATACAATATCATTGTATGAAGTTACAAATTTAATATACGTTAAATATAATCTTACCACTAAACGTTATCATAACCATTAAGTAAATATAAACTATGAATATTTAGTGATTAAATATTTCTCCTAAAGATCACCCCACAAAAACTAGAACATGAGCATATATTTATAAAAGAAAAAAAATAATTCATCCAACTTTCTTGAGAACACTATATTAAGTCAAATGATCTTTAATTAGAATTCAACGTAACAATCCTTAAAATTAAGAAATAAATTCATAATCAATCACATAGTATCACTTTCACACTATCTAATTGACAAAATAAATAGAAAAAACTTACATAAAAAAGACAAAAAAATAACAAGATCAAAGTAAACAAGAGATAAACTAAACTAAAAACTCAAAAAAAAAAGGAGAAGAATAAAAATTATTACCATTTACCAAGATCAATAATATGCTGTTGCTTTGATTAGGATTTAGAGGAATGAGTTGTGATTTACAAAAAAGAAAATTTAGCACAATCTTGGTCCCATCTTGCTTGATTGATTGTGGAGGAGAAGCTTCTGTGGAGAAAGCTTTTGTGCAAGACAAGCTTCTTTTTTTACTTTTTGAGTCTTGTAGGGGCAAGCAAATATCTTGTGGGGCAAAATTTATATTACACATATATATAATATATAAAAATTGGTGGGGGCAGTGGGGGCAACCCACATTATTTTCGCCATTGCTGCATAATATGCTTGTAGGTGCTGTGAGTGAAAGGTATACTTTATCGCACCTAAGGAGTTTATTATATCTCAGAATGTACTTATGCATGCTATGAACCCAATTGTCAAATTAGGCTGGCTTGGGCCCTACCTTGAGTATGTCTAGCTTTAGGCTGAGTTGGCAATGGGCCTAGTTATCGAAATTCTAGCTATCTTGGTTTCTTGATGCCCATTGACATGCAGGTTTCGTAGGTTATGGGGGTATTTGAGAGATATATGTGGGTAATACTTGAATTTATCAACTAATGTGATGTGGCTACGGAAATAATATACTACTAGTATGAAGGGGGGTTCTACATGGACTATTTGTGTGAAACCATAATACTTGATACAATGTGATATGAAATGATAAGATATGCTCTGATGTGATACAATATGATCGAAATGTAATATGCTCAAGAATGAGGACTCCTTTTGGAGACCTTCTTGTATCCATCTCTAATTATGTGTCTGTTCTTATTCGCTATTCTCTAAATTATTACTCTGTTTACCTCCATGATTTCTTAAAAGCTTTTCAACCAAATTGTGAGATTGACCTCACTCTTCATGCAAAACTGTTTTGCCTTACAGATAACTAGGACATGGGAGGAGATGGAAGGATTTGAGGTTTTGTAATAGTAGTAGCTCTTTTAGAAGATTGTATGTAGGCTCGAGATGGATCCACTCTCGTAAACACTTATTTTAGTTAATAGATGTATATGATATGTTAATTTTGTTTTGCTATGTATCTGTAGACACTAAATTTTGACACACCATTTATTTTTCAAACATTGGGGGCATGTTTATATTTTTGGGGTCAAATTCTAATTTTTCAATAAAAATGGGAACAAAATCAATAATCTCAGGAGGTAAAAAAGTAATTTTATCTGTAAATATTTTTCATTAGCTTTGGGGGTTTTAAATTCATATTTTGTATTTTCATATGTATTTTTAAATTTTTGTGATTTTTTCGGGTTTAATTAGTATTTTTTTGTATTTCGTCAGCACAGTGGCAAAATAGTAATTTCGTCCGCAAACACTATTTGTGCTCATTTCAAGTCCGAAATTTATTTTTCAAGTTTTGAAGCATGTTCCTAAATTTTTTAATTTTTTCGGAGACGATTGCTATTTTTTTTGTAAATATTGCGTTCAAGGGCAAAATCCTTATTTCACATTTTAAACTCTAAACTTATTTTTTAGATTTTGAAATATATTTTGAATTTTTTGGTAAATTTTGGAGTTCATTGTCATTTTTGTATTAATTTTGATTTTTTGTGTCAAAAATAATTTTTTTAAATAAAATTAAAATTTTATTACTAGTGGCATTTTTGTTATTTTGTAGTATTCTTGGAGGCCAAGACTGCTAGCTCTATAAATATCCCCATTAAAAATAAAAAAAAATCCTAAAAGCACTCACTCTTATCCAATGAAATATCAAACACACATATTTATTCACCTAAAAACACACACACTTGCCGTCATTTACCAATTCCTCTACTGTTCATCGTCTCCACTGTTCATCACCATCGTCATCAGATTGTCTCCAAACTCAGAGGTAAGTTTTTAGTTTTTCTCTTTAGTGTTGATTTAATTTTACTTCCATTCTTCCATGTGAATATTGATTAATTGAGTTAATTTGTTTGGGATTTAAATTAAATTTTGGATTCTTCCTACTACTTTGTTTTCTGGGTTTTTGTTATTCATCTATTTTTGGAATTTTTTCTCCTCTGTTTATCTCTTCCCACTGTTCCCTTCTCATCATCGGATTCCTTCCACCATTAACCCTCCATCACCACCAGTTCAACACCATTTACAGCTGAATCTCCACACTCAAAACTACCCAGAACCACTAGCCACGGAACTGTAGGCCACCTCTACCAAACAACCTGAAAAATCAGACCTCAAAAGCCATTAATATCCTACAAACTACAAAAGCAATCACCAGAACAGTCTGCAAAATCACTAACCTGCCACCACCCTCAGCAAATTTCCATCTCCTATCACAGCCAATTACAACCAGAATCACCATCCCTCCACCATCTACCAAGCAATCATCAAAATAATCCCAAACCCACATGCCACCACCAACTTACTGAAAACCAAAACAACCAAGTTCCCCATCCCTGCTGTTGCAATTCAGGTCACTAGCCCAATGCAAATCACCCATCAAAATCACCTTAGAATAGTCCTGCAAAATAGTAATAGCAAAAATTAAAGAACAATCTACAACACCCTTAGAAGCCATGGCTAGAAAACCACTAAACCAACCACCCCTGTCCCTTGCAAATACTTCTGCCATCACCACCGCTTGTCCAACCAATCCCAAGCCTGTAAACTACGACCCAATACCTGCAAAAATCAAACAATAACACAATGACCAGAGCCAATCCTCACCAATAGCCTCCCAATTCCTCCCATAACAGTCACTACCACCACCAATTGCCACTGCCACATGGCCCAATTTCCACGAATCACCAGCTCCTCCTCGCCCTCATTGACCACCACAACCATCAACAAATCACCACCCATCCTCCGCCAATCTCCATCATAGCCACCTTACCACTCAACCAAAGTTAAACCCCCCAGGTCAGTAATTTTCCCATAATCAAACACAACAGCAATCCAAAGTCGCCACCTGCAAAGCAAACCCAGTCACCAGCAGCTATTCCACCACCACATAAACTGCCATTAGCCCCTAACTAGTACAAACTCACAACTCCACCACTCGAACCAAACACCTAGCTTCATTCCCAATTGCGTGTTTCATAGTCTCCCTTATCTCTACCTCGCTTATTTCGAAAAAGGGAAAATCAATAAGGGGGAAGTGGATTCCATTAGAGTCGATTGTGTGAGAGAGAGAGGGAATGATTTTCAAAGATTAGAGAGAGTTGGAAGGGATGAGAGAAAGAACATGAGAGAGAACACAGGGAAAGGAAAAAATTGAAATAGGGAGTGAGAGAACAAAAAAAAGGAAATCTGTAAAAGGGGAGAGAAGAGAAAGAAAGAAGAGATTGAACCGAGAGAGAGAGAGAGAGAGAGAGAGAGAGAGAGAGAGAGAGAGAGAGAGAGAGAGAGAGAGAGAGAGAGAGAGAGAGAGAGAGAGAGAGAGAGAGAGAGAGAGAATGGAGTTTGAAGCAAGAAGAAGACTAAAATGGGAAAGAGAAAGGGAAACAGAGAACAAAAATCTGAGGGAAGAAAAAAGGCGAGGAGAGTGAATGGAAGAATATGAGAGAAATTGGGTTTTTTGGGGCTTTTATGTTTTTTTTTTGTATCTTTTGTATTTTTTTTTGTTTGATTTAATTAACAAGTTTTTTAGAGAATTAGTTTTCATTTTTTTATTATTTAATTTAGCTTTCTTACATATTCATGGTTTGTTTTTAATTTAGTCAAATTTAATGTTTTTTTATTAACTTTAGTCAACTAAATTAAATTAGCTAATTACATCGTAAATATTTATGTTTTCGCCCTGGTTTTTCTCTTAATTGTTATTGATGTGCCCAAAATATTGTTTGTTTTTTTTTTGCAATTAAGTTTATAGTAATTACAGATTGTCCCTAGGTTAAAATTTTCTTTTCAATTAACTCTTGATTAATTGCAATTGCATCTTGTGATTCCTAGAAGTTAACGTTTTGTCCCCAATTTGATTTTAATTTGTATCTTATTCCCTTATATTTGCGTGAATTTCCAATTTACCCCTTAAGCCTTATAGAAATTTATTTGTAGCCCCCTTAGTTTCATAAAATTTATATTTTTACCCTAATTTTGTTAGGACTTCATATTTTAACCTTTATTTGTTTATACAGAGGTACCTTAACATGTTTTTTGTGTTCTTAAGCATTCGAATCGGATCTTCAAAGAGCTATGCCTTTTTCTTGTTAATTTTGTCTTATGTGCTCCAATGTGCCCTTATATGATTTATTTTATATTTTTTTCACATGTTTCTTATTTTACATGCTGTTTGCATATTTATTTACTTTATGTTATTTAACTTCGAATTTTATTATTTTGGCAGAAAATGTAATATTTTTGCATTTAGCTAGCCAATGTAATAGTTAGATTACTTTCCTTTCGTATTTAAAAAATATTTATATATTTAGTTAGCAAGTGTAATAGATAGGCCATTTTTACTTTTCCCTCCCTTTAATTGCAGTTAATTCCCCTGATATAATAGTTAGGGCCTATGTGATTTTGTGTGCTTGTGTGTTTATTTATTTTTCCGTTTTCTTTAGGATTTGCATTTAGATATTATGTTCACGTGTTATGTGCACCTACGTGCACTTATATGCCTTATATGTTTATTTGTTTTTATTTCACGTTTTACTATTTTAATTCATGTCTTATCATCTTTTATTATTCCGTCACCACACTAGTCCAACGCTAGTGGCGGTTTTCTCGCTTCCCCGTTAGTCCAACGCTAGTGGGGAATCCCTAAAAAGGGCTAGTCCAACGCTAGACCCTTAGGGCAGTGCTAAATGCACTCATGTGCATTTTTACATCATTTCACACACTATTACCTTTTTAGTTTTTCATCATTTTGCATGATTCTTATATATGTATATAATCATCATCATTATCTATTTTTTAAGTATTTGATAGTGCATGACATTTAGGTTGCATTTTCACTTAGACTTTTAGGAAATCTGTGTGATCCAACTAGAAATAGTCGCCTACTTACGTGGGAAGCGGTGGTATACATGCCGTTCCCCTCTCCGTAAGTAGGAACATTCAGTCACGAGTTATTAGTATCCCGTACTCGTTATGTTGCATACACACTTTCTTCGACCACTTTTTTATCTATATTACTATTGTTCTTTTCTTTTTACATTTCATTTTGCATAGACACTCGTGACTCCCTCGAGGTCTCGACTCGGGTTTTGCAATTAATGCGATAATCCTGACTACGCTTCGACGGGACATTTTGACTCTTTCGATACTTATATTTAGACTTAGGATTTGTATTCATATAGACACATCCAAACACGATAGAACTTAGGGTTAATTTAGAAAAATTTGATTAAACCTCGCAACTAGCCTCGGCTAGGTGGAAAGAGTGCCTTAGGCACGAGCCTTTGCCTTACCTTTCTTCAAATGTGACTCTCAGACCTTTTTCTCTTATTTTCATAGACCGGAGTCGGAAAATGGTTTTTCAAATAGTTTTCTAAAATTTTTTTATTTTGTTAAATGATTTTCGGGTGACTTAGTATATCCTAACTCCATACTAAGTGGTGACTCCATTTTTAAAATAAAATCCTTTTTTCAAAAATTAGTTGGCCAAAACTATCGCACTTTTAGTTTCAACCTTATTTTCTTTTAAAATATCATTTTTTTTTTCTAAATAACACTTTTTCACTAAAAACTCGCGTTTTTTCAAACACGCACGGTTTTTTCCAAAATCCTATTTTTTCAAAAAGGATCACTAGACCGGAGCGACTTTTCGGGGTGCGATAGTCAATGACCCCACTCATGCTTTATCGATTTCGGACGCGACAGTATTGATTACATGTATTCGAGCCTTGGCTCAAGTGCTCCAATCGGGGTTTAGGTTTGGATCCTTGTAGGAAACGTCATAGATAATTGGTGAGATCTAATGGCCAATATGCGATAAAAGTACTCTTGACGGAAATCAAATGACCAAAAAGAAATCCAGCAAAAAAAGCAAGTTCTTAAAATGTCAAAAGCCATGTCCCTGACTGGCGTGCCTAGAAAAATGTTGAGAAAAGAGATTAAAACTATTAATCAAATTATAATTAATCCAACGGTTATATTGGCTTGCTTAGCTTAAATGAAGATCTAAAGGTCTAAAATAGATGTATTAAATAATGACCTTTGATTAAAAGGCAACTGGAAGTTTTGCATATGGTTGCCAAGTCCACCTAACATCGAAGCCTAATAAATTTTGCCAAGCTTAACACGATCACAAATGAAATAGAGTTGGCTTTAAGTAAAAGAATTGCTCTATCATCCACTCGACATTCAAGGAGGGGCTTAAGTTTGTCTCAAGTGGTCTTTGTATACTAGGTAGATTTTCAATTGATATAAATCTTATTTGTATAGTTAAATAATTTTGTGGAACTACCTTATTTTGCTAAAATTTATTTATTTTTTTCTCATAAAAATATACTATTTATGGTTAGTAAATTACACTTGTTTTGAATTCTATGTCTTCAATCAATCCCTCTTCTATATGTAATAACGCAACACTATAAATTAATTGATCCAATTTAATTTTGTACTTAATCTCTTTATATAATTCTTGTAATTCTTTAAATATCATTTTCTATCCTTTTCTTCCTTTTTTTTGGTGTCAAAGTTTATTTAACTGAGTCAAACTTTTATTTGACAAATATGTTTTCAATGATTTATGTAGATCTTTGACGGAATGTATTCGAATTGTTCTTATTTTTGGTAGATTAGAAGACAATCACTTAGAATTTGATGATTTCACTTAAAGGCCTTGTAGTGTTATGTGCCAAAGACAAGGTTAAAAATCGAACAAGTGGCATTCAAGCAAAATCAAGACTTTGATGTTATACATGGTAATCTTTTCATAAGCTAGTACGTGGATGCTTTTTGAAGAACAAGTTTATTAGATTGATCCAGTCAGAGTCACTATATGCATAATTATTTACTATCAATGGTTTAAACTTCTAATGACATTGATGCAAGTGATTCTCAAACTTGATATTACTATAATATCTTGCGTGTGAATTTTGACTCTATTACTTGCTACTCGTAAAGAGTTGTTCATACAGTAGAGATTGGATATAGTTTGAAGCTTAGAATGATAGTGAATAATCAATATATGATACACCTTTCCTAAAAGTAGTAGATTATATCTCAAATTGACCACTTATTGAAAATATTAACTCAATGAATCCTCTGTGCAGAAGTGAAAGTATAATGAAAGTGTTTTAAGGTTGTGTTTTATGAGAGTAATATTTTAGGAAAAAGAAAAGAATAATTAGTCGAATAGGAGTTGGTACTGATTCTGTACTCTAGACTAATTAGCGGAATAGGGTGGTGAAAGTATATAAGTTATACGGTGACATTGTCATTGATAGATGAAATCTTACGATATGATTTTTCTTGTCCACTTGATTGATCATAATGAGTTGCTAGATGCCACTCTTGATGATATGAAAGAACATAGGAAATCCCTATTTGTAGCCAAATATGAATCTTTTAGAATGGAACCTCATGAGAATATTGATAATATGTATTGTAGGTTCAATGGTATTATCAAAGATTTAGAAGCACTTGGCAAATACTATTCTTTGAGTGAGAAAAATAAATTTTTTTTGAATGACTTGACTATAGAATGAGAATCTAAAGTTATCGCTGTTGAAGAAGCTAAGAATTTAAATTCCATGTCCATTGATTCTCTTATAAGTTCACTAACCTCTCATGAATTGAAGCTTAAATCTAAAATCCAAGATGATGAGGAGGCAAGGATCAAGAATGGCATTGCACTTAAAGCTTCTCCAGAAAGAGGAAGAAGAAGAAAGCATTTCAATAATTTTCAAATTTCGTGGGATAATTGCAATTCCGATAGAGAATTTGAAGAAGAAAATGAGACATCCCATGTGGCCTTTATGGCCTTGAGAGATGAAGAAGTATTTTCTAGTCCTTCTTCTAATGATGATTACGATAATGATGATCTAGAAGCATTTGTTTCTAAATTGCATTATAATTTGAAAATGTCTTATGCTAGAAACAAGGATTTGAAAAACAAAATAATTGCTTTACAAAAAGAAAGTTCTAAACTCTTCCAAGAAAATAAAGATTTGAGGAAAGAGAATGGTGATTTGAAAAATAAAGTTGATTTATATATGGATTTGAGAAAGAATATGGATGAGAAATTCAAATTTTATGCAAAATTCAAAGAAGAACAAAATATGTTGAGGAAGAAAATGGATGATCTTGCAAATGTTCTTCGAAAAGAAAAAAAGGATTTTCCAAGGAAAAGGGTTGGAAAAATTATCTTGAGCAAATATCACACTACTTTCTATAAAAATGGCACATGCTTTATAAAATCTACATTTGTTAAAGATCCAAATGCTATTTGTCCTTTTTGTCATCAACATGGTCATATACAAAATGAATAAGAAAAATATAAAACTAGGCATTAAAGCCATGTGGGTAGAGAAAGGTAATACTAACAATCTAGGACCCAAGAAGACATGAGTACCAAATACTATCTCTTGATTTTGTACGATTAAAGAATCTCCACAAGGAAGACAAGATAATATATGAAAAAAAAGGGGTAAAATGTGTCATTTATTTTCTTAGTAATTTATGAAATTTTTTTTAACATGTATGAATATGTGGTGTCTGAAGTTTGCGTATAATGTGGGGAATAATATTCCTATCTTATTAGTGCAAATGATAAGGGGAGCAATACTCCCAATTTTTGATATGACCCTATATCATTACCTCATTATTATTTTTTATATATATCCAAAAGGAGAGTATGTTTCTTCAAAAAAGAGTTTTATTACCAATTATGCTTTCAAAAATGTCTTTGAGAAATGCTTTGTGTTTTTTAAGTCCAAAAATAAGTTTTTTTTTTTTATAACATATGCTTTTATTAAGGGGGAGTCCTTCTAAGGGGGAGGTGCTCCTAGTTTTGATGATGTCAAAAGGGAGAAAATAAATAATGCTTGCTTTATACTTGTAAATGATGCTTGCTTTATAATTGTTTTTAGTGTTAAGTATAATTGGTTTGTCATTTTGTTTATGAATTTTTGAACATTGGTTTGTCATCATCAAAAAGGGGGAGAATGTAATCCTAGTTTTGATGATAACAAATCAATATATTATTAACTATTTTTCTAGTGTGTGTAGCAATGTTTTTGCAGCATTAAATAAGACCCAAATGCATCAAATGAAGCACGAAAAATGAGCAAATCAATGTTGAAAAATTACACAATTGAAGTGAGGATCAGACATCTTTTCGGCCATCCTAAAGGTGGGATCGGATGTCCTAACGCCCTTTTGGACGCCCTTTCGACCGTCTTAAAGCACTTGATAGAAAAAGCTCCAGAAAGGTTTGGACACCCGATCGGCCATCCTAACGGGTTCGGACACCCTTTCGGATGCCCGATCGGCTGTCCTATCGTGCATAACGGCTAGTTTTTCAACAATTTCAATTTGACTGTTTTTGACTGTTGGAGTATGTTTTAACTTCATTTCTCATCCCTATAAATATCAATTTGTATAGAATTGATGAAGAACCTTTACCTATTGTTAGGGTGTTAAATTGACATGTGATTTATAGTTAATTTCCCCTTATTTTGGTCAAGAATTGTGTTTAATACTTCCATTTATTCACTTCTTGTTATTTGGGCTTAATGTAGGAAATTATGAAGAAAATACTCTAAATTCGTCTAAAATTCCAGAAGACTATATCTGATAGACCGTGACCACGGCCTACTCACGCTGCAATGCAGAATTCTGGAACGTGAATTTTCAAGAAGGCTGAGTTTGAAGGGTCCCACTTTCTATATAATGAAGACTTTCAGCAGACAAAATTCTTTATTGGAAAGAATTGGTAACCAAGACAAGAGGAGAGAGTTTGATTTGTACAATGAAGACTAAAAGGAAAGAAGAGTTTGAAAAGGAAACAAAAATAAGGAAGGAAGGGAGAAAGGAAAGAAACGTGCAGGAGTCAATAGAATACATTGGGGGGGACGCAATTTTCAGCAGGGACACACGCCACTTTGCAGAAAAAAAATGGAGAGAGCTTTAATTTTTTTTTAGAGTTTTCTATTAGTTCTTTAGTTTTTCTTTTTCTTTCTCTACGAACAAAAATTCCTGTTAAATATTTTTGGAGATTTGAAGCCATGATTCGTGGCTAAACTCTTCTATCTAGTTGAAGGATAATCAAAACTCTTGGTTCATCTATTACTGTGAGATCTAATTGATTTTATTATTTTCTACGTTTTTGAATATTTATTTATTCTCTGTTTAATTCCAAGGTGATTGTGTTCATTCTTGTGTGATTATTCTGCGCAGTTAAATAATTGGCCACTATTTAATTGTCAAATAATCTAGGGCCATCTAAAACGTCAAATCCGTAATTGTTTGATAGTTTTAGTATTTGTGGCAAGTGATTAATTCAATAGTAATAGAAACTTTTGGATTATATCATGGGGATAGATAATCTAATTTGAACAAAGCCTTGTAGGTATTTGCTGGTTAGAATTGGTGGCTTTTCTAGTTTTAAGGCTGTTGAATAATTGAATCCTAAGGTCGTACCTAGGGTTATTATTTGATTAGAGAAGTAATTAACGGTCGTACCTTGATTACCGATACAGTAAGGAAGAGTAGGTTGTTAGAGCGTCTCAACAACCATAACCAATTTATTCATGAACGTAGAAATTATTATTGCATCGATGATCAGTTAAATTGAACCAGAGTTAAGATTATTCCTTTGACTAGAGTTTAGTTAATATTTGATTTCGTTTAAATTACTTTTTGCGTTGTTAGGCTTCTTTAATTGAATCTTTCGATTTAATTAGTAAATTTCGTAAGTTGAATTCTCTTTAAATTAATTCTTGTCAAATCCCACTCTTTTAATTTTTGGTTTCAAAGAAAATAAATCTACCAGTCTCTGTGGATACGACCCTACTCATCACTGCACTTCATTTTTATTTTTAATTGAGTAGGTGAATTTATTTTGCTCGTTTGACACCCAACAAATTTTGGCGCCGTTGCCGGGGATTGGTATTGATATTTATTTTCTTTTTGGTTCTATTTTGTTGCTAGTTTATGCCTCGTTCTTCTCGTACAGGTGAGCTGCAATTTGACCCTGAGATAGAGAAGACTGCACGAAGATTGAAGAAAGAGACTAAGCAACTGACTGAACTAGCATCCTCATCACCTGGATTAAAGTTGGCAACTGACTTAGTTGAATTCTCTAGTGACTCAGAGGAAGAAATCACCATGGATCACGAGAGAACTCTGAGAGAATTGGCTACACCTGATTTAAATCATCAACCTCTATGCATTCAATATCCTGCTTTAGATGTAGCCTTTGAATTGAAATCTGGTCTTATTCACTTACTCCCTTCTTTTCATGGCTTACCAGGTGAAGATCCTCATAAGCACCTCAAGGAATTTCATGTGGTGTGTTCTACCATGAAACCCCAAGGAGTTAATGAAGAACAAATCAAGCTAAGAGCCTTTCCATTCTCCTTAGCCGATAAAGCTAAAGATTGGCTCTACTGCTTGCCTTCTGGATCAATCACCACATGGAATGAGATGAAAAGGCAATTTCTTGAGAAATTCTTCCCTGCTTCAAGAGCTGCAAACATACGTAAGGAAATATGTGGGATTAGACAGCACAATGGTGAAACATTGTACGAATATTGGGAAAGATTCAAGCAATTGTGTGCTAGCTGTCCTCATCATCAAATATCAGATCAACTGCTCATCCAATATTTTTATGATGGATTGTCTCCTACTGATAGGAAGATAATAGATGCTGCTAGTGGAGGTGCATTGATGAATAAAACTCCCACTGATGCAAGAAACTTAATCTCTGGGATGGCTGCAAATGCGCAACAGTTTGGTGACAGATTTGATTCAACTTCTGGAAAAGTAAATGAGGTAAGTGTGTCTTCCATTGATAAACGTTTAGATGCATTGACTTCCTTGGTTGAAAAATTGGCTGTAGGACAGTTACAACAAGCAAAGACTTGTGGGATTTGTTATGCTCCGGGTCATCCAACCGATATGTGTCCGACTCTACAAGATGATCCAAACGAACAAGCCAATGCGGTTGGAGGATTTCCAGGACCAGCACAAAGAAGATATGATCCTTATTCAAACACGTACAATTCGGGATGGAGGGATCATCCGAATTTCAGTTATGCATCAAGACCACAAGGATACCAACAGCAGCAATTTCAGCCTAAACCATCAATTCCGTTGCCACAGCAACCGACATCTTCAAAGCAAGGTAAGTCTATTGAAGAAATTGTGAACTCTTTGGCTAATGATGCTCAGCAATTTCAACAGGAGACAAGAGCAAGCATTCAAAATTTGGCAAATCAAATGAGTCAATTGGCTTCCTCTGTGAGTCAAATACAAACTCAAATTTCTGGAAAGTTACCTTCACAAACTGTAGTGAATCCTAAGCAGAATGCTAATGCCATAACCTTGAGGAGTGGCAAGGAATTGAAAGATCCTAATAAGAGAGTATCCAATGATGAAGAAGAGGAACTCGAGAAGGAGCAAGGTGAAGGTGGTTCTCAAAACTTGCAAGAGTCAAAATCTAAAGAGAACTCTCCACCTATGATGACGCCTCCCCCACCATTTCCCAGTAGATTTGCAAAATGTAAGAAGGAGGAGCAAGAACAAGAAATTCTTGAGACGTTTCGAAAGGTTGAGGTAAATATTCCACTTCTTGATGCCATTAAACAAATACCTCGATATGCTAAGTTTCTCAAGGAATTGTGCACAAGTAAGAGAAAGTTGAAAGGCCATGAAAAGGTTCATATGGGTGAAAATGTATCAGCTGTGCTGCAGAAAAAGTTGCCAGCAAAATGTAAGGATCTTGGTATGTTCACTGTTCCTTGTAGAATAGGAAATTCTAGAATTGAAAAGGCTATGTTGGATCTAGGTGCTTCTATAAATGTTATGCCTCGTTTTATATATGATTCATTGAATTTAGGACCTTTAAAAGAAACGGGTGTAATAATCCAACTAGCTGATAGATCAAATGCATACCCCGATGGAGTCCTCGAAGATGTTTTAGTTCAAGTTGATAATTTGGTTTTTCCTGCAGATTTTTATGTTCTTGATATGGAAGAAGATATTTCTTCCAACTCAACTCCTATTTTGTTAGGAAGGCCATTTTTGAAAACAGCTAGAACAAAAATTGATGTGTTTTCTGGAACGTTAACTATGGAATTTGATGGTGATGTTATCAAATTTAATATTTATGATGCCATTAAATTTCCTAATGATTGTCATTCAGTTTTTGTTCTAAATGTTATTGACTCTTTAACGCAGCAAAAGTTTGAATTGAGTGAAAAAGATGTGTTGAAGACTGCTCTAACATGTAGTCTTAATCATGAGGATGTCAAGGGACAAAAAGGGAAGCTTGATTTACCTCTTGAACTGCAGGAAATTATTGCTGCATTGAACTCACTTCAACCTAAGAAGGTTGATGTGTCTTATCTCACATTACCCTTGTCTCACTCAAAACTTCTACCCTCTATTGTGCAGGTTCCACAGGTTGAATTAAAACCACTGCCTACTCACTTAAAATATGCATTCTTAGGAGACCGAGATACACTACCAGTGATTATCTCTTCAAAATTGAGTGAACTGGAGGAAGAAAAGCTAATTCGAGTGCTTAAGGACCACAAAGAAGCAATGGGATGGATTGTTGCAGATATAAAAGGAATTAATCCCACAACATGCATGCATAGAATTTTGATGGAGGATGATGCCAAACCGTCTAGAGAAGCACAACGTAGATTAAATCCACCTATGATGGAGGTAGTCAAGAAAGAAGTTTTAAAACTTCTTGATGCAGGTATCATCTATCCAATATCGGATAGTAAGTGGGTAAGTCCTTTACAAGTGGTTCCAAAAAAGACAGGTATAACTGTGATGGAAAATCCCAATGGTGAGTTAATTCCTACTAGAGTTCAAAATGGATGGCGAGTATGTATTGACTTCAGGAAGTTGAACTCTGTGACTCGAAAAGACCATTTTCCCTTAGCCTTTTATTGACCAAATGTTAGAAAGGTTAGCAGGAAAATCTCACTATTGTTGTCTTGATGGTTATTCAGGTTTCCACCAAATACCTGTTGCACCCGAAGACCAGGAGAAAACGACATTCACATGCCCTTTTGGCACCTTTGCGTATAGGAGAATGCCTTTTGGTCTTTGTAATGCACCCGCCACGTTTCAGAGGTGTATGGTTAGCATATTTTCTGATTTTGTAGAGAACATCATAGAAGTTTTCATGGATGATTTCACAGTCTATGGTGACTCTTTTGATCTATGTCTTGCTAACCTTGCTAAAGTTCTTAAGAGATGCATTGAAACAAATCTTGTTTTAAATTATGAAAAATGTCATTTTATGGTGGATCAAGGCATTATTTTAGGTCATGTGGTATCATCTAGGGGCATAGAAGTTGATAAAGCAAAGGTAGATGTCATTAAGAGCTTACCTTACCCCACTAGTGTGCGGGAAATTCGTTCTTTTCTTGGCCATGCAGGTTTTTATCGGCGCTTTATCAAGGACTTCTCAAAGATTGCACAGCCTCTCTGCAAACTTCTCCAAAAGGATGTGACCTTTGAGTTTGATAACACTTGCAAGATTGCTTTTGACAAGCTCAAGGAGCTGTTAACTTCAACACCAGTTGTCCAACCACCTGAATTGGAATCTTCCATTCGAAATTATGTGTGATGCGAGTAACTACGCTGTGGGTGCCGTTCTTGGGCAAAGAGAAGGAAGAGCAGCTTATGTTATATACTATGCCTCAAGGACATTAGACAATGCTCAGTGCAATTATTCTACAACGGAAAAAGAACTTCTTGCTGTAGTTTTTGCTTTAGAGAAATTCCGTTCTTATTTGCTTGGTACTAAAGTAATTGTCTACTTCTGATCATGCAGCATTAAAATACTTACTCACAAAGAAAGAAGCAAAGCCAAGACTCATACGATGGATACTATTGCTTCAAGAATTTGATATGGAGATTCGAGATAGAAAGGTGCAGAAAACTTGGTTGCAGACCATCTCAGTAGATTGATCACAAGTGAGGAGCCCAAACCACTGCAAGACAATTTTCCAGATGAGCATCTTTTTCATATTCAAAAGATAATTCCGTGGTATGCCGATATAGTTAACTATTTAGTTACTCGTACGCTGCCTAGTGATTTATCTCGAGCTCAAAAAGATAAGATTAGAAGTGATGCTAAATATTATGTTTGGGATGATCCTTATTTATGGAGGTACTGTGCTGACCAAGTTATTCGCAGGTGTGTTTCCGAGGATGAAATCCATTCTATACTCTCTTTTTGTCATTCATATGCTTGTGGTGGACATTTTGGTCCAAAAAGAACAGCTCGTAAGGTGTTAGAATGTGGGTTATTCTGGCCTAATTTATTTCGTGATTCATATGTGTTTTGTAAGTCATGTGAAAATTGTCAAAGGACAGGTAACTTAAGCCATAGAGATCAAATGCCCCTTAGTCCTATACTTGTTTGTGAAATATTTGATGTGTGGGGGATTGATTTTATAGGGTCCATTCCCATCCTTCTTTTGGCAATGAGTACATTCTATTAGCTGTGGATTATGTTTCAAAATGGGTTGAGGCGAAAGCTACACGTACTGATGATGCTAAAACTGTTGTAGGTTTTGTCAAATCTAACATTTTTGCAAGGTACGGGATGCCAAGAGCTTTTATAAGTGATCGAGGAAAGCATTTTTGCAATAGGATATTTGAGGCTTTAATGCAAAAGTATGGTGTGACTCATCGAACTTCCACTGCGTACCATCCGCAAACAAGTGGTCAAGCGGAGATATCAAATAGAGAAATCAAGTCCATACTTGAGAAAACGGTGAACCCCAATCGAAAAGACTGGAGTCTTCGACTTGATGATGCACTTTGGGCCTACCGTACTAGCTTATAAAACTCCTATAGGCATGTCTCCTTATCGTTTGATCTATGAAAATGTTGTCACCTACCAGTTGAATTAGAGCACAGGGCGTATTGGGCGATTAAACAATGCAATATGAGGATGGATGAAGTTGGAGAACACAGGAAGCTGCAATTACAGGAGTTAGAGGAAATCCGGAATGAAGCCTATGAGAACTCACGCATTTACAAAGAAAAGACTAAAGGTTTTCATGATCAAATGATCTCAAGGAAGGAGTTTTCAATAGGGCAAAAAGTTCTTCTTTTCCACTCTAAATTAAAGTTATTTCCTGGGTAAGTTGCGATCTCGTTGGAACTGGACCATTCATAATCACTAATGTTTTTCCTCATGGTGCAGTTGAAATTCGGAGTCCAGACACCGACAAAACCTTTAAGGTTAATGGTCATCGTCCTTAAGCCAGTTCTATGAGGGAATTCAAGTTTTTAAAGTTGAAGAAATGGCCTCTTGAGCATCCCAATTATTTAGATTGAAAGAGGACTACGTCTAGCCAAAGACGTTAAACAAAGGCGCTATTAGGGAGGCAACCCAATTTCTTTTAAATTATTTAGGTTCTTTTTATTGTTTTTAGTTGTTTTAAGTTTAGGTGTAAAGTTTGATTATTTTTCGTTTTGGCAGAAGACTTGTTCTAGCAGACCGTGATCACGCCTTACAGTTGGTATAATAGCAGTTAGAAGTTTGGAAATTCCAGAAGACTTCTTTCTTTATACCGTGACCACGCCTTGAGAAATCATCATTTATAACATGTTATGTAAAAAGTCAGAAGACTTCTTCTGGTAAGGCATGGTCACGTCGTATACAGACAATGCGAATAGATTGACGCGGATGAAATTCCAGAAGACATCTTCTTTTATGGCGTGATCACGCCATAACGCAACTAGTCTTCTGATCCCTGAGAGGTTGCAAAAACATATTAGACGTGCCCAAGACAGAAGACCTCATCCGTTACAGCGTGACCACGTTGTATAAACATAAGTCTTCTGCCACCAAAGTATTGCAGGTTGCACTAATGGGAAGAACAACTCAACCTTCCAAGAAGAAATCAAAGGCACCCCAAAGCCAAACGATTCCTCCAATTCCACAAGCTAAAAAGCGACAACCCTCTTCTACTTCTAGAAAGAGGTCTAGATTGGGAATTGATAAGGGAGTTCTACCACTTTCCTTGGATCAGCTAGGCGGTGCTCTCGACCAGCTGTCTACTCATCAAAAGAGACGCCTACAAGTGTTCAAGACAAGATCATTTGCACCTTGCAAATGTATCGATCCAGCAGCGTTGGATCACTTGAAAATTGCTGATGAGCTACAGCAGGTGAGTTCCAGCATCAAGGGCCTCGATGATCGCTTGTCTCGAATGGAGCACCATCTGTCCCAAATGGCATCGGTGATGACTGCGTTCTTCAATGCAGCAGGGTCAGCTGGTTCCGACCCTCCACCCTCCAGATCTTAGTTTCTATTCAGGGGAGTCCCCGTTCTACTTCTTCCTACCTTATTTTACATTGGGGACAATGTAGGAAGTAGGTGTGGGGGGGTTGTTTACTTCTTCATTTGTTCTCTTGATTATTTCTGGTTTGGAAGTTCATTCACTGCACGAATTCTCTTGGTTCTGGTTTGCTAATTTTTGACTTCTCTTAATCACGTTTGAAAGTCTTTTCTGTTCTTTTATTTTGCTGAAAATTTTTTGCTGAAAATTTTGTGCTGAAAATTTTTGTCACACAATCAAGATATTAGGTATGACTAGCATGGATTTCTTTAGCTTAATTACTTCACTTTTCTTGGCAATTGAGTTGAATGAAAAATGTGCAAGATTTGACGTGTTTAACCCTTGTTGTGAGCTTTGAGCCTATAAGAGCAATTCATTTTTTGCTCCATTTCTTTTGAGTGATTGTCATGCATGGATAGGATATTCTAGAACTTGCACTGTTATACATATCGAGACCGCATTTTTGAACTTGATGCATTAAAATGAAAAGGGCACCTAGGCTTAAACCTTTCTGACTATCGTAAAAACATGCCTTGAATTTTTATTACCCTTAGTGAACTGCTTTGAGCCTTAACCTTTTTCTTTGTTTATTAACTACATAACTTAGCCTAAAGCCTTTCTATTTTGACTTTCTCCTTTCAACCGAGTATCAAGGGAATTTCACTTTCATTACATAAAAATTAGTTTTGAGAACTCCATTGTGACGTGTTTAATTGAAGGAAATTCATTGGCAAGTGCAAGTGATTTGAATTTTTGTGTTTATGTGAAAAAGAAAAGAAAAAAAAAAAGAAAAAAATTTGAGAAAAAAAAAAAGCAGAAAGAAAAAGAAAGAAAAAGAAAACGTGAAAAAGTGAAAAAGAAAATACAAAAATATGTGAAGTGTTTAGTATATACGTGTTGGGTTATGGTAGTTGGGCAAAGCCCGAGATATGATTTCACTTGCCTAGATGTTCATGTTATGATAGACATTTAGCAATGGAGTTACATTGGAGATGACAATTAAACTCATGTAATGATTTTGTGGGATTTGCTTTGATACCTTACACCTAAATTATCCTTTTATCATGCCTTTAACCTAAGCCCTGTTACAACCCTTACAAAGACCCTTTGATTTTTGTATTAAGTTCTTATTTTAAGTGGTGGAGAGTTGATATACTGTGCAAGCCTATGGTAATACCTTTCCATTGTATTGATGTGTGCATCAAGTAATATCTTATCTCCTTATTCTTTGAGGGATTGAGTGACTATATTGAAAATCTTTGTGAGGATGTTGAATCTTGTGCATTTGGACTTTGACAAAATTGTTGAGAAAAGTGGTAGTAGTTTTGCTGGTTATTCTGTTATGAATATTTGATGTTCATGACTTGTGTTCTTTTAAATTGGATGAATGCTTGAGGGCAAGCATTGTCTTGGTGTGGGGGAATTTGTTAGGGTGTTAAATTGACATGTGATTTATAGTTAATTTCCCCTTATTTTGGTCAAGAATTGTGTTTAATACTTCCATTTATTCACTTCTTGTTATTTGGGCTTAATGTAGGAAATTATGGAAGAAAATACTCTAAATTCGTCTAAAATTCCAGAAGACTATATCTGATAGAGCATGACCACGGTCTACTGGTACTGCAGTGCAGAATTCTGGAACGTGAATTTTCAAGAAGGCTGATTTTGAAGAGTCCCACTTTCTTTATAATGAGGAATCTCAATATACAAAATTCTTTATTGAAAAGAATTGGAAACCAAGACAAGAGGAGAGAGTTTGACTTGGGGACGGAATGAAGACAAAAAGGAAAGAAGGTGAGTTTGAAAAGGAAACAAAAATAAGGAAGGAAGGAAAAAAGAAAAGGAACGTGGAGGAGACAAAAGAAAACGTTTGGGACACAATTCTGCCAAAAAAAAGGACGCACGCAGTTTTGAGAAGATTTAGAGAGCCTTAGTTTTAGAGTTTTTTTCATTAGTTCTTTAGTTTTTCTTTTTCTTTCTCTAAAAACAAAAATTCCTGTTACATATTTTTGAAGATTTGAAGCCATTATTCGTGGCTAGACTTTTCTATCTAGTTGAAGGATAATCGAAACTCTTGGTTCAACTATTACTGTGAGATCTAATTGATTTTATTATTTTCTACGTTTTTGGAATATTTATTTATTCTCTGTTTAATTCCAAGGTGATTGTGTTCATTCTTGTGTGATTATTCTGCGCAGTTAAATAATTGGCCACTATTTAATTGTCAAATAATCTAGGGCCATCTAAAACGTCAAATCCGTAATTGTTTGATAGTTTTAGTATTAGTGGCGAGTGATTAATTCAATAGTAATAGAAACTTTTGGAATTATATCATGGGATAGATAATCTAATTTGAACAAAGCCTCTGTAGGTATTTGCTGGTTAGAATTGGTGGCTTTTCTAGTTTTAAAGGCTGTTGAATAATTGAATCCTAAGGTCGTACCTAGGGTTATTATTTGATTAGAGAAGTAATTAACGGTCGTACCTTGATTACCGATACAGTAAGGAAGAGTAGGTTGTTAGAGCGTCTCAACAACCATAACCAATTTATTCATGAACGTAGAAATTATTATTGCATCGATGATCAGTTAAATTGAACCAGAGTTAAGATTATTCCTTTGACTAGAGCTTAGTTAATATATGATTTCGTTTAAATTACTTTTTGCGTTGTTAGGCTTCTTTAATTGAATCTTTCGATTTAATTAGTAAATTTCGTAAGTTGAATTCTCTTTAAATTAATTCTTGTCAAATCCCACTCTTTTAATTTTTGGTTTCAAAGAAAATAAATCTACCAGTCTCTGTAGATACGACCCTACTCATCACTGCACTTCATTTTTATTTTTAATTGAGTAGGTGAATTTATTTTGCTGGTTTGACACCCAACACCTATATTTATTACAAGCTTTCAAGAGTGATTTTGGTGTAAAAATACTCTCTCGTTTAGTGTTATTGTAATACTTTGTGAGGTAGTTGGTTGGGTTATAACATGTTCTTCAAAGTGTGAGTGCCAGCATTCAAGTGTAACTTTGTGAGGGTTGATTGAGTGAATTGTAAAACTCTTTGGCTCAACTAGAGAGTGCTAGGGTGGGCAAAGAGTGATCCTTACATTATACATGTTGGTTTGCTTCACCAACTTGTGAAGAAGCACATAGTTGATTCAAACTCCAAGTTGAGAAACTTGGGAGTGGACGTAGGTATCAAACTTGATACCGAACCACTATAAAAATTCTGGTGTATTCTTTCTTTATTTCTTTTACTTTATTATTTATTTGTAAACTTGTTTTGCTATAACTTTATCATTATTATTGTAAGTTCATTTATTTATATATTGGTTGCATTATTGTTTGGGGCCAACAGGGTCACACACATTAAGAATGAGATTTTGGGTTAAATTGTTATTAAGATAAGTATAAGATACTTATGAGATTAATTTATGAGACAAATTAATTGTAAAGGCTTATGTGCAATTAATCTAAGTCTTAAGGATTGGGTTTTGGTTTCCATGTAGAATTGGATTTGCTTAATCTTATCTTGCAAAATAAGCTTCAAATTACCAATTAGATTCAAACTTGTTGATACTTTCAAGATAAGATTATTAGTTAACTATAAGTGCAATAGTCTTGACTCTTAAACATACATGACATAAAATACAATAAGAATACAAGAGTTGTGTGAGAGCGAGTGTTTAAATCAATGTCTTAAAAGCCTTATGTATGCTCAAGTCTGTATCAGACTTGATATAGCATTTGTAGTTGGAATGCTAGGCAGATATCAAAGTAATCCGAGAAATGATCATTGGAAAGCTGCTAAAAGAGTTCTAAGATATCTACAGGGGACCACGGACTGCAAGCTTACATACAGACAATCTGACTATTTGTAGGTAGTTAGATATTTTGATTCAGATTTTGCTGGATGTGTGGATTCAAACAAATCTACTTCAGGGTACATTTTCCTTATTGCTGGAGGAGCCGTATCTTGGAGAAGTATAAAGCAAACAATTGTTGCATCATCCATAATGGAAGCATAATTCATTGTATGCTATGAAACTACATCACAGGTTTTATGGTTGAAGAACTTGATATCCGGCCTAAAAGTGGTAGATTTTATAAGTAGGCCATTAAAGATCTTCTGTGATAACTCTGTTGTTGTGTTCTTTGCTAAGAATAACAAAAGTGGAAGTCGAAGCAAGCACATTGACATCAAGTACTTAATGGGCAGATATCATTTTAAAAGGCAAGAAGTAATCATTGAGCATATTAGTCCTTAGTTAATGATTGCTGATCCTATGACTAAAGGTTTGTCGGCTAAAGTCTTCCAAGATCATGCAACTCATATGGGGTTTTGTAGCCTGTTGCAGATTGCTTCTATTTTTTTGGCCATATGTGTCTAGACATTTGTTAATAATTACATGTTTGTGTGCATTAAAATTGATACATGTATAAAGAAGTGATCCTTTTGGTACATAGAGTTGGACTCTGAGTAATTTATATGAAGTTATTCATAAAGTTTTTAAAGTACTAGATTAAGAAACATAATATATTATAATACATGAAAGGAAGTGTTCGATATTAGAGCATAACCGCCATGATTCGTGTATTATCATTTTCTAATCAAGCAACTGTTACATAATTGTCGAACCCATTGAGTGGCAATAAAGACTTATGGCCATTTTAAGCATCTAGTCACTCATAAATTGTTTGACTATTGCATGTGGGTCAAGTAGGAGAATGTAAGACTTGCCTCTTTTAGAGGCAATTATGACTCGCATGATTGATTCTAAATTGATTGTATCTTAATTGATTGATTGTAATTTTATCAATAATTAATTAGTATCTTCCGTTTAATGGTGATTGATTGGTATCCTATAATAATTGATATTCTGATTAAGAAAATAATTAATCAAATTAATGAATTAGTTAGAGATATTATTCTCAATTGTGATTTATGATAAGATTTTCTTGTAGAAGAAAATCATAAAGATTTTGATAATTGCAAGTAAGGGTCCTTGGCATAGCCTATAAATAACCTGCGATACTTCATCTACAAGACAGTCTCTCTTGTTATGCATATGCTAGAAGTTCTCTTACTCTAAAATTCTTCTACATATATTACTCTATTAGAGTGAAGAAAAGGTGTCTAATAGACAAGAGGGAGGAAGAAGGCATAGGGGATTGCTTATTGTTTGACAACAATGGCGAGAGGTAAGCTATTTAGATTCCGCTGCTTAGCACGTGTTATGTGCATTTATATACTTAAGTTTAATAGCTCCTACAAATCTTACTCAATTCAGCCTATTGCTCTTACCAATGTTTTGTATAAAACATCTGACAAGTTTTAGTTAATAGATTGAAACCTATATTAGGAATTTACCTTAGCAACACTTAATTAGCTTTTGTATCGAGTAAAAAGATTTTGAACAATGTAACCATTGGTCATCAATATATTCATTTGATAACAAAAGGAAAGAAAAGAATGGGCATATGGTAATAAAATTGGACATGTCCAAGGCTTATGACAAAATTGAATGGAGCTTTCAAGCTGCTACGACTAAAATGGGCTTTTGTTCCTAAGTGGATCTGATGGATTATGAGCTGCATTTCTTCAATTGCCTTGTAATTCAAATGTAAATTGAGGGAAATGGGAACAATTAAACTTGACAAGGGTATTAGCTAATGAGACCCTTTTTTCCGTAATTTTTTTTAATTTTTTGTTGAGGGGTTTTCAAGTTTGTTTCGACAAGCTCTAATAAATATATATGTTTTGGTCTCAAAATATCCGTAAGTTAACCTATTATATCATCCTTGTTCTTTCTTCTATAAAGCCAATGTAGGTGAGGCATAGGATTTCATGAAAATCTTGAGCAAATATTGGGGAACTTAAGGACAACAAATAAACATTGCAATCTCTTCTGAGTACTTCAGCAAAAATACATCCTCCGATCAGAAAGCTGAAGTTTTACAAATGTGGTGACCAAAACTGAGCAAGGTGGGATTGACTGACCGAACTCGAATGCCAATGACCCCTGCAATAAAGAAAGGGTAAGAAACATGTGAGATTTTATCCTCCTAATGTGCCTTTGATGCCTAAATCTGTGAATATCCAAGGTGGATAGAGAAAAAAAAAAAAAGGGCTCAGGAAATTTGTATAGTAAAAAGAGAGCGTACCTACTTGGAAAAAAGTGAGGGGTATGTATACCTGAAAGGAGAAATAGGTAGGACTATACCCTATACTGACAAACTATTTGCAGAAGGTCGGCGGTGTTACGAGTAGGTTTGACACTTTCAACATTTATATGGCGCCAGTAACATCAATCTAGTCTAGTGAACTTCAGAATTAGAGTTTGGTAGTTGTCCCAAGAGCCCAATAACTATTAGCTCGATCTTTAGTCATCTACTATTTTCTAAGGTGACACGTTCAACCGAGATGTACTTGAGGCCGAACTGATTTTGGCCTCCACAGCAAACATCAGGTAACACGTAGCATGTTACTCATGGAAAATATCTAGGCTTCCCTCTGGTGAATGGAAGAGCAAAAGACAATGTTTTGGAGTACTTCAAAGTAAAATTGCATATATGGCAGGCTGGAAAAAAGAAATTGCTCAACTAGCTGGTAAAGAAGTGCTTTCGAATAAAGACATCGGTACTTGGAGCGACCTTCTTGTTAAATTTCCTTCCTTTTTGTTAACAAAAAAGGAAATCAAATTAGTGAAGGATAGCTTATTTTAGGAACCTTTATAATAGAAACAAGTGGAAGAGTGGCTCCCCCTATGACTTTGAAAACAAAACTCAGTTAATTGAACACGATCACAAGCTCTAATGAAAGTTCGTTGCCGTCTGTCTTTTTGGGAGCTATAGTCTAAATCTACTCGTGTATAGGTCATTTAATAAACTGTACCAATCTCTTTTTATACATAAATTAAGTTGAATCTCATTCTTAAAGTGAAGAAATGACCAATTCCCATCTCTATTTACCCAATTATTCTATAAAATTTAGCTCCGGCAAATGTTGAGCCTTAATTCGTTTCTTCTTTTATGCTTTATTAAAAACAAGATGTAAAATGAAAATGTAGGTTATAATAATTTAGAAATTACACTACTTTATATTTGTAAATACTCAAACCCTAAATGTACTCGTGCCGAAAAATAAGATTGTTCTGAAATAAAAATATTAAAAAATTGTGATAAAAATACTCAAACCCCCAACCTTTAATTACCTTTGAGAGATTCCTTGCCGCTTGAATCATGTAGTTGCCGCTTGTTTCACTATGACATCAATGTGATTTTTAAGTCTTCTAAAAAAATATATATGTGATTTATAAGCAATCACTTGACGCCAAAAAGGTTGAATAAAAAATCATTCAGAATTTCTGGCGGTGAGGTAGGAGAGGACGCAAGGTGGTTAGCCCTGCGGTACAATTTGAACCTATATTATTAAAAGACAGACGATCCTTTGACGAAGAAATTTCTTAAAACTTTCGACTGGACCCCTGCGCAAACGGCATCCTTTTAACGTTTTATATGTTGAATCTTGCTCCACGAAACTTCCTTTTGAAACGCATGATTTTTGGACCCACTATTTTGTAAATTTGCTACTAGTCAAAAATAAAAATTATTTATATACCCCTTCTTTTAATTTATAGACGTATATTTACTTTTTTGAAAGTAATAGAGGAGTCTATGTATCAAGTAATGAAATGTATAAATCATTATCCATCAAAAAATAGTTCCTCCAATTCTATATTGTTAAAATTTGGGTTTATTTGGATATAATTTTTTTTATTAAAATGTATTTTTTAGACACGTATTCTAACTATATATTTATTTTACAAGCACTCTTATTCAAAAAAAAAAAGCTAATTTTTTTTTCTGAAAAATCCTTTAAAACCGCATCATTGATAAAGGGCACTAATCTTTAAAGGCGCAATTGAATAATAATAATAATAATAGTAATTTTGGTTTTAAAATATGAATAAATTGATTATTATATTAAAGTAAAATAAATGCAAAAAGAGAAAAAAATAAGTGGAACAGATTACGATAAAAGTTAACTAAAATCCTTTGAAGCTTCTTATAATTTTAATAATGGCATCTCAACTCCAGCTTTTGACATAAGATTTTCTTTGTCAAGATTTTCGACAAGTGACATTTTACCGTTTAGCCCTCATAAATTAAAGTATGTTTTTTAAATTATGCCCGCCATACACACATTAATTCGTGGGGATTTGCAAAAAATAAAAAATAAAAAAACAGAGAAAATTAAACTGATTCAAATCAAAAAATAGAGTAACCAAATCAAATTCGAAAATGGTTCCGGTACCCAAACTTACATTTGGAAATAGTGTTAAGGTATAGTTTTTAAGTTTAAAAAAGACATTAGCTGAACTGGTCCATATGTAAAATTAATTAAAATTTTTTAATTTGGATTTAAAATTTAAAATATAAAGAATAAGTTTTGATAGTTTTTAAGAAATGAAGAAGGTGATAATAAGAGAAAAACATATGATTTTGTCATTTGAAATGTTCAATGTAGTGTCTTTAAATGTACAAAATTATGATAACATACTTTCATAATGTAATTTAAGCTTTTATTTCATTAGCATTGATCTATCAAATACAATTTCTTCTTTAATTTGGACAAGTGTTATATGTTATAAAGTTTAATGTTATTATCTTGGTTAATCTAATTTGCAGGAACAAAAAATAATTCGCGTTCGGTTTTTGTCAAATACAAGAGAGTCGATTATTTTATGTAGCTAAATCTATTCAACGGGATAACCTGTTAATTAATTAAATAGAGTAGGGTGTGGTAAGCAATTTTTACTGAATTGGTACAAACCGCTAGTATACCATTAACCGATCCACTACTATATTTTTGGCTTAGTATTGATTAATATAAGAGTTTTTTTGTCAAAATTTTCAATTAAACAAGTGACAATTTACTGTTTAACACTCATAATGTAAACCTTTTTTTAACTGACGCCCACCACACACACACTGATTTGATTAAGTATTTGATTAAATTTTTTTTTATCTTCCAAATTTGACGATCAAATAACATGGAGAATTATTAACTTTTTTAATAACTATAAAATTTTCTTTTAACTTTTAGACACTGCGCAAAAATACCCTTTACAGGTATAAAAAGAAGTTATTGCTGACACTAACATTCAATAAACTCATTTATTGTGTGGAAGCATCTGACTACTTAGGCTGGCCGGGAAGTATAGAAAACATGTAACGGGGGCTAGTGGGTTATTTATAATTTGAGAAAATCTTTGAGGTGATCAAGCAAATCCCTTTTTTTTTTTTTTTTTAACATTTGTGTTCTAAGTCCTGTTTTCATAAATAATAAAAAAAAATTGACACTGAAATCTTCACGAGGGAAGTCAATTTGTTTTTCCCTTCATGGTCCATCGTCAGCCTTTTTTTTTTTTTTTTATATATATAAGAAACCTCGCGGCAAGCTGCTGTCCTTTTTCTAATTTTTTTTTCTAAATTTACAGTATACCTCTCGCAATGTTTCAATATTAAACTCTTCTCCCTCATGTTTCTTATCATTGCTACGGATACTTTCGTTATGATCAATTTCAGAATTAGACATGCCGAATCATTAAACTATTTTGTACTGTATTGAATTATGTTAATATTAAAAATGGTCGTTCATTAAAAGCCAAAAGATAGTACATATTGTAGTAAACAATTTTTTTAAATATAAAAGTACAATTACAAGCTGACTCACATAGTGAATAAATGCTTAAATGATGTTGTTGACAACATTACAACCACCGCAACCAACATAGAGTGGGAGTAAGAAAATGAAATTTACATAATGCTATAGTTTGCAGTTTTGAGATTTGAAATGAACAAGCAATCGCCTTCCAAAATATCACGAAAAGAAAGAAAATCAAAGTAGTTACGACAAGATATAGGCAAACACCAATAACATAAAATTATCAAAGAGGGTACACCAAATGAATCATTAATAAAGATTGTATAATTTTTGTTCAATTATTATAAATGTCATGAATAGTGAAAATATCCTTTGCGAATGGAAATATACTTAACATTCTTTAGCAATTACACTTGTACGACTAATCATCGAATTTTTTTAGAATGAAGTTTATGGACCAGCGAGAATGAATGAGTTATCAAAACTCGATACACCTCTAACATTTATTATTGGGTCTATGGTAGTGCCCGTAAACCAGGATACACCTCTAACATTTATTATTGAGTCTATGGTAGTGCCCGTAAATCAGGATACACCTCCAACATTTATTATTGGGTCTATGGTAGTGCCCGTAAACCAGGTTCATGATAGAATGTTTCCTAATCACCCTAATAACCAATAGTCAAAAATCACACTCGTCCGTTGAATATACTACAAATTTAGGAGGCATTTCACTAATTTTCCCAAACAAGAATCCCAAAGCTGGGAAAGGGAATGTTCCTCTGTTTACCTCATCCTCCCCCCCATGATGGTAAAATTGGATGACTGGTGCTCTTTTCCCACCGATACCGACTTCCTTCTCCCTTGGCTCCTGCTGGCCTCTATAAATAGCAATGGGCAATGAAGGTTACACATTCAACTCTCTCACTCACAACCATTCAAAAACTCTTCTTTCCCTATCTCTTTTCTCATCCTAGCTGACTGTCCCTCTTCTCCTTCCCGGAACTCTTTTTCTCTGCAAACTTTTGTCGGTTCGAGGTAAAGATTCAGTCCCAGAATTTTTTTTTATCCTGAATTTGATGCTCTGCTGATTAGGTATCTTGAAAATGCGTTTGGTTTTGTATGTAGATCTCTTTATGCGTACACTGATAAGCACATGTAGCTTTATCCCTTTTGAAATGGCATTTTTTTAAAGGCTAAATTTTTGTCAAATGTAATTTGGTTTGGGCATTTTGTTTACTTGTGTTTTCTAAATAAAGTTTCAATTTTTTTTCTCTTTTCCCCCTTAGACTAATATAATTTTTTAAGTCAACAAATTGTGCAGTTTCTTTGTGTAATTTTTACTGGTACGTTCTGTTATCCTGCATTACAAAGCTGGAAAAGAGTATTCTAATTGTAATTTTTCCTGGTACTCTTCAGAGGATATTTGGAATGCTTAAGATTGAATTCCTTTAATTTCTTGCAGTTCTGTAGTATAAACGGACTATCTTTATTGCTTGCTTATGTACTTGACGTGTTCATGAGATTTGCTTTTGTTTGGAAAAGATTTCCTGCAAAGGGTTTATGTTTGAATTATTGTACTGTCCATCTGATTACCAATTTGGGAAAAGAAGAGAATTCCCCTTCAGTCGTTGTTAATTTTTGCATATATTCTCAGATCTTGATCTGTCAATGCTGGACTATTGATGCATATCTTTTCTTAGCTTTGTGGTAGTGCCTTTATGAGTCATGAATTCATTACCGCATATACAATGTTTCAGCATTTCTATGATTGTTGTAAATACTACTTGTTTGCCTTCTTAATTTTGAGTCATTCTGTTGTCTTAGATGCTTAACTAAAAATATCACAATTTGCAGAATGGGTAGCTCTGGTGAAACTAAAACTAATTATGGTGCCTACACCCATGAAAGCCTTGAGAGAGAACCTTACTGGCCATCAGAGAAGCTCAGGATTTCTATCACTGGGGCTGGTGGCTTCATTGCTTCACACATTGCCCGTCGTTTGAAAACTGAGGGTCACTATATTATTGCTTCTGACTGGAAGAAAAATGAGCACATGACAGAAGATATGTTCTGTCATGAGTTTCATCTTGTTGATCTGAGGGTCATGGAAAATTGCTTGAAGGTCACAAAAGGAGTTGACCATGTATTCAATCTTGCTGCTGACATGGGTGGAATGGGCTTTATCCAGTCCAATCACTCTGTCATTATGTATAATAACACAATGATCAGCTTCAACATGATCGAAGCTTCCAGGATTAACGGAGTCAAGAGGTGTGTTGGTTCATTTCTCTTCATTGCAGTCAAATGTTAAATTATTTGTTCTTCGACAATAATCAGATAGAAAAATGCATAAAATTTTGAGATCCTAGATTATTGGTTGAAATGCATTTAAGTATTAGGTTTGAATGCACCATGGTATTATGATGTCTAATATCTGGCTTGTATCAGGTTCTTTTATGCCTCTAGTGCTTGCATTTATCCTGAATATAAGCAATTGGACACAAATGTGAGCCTGAAGGAGTCTGATGCGTGGCCTGCTGAGGTTTGTGAATTTTATACCTTCTAGAAAAGATGATGTGCTTTGATTTACATCTGTTACGATTCAAGAATCATTCAAAAAGTTTCTTTTTCATGTTTGCGTTTTAGCCTCAAGATGCCTATGGCTTGGAGAAACTTGCAACAGAAGAATTGTGCAAACACTATAACAAAGATTTTGGCATTGAGTGTCGTATTGGAAGGTTCCACAACATTTATGGTCCATTTGGAACATGGAAAGGTATATTCTAAACATGATGGTAAATTTAATTTATTTATTTATTATTGCATTTGGAAGTATATTATGCTGATCTTGTCACTTTGCTTGCTATTTTTGTAGGTGGGAGGGAAAAGGCTCCAGCTGCTTTCTGTAGAAAAGCAATCACTTCAACGGATAAGTTTGAGATGTGGGGAGATGGACTACAAACCCGTTCATTCACTTTCATTGATGAATGTGTTGAAGGTGTTCTCAGGTGAGAACAATGATTAAATAGTGAGAGCAATAACTTGCCTATATTTTTTTTGGTCAGTTGCTGTGTCCGGTTTGGATTTATGTTTTACCTAGTTTAATAAATGGGAGTATATATCTTGTTTCTTTTCCTTTTTTTTTTTTTTTTTGGTAATTGATATACAATCGATATATATATTAGGCTTTAAATATTGTATTTAACTTACATTCTACCTTAAAGTAATGTCTCTTAATGTTCTATGCTTTTTCAAGTAAAACATATAGTAAACAAAGACATTCTTGACGTATGCGCATACTAGTGTGTATTAATTAACTCATTGCAAGGAAAAATTTACCTTTGTTCTATGCCATTATGTGTTAGCAAATTTATTCGTTTTCAGTTTCACATTTTAAGTGAGAAAAAAAATCTTTTCGTGAATGTTATCTGGCTTGAAGACTAATGACTTGTAGGGTAATGTATCTTCTAGACCAGAAACTAACAAGAGGATTGGATTCTTTATCGGGAATGAAGATGTTCAATTATGATAAAAACATCCAATTCTTTGTCTTTTATTTGTGTTTTTGGTGCCCTAATTTGAAATGCATATACCATCTTATGAGCAATCAACATAATAGAAATTTCCTTTTAGAGGGAAAAGCTCCCCATGTCTTGTTTGTGTCTCTCTGCTATTACAAGTTTAGAACATAAATCTTCCAGACTTCAGTCTAAAAACCTTGAAATGAACCATATTCCGTATCACTAAAACTTTCGTTGAATAACAACCACTTGTAAATTTGCTTTTCTAGGCTGACGAAGTCAGACTTCCGTGAGCCAGTGAATATTGGTAGCGATGAAATGGTAAGCATGAATGAGATGGCTGAGATGGTTCTTAGCTTTGAGAACAAGCAGCTGCCCATTCACCACATTCCAGGCCCTGAGGGTGTGCGTGGTCGTAACTCTGATAACACTCTTATCAAGGAAAAACTTGGTTGGGCTCCAACTATGAAACTCAAGGTATTTCTATAAAGATTCTTTTATTAATACATGTTACTGGTTTCTTTCTTTTGCTAGTAAAATGTAATATGACTATATCCTTGGATTGCATCATATTGCTTTTTCTCTTGTATGCTTCAAATGTATGACTAGGATGATAATGATATTCGAAACTGTAAATTGATAGGATGGGCTGAGAATTACATACTTCTGGATTAAAGAGCAAATTGAAAAGGAGAAAGCTCACGGTGTGGATCTGTCAATTTATGGGACTTCTAAGGTTGTGGGAACTCAGGCTCCAGTACACCTTGGTTCACTTCGTGCTGCTGATGGCAAGGAGTGAAATGCATTGTTTCTCTAGCTGTGCTTAAAGAAGTAATGTCCTTTGCATGTAATAGCTACATTATAGTGGCCAAATGGAGGGATATAGCTTAAAAGTCTTCTTTTCTTAGCTGCTATTTAGGCAATCTATATGCTGCCTGTGTGCAAGGGATGCAATTTTGCTCCTGCTGTGGGTGTCTGGCTTTTCCTTAAACATGTTTGTGATGATATAATGCAATATGGTACTTTATGTTTGCTTAAGCAGTTGTTCCCATATATTTTTCTTATCAAGTGTACTTCGATTATTTTCAGCATTTCTTGTTCATGGTTCATAACCAGAGCTATGAGATTTAAATGGAACATTCGTCTTTTCTTGAGTATTCCAAATGGTATCCTTCAAGGAGCTTTTATATCAGAGGATACATGTACCAAAAAAAAGATAAAACTGTCATCGTTCTTAATTGTTGGCGAAAAGTAAAGGGATCTGTGCCTAGGCTGGAAGGAAAAAGGGGTCGACAATGTTAGACAGTTTCTGTTATAACTCGAAGCATAAAGAGATAAGATCTCATATGAAAGTCAACGGTCTGTGTCAAGTGAAAGCCACCTTCGAATGGATATAGTCCTGCTAGCATAAAGGGCTGTCCGTTCATCAGACCTTTAGTGCCATTTGGTTTTGCTAAAAGATCTTTCTGACCAAGTATTTAGGTTCTTTTGGATTGTCGAAAATTAGATCAGTGTCACAATTATTGAACTTTTGCCTTGAATTCATTTTTTTTTTCTCATTATTTGCTTTTTTCAAATTTTCTTGATTTGAACTCATGCCTTGATTTCCAGAATTTGCTTTGATTTGTACTTGACATTCCTTGAAGCTAGATAATTATATCGTACATGGAGAAAGCTGTGTGTCTTGTTTTATTAAAGTTGTGAAATTCTCAATTCAACTCCATTTCACATATATTATATCACAAGAAGTACTACAGTATTATTCTTTAAAAAAAATTTCTCAATAATACTGTATCTAATCCATTATTTTTTCCATTATGACATCCTCTCTTCACACATGAAAGAACCTTAGGATGTGGATATCTTCAGACAGCCAATCTTTAGCAAGACAAAAGTTGCATGGAAATTCTACTTCATGTAGTCTTTGAATGCACTTAAATAACAAGTTCGGTTAGATGTTTCCATCTTCATCTTTGGATCACAACTTGCAATCCATCCCCATCATCTAAATAAAAGCTTCTCATATGGAATTATCCAAATTTAGTGTGAGAACAAAGAATAACAAAGAATATTCCTAACTAGTGTAGGGCACTTTTTCAACACAATTACCTTTTTCTTTTCTTTTAATTGAGCTACCTTACCAATTCAAAAAGATCTCTCTTATGTCCCAAAAGAGATTATTATGCTATTTCAAAAATAAAAAGTAAATCCTGGAACATTGATCTAGTGGACCAAAAAAAAAAAATTTTTTTTGGAGTGTAGTACTCTCAGTTGTATCTTAGTCAAACAAAATGGAGATTAATAAATTTAAACACGAAAAAATTTTACAAATCAAGCAGTAGAGAGAAAGATGAAACTAACGTTTAATAGATCTCATAAATTTTTAATTTCCAGCCGCAAAACCTAATTAAATATTGTTTTTTTCATTCCTAATACAAAAAATCATTGGAACCACACCGTACTCTTTCTATCTGGTCCCCGTTGGATAAATGAAGTAAATTAAAATTTTCGTACATTTCTAAAATCCCGATAGCTCTGTTCCTCGAAAAGTGGACTTGGAAGCTGATGTGGCCTTCTTTTTTATGTGCTTTTGTTAGCCCTTATTTTTTTTTTCCCGGGAAAGGTTTATTCCAGTGGAATATGTGGGGCAAAAGTTTGCCATTTAGGACTGATTATACCTTTATTCAAAAAAAAAAAAGGGGGGGGGGGGGGGGGGGAACTGATGATACGTGGGAAGGTTCCTTCCTCACATTGGAAAATTATCCAATTACTCGAATTTGAAATGGACATCTTAGTCCGGGGTAACTAACATACTTATCAACAATAATTTGATCTACATCTTATTTCCAGTCATTTTGGTAGGGTTACAAATTGATGGCAAAAGTAAAAGTACACATGAAAGGGAAAGGGGTGGACCGATTAACAAGCCAATATATTCATCGAAACTAATCACACTAATTTACCCAATTTACTAGTCGTATCTAACACTCATGAACTAGTTATTCGGTTAGAGAGGAATCAAGTAACACACATGATAGAACTAAATGATGTTGATTGATTTTGCCAGAAGAAAAAGTAAAAAATAAGGCTACAAATATATGTTTAAATTAAACAAAATTTACACACAATTTCTAATATGCGGCGCAACACAAGTAACGAGATTATAAATGAAAACTTTTGCATGCTTTTCTTTTAAAAGTAAGAAAATCTAAAATTATTCACAACACAAGTAAGGAAAATACTTGTGCTATCTCATGCTTGATATTTAAGGCATATAAACATAATTATTTAGTTATTTAGTTATTAATTAGAAACATATGATAGTCAGAGTATACAAACATTAAATAACGTACAAATTTAAAAATAAATATTAAGAAAAATTAAGTATAATATTTATATTTTTTACTTGTTTTAAACCTACGTATGAAATGATAATGATGTAATAGCCCTGAACTCCTCTATAATACTTATGGTTATTAGCCTTTAGGAAATATATATATAGACTAGTTCTAGTTAACTACATTTTTTAAAAATTAATACTCAGAAGTAAAGTCGCTTCTGTAGATTAGGTTCAGTTTACCAAAATGCTTTAAGAAATTCAGTTAGGTTATCTTCTCTTTTTTTTTTTTTTTTGTTTGATATGTGTTAAGAAGAAATAAATTGGGGAAATATTTTTCTGTATATTTACTTACTTCACAAAATAATATAATGGCCTATTTATAGGCTAATACAATGAAAGGTACATCGAATCTAGACAACAATAAATGAATTTAAATATAGTCTATCATATCCGAATCTAATCATATCCCAATCTTATCTTATCCTAATCTATTTGAATTTTAAACATAATATTTACAACTCTCAACATTCCCCCTCAAGTTTGTGCGTAAATGTCCCACATGCCTAACTTGTTAAGTGAGTTGTAGAAGATTTTGGTCAATACAGCTTTGGTCAGCACATCAGCCAATTGATCTTCTGACTTGACGAATGAAAGTTGTTTCACTTTGCCTTCAAGATTCTGTTTTATGAAGTATCGATTCACTTCAATGTGCTTGGTGCGATCATGTTGGATTGGATTGTAACTGATATCAATGGCTGCTTTATTTGCACAAAATAAATTCATTTCTGAATTAGGAGAGAAGCCAATATCGGTCATCAATCTCTTAAGCCACAGAAGTTCACACACACCCTTAGCCATTCCTCTGAATTCAGCTTCTACACTAGACAATCCTACTACCTTTTGTCGCTTACTTCTCCAAGTAACTAAATTGTCGCCAACAACAGTAAAGTAGCCTGATGTCGATTTTCGATTAGTAGTATCTCCGGTCCAATCAGCATCAGTGTAACTCTCAATATTGAGATGGTTGTTCTTAGAAAATAGAAGACCTTTGGTAGGAGAATCCTTCAAATATCGAAGAACCCTCATCACAGCCTCCATATGCTGATTACTAGGAGAATGCATGAATCAACTAGCTACGCTAACAGCATAGGCAATATTAGGGCGAGTGTGAGACAAATAGATTAACTTACAGACTAACCTTTGATATCTTTCTTTAGCAATCGGCTTCTGATATGAAATTCACCAAGCCTGTGGTTTTGAATGATTGGTGTATTAGCTGGTTTACAATTTAGTAGTCTAGCGTCAACTAAGAGATCGAGCACATGTTTTCGTTAAGATAGAAATATACCTTGGATCAATCTTGCTACCTCAATCCCCAAAAAATACTTGAGATTTTTTAAGTTCTTCATCTCGAATTCTACTGCTAGTCAATCTTGCAGACTAGAGATTTCTTCATCATCATCACTTGTGATAGTCATGTCATTAACATAAATTATCAGAGTCATTACATTTCCACGACGATACTTCAAGAACAAAGTATGGTCTTCATTACTCTGTCGATACCCATATTTGTTCATAACCAAAGTAAATCGACCAAACTAAGCTCGCGGTGACTGCTCCAATCCATAAAGAGCCTTTTGCAACTTACACACGGAATTTCCAGTTGAAGCAGTATACCCTAGTGCAATGTCCATGTATACTTATTTTTTAAGATCATTGTGTAGAAATGCACTCTTTACATCAAACTGATGTAACGGCCAGTTTAGATTGTCTACAAGAGACACTAAGACTCTAACTGTGTCTAACTTTGCTATCGGTGAGAAAATCTCCTGATAATCGATGCCGTATGTTTGAGTATATCCTTTTGCCACAAGTCGTGCCTTATAGCGATCGATTGAGCCATCAGTTTTGTACTTGATTGTGAACACCCATTTGTATCCCACTATTTTCTTTCATTCTGGCAATGTGACTAAGATTCAGGTGTCATTCTTTTGCAATGCTGACATTTCATCTTTGATAGCTTGAATCCAATTTGAATCGGCAAGAGCATCATGCACATTGTTAGGAATATCAACTGATGAAATATTGTGTACAAAAGCCTTTAGAGGTTCAGTTAGTCGGTGAGTTGATACATAATTGGCAATGAGGTATTTGGATCGTTTGGTATAAGCTTCTAGAGGATAGCGATTTGGAGGCTTGCCACGATTGAATATGTTAGGCAGCACATATGTACTAGAAGTATCCAAATTAATAGTAAGAGTATCATAAGTACTTCATTTAGGAATATTCTCAAAAGACTGATGGCTAAGTACTGGGGAAAAAGGGATTACACTAGCAGCAGTATCAAGAGACATATCTGCAGCAATTTTGTCAAGAATATCAGCTATAGGTAAATTGACAGCAATCGGTACATCAACCTTGGCCTCATCAGTAGCGTTATCAGTATTTGGCCTTGATGACCATGCCAATCCTCGCCAAGTTTGCACTTCCTCATTCTTTATCTCCTCCTGAAGTCAATAGTTGAATGTCGAATGAAAAAATGTCTTTGATTCTAAAATGTAACATCTATCATTTCATACATCTTATGGATAGCTGGATCATAATACCGATAACTCTTCTTACTCCAAGAAGACACAGTGGACAGCACAAGAATCTAACTTGCTTCGTTGGTTCTTGTGCAAATGTATAAATGCCACATAGCCAAATACCCTTGTTAGAATCATTAGCACATACAGTAAAGTAAAGTATTGAGTTAAAACCTCTAGTGAGATTTAAAAGCTTACTGCTTTTGAAGGTAACCGATTCAGCAAGTACACTGTTATTGTGACTGCATCAGGCCAATATTGACATGGAACATTTGTATTAATCAACAATGTTCTAGCTATTTTCAAAATGTGTCAATTCTTTTTTTTAGCCACTCCATTTTGCTGCGGAATTTGACTGCATAATGTCTCATGTATGAGACCATTTGTATTGAAGAACTCCTGTAGTGATCGATTATTATATTCAGTGCCGTTATCAAACCGAAGAATCTTGACTGTAGTTAAAAATTGTGCTTGAATCATAAAAAAGAATGATTTAAAAATATCTGAAACTTCATTCTTATGTTTCAACAAGTACACCTATGTCATTTTGAATATAATCATCGATAAAGGTTACAAACCAACGAATACAGGTAGCTGAAGTAATCGATGATGGTCCCCAAATATCAAAATGTACCAAGACAAAAGGAGTGTTGCATTTATTCGGACTGATAAGATAAGAAGTTCCTATGACTTTTAGCTAAAATACAGGTTTTACACTTCAGATTGGCAACATTGATGAACATGTCTGGAAACAAATACGTCATGGATCCAAACGACGAATGGCCAAGTCGTTGATGCCACAACTGAATGTCTCGCTCTTTGGTGTTATTGGTGCTTCTCATTTGATTTTCTCTACCCTAACTGAAATTATTCATGTAATATAAATCCCCCCTCCTAGTACCACGACCAATGATTTTCTTGGTGAGAATATTCTGAAAAAGACAAAAAGTTGGATACATTAGTGCTACATAGTTAAGATCGGTTGTTATTTGACTAACAAATAGCAGCTTATTTGACAGAGAGGGAATTAATAAAGTATTAAGTAGAGAAAAAGATGAGGATAGAATGTCAGTTCCAGCTCCTATAATTGGATATTGCACACCATTGGCATTAGAGATCATGATCGTTTTTGTTGAGCGACACATGAAAAGTTATGTTGATAGAAAGTCATATGATCGGTAACTTCTAAGTTGACAATCTAATCACTATCACGTTGACTAGAGCTACAATTATCTTGATGTTAACTAGCCCTTTTTAGATCAGCTGTATGGGCAAAAGGCCCTTGTGGGACATTAAGGGCTGCGGTTGATGTTTTCGACTTTGTAGCTACAATGGCAACTTTTCCTGAGCTCTCATCTTGAGCGACCGCATTCAATTGACCACCTTGTCGATTTTGTACTTTCCGCTCTTTTCACTATGTTAGATATCTATGCAGTTTAAAACGTATCAATAGTGTGTCCCTTTTATTGCAATGAGTACAGTTGTCTTCGTTAGTTGGTATTTTGGACTGAGTTTGGGATAGCATAATTAGCCCACCTTTTGCTCCCTTGGATGCCATGACAGAGCTGATTATGTTGTTTTTCTCTCTCAGCATCACTGATTGCCTACTGTCTTCACGTTGGACATAGACATATGCCTCTTCCACTGTCGGGAACGGCTTCATTTGCAGCACATCACTGCAGATTATATCCAGTCAATCATCTAATCCATCAAGGAAGATGTATACCCTTTCTTCTTGTGTGAGAGAGTTGTACTTGCTCATATCGGCAGCACACTCCATTGAATTTGGTCAACAAAAATCAATTTCTCTCTACTATAAGCCCTGCAAGTCATTGTAATACTTCTCAATTAATCCTCCAGCTTGTCTTATCTTATTAACCCTTTGCTGCAAATCATATAATTGGGATGTATCAGCCCCATCAAAATAGGTAGTGCAATAGCATCCCATACTGATTCAGCAGTGGGAAAGCGGATGAAATTACCAATTAAGGATGGATAGATTCTATTTATTAACCATCCTTTTACAATAGAATCTTCAGTTCGCCACTGTCAGTATGTTGGATCTATCAATGGAGGTTGAGGAAGTTCGCCATTAATATATCCCAACTTGTCCTTACCCGAGATATATATCTCGACAACTTGGGACCAGAGTGCATAGTTGGTATCATCCAACTTGACGCCAATCTAAACCACGGAGAAATCATTGCTCGGTGTAGGTTTTTTACATCTATTCAAGACTTTCATCATTTTCGTGATCAAGTCTTCAAGAACTATGCCAGCCTGTCCTCTTTCTCCTCGCACAAGTTCGGATGATTCCGCCATGGTTCTTTTTTCAGCGTAATTTTAAATAGAGTTCCCTATAATCTCTGCTCTGATACCATGTTAAGAAGAAAAAAAAAATAGGAAAATATTTTTCTATATATTCACTTACTTCACAAAATAACAAAATTGCCCATTTATAAGTTAATACAATGAAAGGGACATCGAATCTAGACAACAATAAATGAATTTAAATATAGTCAATCATATCCTAATCTAATCATATGCCAATCTTATCTTATCCTAATCTATTTGAATTTTAAACATAATATTTGCAACTCTCTACAATATGGACTCATTATTTCGATTTTTCATTTCTTTCCACCCATATGTGATATGTCATGCTTTTTGTTATTCTGGAAAGAGTTGTGTATACACAATGCTCTTGTTTCAATTTCATTTTCAACAAGTGGTGTGAACATAAACTTTGTTGCTTTTTAGGAAGAAAGTTGTTATATATGAAATTTAAGATTAAATTGTTATATATTTAATATAAGTGGATCAACATGCATCATTTTGAATGAAAATAAATAAGAGAGTAATAACTTATACATTCGATTTTTGACTTGGACATTCCACTTAGCTTATATGTCCATGAGTTTAACAATTAAGTTTTCATTGAAAAAACAAAGTAAGCCAAATTTTGACTGTGTTTTGGATTAAAAAATAAAGTGCAAAGCATATGAATCAAAAAATGATGTCAATAAACCATTTTCATGAGTAACTTGAAAATGTGAGATACTATTTGTGTCCATGATTTTGGTCATTTGACACAATCAATTTAGCGAGAAAACTAGGTACCACTCATGCAATTATACATCTTTATTAACGTATCTCTCTTGTAGTTTGGCACAATTATGAAATCAATTTGTAAGTTGTAAAATTTTAATATTTTACTTCTCACTTTTTTTATGTTTGGAATTAAAAATTAAATTTGAGGGAGTTTACATTTTCTAAATAAAAGTTTACATCTATAAATTTGTATTGTACATACATCCTTCAAACGGATATTTATTAAAGAAAATTATAATTTTGGTGCCAAATTTTTGAAGCATTAGTAGTTTCAGTCACTAAAGTTTAAATAAATTCAAATCTAACACCAAATGTTTTAATTTTTTAGCACATTTAATCCTATTGACCAATTTTATAAAAATCTTATAGAAATCCAGTCACGTAATACCACGTGCCAGTGACCAAATTTTAAAAAATATTAGAGAAAGGAAAAACTTTTAATTGTCATAATTTGTAATTAAAGACACACGAATCCACCGTCTAAGTGGATTTTTTCAGTCTTACATTCTTATTTTTCGTGTATGAATTCAAATTAATACTTTTAATTACAAATTATGGTATTTAAAAAATTTTCCTTTTTTCTAATTCTTTTTGAAAATTTGGTCACAGCACGTGAGTATCATGTGATTGGATCTTGATAAGAATTTGGCAAAATTAGTCAATAAGACTAAACGTGCTGAAAAATTGAAATATTGGGTATTAGATTTGCTTTCGTTCAAATTTTTAGAATTAAAATTGTTGATACATCAAATATTTAGTATTGAAACTATAATTTTCTCTCATTATTATTTTCTGAAACCCTTACAGACTTTTTGCATCATAATACGAATTCAAATGTTAAAAACCATAACGACTCTGTATAATTTTGCAGATAAAAGTATTTTCGTACACAAACGAGGCATATACTCCAAGCAATGATGATGGAGAAAAGGGTTCCTATCATAACATAGACATGTAATTACGGACTAATTTTCAATGCCTTTGAAAATCAAGGGTAACAATCATTCCCAACAAACAAATTTAATTCCTTCAATGTGTTGATGTAACATGTATATGAGAGTGGGACATTTTCATGTGTTAATCATTTATGGAAACAAAATGGTATACGTGATTGAAATTATCACCACAAAGTATAAGCCCAAGGAGCACAAGTAAACACAAGGGCTAAAGCTTACTTATCAATGGATTATCATTTTATAGGTTTTTTGTAAAATTATATAGATAAATTTTACATAAGCAGATTGTTTCACTAGCCCAAATTACTCTTGAATCTCAATTTAGACCTTAAATTACAAAAGAAATATGAATGGAACATATTTTTATCTTTACTTGGATGACCAACAACTTCATGTTATATTCACTTTCATGCTATTGATGGCAAGTGTAGACACTAAATTTTGACACAATCTTTAGTTTTTTTATATTTTGGGGTACTTTTTATTTTTCGGAGACAAATTGCAATTTTTACGCAAATTATGACTAATTAGTTGCATCAGGGGCAAAATAATAATTTTAGCTTGTAGATACCTTTTATTTTATTTTTATTTCTAAATTCATATTTTATGATTTTTTTGTCATTTCTCTAATCTTTAAAGATTTTTTGGAGTCATTTAGTAATTATTAGAATTTTAGTATTTTTAAGTTAAAATTACGTTTTTCAATGCATTTTTTATTTTTATTTTATTAGAATTTTGTGTGAAAATTTTTATATGTGCATTTTGTATATTTATAAATTTCCAGTAAAAATTTTTTTTCATAATTTTTAGAGATTGGTTGTTATTTACTTAAGTTTTGTCTTTTTGTTTATTAAATGCACGTTTCACGAAAACGTATTAATGTTAAAATTTTTGAGGGAAAGTTTTAGTACATGTATTTTGTGTAATAATACATTTTGTGTGAATTTTTTCATGATTTTTTTAAGGTCATTTAGTATTTTTTTTAATTTTTCATAAATTTTGTCAAATATGACACGTTTTTCGATAAACCTTTTTATTAAAATTTTTTTGTGTGAAAAATATTTATATGTGTTTTTTATACATTTATAAAGTTTATGTAAAAATTTCATGATTTTAGAGATCTTGGATATTTATTTCAAAATTTTTGTGTTTTTATCTATGTATAGCACGTTTTCGATGCTACATTAAGTTGAAGTTTTTGGTGATTTTATTTTTCTACTGAACTTTAATATATTTTAAAGAATCCAAGTATTTTTTTTTATTCATTTCATTTTTTTTCTTTTTTTCTTACAAATTTCAAATCTCAAAAAAAAAAAAAGAAAAAAAGAAAAAGAGGGAGCCAAACAGCAGCAACGTTGATTGTTGTTGTTTGCTTTCTACTATGACTGCTGGCAGCCATACTTTCTACCCCAAAACACCATCAGTTTGCGACCACCCTACACCACCAACTACCCCTACATTCATCACTCCCCTTCACAAGATTAATCACATCACACCTTCCTTACACTCAATTAAATTTCAGCAGATTTTAGGGAATCATCATCATCACCATATCCCTAAAACAAAAAAAAAAAAAAAAAACAGACAACTCTTCTACCTCTATTCTTTCTCTCGGCTAAAAAAAAAAAAACACAAGCCTGCACTGCTTGGACTCTATCATCTTCATATGCACACCCTCACTCTCCTCTCGTTCACTCACTTCAATTGCGTTTTCAAACACAAACATCACACACTCACATCTCTCAATTCTCTTTGCATCTCCCTCACACATAGATCACACAACCTCACCTCACTTTTGCACTCTCACACCTTTGCAGACACTCACAATCTTCCCAAACTATACTCACTAATTCACACACACACTCTTCTATTTATTTTTCCCTCGGTTCCCCTCACCACACCTGCACAAACCATCTTCACAACACACCTGCACAAACACCTTCACAACACATTACACAAACACACATTGTACACACCTGCACAAACACACTTCACGTACAGCACCACCAAAACACACACACACACACACACACCATACATCCAATTCATTTGCATAAACATACACTTTACACACCTGCACGATAAAAAATAAAAAAAAACAACTAGACAAAGCAAATCACAGACACAAAGCACAAACACACACCATCACAAACGGCGCACACATTCGCACAGCCATATTCACACAAACATTTTTCCTCATACACACGCAGAATTAGCAGGAATTTCTCCCAGCGCCACCACCAAAGTCTCCACCACTATTACCCTCACTTCCCCTGCCCAAAACCAGGCAAAACTTCAGTACTTTTCCCATTTTCTTTTAGTTTTTAATTCTCTGAAATTGGGATTGATTACGTAAATTTGTGAGGTATTGGTTCGGGATTTAAGGGACGTTAGAACGCGATGAGTTTCGGACTTGAATTGATTCTTTAAAGGAAAATGAAATTTGGTTTGGGGGATTTAAGGGAAGAAGAAAAAACCTGAAAGGAAAGAGAGAATGGAAAGAAGTGAGGAAGAAAAAGTGAAGAGAGAGAGAGAGAGAGAGAGAGAGAGAGAGGGAAAAGAGAAAGCGAGGAGGAGAGGAACGAGAGAGAGAGAGAATCGGAAGAGAGACGAGAGGGAGGGAAAGGAAGAAAACAGAGAGAAGGAGAGAGAGAGTAGAAAAATCGGAGAAGAAGAAGAAAGAAGAGAAGGAGAAAAGAGAGACAGAAAGAAGTTTGGAGAAGAAAGAAGAAAAGGAAAAAGAGAGAAATAGAAAAAAAAGAAAGAAAGAGAGAAATAAAAAAAAGGGAATTTGATAATTAAAAAAAGAGAGAAAAGTAAAAAATAAAAATGACCGAAACAACGTAGTTTTGACGTAGTTTTAGTCAAAATTACGTTGTTTTGCTTTGTTCTTTTTAATCATTTTTATTGTCAGAATTACTATTTATGTTTTAGCCCCCAGGATTTTGGTTAGCTTATTATTCTACCTTAAAATATTTTTAATTGTTGTATTTAGATCCTTAATATTTGTAGATTGACCCTCTAGATCTTAATTTCTCTTCATTTAGGTCCTATTAATTTCAATTTAGCTCCAAATCTTGCTGGATTTATGTTCTGGTCCTTGATTGTTCCTGGAAATTATAATTTTGTCCCTTAAGCCTTGCTGAAATTACATTTTTCCCCCTAGGTTTGCTATAGTTTGCATTTTTACTCTCCAAATTTGCTGAAAATTGCATTTTTACTCCCCAAGTTTGCTGGAATTACATTGTTGCCCTTAAGTATTGCTGAAAATTTTTAATTTTGTCATTATGCTTGCTAGAAATTATATTTTAGCCTTTAAATTTTTTGTAAATTATACAATTACCTTAAGTATTGCTTAAACTTTACCCTTTAGTTTGCTGCAAATTATATTTTTTTGCTCTAGAATGTTGATAAAGATTTTTATTTTTAACCCAAATACTTTTCTTTTTTTTTAAGTCCTTAAAACTTTCAATTATGTCATTTTTTTTGTCTAAATTTTAATCAATGACCCAATTTGAATATTTTATTTTAATTAATGCTTAAATTAGTTTCTTTATTCCTCTTTTAATTATTTTTGGTGTTTTTTTATTTATGTGTTAGAGAGTTAATTATGTATTATTGTATTTTCTTTATTTTTATTTTATATATTTCTTTGTTTAGTTGTCATTTTTAATTTTTTGTTTATTGTTATCATTATAATTATCCTTTCTTTTATTCCTTGATTATAGTGATTAATGTTGTATTATTCACTTTATGCCTTGTTTATCCAAAATATTGGTACCTTGATGTGTTTGTTCATTTTGCTAGTATTTGTACCAAGTTTTTGAATGGGAGGTAACTCTATTATCCTTTTAATGTCTTTTTATGTGCTCCTACATGCTCCTATGTGTTTTTTCCTATGTTTATTTTTGTTTTTATTATTTTTATTTATGTGTGAGCATTTACTCATGTTGTTATTTATTTGAATTTGATTTTTATTATTCAAAGAAATATAATAGATATGTAATATTTTATTTAACAAAATTTGTATTTAGATAGCTAATCTAATAGATTGGATATATTCTTATTTAACAAAATTTTATATTTTAGATAGGAAATGTAATAGGTAGGTTAGATAGGTTATTTTCTTACCTTTCTCTCATTCTAGATTGTAATTAGGTTTCCCGAGTATAATGGTTAGGGTTTTTATGTGCTATGTGCTTATGTGTTTTTGCTCGCTTTCCTTAGGGTTTTGCATCTAGAATATTATGTTTGTGTGCTATGTGTTCCTATGTGCTATTATCTGTTTATATGTGTTTATTGCTTTAATTTATGTTTTATTTATTTACTTTATTATGACATATGTGTACCGTCACCATACTAGTCCATCGCTAGTTATGGTTTATTTTCGTTCCCTTGTTAGTCCAATGCTATTGGGGAATTTCTAGAAAATGGGCTAGTCCAACGCCAGACCCTTAGGTCATTTTAGTGTTAGATCACTCATTGTGTGCATTTCATATCATTTCACACACTTTTTCTCTTTTTAAAACCTTTGCCATTTTTGCATGGTTATTATTATTATTATTATTATTATTATTATTATTATTATTATTATTATTATTATTATCTATTTTTCACATATATTTAGTGTGTGACATTTAGGCTATATTTCACATAGAATCTTAGGCTATTTGTATGATTCAACTAGAAATAGTCATCTACTTACGTGAAAAATGGTGGTTTAACATGCCGTTCCCCCCTTCGTGAGTAGAAATAGTTAGTCACGAGTTTATTAGTCTCTCGTATCCGTTATGTTGCATTCCTTTTTCTTGGTCACTTATATCTATATCTATATTTTGTTTTCCATTTTTGCATATCATTTTTGCATAACTCGTGACCCCTTTAAGGCTTCATTTTGGGGTTTCGCAATTAATCAATAATTCTCATTTAACTTCGAAGGGACATTTTGTCACTATTGGTATCTCTTTTAGATCTAGATTTGCATTCATATAGTTACATCCAAATGTGATAGAATTTTAGGGTTATTTTAGAAAAATTTTGATTAAACCTCGCAACTAGTTTCAGCTAGGTTGAAATGGTGCCTTAGGCGCGAGTCTTTGCCTTCTCTTTTTTCAACTGTGACTCCCGAACTCATTTTTTACTCGTTTTCAAAGACCTGGAGTTGTCTAAAAAGCTTTTTTTGTTTTTCTTTTATATTTTTCAAAGAAATCATTCTTGATTTTTTTTAGCATTTATAATAAAATATTTTTGGTGACTTGGTACACCAAAACTAAATACCAAGTGGCAACTCCCGTTTTCTTAAGAAAAATCCTTTTTAGACTCTATTTTCGGGTCCAAAATCATCGCATTTTCAAAGTCCTATTTTAAGCCCTTTTCTTTTTTTATAAATAAAATCATTTTTACAAAAACTCTCTCTTTTCCACACATTTAATCTTTTTCCGCCTTTGAAAAAAATGGGGCGTGACAGCAAGGAGTGAAATGCATCGTCTCTCTAACTGTGTTTGGAGAAGCAATGTCTTTGCATGTAATACTACATTATAGTGGCAAAATGGAGGGTTGTAGCATAATAATCTTCTTTCTTAGATGCCATTTAGGCAATTTATATGCATCCTCTATCTAAGGATGCAATTTTGCTCCTGCTGTGGATATCTAGCTTTTCCTTAGCCTGTTTGCGATGATATAATTCAATATGGTACTTTGTTTGATTAAATGGTCTTTCCTATTTATTTTTCTAGTTTACTACAATTATTTTCAGCATTTCTTCTTCATGGTCCATATCCAGAGCTATGAGATTTAATGGAACTTTTGTCTTTCTTAAGTATTCCTAATAATATCCTTGAAGGAGCTTTTAGATCAGAGGATACATGTAACAAAAAAGATAAAACAGTCGTCGTTTTTAATTGTGGCAAAAAAAAAAAGGGACGTGTGGCTAGGCTGGAAGGAAATGTCAGCCAGTTTCTATTATAACTTTATGCGTATCCCATATGAAAGTTGACAGTCCGTGTCATGTGACGGCCATAGCCGTTGAATGGATATAGTCCCGGCATACAGGGTGGTCCATCAGACCTGAGTGCCATTTAGTTTTGCTGAAAGATCTTTCTGACCAAGTTTTTAGGTCCTTTTGGATTTGTATTGACACAAATTAGATTAGTGACAGAATGAGTGAATTTTTGGTTTAATTTCAATTTTTTTTCGTTATTTATTTTTTTTCAAATTTTCTAGATTTAAACTCATGACTTGATTTTCCAGAATCGCTTTGGTTTTTACTTGTCATTCTTGAAGCTGGAAAATTATATCATATATGGGGAAAGGTGTATATCTTGTTTTATTAACGGTGTGAAATTCTCAATTCACCCCATTTCACATGCATTGCATCACAAGAAGTTTTACAATATTATTCTTAAAAATTTTTTCCAATAATACTCTATCTTTATTTGTGTTTTAAGTTTCAACGGAGCTACACTCAAAAGGCAAAAGTTGGGCAAATCTGAAAGGTTCTTATTAATTTTGTTCATGTGAATAACCGTTACAGCTAGTTTGAATGGAAAGAAATGGATAAAAAAGAAAGGATAAGATGAAAATTTTTAAATTTCCCACGTTTGGGAGTTTTTCTAGAAAAGAAAGCAATGGAAATGGAAGGATTTGGAAGGAAAACTTTAGCCTTCCAAATTCCACAAGTTTTCCACCCAAAATTGGGCAGAAATGGTAGGAAAGAGAAAAATTTTGTGTAAACTTTTACAATATGACAGTTTTATTCTTAAAAAGTTTAGAAGGTAGAATTAAATTCTCAATAAGTCCTAGTTTCTTTCCTTTTCTTTCGAAACTCCCAAACAATCCTAAATAGAAAATTCCATCCTTTCTCTTCTTTTCTCATCCTTTCTTTCTTTTCCCAACCAACATTTCCTTTCTTTTCTATCCTAAACTCCCAAACTAGCCCTTAGAGACTCGGTACTTGTAGGGCTTTCATGATAGGATCCTCACCAGATTCAGGATCTTCCCTTTTGTGCATAGAATCATCTATGCAAAAGTATAATTCTGTGTATTTACTTATATCGTATGGGTTATATCATTGTATGATGTTGTGTAAAGGTAATAAAATTTTAAATTCTCTCTGCCTACCATCCTCATTAGCATATGCAAGACACCATCCTTTCAATTGGAGATGGCAATAAACGTAACCATTCCTCTAAATAATTTCAAATTTTGATGCACCAAGCCCATCAAATTGCATTTAGTAACAAAATAACTTATATTGTTGGAAATGTTAGATGATAGCGCTGCTGAAATTTGGAGACCATGAGACGGTGAGTAAAATGTTGATGGTGGGACACACAGATTAATTTCATACAAGAAATGTTATCGAATTCAGAATTTGACACTTATTTCAAGTTGACAAGATCTGAAATGTTTTGAATTTTCATGTTGAAAGCTCCAAACCTAAAACTCATATGCTAAAATTTTTTGACTGCATAATCAAAAGTCATCCACTATGTTGAAATGTTGTGTGCATTTTACATTGATATGTGGAGCTAGAAATCTTACATGGAGTTTGTGGATAGGTCCCGAATTAACTACTGGACTTACCAAGTAGTTGGTCTACGATCAAGATAAATTTTCCCCTTATTACAACCAGGTTTTCTATTGTACCGGCCTAGGCGATTTTGAAGATTAAGAACAGGAATTCCACAATCATTCAAGAAACAAATGAACATCAAGTTCACTAAACCTGCAACTGTGATAGAGATCAAGAAGTGTTGTTTTCAATGCACCCCACCCAAGCAAGACTCCAGTCTGGATACGACCTCTCCTCCATTGAGTCCGTCGATAAAGAAATACTAAGATACAGGTTGGAAATGTTTCTCCAATATGTATTAGAATAGGATATTGGATGAATACAAGAACTCACTTCTTTCAGAGTAACACCTTCCTTGAACTCCAAAATCCATTGATAAAATATAACTGAAACATCCCAAGAATTCCAGTTTTATCTTTACCTAAATTAGTGCAAATTTGTTCTTAACTTACATTGATTGCTACCGCTATCCCCCCATTAAAAATGAACCAAATTTTTGTTTTTTCTTAGAATTTGAATAATGAATGGTGTCATGAAAGTAAAATTCTAAGTGCAAGCATAGGATATCCATTTCTATTGGTGGAATGTCTTAAAGCTTCCTCAAACTTAACTAGTTGGAGAAATGGGGACAGCATTTCACGGATCTGGTCTCAAAAAAAATTTAAAAAATCAGTTCTCAAAATTGATTATTTGGTCAAATTTGCGTGTTAAATTATTTTTCATCAGTTAAAATGTCAATATGATTTATATATTTCAATTTTTTTAAGTCATGGATTCTCCTTTTCATTTTCTATATCAAAAAGCCGTTACTATTTGAATTTTAATATTTCGTTTTATAAAAAATAAATCCTTACACATCGAAAGTAAGACATTTAAAAGAATAGAATTGGAGCATGGAGAAACGTACATAGGCAATCATTGGAACACCCGTCACTAGCTGCAGTCAAATGTGGACAACATCCCAGAAATTTGGCTGCCGGGTACTTAAAAAAACGGCTGACTTTAACCTTAAAAAAAAAAAAAAAATTGGCCGCCGAGTACTTTAAAAAGAAAAATAAAAAAAAAGCGGTGTTTGGATAGTTATTTTTTTGGTTGTTTTCTTTAGAAAACTATAACAATTTTAAAGATTTTTTTAAAGAAATATAATTGAGAAATATGTTTAAACTTTCTGAAAAACATATTTTTAAAATATAACATCAAACAAACACTTTTTTCTAAAAACACCCACACTTGTCCCATTTTTTTTTTCAGAAATATTTTAATCAGCAATATACTGTCCTTTTTTAATTTTTTTTTTCTAAATTTACATTAGACCTCTCGCAATATTTCAATACTAAACTCCTCTTTCATGTTTCACATCACTGCCACGGAAACCTTCATTATAATATCAAATTCACAATTAAACCTGCCCAATCGTCAAACAATTTTATACCGTATGGAATTATGTTAATATTAGAAATGGTAGTCCATCAAAAGCCTAAAGACAAAATGCAGTAAATATTGTAGTAAACAAGTTTTTTCCCCAATTTTTTTTCCACATAATAGCACAACTACAGCAAAGTGGGAATAATAAAATGAAACGAACATAATGCTACAGCTCCCAGTTATGAAATGAACAAGCAATTACCTTTCAAAATTATCAAGAAAAGAAAAAAAATCGAACTAATTACAAGAAGATATGGACAAAACAAGTACAAATGGATCGTGAATAAAGATCGTATAATCTTCATGCAAAATGTCCTTCATGTAGGGAAATATATTTACTACACTCTTCATCACACATGTATTGTATGTATGACTAATTACCATAACAATAATAATAAACAATAGTAAAAAATTACAGTGATATTAAATATACTACTAATATAGGGCCATTTCACCAATTTTCCCAAACTTGAATATCAAAACTATAAAAGAGAATCTTCCTCCTTTGTTTATCTCATTCTCCCTATGATGGTAAAATTAATGACTGGCTTGCTGATTTCCTTCTTCCTTGGCTTCTGGGCTCTATAAATAGCATTAGGCAACGAACGTTATTCACGTAACTCTCTCACTCTCAACCATTCAAAAAATTTTCTTTCCCTATCCCTTTCTTCACCCTAGCTGATTGTCCCTCTTCTCCTTCTAGGAACTCTTGTTCCCTGCAGACTTCAGTCTTTTTGAGGTACTGTGTTTGGATACCATTCTTCAAAATTATTTAAGAAGAATTTTTGAAGTTGTGTTTGGTTTGAGGTAAAAAATTTTGAGAAAAGTCAAAAAATTTAGTGTTTGTTATTTTCGTTTTTTGAACTACTGTGGATGTCATGACTTAGCTTGAGAAACGGACAAAAGCCTTTTTCCTTGTAGACATAAAATCAAACCGGAAAAGTCAACCGTAGTCGTTTTCTTTTCCTTTTTCACCTGGTCTTCTTGCCTAATGTTTTTGATTGGACCAAATGCTGGTTTGCTCTTTAGCGTCCATTGCCAAGTGCTCGTTACCCTAAAGATACTATTAATAGAACTCATCTTATTTGTCGTGATTTTTTAATTTTTCTGAATGCATATTGAACAAAAAATATTGACTTTTAGTCATAATCATGTAAAAAAATCACACAAGTTGTTACAAAATTTTGAACAATTCAAACATTTTTTCGCAATAATTATTTACTTTTTTGACTTTTCAAAAAGATCAAGAAAAATCTACAAATAATTGTTATGAATAACTCTCCAAATAATACATATCCATACGGAGTCAAATTCTTTTTTTTTTTTTTTTTGAATTTGATGCTCTTTTGAAATGGCAATTTTTTTTAGGGCTGAATTGTTGTCAAATGTAAATTTGGTTAGGGCATTATGTTTTCTTTTGTTTGTAAATGAAGTTTCAATTTTTTTTTCCCTTTTTTTCCCCTTTAGACTGGTATATTTTTTGGTGTCAACAAATTTTGTATTTTCTTTGTTGGATTTTCCCTAGTATGTTCTTCTATCCTGCGTTACACAGTTTGGAAAGATGTAATCTAGTTGTTTGTTTCACTCTTCAAAGAATATTTGGAATGGTTAAGGTTGAATTGCTTTGATTTCTTGCAGTTCTGTGGTACAAATGGATTACCTTTATTCCTTGCTTATGTACCTGATGTTTTCATCAGATTGACTTTTGTTTGACATATGTTCTGCAAAGGGTTTATATGTGAATTATTGTACAATAAATTTGTTCACCCCAATTCCGGAAAGAAGAGAACTTTCTCTGCATTTGTTATCAATTTTGACATATATACTCAGATCTTGTCAGATAATGCTGAACTATTGATGCATTTCTTTTCTTTTTCCTTGGATTTTCAAATGATGGCTTAGTCTTACTATTGAATGGAAGCATATAATTGTTTTATCAGTTATGAAGTCATTACTTCATTTACTATGCATCGGCATTCCTATGATTCTTGTAAATACTTCTTATTTTTCTTCTTATTTTTGAGTCATTCTGTTGTCTTAGATGATTAAATAAACATATCGCAATTTGCAGAATGGGTAGCTCTGGTGGAACTAATTTTGGTACCGATACCTATGAAAGCCTTGAGAGAGAACCTTACTGGCCATCAGAGAAGCTCAGGATTTCTATCACTGGGGCTGGTGGATTCATTGGTTCACACATTGCCCGTCGTTTGAAAACTGAGGGTCACTATATTATTGCTTCTGACTGGAAGAAAAATAAGCACATGACAGAGGATATGTTCTGTCATGAATTTCATCTTGTTGATCTCAGGGTCATGGAAAATTGCTTAAAGGTCACAAAAGGAGTTGATCATGTATTCGATCTTGCTGCCGAGGTGGGTGGATTGGGCTATATTCAGTCCAATAACTCTGCCATTATGTATAATAACACAATGATCAGCTGCAACATGATTGAAGCTTCCAGGATTAACGGAGTCAAGAGGTGTGTTATGGCTTATTTCTCGCTATTCCAGTCAAATGTTAAATTATCTGTTGTTCGAGGATAATAGATATAAAACTGCAATCAAAATTGAGATCCTAGATTATTGGTTGAAATCCATTTAAGCATTAGGTTTAAATGCACCACAGAATTATGATGTCTGATATCTGGCAATTTTCAGGTTCTTCTATGCCTCTAGTGCCTGCATTTATCCTGAATTTATGCAATTGGACACAAATGTGAGCCTAAAGGAGTCTGACGCGTGGCCTGCTCAGGTTTGTGAATTTTATACCCTTTAGAAAGATGATTTGCTTTAATTTGCATTTGTTACGTTTCAAGAATCATTAAAAAAAGTTCCTTTTTCGTGGTTGGATTTTAGTCTCAAGATGCCTATGGCATGGAGAAACTGGCAACAGAAGAATTGTGCAAGCACTACAACAAAGATTTTGGCATTGAGTGTCGTATTGGAAGGTTCCACAACATTTACGGTCCATTTGGAACATGGAAAGGTACGTTCTAAACATGCCAGCATATTGAATATAGTTATTATTGCATTTGGAAGTAGATTGTGCTGATCTTGTCACTTCGCTTGCTACTTTTATAGGTGGGAAGGATAAGGCTCCAGCTGCTTTCTGTAGAAAAGCAATCACTTCAACAGATAAGTTTGAGATGTGGGGAGATGGACTACAAACCCGTTCATTCACTTTCATTGATGAATGTGTTGAAGGCGTTCTCCGGTGAGAACAATGATTAAATAGCGAGAGCAATAACTTTGTTTAGTTTCTGTGTCCGGTTCAGATCTATGTTTTACCTAATTTCACACAATGGGATATACATACATACATACATATGTATGTGTGTGTGTGTGTGTTTTCTGCGATTGATATAAAATCGACATATAACTTAAGCTTTAAATATGATATTTAACTTACATTCAGCCTTAAAGTAGTTTCTCCTTCTGAATTCCATGCTTTTTCAAGTAAAACACATGGGAAACTGAGACACTCTTGATTGTTGTTTTTATTAGTGCGTATTAATTAACTCCATTACAAGGAAAAATCTACGTTTGTTCTATGCCATTATGTGTTAGCAAATTTATTTGTGAGAAAAAATCTTTTAATGAATAATCTTGTTTGCAGACTAATGGCTTGTAGGATAATGTATCTTTCCGGACCAGAGACAAACAATAGCATTAGATTCTTCATCTGGAATGAAGATGTTCAATTACGTTAATAATATCTAATTCTTTGTCTTTTATTTGTGTTTCCGATGCCTAATTTGAAATGCCTAATCAGGTATTCAACACAATAGAACTTTTTAGAGGAAAAAGCTCCTCATGTCATGTTTGCATCTCTCTGTTATTACTAGTTTAGAACATAAATCTTCCAGGCTTCAGTATAAAAACCTTGGATCAGCTATATTTTATATCAATGAAACTTTCATTGAATAACAACTACTTGTCAATTTGCTTCTCCAGACTGACAAAGTCAGACTTACCGCGAGCCAATGAATATCGGTAGCTGTGAAATGGTAAGCATGAACGAGATGGAGGAGATGGTTCTCTGCTTTGAGAACAAGCAGCTGCCCATTCACCACATTCCAGGCCCTGAGGGTGTGCGTGGTCGTAACTCTGATAACACTCTTATCAAGGAAAAACTTGGCTGGGCTCCAACTATGAAACTCAAGGTATTTCTGTAAAGACTCTGTTAATAATAGTTGTTACTAGTTTCTTTCCTTTTTGGTAAATGTAATATGACTATATCCTTGCATTGCATCACATTACTTTTTTCTCTTGTATGCTTCAAATGTATGATAAGGATGATAATGATATGCTGTAAATAGGATGGGCTGAGAATTACGTACTTCTAGATTAAAGAGCAAATCACAAAGGAGAAAGCTCACGGCGTGGATTTGTCAATTTATAGGACTTCTAAGGTTATGAAAACTCAGGCTCCAGAACAGCTTGGCTCACTTCGTGCTGCTGATGGCAAGGTCTGAAACGAATTGTATCTGTAGTTGCGTTAAATGAAACTAATGTCCTTTGCATGTGATAGCTACACTATAGTGGCAAAATAAAGGAATGTAGCATAATAGTCTTCTTTTCTTAGCTACTATTTAAGCAATTCATATGCTGCCTGTGTGCAAGATATGCAATTTTGCTCCTGCTGTGGGTACCTTGCTTTTCCTTAAAATGTTTGTGATGATAAGCAAAAAATGCTTCACCCGCCATTAAACTTTTTCAGTCGTAAAGTTTTGATCACTAAGTATTAAGAGGGATTGAGAATTATTAGATCATGTCATCCATAGTTTAAGATAAGTCAAAAATGTAAATACTATACTTAATTTTTCTTTATATTTGTTTTTTAAATTGTACATTATTTAATATTTATATACTCTAATTATCATGTATAAGCCTGTCAATCGGGTCTTATGAGCTAGTTAGTAAATTGAAACTGCTATGCAAAAGCCATTTTATTTTCGGATATTAATTTTTAAAAAACTATACTTTATCGGAACCACTTTATATATATGTCTTAAAGGCTAATGTTCTTAAGTATTAAGAGGAGTTGAGGACTATCAGATCATTTCATCCATAAGTTTAGACAAGTGAAAAATGTTAATATTATACTTATTTGTCTTTATATTTATTTTTTAAATTGTATATAATTTAATATTTATATTCTCTAATTGTCATATATAGGCCTATCAATTAGGTCTTATGAGCCAAGTTTTAATAAGTCCAGACTCAACTCATATAATTAATAATCCTTTCGAGCTTCGGGCAAAGAGAAAAGCTGAAAAGAAAAAATAGCAAGAAACTGACTGCTTGGTATAAGAAGTAGCTACCATCATACCAACACAAAAATTTACTAAATCAAAAACAAAGATAGAGTTTAGGTTATGAATCACCTATATTGGTCTCAAGAAAATAATAGACTTGTTGTTTTATATATATGTGTGTGTGTATGTGTATGTGTGTGTGTGTATGTATATGTATACGCTTTTTGTTATTTTGGAAAGAGTTGTGTATACACAATGTTTTTGTTTCAGGCAATTTCGTTTTTAACTCGTGGCATGAACGTAAACTTTGCTCCTTTTTAGGAAGAAAGTCATTATATTTGATATTTTAGTTTAAATTATTATGTATTTGATATAAGCGGCTCAAAAGACATCATTTTAATGTGCAAAATATAAATGAATAAGAGTAATAATTCATACATTCCAAATTTTCACTTGTGCGTTACACTTAGCTTAAGATGCTCCTAAGTTAAACACTTCAAAATTTTCACAAAAAAAAAAAAAAAAAGCATTTGACGGTATTTTGGCCTAAAAATAAAATGTCGAATGTTTGAATAAAATTACGAAGTCTATAAATCATTTTTCATGAATAATTTGAAAATGTGAGATACTATATATTTGTAATCCAGACCTTTGGTTATTCGACAAAATCCAGTTATTGAGAAAACTATGGATCACTCATGCAATTATGTATCTTATTCATGTATTATCTCGCTCATAGTTTGGTATAATTACGGAGATCGACATATAGTTTGTAAAATTTTAATATTTTACTTCACGATGTTTTATGTTTATTTTATCTGTGACGGTCAATGTTTCACAAAGTTTAAGAAAATTAAAGTTTACCTGTGAAACTTTAGCATGCAAGACATAGTAACCATAGATGCTCTTCAATTAATATAGTGGTTAGATGATATTAATTTTAGTTATTCCACTAGTGCTCTTTCTGTAGAGACTGTATTAAGAAGGATAAGATAATAAAGTTATTGGTTATTTATTGACTTCTTAAATTATAATATGTTATCGCACAAATATGAACAACTCATGCCACCTATAATGTGATTGAAATAGTAACTCAAGATTCAGCTTCATGGTGACTTGACTTCCATAGAGTGTTCAGCAGACTTACCGATGAAATTCCATGAATCTGGGGCCTAAATGAACTTCAGCTTGGTTTGTTTGGTAGGGTTGAAGGTTAAGCATTGGCTAAATTTTTAAAATTTAACATACAATTATAATTATATATTGTACATCATTTTTCATGTGTTGGTTGGACTCACAAATAAATTTGAGGGAATTTTTATTTTTTGAATAAAAGTTAACATACACAAATTTGTACATACATCGCTCGGATCGATAATTATTGTTTTCCCAAAGTCTCACAGACATTTCTGCATTGATATTGCCAACTTGTGTTAATTAATTTATATTCCATAATATGAATCTGAAAGTTAGTCATTCAAGTTTTAAAGACCTTAAAAGACTCTGCATAATTGTGCAGATAAAAATGTATTGACACACATGGAGCATGTACACAAAGGACGGATGATTGGGGAAACCGGTTCCTATCATAACATAGACATGTAATTACTGATTTTCAGTGCCTTCGGAAGTCAGAGGGTAACAATCATTCCCAACAAACAAATTTTAATTGCTTCAATGTGTTGATGTTACGAATACGTGAGTGGGACATTTTTATGCCCTAATCATTTCTGGAAACAAAATGGTATGCGTGAGTGAAATTATAACACAAAGTAGAAGTCCAAGGTGCACAAGTAAACACACAGGCTAAAGCTTACTTACCAAAAAATTATCATTTTTAAGGTTTTTGAAATATTAGATAGACTTTTACAAGTAAGAAAACTGTTTCACTGCCCCAAATTACTCATGAATCTCAATTTAGACCTTAAATTATAAAAGAAATATGAATTGTACGTATTTTTATCTTAGATGGCCAACAACAAGTTCATGTTATATTTACTGAGGGTTTTGAAATAACATCCGGTGGCGTTCTAATCCTCAAGTGCTGACCAGAATCACCAAAATGAAGTTATAGATGTATTTTGTATATCATCAAAGGCAATTAAACGACCGAACGCATTCAAAAATTTTTTAGTCGATTGTACCTCAGTATTGTTGTATCATTCCCAATGCCACGGAAATATACGTGATGATGTAAGTCTCTGAAAATCTGCCCCCTCCCTTTTACATAGGTTATGAAGTGTTTGCCAGTACAAATACTTAAGACAATACGCTTCTATCCTACTATAACGTTCAAAAGGGGGTATATGGTGCTGCCAACTGGGGCTAATTAGGGAGGTAACTGGGAAAGAAAAAGTTGATAAAACACTAGGTAAAAGATAGCATGAATTTCTTGCCCTGTTCAGATACTTGGATCATAAAAAACTGGATCGTCTTCAAGCTGCTCCGCAAATTTCTCGAGTATGTCCTTTAGGACAACTTTCAAGTCCTCTGATCCTACTGCACTTTTTGAGTCCTCAACATCAGCAAACACCGCATCATAAAGGAGAACAACCATATCATCAGCTCTAAGGGGTGGCAACCCCAAGTCCTTTCCAGTCTCTTCCAGAAAAGACCTAATTATCTCTTTGCTTGTATTGGCATCCTTTTGGTCATGCTTTTTTTGCATTATCTTCTTTACAACGCCATTCAAGTGATCTTCATCAGCCAGAACCTGCATACCAGTTCACCCCTTTTTGAATTAATTTCGGTACTTGTTATTTGTGTTTGCGCTTTGGATTAATGATCAATTAGTAAAGATGTCTAAAACTATTATAGTTCGTCAGATGGATGCTAATTAATCTGCTTCATCATCAACAAATAGCACAAATGTCTTAATGGTCAGCACAATTCAATGTCTTTAGTCGAGTTTTTTCAAACAGGTCATGTAAAGCTGGAAACGTGCTTGGAAACAAAGAACTCAATTTTCTAACCCAAATTCTACCAGCTGAACATATTAACTTACATGCTCCATGTTGTCAACAACAGTTTTACTCAGACAGTATTACAAAATTTACACTGTTATACCCTTTTGGACCTACAAAGATATTGCACCTAGACAGGTGAAATCCACCGTCAACAAAGATAAATTGCAATATAAAGAATCGACTGGCTATAGAAACAATTGCAAATTTAGTATAGACCAATAATGCATTTACCACTTGGAAGTGTAGATATCTAAAAGTAGAATTGATATAAAAGAAAATTGAAGAAGAATTAGAAATCCTACAAGAAAGTGAGAGCGTCAATTCGAAAGCAAACATGGTTATCTAGCAAAACAGCTTCAATTCAAAAGCAAACATGGGTATCTAGCAAAACTTCTTAGTAGAGCTAGTTAGAATGTTAAACTTAGTTTCCTCTTTTCGATATTTTTATGCTAACGGATGGTTAACTATTTAATTCATAAACTTAAACAGTTGGCCACTCTATTTATATTTACTTTTACAACAGCATCCCATTTGCTTAAAAAAAATAACCCACTAAGGTTTCATGAGCACACGTTTCTTGGATATGAAGTACCCTTGATCTCCAACTCATTTATCCAATACAAATACTATGTATCAGCTATCATGACCTGCCTAAGCAATGAGGAAAAAATTTCAGCCATGAAACCCCTCTAATCTTAGGTCTAAAGTCTCATTATATTACAATACTTCTTACTGTTCTCCTCCTCTTCCTTGCTCCTCCATAATTCCTTGCACTATTCCTATCCAAGCCATATTTACCACACGAATTCAGCAACTTAACATCTTCCAAAGTCCAAACCATAAACTAAATCACTCTTCCAACAGCAAATAACTTCTTTTAAACCTAAATCCTTGTTCAAAATACAACCTTCCCATAATGTTTCTAAAGTGCACTAAAATAACAGCAAAACTGCATAATTTTGGTATATGAAAATTAAAGATGTGGATCGAGAACCAAGGAAGATAATTTACCTTTTTTAGCTGAGATCCATTAATGATCTTTATATTTTGGACAACAACAACACGGTTTTTAGCAAGAGCATCTGCCAGCTCTTGTAGCACAAGCTGCAGCAACTTTGCAAATTGTGCTTGCCCCAGTTCTTCTTCACCTTCAGCTCCATGCTTCTTCAAAATATCACTTAGTTGAGGAAACTCTGAACAAAAAAGCCACTTCTCAGAAAAATACAGTTTATTCAATTCTAGGTAACAAATACAGGTAGGGTTCAGATACTGGGGAGTATATTCTGAATCACTGATAAGGAACATACTTAAGCCCAAACAGTGAGGATTGCCAACAAACAACCAGACAACTCAACAGCCACTGGTAAAATCATGGGCATTTTAATCAGAAATTGGCTAAATCCAGACAAGTGAACCATATCCAGGAAAAGAAAGCTTTTATTCAGAGAAGCAACCTATATACAGTTACTAGAACAACATTTAGACATCTGTATCATGTGGATTATATTTGATCAACAATTACAATGAACTAAAAGCACTCTCTTTGGCTCATCATATCACTATGAGGATACATTTTATCTGAGTCTTGATAGTGGCAAGTTTTACTTGCCCACAATTGTCCGTTTGTTTAGACTTATCATGGTTGTTGCATTCATATAGTGGCAAAAAGCAGTAGTGGATGTAAATGTCAAGAAATGTAGAATTAAAGTTCTTAGATTTTCCATTACAGATACAGGTTTAAGAACTTCTGTTGTGTTTAAGAAAACGTGGATGTAGGTCCATTTTCACTTTTTCTTTAGCACAATCGGACTTAACATGATATTGACAAAATTACCAAAAAAAAAAAAATCCTTGTTTATCCAGATAGGAAAAATAAGCAATTTGGTAGGATCAACTGTCATTATTGCCCAGGAAATATCTGTATCCCGTTTCTCTTAGGAAAGTAATATAAAGAGCTAAAAAGATACAAATATGCATGCATGACGAAAAGCATCTTGACAATGAGCACAGGACGGAAAGCACCTTGACAATGAGCACAGGATAGACACGTGCGCGCTACAGACACTAGTTGTTCTTTCTAGTATTTACAATGAACACGGGATAACTCATGCACACAGAACAGCATATATACTTAGTAAGACACATGAAAGCTGTTCAATCACCCTGTTAATCATGCATTAGAATTAGGAAAACAGAACATGTGATTTTAGAGGCCAAAATTATGTTGTCTGACTTAGTGTCACGCGAAGGGATGTAAAGGCCCATGTGCTCTGACAATCCTCCTTGTTTCTTTCCTAAGTACAATTAAAAAGGTAAGACCAAGCGTCACATCAGAACCAAACAAGGATACCAGTTATTATAGGGTGTGTGCAAACCTGCTGCTATGTTATAATAGCTGTTCATTATTGTAACCAAAATAAAAGTTCTTTTCACCTAGATAAACAACAGATATGGACAAGTGAACAAGGAACAACAATTGTGAAGCACTCAAGAGCCTTCCTTTTGGAAAAGAAAGAAGTTGTCGGACAAAAAACATTAGATAAAAATCTGAATTAAAAACTGATAAACTTCATGAATATGGATAGATGTAGTCTGTTCATTCATTTAAATGAGGTTGTATGGTGATAATAAAAGAATAAAGAATATTATGCCATTTAGAAGTATGAAAATTACATCCTCTTCATTAGAACTATTCTAAAAGGTTTGTTTAGCGTATGCGTATCCTCTACATGTGAGACAGAAAAATTGAATATTTACAATCTAAAGCAAATTGTGAAAGACAAGAGATCTGTGTACATAACTGCCATCATCATTATCTGATATGATATGGCCTTCTCCCAAATTATAAGCTAACTCTTTTCTGCAAGGAAAGATTCATGAACAGGAAAGAAAAAAGTAGAGGAATCAAGCACATTGAACAATGATGCAATTAAAGAACTTAAATTCTTGTGTATGTCAAAAACTGCTATCATCCCTAAACCTGCGTGTACTCATTAACATATTTCTAACAACAAAATGTCTCTTCCTTCAGAGAATAAGAGCATGGTTGAGAATTTGAGGTGCTAGCTTTCAACCTCATGGAAGTAGATAGGAACCGTCTTAAACTTTTGTTCTACATCCAACTGATTCAGTTAAAACGGTTCTGTTCTTGGCAATAGTTGTTTCAAAGATACAAACAGATACACACAATGCTAAAATTTAGTTGTGCAGTTTCTTGAGGGAATTGTATCCTAGAGCCAAAGTGAACATCAGAAGATAACTAGCTGAAAAGATTTTCCACATGTGATTCTCTTATGTTATTGAAACCAAATTAAACAAGATTTGGAGAATCCGTGATTCAAACTGGTATAAAATATTCAAGGCTTTTGCTAATGCACAAAGTATGTCACAGAATGGAACACAATTCAGTAATCCCAAGAGGACAGAAAACAAAAGTAACCGCTTTCATAAAGATTATGCTCAGCCTCTAACCCAAATTACTTTTGGAAAGTGAGAACTGCTAAAATTTTTAAAATTCAGTGAGAAGACAAGTTATCAGTGCATTTGTGCACATTACTTACATAGGAAATCAAGTATCGAGCGAAATTGGGCATTATTTATGAAGTTTCCAAGATGGATTTCCAATTCTCAATGATTTATAATGTCACTGAAAAGTGAGGTATATTTCTGTCAATGTAGTGAGTAGATGTTTCATCTATCATTTAGCTTAGGCTGGAAATGAACTGGAAAAGAACCATAAATGTAGTTTTTGCATGGGATGTTCAATGAATTGTCAGTGCCTCATCAAATGGCGAAGCACTACTTCATAAACTTTTGCATTCTAAGAAAGTTCAATCTCCAGTGAGATTAAATACCAACGAAAACTTTCAAAACTGGGTGAGGAGATTATAACTTCTACCCTAAGATATTGAAATGCCTGACATCTTTTACAAGAAAATATGAAAACAAAGTCCAACATAACTAAAACTCTTGCTTTCTGTGAATGTCAAGGTCAGGAAGAAAAAGAGCAAAAGGTACAATATAAAGCTGCCACCACGAAGGAGTTGTAGAAAAAGCTAGTTACAGCCAATTTAAGCTCTTTCTTACTTCAGCATACATGTGACAACCAAACTCATATAGCACAGGTTACAGAAATTCAAGCCTAAGAACTGGTTTATGATTAAGCTCTCAAAGATTATTATGGAAATTTAAGCCTAAGATTTGTGTTAAGATTAGGTTGTCAAAGATTATGTTCACCAAATCACGATAGCAAAGACTTATCAAATCCAAAATAACATATCATGACATGTGAATAAATGAGCCACTTAATAGATAATATTCCGGAATGTTAATTCTCAAAGAAAAATAGTTGGTGGTAACATAGTAGTAGCTTCCTATCCTAGAAAGTTAATTATCAAACAACAGTACATGACTGTAACATAAGTAGTAGTAACTTTAAATGATAACTCAAGTGATTCACAACAAATTTTTTATTTCTTGTTTTGTAAATCTTATTGTACAGTTTTTATTAATAACAAATCACTTGATGTTTGAGGAGGAAAAAGGATAACTTCTGGCATATTTATAACTTCTGTTTAACTCTAAGGTAATATAACTTTGTGTGTGTGTCTCTGTGTGTGTGTGTGTGTGTGTGTGAGAGAGAGAGAGAGAGAGAGAGAGAGAGAGAGAGAACCTGAAAAGGGGGGAATTCCCATGTCAATGCCCATATGAAGAAGTGCACTCTGTATCTCATTCTTCCTTGTCTTTCCTCTATCTTCTGTGTCTAAATCAGTGAAAAGATTCTCAGCTAACATTGCAAAATCATCTTCGTCCTCCAAAATTATCTGAAGAGTCTTTCCATCCAATATTGATAAGACAATTGGATCAGCTGAATACAAAAAGTGTAAATCATAAGCACTTTATCATATTACTTTCACCAAATTGGGGACCAAAAAAATGTAGGATAAAAGTACTGACTGTTATCGAGACCAAAAAATACAGAGAACAAGTAAGATTGACACAAGGAAGATCATCCAAACCACAGAGTTCCGAACGGCTAAAGCTAAATTTATGTAAAAATAACTACCAAGAATTTTGTTTAGTTACAAAGAATGATTGCACTATTAAACACAGGTATTACATTTGCTCAACTCTTGAAACAAACTCTAGAAAATTACAATTCCAGCTTTGCATATAAAATTAGCTGGAGATTGCTTTTATATTCATCAGGTAGTCCTGACAAATTAGATACCATACTCTCTTTTTAAGTGATCCAAATTGACTTAAAGACATGAATAAGCATTGAAATAGATCAGGCAAAATTGCCACCCCCTCCATAACCCAAGGGCAAGGTTCATTCAGTAGAACTAGAGGATTCCATTTGACAAGAAGTCCTTGCTATATTTGATACACGCCATGAAAAAGTTCGCTGAACTTTCAGATTTGAAATAGTAAGTAATCCTTTAGTTCACAGTTAGAAACCTATCCTTTCCATACCATCCTCTACTGGTAAAAGCTCGAAACGTTAAAAACAGATTCAGTAGACACGACCATTTCAAGGCCTAAGAATCCATTGCTTGCAGCTATTCGGTATCCTGTGAATCTCAACCTTATCCTTAAGCAATTTAGCAGCCCAAGTTAAGGCCCTTTGGTCCTCAAAGCCTAATACCACTTTCAAAATTCTGGACTTTATTAAAAAAGAACATCCCCTTACAATACTGTGAATAAACTACTAATTAACTGAACGTTCAGATCATTCCAAGGTAATTTTCTAAGTTCAAGTTTATTCTTCCTTTCAATTACTTTACATATTGTATTCCTTTAGAACCAATCACTAAAACCCAATTGTCCCGCAATTTAAGTCCCTTTCATTTCTAAATCTAAATTTGCAATAATATGTTGAATCAAATTAACTATCCCTAGCTTTTGCTTAAAATATTTCAATTTTTATTTTATTTTTTTTAGATAAAAAAAAGTGACAAAGACTAAATCAAATAGCTATACAGTCGGAATAATAGAGAATTACTTTAATTACCTAAAAATAAAGAAAAAATAAATATATACAATTTTTTAAAAGTCAACAGTTACCTTTAAGTTCATCAGCGACAATCGAGACGTAATTCTGAAGAAAAGCAGAGGCATTTTCGCGATCGAGCTCCTTAGAACGGAAGTTACTCAGGTCATCGGCAATTCCGAGGAGGCAGAGAGCGGCGGACTTGAAATTTTCCGGCAATGCCACGCCGAAAAGTAAGCCGGAGACTCTCGATTCAGCGAACTCCAAGAGCTGAGCTCCGGTGACGGGGCCATCAGGTGACGGTAGGGTCAAGTCCACGCCTCTCAGTGTCGTGCCGTCCAGAATCGTTAAGCCTCCGTCAGCCATTTTTTTTTTTTTTTAGGTGATTTTTTGGTTTTTAGTAGGAAGAAAAGAAAAATTGGGCAGAGGGTTGACGATGGGAATTTGAATTGGAAAAGAGCGAGGAAAGTGAAGAAAGCCGCGTAACCGTGCTCGTTTTAAATGGTCAAATAATCTAATCTCCTAAAGTTGTTAAAGCCTTAAGGGCAAAGGCACAAGGGAGAAAAAAAATGATTAATTTATAAATAGGAATATGACTATTTACATGCTCAAAGAATTCAGCGATCAAATTATTTATTATTAGTCAAATTGGTCATAATGTTTCGACAGAAAACTAATATATTTCTCAAAGAATTCAGTTTTGACTAGGTTAACCTTTGATTTTTTATAAATTTTTAAGAAACTTCAGCAATCAATTTGGTTGAAATTAAAGGCCGTTTCGTTCAAATTCTTCAATCATTATCACTATGAATATTATTAATGCTACTATGAGTATGGGTTTTGATGATTCCCCCAACATGTGTGGTTTAATAATAAAATGAGTATCATTATAAAAATACTTGTTTGGTTTACTGGAATGACTTTTAAGTAAATTTTAAAATTTTGAAATCTTTTATTTATGATATACATATTTTTTAGATTTCTTATTTTTATATCTTTTTAAAGAAAATTTCTAAAAAAATTCTTCAATTTTAAATAGAGCTATGCTCTAATTTGTGTTTTATGCAAATGATAATCTTAAAAAAAAAGTCATTTTTATTGTATTAACAGAGAGTATCATATATTTTTGATTTGCAGTTCAAATTTTTATAAAAAAAATTTGAATGTTAAAAAATTTATTACAAAGAATTTTTATAAAAAAATTTATAAAGTAATAAAAAATATTCAAAATCAAAAGACAAAAGAGAGAGAGAGAGAGAAGAATAGTATATTGGGGGTATGTAACTCAAAAGATGTGTATTTTTTTAGTGGGTGTGTTGTTGCCCCTAATCCTAAGGGTTAATGGGTTTGATAAAATAGTATTTTAAGAAGAATTATTAACGCCCTAATCAATCACTATCATTTCCATTGAATGATAGTGATAGTTGTTTTACAAACATTAACAATGGTGCTCATTACTTATAATACACATTCTCCTCTTTGATTCTCCTCAACCAAACACCCCCTAAATTCTTTGAAAATTATGTTGAGCTTGACAGAACGCGAATATTTTTGGAGGGACCAAGTTAGTCAAAGTGAAAAGTTAGGGACCAGTTTGGCAAAAAGTCAAGCTTTTTGAATGGAAATGGTCATTTTTTCTTTATTTTTTCCTCCATTTTGATCTTGTTAAATCACTCCATAATTTATCCATTGACTCATGAAGTTCCATCAACTCTAAAATTCACTATAAAGAACAAGAAAATATTAAGAACACTGATTACGAGATACTACTAGGGCCTCATTTGGCTTAGCATTTCTTCAGCATCAACTGCTCAAATGTTATTTAGTAGCAATTCGACTTGGTATTATTTTGGACATTTTTAAAACCAAATAGAAGACCTCAATTTTGAATTCATTAATCAAAATCAAATATTTGAAGCCGATACGTTTTTTAACAGTTTTCATGTGGTTAGATGATTTACTAAATGTATTTTATAGTCTCATAAATAGACCCTCAAAACATTACCTAAGTTTACGAATATGTGATTAAGTGAATTTGTATTTTGGTAGTAATGCCACTACAACTTAAAATTACAAAGAATTCTGACAACCTATTGCGGTATTAGGCATAAAATTTCATTATAAGGTAATTAACAAATCAAAATAATAAAAAAATATCAAACATTAATGCAGCAACGGTCAATAAATCTGTTTAACTTAATATTAACCACTAAGATTAACCATTATGTTACACGTCATGTCATTAATCAAGAAGAAAGAACGATTAAAACTAATACTGAAGTTAACTTTAGATATTGTTTCTATTATTTTTAAATACTTTGTGATATACTTACCAAATCTGAATTGTTTTATATTAAAGATCCTCCAAAATTATATAAAAAAATACATATAATGCTCAGTATAATTAAATTACTATTTCAATAAAATTGTACTTGTTAACTTATTATATGTATTATTCTTTAGACTTTAAGACCTAATGCAATAACATCATAGATTGCCTGAAACATAGTTAAAATATGTGCATATCCTAAAAAAGAAAAGTAAAATAATATAATAACTAGTTTGATGTTTATAATAACCGTTGGAACTTTAAGGAACAACTCAACAGTCAATCTACGATTAAGGTTCAGTTTCGTCTTCACTTCTATAGATGGAAACCGAAATCAAATTATTGGTTGGCAATAACAATTCAAATTTTAATGATATTAAAATCACTTTTGGCTCGATTTTAGTTGGTTCGACTGGCAGAAAAGATTTCTAAACATCCCTACTAGGTAGCCTAATACCTAATCCAAAATTGCATTTGGGCCCCTAAATGCTATGCACTATGTTTATCCAAAAGTTTCATGCTTTTAGCTTTTATCAAGCATGATTTTCTAATAATAAATTCTCAAAAATTCTTTTGGACAAATACTGAGTCAAATGGGCCTATTTTTAAAGACTGACTATTGTCGATTCAATATGTGTCATAGATGGCAGTCATGCACAAATACTATTAATTCCGTCTATTTTTGCACCTGTCAATTTAAACATGAGAAATAATTACAAGGCTACGTCATAATCCATTGAATGTTAGCATATCCACAATTCTTAGACTGTAACTTTGGGGTATCTAAAAAGGGTTTTATGCGTCGTTGCAGTGTGAACGTTTAGTTGTCTAGAAGCTTGCTTACAATAGGTTTTACCATAGACTTTTGTAGTCTTCATATCTCAATCCACACACAATTAGAAAGATTGGGGTATGGGTAGGCCTATCAATGGGTCAGGTTTGAACCGAAATTAGATATTTCGGACTTAGAACCATTTGAGATGATGTGTTCAGCAACGGGTCCTAAATTTGATTTCTTGAAACCGAATCCGATCAAGTCTGGGTTCAGGTCTGTGATAATTGACAAAAATTTTGCAATTCCTAACAAAATTCAGCTTAGTGGCCATTCTGAATTTAAAAATAATAATAATAAACATAAATAAGAAAGGAAAAAGCTAAAAAATACAAAAGACTTAAAATAGTGCAAGTCTGGAGGAGATGTGCCTCCAGTACAGAATATATCTCCTAGCCATGCTCCACCTCAAATCCACCGCCACCCCGGCAACGGCAACCGCCAACCATCTACCATCGCAGCGGCCCTCCTTTCTTCATTACCTCCACGGATCACCAATGCACCAGATATGGCTCACCCAAGATCTACTATCACAAAATTTTTGTCTCGAACCCAATTGATAATGTGAGAAAAAACGCACCTCAACTTAGCCACTACCCTTGCGACAGCAACTACCCACCATCACCCACTAGAGCCCCCCAACTCTTCTCCACCACCTTCACGGTGGAGAGAGAATAAGTGAAAGAGATTGGAGAATGAGAGAGGAAAAATGAGGAGAACGGCTAAAAAGAAGTAGCCAAGTAGGGTTTTTTTTTTCCTCAATAATATAAAATACTTATATATTTTAATAATTATTATTTACTTATATTGAATCGAGTCAAAATAAAATATTTCATATTTGACTAATTTTTTATTAAAGAAATATTAGTTCGAGTCCAGATCAAGTAAATGAAATTATATCTATTTTTAGATTTAAAAAAAAAAAAAATGAGAGGTCCAAGTCAAGTTCGGGTCTAGACTTGACCCACTAACAGGCCCAGGTACAGAAGCACAAAAACTCCAGCACTCACCTTGTTGTCAACCACATCAAACTCAGATGAAAGAATACTATAAATTCAGAAGCAATTTGGGGAAATATGTTCTGTTTAAAATGAGCAATTTGATCTGCCACGATTCTACCAATGAAGGCATACCAACAAAATCAATTTGTGTATGATATCTGACTGAACATTCATGTAATACACCTCAACATCCTATCAATAGTATTAACAAGAAGTGCGTTTTATTTTCAGTAGCGGCTGCATGGATGCTTCATTTGCCACCCTTGCAACAACTTTGCAATCGATCAAATTGATAACTGAAGTTCTTCAGCATTAAGGAAATTGCCCTAGAGTCGAGCATTTTCCATGAAGTCTAGATGCAACCAACTCATCGAGTTCCTGAGCCGCGTCCTCTAGGGGTTGGCAAAAGTGCTCATCAATCTAAATATAGCAAAATCATACTAATCTGATTCGAAAAATAGGATATCTATTATGCAATTATTGACTAAAAAAAGATGATGAATGGATATCCCCCCCCCCCCCCCCCCCCCAAAAAAAAAAGGCTCTGAATGCCAATCACAACTTTGAGAATCTACATCTACATACACTACTACAAAGATCATTTATTTGAACCTTGAAAATAAGTGTTAAATTAGATATGTATTGTGGCATCTTTTGAAAAGTGTCCTAAAAACATGACAAAAATCACTTATTAGAACACATATTTTGGGATACTTTACAATAAATGTTAATTTAGATATATAATGTGGCACCTTTAAAAAAGTGTGTATGGACAAAAAATTTGTCGCTCATTTTTAACGCTCACTTTGGATATTTCAATACTTATCTTTAGCACGTTTTAGATAGTTGAATTTTTTTTTTAGAATTTATTTTTTATCCACCCCAACTCATAATATTCTATTTCTCAAAAAAAGAAACAAAAAAAACGTAACACTCTCTTCCGCACCTCTTCTCTCTGCTCACAACCCGTAATATATACTTTATTTCTCGAAAAAAAAAAAAACAGTAACACTCTCTTCCTCTCCTCCTCTCTCTGCTCACAACCCACGCACTCACACTCCTGAACAACTCTCTCTCTCTCTCTCTCTCTCTCTCTCTCTCTCTCCCCCCTCCCTCCCTCTCAATTCCTGAATGATTAAAGCATTCATTACATTAGTTCTCCACTTCTCCTCTCTCATTTATCTGGAGATACAAATATACTTGATATCAACTGGACTGCCAACTAGATGTAAAATGAATTTTGTATTTTGAAAATTAGTGATTCAGATAAAAAACAACATGGCTCAAATGATGAAATAGGTATAGTGGCATTATTTGAACTTTTGAAGGCTTAATTACACTTTATCCTCTAAAGCTACCACATAATTACACTTTACCCTCTTTAACCCGGAAAATAAACGCATTGTCCCTGTCAAAGTTTTGTTTGTTAGTTTAAATATAAAATTGATGATGTATAAAATTTTAAACGAAATTATGCTTTTTCATATATGATATTAAGTAGTGTTATTAACCTAGAATTAGGTCAGACACCAAAATTGAACTGGTTCAATGCTGGTTATTCCAATTTTTTTGTACTATATTTATATAGTACTTTATAATTAATTTTGTTATTTTTACTATCACTTAAATATATTTTCTCTTTATATTTTATTAATCCAACAGTTCGAATTGATCAAAATGGAATATTCAAGACCTTTCGCTCCAAGCACTGGCCTAAGTTATTTACAATCCGCCTAATTAGTCCCTAATATTTCGACTTAAACAAACATAGCCCAAAGTATTCAACTTTGACTACATTAACCCCTAAAATTTTATAAAATTTAATAAATTCATAAGGAGTATTAAAAACACATTAAAATTTAGAAAAATTGTAAAATTCATATAATTCCAAAAAATAAAAGATTTGTAAAATCTCATAAAATGTTAAATAAACGTCTTGTTTGTGCATTTTACTTGGTACTTGTTCTCATTTAATTTTTGCTGCCAATTATAGATTTTTTTAAGCTGAAATCAATTTCAAGTTATTTTCAATTAATTCTTTAAAAATATGTTTTTAGCTTTTTAAGTTAAGAAAATACAACTCTAAGAAATAGCTTATGAGATTATTTTGAAAAAAGTTTTTAACTTTCGAAAAGCAGTTAACAACAATGCATACTTTTATTTTTCTCAACAAAAATGCAACTTTTACAAATTTAACTTTTTTAAAAGGAAAAAAATAAATTTATTGGGTATAGAATTTTACACAATATTAGGTAATAAATTTTGCACCTTATAATAAAACCAAATAATGTTTTTTTAAAAAATGTAGTTTTTATGATTTTTGTATGTATTTTCTTAGATATTGATGAATTTTCTTATATTTTAAGAAATGTTAGTGGTCAACTTAGCCGAAATTAGATACTTTAAATATTACATTGGTTTTGGCCGAAAATGAATATTGTTAGGACTACATTAGTTTTAGCCGAAACATTAAGAACAAATTGGTCAAAAGTGAAATATTAGAAACTAGTTTGACCAAAAGGCCAATCTTTTGGGACGAAAATGGTCATTTTTCCTTTATTTTTTTCCATATTGGTTTGTTTGTTGCATGTAATCCATAACTTTTTTGGTCCACTCGTGAAGTTCAATTGCCTCCTAAAATCCACCATATTAGAAACCAAGTTAAAACAAAACTAATTACTAGTTACTAGGGCCTCATTTGGCTTCGCATTTGTGGAGCATCAACAACTCAACGTTATTTGGTAGCAGTGCCATTTGGTATGATTTTGGACATTTTTCAGCAATTGAATGACTGCAATTTGGGAATTCACAAACCTACACCAAATATTTGAAGTCGTTTGGTTTCCCATTAACAGACTTGTTGAAGGGCTATTCAGGGTTAATTGCCCCATTAACAAACCTGTTGAAGAAAGAAAGACCGCGGTCATGGGACTAGAAATGTGAAGAGACCTTCACGAAATTGAAGGAAGCTATTGCATCTGTGCCTGTTTTGCAGCTTCTGGACTTTACAAAACCATTTGAGGTGCATACTTATACTTCTAACCGTGCAATTAGTGGAGTGTTAGTACAAGACAAGTACTCAATTGCCTTAGAAAACTGGAAGTTAAAAGAATGCAAACAGATGTATAGCACTCATCAAAAAGAAATGACAGCTGTTTTCCATTGTTTAGAGACATGGAAGATGATATCGAGGCTTATGTGAAAACATGCCTTGTTTGTCAACAAGACAAAGTGGAAAGGAGAAAGAAGCTGGGATTACTACAACCATTACCGATTCTTGACCGACCGTGGTTGTCAATCTCTGTGGATTTCATTTTGGGATTTCCTAATGTTAATGGTACGGCTTCTATTTTTGTTATTGTTGACAGATTTTCTAAGTATGCTGTGTTTATAGGTGCATATAAGGCATGTCCTGCTGATGTAGCTGCTGAGTTATTTTTCAGACATGTTGTAAAATACTTCGGGTTGCCTGAAGATATATAGAGTGATAGGGACACAAGGTTCACTGGCAGGTTCTGGACCGTGTTGTTTAATTTGCTGGATTCAAAACTAAAGTTTTTGATAGCTACACACCTTTAGACAGAGAGGCTAAATGCCTTGTTGGAGGCGTACTTAAGGCATTATGTGACGGCGAGCAAGAAGAAGTGGGTGGAGGTGCTTAATGCTGCACAATTTTGATACAACTTGCATAAGTCATCAGCAATGAAGTTAAAGTCCCTTTGAACTTGTTAATGGACCACAGCCACTAACATTGCATAGGCTTGAGACCTAAGGCTGGTTTGCTAAGAGCTGGGGGCGAACTATGCACATATGATGGAAAACCGAAGGAAACGAAGCATGCAACGACGTGCAGGTGTGCGATGGTCTAGCTGAGCAGAGAGAGATGAATGCCATTAGTTGGCGCGATAACCTAGCATTGTGGGAATGATACACGCCAAGGTTACCGAGGCTGTGACCAGTGATCCACGCAAGAGTGTGCGAAAGCGCACATGGAGCTGGTCGTTGGCAGGCAGTAAACAATAGTTACCGTTGATTCCTCAGATTTGGATAACTGCCATGCCGAGTCAGCCGATGGTTATCCTAGTCCCTAGATCCTTATTGGTCCATGAAAGGCTAGCAATTGAGCCTTGTCAACGCATTGCTATGTATGAATATGTTGGCTAGGTAGAAACTAAGGCATAGAGAGAGAACGTTAGCATAGTTCTGCACACCAAGTGTTTGTGAAATTGTCTTTGTACGAATTGCAAATGAATAAAAGGTTGGCCGTTTTGGCTATATTTGTGCATGTTGTTTGTTTGATCTTTTACTGAATGTTCTGTCCATACTTGTGTGTGCACGATTGTGCGAAGGTTGACTAGTGAGTGGCTTGCTAGTGCCATTACTCGTTTGTTGCTTGTGGGATGCGAACATCTTGTGACATTCAACGGGGCAAAAGTTAAACCTTTTGTTCATGTCAACATTGAACACCTAAAAAGAGTTCAATTATGTATAAATAAACTATACAAGTACACTTGCTATTCAATCAACATAAATAAACCTCAAAATAAATTCACTTAAAATGAATAATTATAATCACAAATGCCTCTCGTTGACAAATTCATTATTTGACTAATTTTACGGCCTCACACCTATAATTACTGGAATGCTTGATGTACTAGTATAAATGGAGCATTTAAATTTAACATAGATTGTAAACAACTGAATATTAGGGGTGCCTCGAGACTCTAATGTGGTCAAAGCTGGCCAATTTGTCTAGTTATCGGTTGCCTCATCTAAAGGAAAATAAACAAACACAACTGTATGAGCTTACTATCCAATTAACACTCAAAACCCCTCATTTAGCGACAAGGCACGAGTTTTCTCTAATTATTGACTTATTAATTATAGCATCGATAGGATTCCATAAAAGATTATTAATATAGAAGTGTATATAATATTATTATAAGCGAAATTTAAACACGTTGTCCCAACAGATTAGTCACGATATCCAAATTTTAGATGTCATAAATACAACAAAATTAATCCGTAGGTAGATTCGAATTCGCAATGTAAAGGCGGAATTGTTATCAAAGGGTTAGAGATCACATTAAAAGTTTACCCACTTTGAGGTCCAAATTACATGACACAACCTCACTTTGGGTCCGAAATATGATATTGATGACATATTTATCATTCGATTAAATATTGTCATGTGTCATCCATACTTGAAGAATATATTGGAGTTGTCAAGACGGGGACTAAGAAATATATTGGAGTTGTCACCTCTAATTAAATTATGACATTTTACATGTCATTAGACTAGGCTAATTAAAGATCTGCATTTTAATATTTATCTCTTTATTAATAAATGATAAAATAAGAAGAAAATATATTACTTATTTTAATGACTAATTATATTAGTTCACATGTCAAGACGGGGACTAAGAAATATATTGGAGTTGTCACCTCTAATTAAATTATGACATTTTACATGTCATTAGACTAGGCTAATTAGAGATCTGCATTTTAATATTTATCTCTTTATTAACAAATGATAAAATAAGAAGAAAATATTTGAGGCGACGTAGTTTTTATATACTTACATCCCTTTAAAGGATAAAGGGATAAGATTTGGTTCTTACGGAGACAAGTAAAGAGATATACATGCAATATAAATCCTCTTCTCTCCCATAATAGAAGTAAAGGGTCCTCCTAGGGAGAAAGATACGTACATGCACGCATGTATTCTTGAAGTCCTAAAACTGTGGAAGTTGTGAGCCTTCAACTCAACTCTCTAACTAAATTCTTCAAGATTCTTAAGACTTCTCCATTAAGCTTCGATGTTCATCAAGTCCTCTCTCTTTAAATCTTCTATATCAAGGTTGAAAAAGTCAACATCGATTCAAGAACAAACTTGAATCCCCCGAATCAATATTTGAACAATATATTTGAACAAAAGAATTGAAGGACTCTCCACCATATTGATTAAATTCTCCAAGATTCTTCAATTCTCCATTAAGATTTGAAGTTGATCAAGTCCTCTCTATTCAAGGCTTCTATATTAAGATTCGAAGAAGTCAACATCGATTCAAAAACAAGTTTGAAGTTCTCAAGTCAATATTTGACGAAAAAATTGAAGAACTCTCTACTATATTCAGAATTTCCTATAGATTGCAACTTTTCTTTATCAAATATATATATATATATGTCATATTTGTCTTCATTACATACTTGAAATTTACTGCATACATTATGGTTGACATTTCTCGACTTGGTGCGTAATTTTCCCTGATGAACTATTGATGCTTTGATAAGAATATGCAATTAGATAAAACAGGGTTTGCAAGAAAAAGATATAGTCGTACAAAAGGGAAAGAGGACGAGAGTCTCAGCCCTATCAGGTTTGGCGTTGCTACTGCCACCAAGACACAGCAGATGCCAATAGCTATGGTTGGCCTTCATTATTGGCAGCCCCTCACGTTGGTGGCTGTTATTGCTATGCCTTTGATAATGGTAGTGGCTGCTGGTGGGATAAGCCTAGGCGGGACAAGTGTATAGATGATGATTTATTACGTGTTTTCGCCATTCTTGAGAAAATTAGTAAGTGTTTTAGGTAAAACCAACTTCTATAATTCAGTTCCAGTTGAACTTAGTGAGAGGGTCCAACATGATTTTATGAGCATGTTTCAAAAAGGAAACTACTGGTTTCTCTTAAACCCAATTTTAGAGAAAAAAAAAAAACCTTTTCTCAATACGATCCCATTTTTAAGTTAGCCTAAATGCAAGTGGGACATAAGCCCAAAGAGGAATCCATTTTACACGGGAATGGAAATTGCCATTTTCATAAAATTTTAGAAATTTTAAGATCAGGAATAGATATTTTATGAAACAAATTTTTACGTCTATAGAAAATCAACAAATAAGAAAAATAGAAATAAATATAAAAAATTAAAATTTAATAAATGAAGATTACAATCTCTAGAAATTAAATCATTCAATTCTTTTTTTTTTTTTTCAAATTTTGACTCGATGGCTTCAATCTTGTTCTTAAATCGATATTGACTTTTTTAAACCTTATTCTCGAATCAATGTTGCCTTCTTCAACTCTTGATATAAAGATCTAAGAACTAAATCCTTCTATTCTTTTTTTTTTTTTTCAAACTTTGACTCGATGACTTTAAGCTTATTCTTGAATTGATGTTGACTTCTTCAAATCTTTATCTAGAGACTTGGAAGAGAGGGCTTGTTGAATTTCTAGTGATGAACTTCAAATCTTGATAACTTTAAGAGAAGACTTGAAGAGCTCTTGAAGAACTTGAAGAACTTGGTTGAAGGGAGCTTTCAGTTGGGGCTTCAAGAATATATGGGTGTGTGTTTGTATGTGTGTTACCCTAGGGTGACCCTCTACTCTTGTAGTTGTAGGATGGGAGGAAAAAGAAATATTTGTAGTACATGTCTACCTACTTACTTGTCTCCAAAAGTCCAAATCTTATATCTTTATCTTTTAAGAAAATGTAAGTATATAAAGACTATATCACCTCAAATATTATCTCCTTATTTTATAATTTATTAATAAAACGATGAAGGCCAAGTCTAATAAAAACATGACATGACAAAATTTAATTGGAGTAGCCATCTCAATATATTTTATTGGCCAAACCACCTTATTTTGACACGTGAACTAATATAATTGACTATCATATAACCAATTCACTGATCAAACCACCTGATTTGGACACGTGAACCAATATAATTGACTATTAATAATCAATTCTTCAAATATAGATGACATATGACAATATTAAATTGGATAATAAATATGCCATTTAAACTAATTTATAAACAAATGGTAATCTTAATTAAAGTAAACTTTTATTGTCTACAAATATCCAGATAAAACATGCAACATTTTATGTGACATCCGAGAATCTAGATAGAACAAAACAGGTTCAGTTCAATAAAATTGTATACACATTAGTACAAAAACAAAAAAAAAAGGTAAATTACTTCGATGACCATTAAACTTTCTCAATGGTAAGGTTTTGACCACTCAACTCTTTTTAGTTTCAAAAAAGGTCACTGAACTTTTAAAATTGGTTACTTATGGTCAATTCGTTAGTTTTTGCCATTAAGGCATACAGTGCCAATTGACGAAATGACCATAAATGGCCATTTTTACGAGTTTAGTAACATTTTGAAACTATGGAATGGTAATAAGTAACTATTTTCTATTTCAAAAAAAAAAAAGTAACTATTTTTACGAGTTCAGTGACCTTTTGAAATTAAAAAAAAAATCTTTTTCCCGTCTTGCTTAATAGCCATATCTGACGGAATGATCATAAGTAACTATTTTTACGAGTTCAGTGACCTTTTTGAAACATAAAAAAAAGTTAAGTGATCAAAACTTTATGATCGAAATAGGTTAATGGCTGGCGAAGTTTTTTGCAAAAAAAAAAAAAAAAAAATTAGTTAGATCTGCTAAAATGGAAAAACTAAGAAGACTAACCCTAGAATAGAGTCTAAGATTTAACCCAATTAGTTTTTGCATTCACTTATATGTATTTTGTCTAAGGAAGTTAAAAAAAAAAATCTACACTGAGCTTTGGTTAATCTTTTTCTCTTATTAAGTACTTATAACGACTTAATTTAAATGAGAAAATTTTCGAAATGAGAAAAAAAAAATTGAAAGAAGAAAGAACGTGTGAATGTGCTATGGAAACATCCCATTTCCACTCTAACAGTCCTATCATCATACCATTTGCAGTTCACCAGGAGTCTTTGACACCATTGAAAACTTTGACAGTGCTGAAGGATACTCATTAGCATCAAACGTAGGATTAACCTTGGGATTTCTAAAGCTCTCCCCATCATCCCACAATGCATATGGTTCCTCACCATGCACAACCTCATCTCCAAGTTCCATTTTCTCCTCAGTCACTCTAAGAAGGACAATCAAACTGATGAACAGACAGATAATACTTGTTGTAAAAATGTTGAGACATACAATAAAAGCCATCCCTAAAAGTTGAGTCCCCATTTGTCTTAATCCGGCCGATGTTCGCTCGGTTTGGAGGCCAAAAGCCAGACCTATGTACTTCTCCCAATTAGATGTGTTGTAAAAGATCCGGCATAGCTTAGGCACCGCGAAAAAGCCAACGAGGATGTCACCTAGGCTTCCAGCCAGGGCATGGGTGTGGAAGACAGCAAAGGTGTCATCTGCATTCCTTAATAGTTTGATTCTATTGTGCAGCACCATCAATGTGAACCAAGGAATACTCCTTGAGATTACTCCCATGAGCAAAGCTGCCCAGCATTGAACTACACCTATATTACCATAGTTTAAAAGTCAGGTGTTACTGGAATAGGATAGAATTTTCCATGCAACCAACCAAACAATTAATTGAGTAAGATTAGTAGAACAGTGAAAAGTTTCATTCTAGATCATACTTTTTCGTATTTTTATGTATTTACTTTTGAAGAAAAAATCTGGAAACTTATTACTCACAATTTCATTACAAAATAGTAGCCTATCCAGGTCAATGTCTTGGTGATAAGCCAAAATAAAATCAGGTTCATTTTAGTAGGATTCATATGCATTTTTAGCTGCAAAAGTGTATATGTTTACCCTGCAAGTAAAGCATTTTTTTTTTGAGGTTGTGGGGGGGGGGGGAGGAAGGGACAAAATAGTAAGACTTCTATTGTATATCAGCATTCTGTTTTATAACAGTTATATATATTATATTGAAAAGAACAAGATCAATTCCAAGTTGAATGTTAGAATAATAGGAAATACGTAGGTAGATCGAGTTCACAGAATAGGGCCGTAGACCTTTTGGTCCAAAAGTTGCCATCTATAAAGATCAAGATCAATTCCAAGTCGAATGTTAGAATGATAGGAAATACGTAGGTAGATCGAGTTCACGGAATAGGGCCGTAGACCTTTTGGTCCAGAAGTTGCCAACTATATCGAGTTCACGGAATAGGGCCGTAGACCTTTTGGTCCAGAAGTTGCCAATGTACATTCTTGAAGAGTGGCAAAAGTAATGGTCGTGTGTGTGTGTGTGTATTAGTAATGGTCGTGTGTGTGTGTGCAGATAAAGAAAATAAACCAGATTTTTCACAAAAATATGATTGCTCAACTTTCCATGTAATATAACATCCACATAACTAACAAAACTAAACAAGCAAAAGATCAAACTACATGAACTAGTTTCTCATAAACCAAAAGGAAAAAGAGAAAAAGAAAAGCCAATCAGTCTGGCAATTTGAATACAAATATTAGAGAATGTTGCACACATTTTGATTTTTCTAAATTTTTGGAGAACAAAAAATGCTTTGAGTTGCAATTTTTTTTGAATAATTAATAACAAAACTCTTTGAATACATTGAGACAATAAAAGTAAAATTAAACAATAGTCCAATACAAAAAATATGGGAAAACTAAAGATTTCAAACACAATATGAGGCTCAATCTTGTGACTGGCCCAATCCACTATAAATAGATGAAAACAAAATTGACTAATCAAATGAAAAAATAAAAGTAAGTAACAATTCTAACTCAATAGGCTCAATTCTTGGATTTTTTTTAAAGCCAAATCATTATAAATTAAGGGGGAAAAAAAAGAATTGTCCAACATAGTGTGTCACGCCCCGCGACCCCAGACGTGACACCCACCATGTTCTAGACTACGCTAGAACACAAGGCTAATCAATACAAAATAATAAACAATCAACCTTAGCTTAATACAAGAATAATAATGGCCCAAAAGATTGTCATTTCATTCACCAAGGTAAATCATCATCCATTACAATTCCATTGCCCCATAGCAAAAATAATTGGAGAGTACATGTATAACCTAATGTATACCAAAATATGGCTATACACTAATGAACAAAATAACCTCATCAAAGTCTATGCTAGTCTATAAACTATGAGACCCAAAATTCCTTCCAATCCTTCTCTACAAAATTATCTCCTGCGAAGTCCAAAAATGGGGTGAGTGATAATTCACCCAGCAAGTAGTAAAGATCTCTTGGGGCTCAAAATCGTTACACATACATATATATGGCTTATCAATACAAAATCATAGTTCATTATCGTTCACAAGGACACGTGGTCAATTCATAATAAAATACAATTCAAAACATAATCATAGATCAATTCAATGAGAGCTCAAGTAGTTAGTGGACAATAACCTGGTTAACACGGTTTGAAACTAACTATCACCTAGTTAGTCTGGTTCAAATCTAACTCGGTTAGTACGGTTCAAAGATTTTACTACAAACACCAAAGTTAAAGAATTAGTCCCGTCATAATCCATTTCACATACAAGAGCTCAATTCCATATTCATTTGTATAACAATTAAACCACATGTACCCATTTCATAGTAGAACACGAATATATCCAAATTCAAACCCAATTATATGTAAACTAGTATTTCAAAATATCATGTTTAACAAAATACATTTTCAAAATACAAAGAAATTCAAGTACTACTTATCTTGATCAAGCGCTAATTCAAATAGTCCAAGTAGTGGTAGTCACCTTCGTCGCCTATAACACACAAATAATGCTCAATTATAGTCTTACTCTATCAATAAATCTTGTATAAAGCCTAATCCTAGACTTATACATACGAAACAAAACAAAACCTATCAAAAAGTGTGATTCGCAGGTGGCGCGGATCACAAAAAGAACCCGCGGCTCCCTTCAGAAGGTCAAGCCATGGGTGAGCAAGAACGAGTTACGGCCGCGGCTAGCATCCGCAGACCGATTTGTGGCGCAGATGATGCCACTGATCCGGTCAGGGACTTTGGGCAATCCAATCGCAGTTCCATCCGCAGCGCGGATGGGGTTACAACTGGTAGCAGAAAAGGCCCAGAAATAACTTGCAACACCAAACACTCATATCCAACACTATTCATCTTCATTTAGCTCGAACCAAACACCAAACAACTCCAAAATGGCATAAAATGGCAATAATAAAGCATGTAAAGCTCCCAAGTACATACAATCTAACAACACAAGGTAAAATCATACTTAATCCCCCAAATCCGTACCCTCCTCCATCACACATTCACCATCAACTTCACATACACACTCACTACACAAGGCACTTAGTCATACAAGTATAAAGGAACCCAAATTCTTTCCTAGTCATGCCATAAGTATTCACACTCACTAGCAATTGCAAACCAAGGAAAGGGAGGTAAGAAATTGAGAGGAATTACCTTGATTAACAGAGGGATTAGTAGCCTCAAGATTTCCCCTAATTGATTCCCTTTGAGAATGAAGCTCTTCAACTCCTTCTTCAACCAAAGTAGAGAAAAGGAAGAATTTTAGGAGAGAAAGAGAGAGTAAAAGGAATGAAGAAGACTAAGAAAGAACCCTAAGTCTTTTGGGGTTAAAAATTAATTTATCAAAATTGCACTCAAATCCCTCAAAGAATTACATACTACATTCCTCTCCAAATGTCTAAAAGACCAAAAGGGCCATGAATGTCCTTAGCATTACATTCTCCCCCTCTAATAAAAAGTTTCAACCTCGAAACTTACGCACTATGCGATTCGGATAAGGTTAGATATTTCTTTCTCATTTCTTCTTCAAGCTCCCATGTTGCTTCGCAAATGTTATGATTGGTCCACTATATTTTGACATAAGGAATCGTTCTCCTTCTTAGAATTTGATCCTTGTGGTCCACGATACGAACGGATTCTTCATCATATGACAGGTCTTCTTGGATAGGCAGTGACTCATACTCGAGCACATGACTGGGGACAGATATGAACTTCCTGAGCTGGGAGACGTGAAAAACGTTATGAATCTTGCACAAGGCCGGGGGCAAAACTACTCAATACGCCAAATTTTCAACTTTGTCTTAGATTTTGAATGGTCTAATGTATCTTGCACTTAATTTCTCACTTTTACCGGACTGCATTGCACCTTTAGTTGGGGACACTTTGAGGTATACATTTTCTCTCGATTGGAACTCTAAAGATCGTCTCTTTAAATTTGCTCAACTCCATTATCGGTCTTGAGTCACCTTCATTCGATCCCTCACTAGAGTTAGCTTTTCTACGGTAGTCTAGACAAGCTCGGATTCGGTGATAGCTTTCTTTCCTATTTTGTCCCAATATAATAGTGACTGACACTTTCTTCAATACAATGCCTCAAACAGTGCCATTCTAATACTGATGTGGTAGTTGTTGTTGTAGGAGAACTTAATCAGCATTAAAGAATCTTTCCAGCTACCTTCGAAATCCATAACGCATGCCAGAAACATATCTTCGAAAGTCTGTATCGTGCGTTCCGATTGTCCATCTGTTTGAGAATGATAGGCTGTGCTCAGACTCAACCGGTTACCCATTGCCTATTGGAAACTTTTTCAAAAGCGTGACGTGAACCAAGGATTCTGATCAGACACAATACTTATTGGAACTCTGTGATACCGGACAATACGATCCACGTAGACGTTTGCTAAGGTGTCCATAGAGGCCATCGGCGCCATCGGTAGAAAGTGAGCTGACTTGGTCAATCGATCTACAATCACCCAAATAGCATCATTTTCTTTCCTAGTTTTCTGTAATCTAACTATGAAATCCATATTTATATGTTCCTATTTTCGCTTCGGTATCTCCAATGGCTTAAGCAAACTGGCAGGTCGTTGATACTCTGTTTTGATTTGCTGGCACACTAAGCACTTGGATACCTATTATGCGATGTCTCTTTTCATCCCGCTCTACCAATACAACTACTTCAAATCTCGGTACATTTTAGTGCTCTCGGAATGGATTAAAAACTTGGAAGAATGAGCCTCTACCATAACTTCATTCATCAACTCGTCTTCCTTAGGCATTATCAATTGATTTTTCATCCATATATTGACATCCTCGTGCAGATGAAAGTCGGATGACTCTTCACCCGCAGCCCTTTTCTTGAACTTCACAAAATCTTCATTTCTATCTTAAGTTTCTTTAGTTCTTGCTACTAGTATCGGTTAAACAATTAGAGCTGCTAGTACATTTTGAGTGGATTCCACTACCTCCAAATTCAATTCCTCCATTTCTCGTACTAACATTGTCGCCATTATTCCCGTACTCTTCCGACTCAAAGCGTCTGCTATTTTGTTGGGCTTTCCCAGGTGATATCTGATGATGAGATCGTAATCTTTTAATAACTCGAGCCACTTTCTTTGCTGCATGTTGAGCTCTTTTTGAGTGAATAGGTACTTCAAACTCTTGTGATCAGTGAAGATTTCACATCACTTCCCATACAAGTAGTACTTCTAAATCTTCAAAGCGAAAACTACTACTACTAGCTCCAAGTCATATACTGGGTAATTTTGCTCATAAGGCTTCAATTGACGTGATGCATAGACTATCACCCGATCATTCTGCATCAATATGCACCTTAACCCGTTTTTCGAAATATCACTGTAAATGACGAACTTGCCAAGCTCCGATGGTAGTGCAAGAACCGGAGTCGACACCAACTTGTTCTTCAATTCTTGGAAACTTTCCTTGCACTTTGGAGTCCATTCGAACTTTACACGTTTCTGGATCAAACGGGTCAATGATATTGTCATAGAAGAAAATCCTTCCACGGACTTTCGGTAGTAACCCGCCAAACTCAAGAAACTCTGAACTTCCGCCATATTAGTTGGTCGGGGCAAGTCTACAATGCTTCGATCTTCTTAGGATCCACTGAAACTCTATTCTCTGAGATCACGTGCTCCAAGAAAGAGACACTCTTGAGTTAAAACTCACACTTGTTTAGCTTTGCATACAACTGCTCACGCCTTAGAATTTGCAAGGCCTCTCTTAAATAGTTCTCGTGGTCTACCTTATTTGGAGAGTACACCAAGATATCATCTATGAACACCATTATAAACTTATCTAACTGCTCTTTAAATATCCTGTTCATCAAATCCATGAAAGCAGCAGGAGCATTTGTTAGCCCGAAAGGCATAACGAGAAACTCATAATGCCCGTACCTAGTTCGGAAGGCGCTCTTATGAATGTCCTCCAGCTTAATTCTCAACTAGTGGTATCCTGAGTAAAGATCAATCTTAGAAAACACTCTAACCCCCTTCAATTGATCAAATAAATTATCGATTTGAGGCAGTGGATACTTGTTCTTTACTGTGATCTTATTGAGTTTCCGATAGTCAATGCAAAACCGCACACTACTATCTTTCTTCGTCACGAACAAGATCGGAGCACCCCAAGGTGACACACTCAGTCGAATCAATTTCTTATCCAACAACTCTTGGAGTTGAACTTTAAACTCTCTCAACTCTGCTGCAACCATACGGTATAGAGCCTTGGAAATGGGTTCTGCCCCGAACACCAAATTGATTTCAAAATTAATTTTTCGCTTTGGTGGCAACCCTGATAACTCTTCTAGAAATACTTTTGGAAATTCGCTTACCAAAGGAATATCTTCTAATTTCACCTCCACCTTCTTGTCGGTATCCACCACATACGCCAAGAAGCAATCACATCCCTTCCTAATAACTTTGAAGGGTTGGAGAGCAGACAAAATAAGTAAAGTTTTCTCCTTTTCGGGTTTTCGAGCACACCCTTAGAAAGTAAAGAGAGGAGTGTTGGGAATATGGAAATCTACCATCTTTCCTTGACAATTTACATAGGCATAGTTAGCTGACAACTAATCCATGCATAATATTACGTCGAATCCTCCCATGTTCAATTGTACTAGATCAACCATAAAATCTCGTCCCCCAAATCTAACACATATGCATTATATACAAAGTTCGATATCAAAACTTTTCCTTCCGGTGTTTCTACCCTATAAGGTTTATCTAACATGTATGGTGTAATATTCAACAAAAGGGCAAATTTCTTGGAAACAAAAGAATGGCAGGCTCCATAATCGAATAAATTAAAGGCTAGGAGGGAGTTAACCGTCACTATACTTGTCACCACATCCTCCGATCCCTTAGCCTCAGACGGAATCAATGCATACACCTTTGAGTTTGCTGGCGTACGGTTGATGTTGCTACTGGTCAGCGTCCCTTACTTGTTACCGTCTTCAACTGGTTTATGACTGGCTTGACTTGTCATGGAATGAACTTGATTGGAGTTACCTTGACTGGCGTTAGAATTGGCTTGGCTCGCAGTTGCTTGCTTCGGGTTTGGGCAATTACTCACTCGATACTCGAACTGCCCACATCCGAAGTAGGCCCCAAATTTCCACCTGCACTCCTTGGAGTGCACTCGAAAACAGACTTCACACAGCTTTACCATTCCTGAAAAACTACGCTTCATTGGTGGCATGGTAGTAGAGACACCTAATTGAGAACCCGTGAGCTTGGATGAAGCCCCTGGGTGAGGTGGCCTCGCCACTTGAAAAGTTTGTCATCTACCCGAATGAGGTCCTTGAGCAAAGAATGATTTGGGTCGTTATCATCTCGCCTTCGCATCTTTTTGCCTTATATTTTGTTCTGCGTCCAAGCTGGTCTCGTACATTTGGTCGCACGATTGGTAAAAATTCTCGAAAATCTTGGATTGAATCTTCATGTTCAACTCCCCTTTAAAAGAAACCATTTTCGTGGTCTCATCCACCATCACTGAAGGGTTGAAACGTCCCAACGAAAGAAAGGTTGAATAGTATTCAGCTACAGCCATTGATCCTTACTTCAACTCATTAAACTATTGAATCTTCTAGATATAAATGGCCAATGAAAAATATTGTTAGGGAAAGACCCTTTTGAGATCTTCCCAATCAATTTACGGCCCGTAGAGGCCAGGGTCAGGGACATACCATCCTAGCATTTCTCCGCTTCACCCACAAGGAAAGATGTCACCACTTGGGGTCGAACATAGTTCGGTACTTGCATCGTTCGGAACTTCTTTTCGATTTGGGAGAACCATCTTTTCGCTACGTTTGGATTCGGACCCCTATTGAAGATGGGGACGTTCACCTTACTCAACTCTTTGAAGTGGTAGTGAATGCTACCTCGATCTTCTTCTTGGCTCGCCCAAGTTCCTCCGTGTTGTTGTTGGTATTGTTGAAATCCATGAAGAAACTGATAGGCGACCGCTAGGGTCGTGAGATCTAGTTGGGGTAGTAGAGGAGGATATACGTTTCTTGGTCATGAGAGAGGAGTCACGTGAGAAGTTTCCTCTTCCCGAGATCTTTGGGAAGTTTGGCGGTCATCCGCCATGAAACTCTCGATTGGAATGTTTAAGTCTTCTTTTTCTTCGCCCTCTTCTCCATCAAGGCCTAGATCTTCTACTGATGGCTCGGTGTAATTCGCTACTCACTTGTCACTTCCATCGCCAATAGTTTCTAATTTTTGCTTTCTTCGTGGTGGCATTCTGCATAACGCCCTAGTTAGAAACACCTCAACCCCAATAGCTATCTAACACTAATGCAATTAAAATCAATACCCAAAAGTAAGCATTTACTAAATCATCTCTAAGCATTCTGATGCGGGTGGATTAAGTCTATAATATATGCAATAAATCCTTCAAATTTCACTCACAAACAAGTAATAAATATAACCTAATACCCCAATACTGCAAATGTACAGGTCAAAACGAGTATAAGAATATTAGGGTTGATCCCACAGAGAAACTTCATATGGCAATTACCAAAGCTTTTAATTTGCTTTATTATCTAAACAATCGAACATCAAGTAGTAGGAAAAAAAATATAGAAGTAAATAAACTAAAGAAAATTCAATTATTTGTAAGATAACTAATGGAGAAAATTCACAAAATACATATAGTAGGGTTTAGAATCCACTAATTTTCACTTGCTATCAACATCTTGATTTATTAGGGATTGCAATTCTATATGTAATCAAAACTTATTTTCACAATGAATTGATATAAACTCACCTACTCACGTGATGAAGTTTTGTGAAATTCATGAATTGTGGTTTAAAACAATGTCAATCCACCTAAGAGTACAACTATTTTTATGTCATACTACAAAGGTTTCATATATCATATTTCCATTATTATGTTGCAAGTTTAGTTGTCAACTAACAACTAGGTAGTTTGTAATTGGTGATCAATTAACTACAAATGTTTAACCTTAATAGATGAACAAGCAAAATTAAGATATAGCAAGTTTAATTTCATTTAAGAAATATAATTTGTTTCATCTAACTCTAATACAAGTAATTAGCTTAGCATAGAATTCAAAACTTCAAAGAACAAAACACCAAAGTAAAAATTCATAACAAGTAGTAAATGAAAATATAAGGATAAAAATTGCTCATTTGGTGGATGAACAAGACTCCATAATTTCCATTTCCTCATTGAAGATGAATTGGTACAAGTAAAATCTCCAAGACTTTCTTTACAAGTATTGAATTTTCTACTACTACAAAAATATTTTTACTATACTACTCTATTTCTCCGCACATAACATCTCCTAACCTCACACATATCATCCCTTCCTAATATGTTAACCAAGGACCCCTATTTATAGAACATTGGGACTCAAGTCCTTGTTAAAAATTTCTTACAAATTTTGTCCTAAAAATGAAAATTCTAGGGTTTGAAAAGTCAAATATATTTGTGTAGAGAATTCTTCAAAATTCTAATATTCTCCAACTTGCAACGCAAGTTGTCTTCCAAATTTGTCTAGAATTCTCAAGAGATTTGTATTAGACTTAACAATTTTAAATTGACTCAAATTCTTACAAGTTGCTCTAAAATTATCTTGAACATCAAGTGTGAACATGTTACAAGTTGCTTCTCTAGAGAATTCCACCACCATTTGGGCATAGTTGGGCTAACTTGGGCTAATTTGAGCCTTTTGACATTTTGGGCCAAATTAGGCTTTTCAACATTTTGGGCCAAATTTGCAAGTTGGGCCAATTTGGGCCTTTCAACTTTTTGGTCTAGAAGATCTTGGCCCAAATTTGCGAGGATGATTCATGAATCCCATAGTTGATTTGTTGGTAAATTACGCTTCCAAATGTTGAACAAACAATCTCCAAGTTTTGTGATGTTTTTGATCCAATATTGAATCAACTCAAATTGAGATAAGTTGTGCTCTCATTGATCCAAATATCATAACACCTGCAAAATCACATAAATTTGTGCATTAAATTGCTCAAAATATAAATTTTGAATCAAAATCCATAATTTCTAAGGAAAAACCCTAGTTTGAGGAAAATAAGATTTCTGGAGTCAAATTCCTTCTAAATATATTAAAACACACTAAAAACTTATAATAAAGCATATATTAAAGTAGGTAATTTTTACACTTGTCACATTCAACCTGTTTCCACACCTAAGGTCGCACACAAGATCAAACCTAAACTCTAATACCACTAAAAATGTCAAGCCCCACGACCCGAGACGTGGCACCCGCCATGCTCTAAATGACGCTAGAACACGAAGCTAATCGATACAAAATAATAAACAATCAACCTTAGCCTAATACAAGAATAATGATGATTCAAAAGATTGTCATTTCATTCAGCAAGGTAAATCATCATCCATTACAATTCCATTGCCCCATAGCAAAAATAATTGGGGAGTACATATATAACTTAATCTATACTAAAATATGGCTATACACCAATGAACAAAATAATCTCATCAAAGTCTATGCTAGTCTATAAACTATGAGGCCCAAAAGTTCTGTCAATCCTCCTCTACAAAATCATCTCTTGCAAAGTCAAAGAATGGGGTGAGTAATAATTCACCCAACAAGTAGTAAAGATCTCTTTGGGGCTCAAGATCGTTACACATACATATATATAGCTTATTAATACAAAATCATAGTTCATTATCGTTCACAAGGACATGTGGTCAATTCATAATCAAATACAATTCAAAATATAATCATAGATCAATTCATTGAGGGCTCAAGTAGTCAGTGGACAATGACCCTGGATATCCAGTTGTTAACTATGACTCGATTAACACGGTTTGAAACCAACTACCACTCGGTTGGTCCAATTCAAATCTAACTATTACCTAGTTAGTACGGTTCAAAGATTTTACTACAAACACCAAAGTTAAGGAACTAGTCCCGTCATAATCTATTTCACATACAAGAGCTCAATTCAATATTCATTTGTATAACAACTAAACCACATGTACCCATTTCATAGTAGAACACGAATATATCTAAACTCAAGCCCAATTATATGTAAACTAGCATTTAAAATATTAGGTTTAACAAACTACATTTTCCAAATACAAAGAGATTCAAATACTACTTACCTTGATCAAGTGCTAATTCAAATAGTCCGAGTAGTGGTAGTCACCTTCGTCGCCTATAATACACAAATAATACTCAATTATAGTCTAACTCTATCAATAGATCTTGTATAAAGCCTAATCCTAGACTTATACACATGAAACAAAACAAAACCTATCAAAAAGTGTGATTCGTGAGTGGACCAGGGTGATTCGCACTCGCAAATCACAAAGAGAACCCATGACTCCTTTCAGAAGGTTGAGCCACAGGTAAGCAGGAACGAGTTCCGGCCGTGGCTCGCATCCGTGGACCGATCCGCAGCGCGAATGACGCCACGGATTCAGTCAGGGACTTTGGGCAATCCAATCGTGGTTCCACCCGCGACGCAGATGGGGTCGCAGCTGGTAGCAGAAAAGGCCCAGAAATGACTTGCAACACCAAACACTCACATCCAACACTATTCATCTTCATCTAACTCGAACCAAATATCAAAACAACTCCAAAATGGCACAAAATGGCAATAATAAAGCATGTAAAGCTCCCAAGTACATACAATCTAATAACACAAGGCAAAATCATACTTAATCCCCTAAATCCCTACCCTTCTCCATCACACATTCACTATCAACTTCACATACACACGCACTACACAGGGCACCTAGTCATACAAGCATAAAGGAACCCAAATTCTCTCCTAGTCATGCCATAAATACCCACACTCGAAATTGCAAACCAAGGAAATAGGAAATTGAGAGGAATTACCTTGATTAGGAGAGGGATTAGTAGCCCCAAGATTTCCCCTAATTGATTCCCTTTAAAAATGAAGCTCTTCAACTCCTTTTTCAACCAAAATAGAGAAAAGGAAGAATTTTAGGAGAGAAAAAGAGAGTAAAAGGAATGAAGAAGACTAAGAAAGAACCCTAAGTCTTTTGGGGTTAAAAATCAATTTATCAAAATTGCACTCAAGTCCCTCAGAGAATTACATACTACATTCCTTTCCAAAGGTCTAAAAGACCAAAAGGCCCATGAATGTCCCTAGTATTACATAGTGAATTATAAGTAAGAAAAATGTCAAACCGAATATAAAATGAGGGATCATAAAAACTTTTCGAAGTACTTTTTTTTTTCAAAAGACCATTTAGATAGCCAAATAATGTTGAAATCATGCCAAAAGTGCTTCCAAAGTGTTTTGTTATTTTTACTAGTGGGAAGCCACACTCTGTGTGTATAAATTTAAAGAAAAATAATAAAGGGGAAAAAGAGAATAAAGTTATAAGTAAATAAAATGTATTAATGGTTTATTTTATTTGATATATTATATAATGAGGGTCAAACAGAAAATATAAAAGATGACATAAAATATAACAAAATATATGTTTGTGCGTGTGTCACACATTAGGGAATACCTGCAGCAGGAGTAATGCAAACTAGGCCAGTGATCATGCCCTGCATTGCACCAAGAACTGAAGGCTTCCCAAACGAAGAGGTGTCAAGAACCAGCCAAAGTGATCAAGCTCGAAGCTGTGCAAACATGAGTGTTCAGTATGGCCAACGAAGCAACAGTATTAGCGGCGTAAGGGCCTCCTCCGTTGAACCCAGTCTACCCCATCCATAGCAGGCCTCCACCGGCCAGCATTAGAAGTACGTTATTTGGAGGAGATCTTTCCCTATCCTTCGTAGCTCTCAGCCCCACCTAAATTTTGTTACAGACATGTCGTTTTAGGATGTGAGGAAACAATAAGATATTAACAAGTAAAAGCTTTTATTTCTCTCAATTCTTGTTTGTGTTTGTTGTCATTTATTATGTGGATTATTTGCTTAACACATTTGTCACTTCCAGTTTGCATTTCTCCATAAGATAGTATTTGTTTTGTGCGCGCGCGCGCATGTGTGTGTGTGTGTTTTTTTTGGCCCAGGGTGCTGTTTCTCAATTGGTATTGACAGGCTATTATAATATAGAACTCTCTCTGTCTAAAACTCAAAAAATATATAGGAACCATAAAATAATATTCAAAATAATCACTGGCTGAGTTGAGGGGTCTTCAATCAACTCAAGGCGTACACAAGCACAAATTATAGATTTTGTGAAATTTTACAACTGAAACCGAAATAATAGCTCATAGATATTGGGTTGATTGAAGAGAACTAAAATATAAAACATTACAAGTCGATCCATATAATTGATTGTCTAGTCACTTATAAGACTTATAAGGTTCAATACTTAATGGATGAAGTTATTTAGGTAACAAAGTGAGATTATTTCATCACAACAAACGAGATGGATGGTATGCCTTAAAGAATCAAGAAAATGTTATAAAGTACATAAATATATTGGATTATTATTTTTTGACATTTAAAGTGTTTACTATTATTTTGAGACTTTGCAATTGGTGGCTATTTTGGGATAATTAAAACTTACACGTTATTTTTCAAATTTGCTTCCACTGATAATCGTTTGCACAAGTGAGTAATTTCTAATGTACATTTCTTTTTGAGGTACAAAGAATTCTAATTCGTATATTTTGTATAACTATTAGTCCCAACTAAAAGTATATCCAGCTTGACGGTCATATAACGTTAAAATTAAGGTAATTAACATCCAATCTCAAATGAAGTAACTTGGCAAAAATAGAAGAAATCTATTTATGTGTTTACTTATTTTTTGAAGTAAGTAGAATTTAAATGTTCGCAAATAAAACTCAGTTATGTAAAGTGCCACAAATCTGATACGCTGAGGTAACAGAGTAAAATTAATCCAACAGAAGCATTTAAAACAAGCATACCCGTTTGTTTCTGGCCATGAATGAAGCTATTGAAGCTCAGGCAAACAACACAGATGCTCAGATACAAAATAATTGGTAATAGCAGTGATTTTTCATTTTGTTGTGATTTTTGGTACCACATTGGACTTTTTAGTATCGAGCTTTCAGAAGATCTCGTTTCTTATCTTGCTTCTTGTGAGTTTGATCCTGATGCAAAATGCATCATACATAATGATCTGATATGAAATGCTGGCAGAAGGACTGCAGAGGTCAAGAAATTGATGTTGGCCACACCAACAAATTTTGCGCTTGAAAAAGAACTACTTTTGTACCTGTTATGCATAGGCCAAATCAGATGAATTGGATGGCTAGTGCCTGAGGTTCTTTCATTGTCAAATCAGCCTTGAAAGCTTAACAAGGATCGGACCAAAAAGTCAGAGGTGGAAAATGGTTTTGGGAAAAGATCTACTCCTAGATACACTTGTCCTGTGGCTTGTTTGTATGAGAAGTCTAATTTACAATGATAGATTGAAGAGCTGGCGATTAAGAAATTCCAGTTGTAGTTGTGTTCTGTGTTAGCATTAGCTGGCAAAAGATACAAAAGTTTATGCAATTTATAGAGGCGGGTACTTGGCAAGAGACTTGGAATGGTATTGCAAGCATTGTTTAGTAGCCAATTTTGTCAGTAGAGTACAAAATGACTGCATATGTAATACAGAGGGCGAGAAAGAAATAGATTATTTTCCTATCTAGATTAGCGACTATAGTAGGAGTGGTGGATGCAGTTGTAAAGAATGTGTTTCATTGTTGTGATGAGAGTTGGCAATGGAGTGGAGAGATCTCAAACAAATGTGCTTTATGCTTCAAAATTCTAGCTTATTGAGGAAACCTGGAATCTATAGGTCCCAGATTTCAGTCATTAAGGGATAGGTGGAGTCTTAAAATTAAAAAAAAAAAACTTCAATGGAAAAATAAGAAACAAAGTTTCAAAATCTTACTAATATTTTTTGTAGGTATCAGATAGAGTTAGTGCGTCTTGCTTACTTCATGATAAATTCCTTCGTTTATTTACACCATTGGTGATGCTTATAATAGTCTTTGCAGATCATATAAATGGATAAAAATGCTGCTCATTCCATGGTGTCAAACTTACCCAATGAGCTGCAGTAAATCCAGCAACACCAGATGAAAGATGAATGACATATCCTCCAACAAAATCAATCACTCCAAGCTTAGACAGCCATCCATTGGGGTTCCAAATGCTATATGCTCCAATGGTGTAAGCAAATGTATGCCAACAAGGCACAAATAACATCCATGCAAGAAAATTCATTCTTCCCAAAAGTGCTCCACCAATCAAAATTGGAGTTATTGATGCAAAAACAAACTGAAAGAACACCATTGTTGCTGTTGGAAAGTACCCTAAATATGCCTGTCCAAGAAGAAACTTTTCGTCCAATGCAACCGACGGTTTTCCCTAGAATTCTACCGGCTTATCACCAAATGACATGTGATAACCCTAGCCAACCCAACAGATTAGAACAGCTGTAAATGCCATTAGGGCTGAATTTATAGCCCATTTCTTCTTTGCCATTCCACCATAAAGGATGACTAGCCCTGGCACACTTTGTAGGCCAACTAGTGTGGCTGCTGTCAGTTGCCATGCATTGTCTCCTTTGTTCATCCAATCTGGCTACCCTCATCTGGTAGCAGGTTTTTTGGAAAATCGATAGTATTCATGAATAGAGTGAAAAGATTGGGTGATTTTAGTTCAACCAAATTGTAAATTTGAAAGGTTACAATATGTGGGCTAGAGAGAACTAATGCTCATATGCTTATGAAATATTTTAGAGGCAAAATTAGTAATAACTGGGTGATAATGATTGAAATGGACACCTTGCAAGTTAGATGTGTGCTTATTGAGCATTCTTGTGCTTCTGACTAGTTCAACGATTTTAGGGAAATTAGCAATTTTGTCCTTGAACTTTAGCTTTAGTGTCACTTTACTCCTTGATATCAAATGTGCGATATGAGATTTTGAAGTTACGATTTGATGACGCTTCTTGTTTAAAGCCAAATTGAGCTGTTAGTGAAAATAGATGCAAATCACGTTTGCTCTTATCAGTCTTTGAAGATGTTAATTGTAGAAGAAAAAAATCCTTTATTTTTTTAGGTGAGGTATTTGAGCACTTTATTGAATATGCACCAGAGCAAAAGCCACAAAAAAAAAAAAAAAGAACAATATTACCCAATCCATATATATTACAATTTTCAACTATCAAGCCAACTATCAAAACTATTTCTTTCTACCAAAGTAAGAGAAAAATCATCTCATGCCCACATACTGGCTACATGGCTTGTAATTTTGATTTATGTTAATTTGTTTTTCCCATTTTCTTCTTTTCCTTTTTTTTTTTTTGGTGGTAATATTCAAAATATATACTATTTCATTCTTAGGTACAACATTGATAGTTTCGGTCTTACTTTGGCATGAGAGAGTTGTTTATTTTCTACAAATACAAATGTAGAATTGTAGAATGCTTGACAAACACATGGATTTTAACTTTAAACAACTCAATTGACTCTTACTATAATCTAATATGTGACATTTGAAACATCAAGGACTTATAAATTGACATTAATTATAAATACATACAATTTAAGGATTAAGTCTGCAAATTTCCCATATTTCAATTCAACAAACTCTACTTTTTGCATGCCATGCTGATGGATGACAAATGGAAAACGCGGGCTGCTAATGTAGTGGCAATGCCGTTTTCGAAATTCATGCATCTAAAATCCGTACCCGGTTGCCTGCCTAGTTGCCGACGTTTTGGCCTGTATTAGATTGGAATTTCTCCTTGTGAAGATGAACGATCGGTTTCATGAAAGATACTGAAAGTTCCATTAGAACTTCTCTTTTATTGCTGTAATCAACTCGGAACAAATTGACAGCCGAACCTAATTTAGCGATAAGGGTAAGCATATCATAGAAAAAACAACACAAGAAAGGACAAACAGAAAAGTGTGGAAAAAAGAATGTAATTGATGCTGTCAAGGCATCTCACATGGAAGCCTTTCTAGGATTTGGTCAATGATTTGTTAGGTAACTTCTATGGGTATGCATGTAAATTAGCCATAAGAGGTGTTAAATAAATGACAAATTATGTTAAGTACATACTGTGATTTTATGTGTTTAATAATAGTTAGATCCAATTAATGGAATGTTCTATAACTAGTAATATTCTGCATATCGAATCAGACAATAGTTTAAATGATTGTACTCATTTTAATTTGTAACATTGGTTGGAATTTTTTTTGGTAAAAAGACTTGCTTAGTTTATTTAACCAATAATTGATTCACTGTGTAATATTGCATAAAGGATTTTCGGCATCCAAGTGTCCGGGGTTCATGTAGCCAAATAAACAAAAGAAAAAAAAGATATTGGCTATATCTTATCAGTCATTGAAGATGCCAACAAATAATTTCCAAGAAACCATTCTGTATTGAAGTTGCTTTCCCACAAAGTGGAAAAGACGGGTCGATCTTTTACTTAAAATTTCCAAAACGATTTGTTCCAAAAGGAAAATACTTTCCAGTTTGCAACTACTTTGCAAATTCCCCATAAAAAAAGTTCAGTGCAACACTCTATGACGTTGAATGGGTTGTTAAAGCTTATTAAGTTTCTGGGATAGTTTGAATCAAGATTGAGATGTGGTGAATACTGGGTCGAGCGGTTAAAGTTCTACGAAACTCCATCCCAATGGTCAGGGATTTGATTCCTACCAGTATGAGTTTGCAAATATTATCACATCTTGACAGGGTAGCATACAAGCACAGCACGGGAGCTCCCAGTCTAATTATCCCTTAAGATCCCTTCTTGTAATAGAATAGGAAATTCAAAAGAAAAAAAAAAAACTCAGCAACAATTTTTGAACAGTCATAACATTCCCTTACGGAGAAATTTGGCTATGCCCAGTTTCACGGCCTAATTGCGTTGTTTATGCTAATTCCCGGCCCTTTTGGTTTTTGCGTTTTTTCTTTCTTTTTTTATTTTCAGTACTTTCCTTAGGTTGTTAGGGTTTGTTTTGACTATAAATATTATTTTAAGGATTAGTTGCACATTATTGAATATTAATATTCAAGTTTATATATTGAAGTTTATGGAACTTTTGTCTTGAGTGTGCTCAATTTTTCTCCCAATTTTTCTTTTGAAAATTTGTTAAAAAAAATCATGGTTTAATCTCAAAATTCCCTCTTGTAATGTTAGATAAGTACCAAATTACCCCCTATGTTTAGAAAATATACAAATTGCCCCTACTTTAGTAACAAATTACCCCCTCATGTACACTCCACCTTTATAAGGACAAATTTGCCCTCATAATGTTTTAATATTGTGATTTTTGTTGAAGTTTTATATAGAAACAAAACAAAGTTACTATTCTAGGCCAATATTGTTGTTGCACTCTCATATAAAAAACCAAAATCATGACTCCAAAATTGCAAAAAATTTCATCACAAACTATTCCTCTTATTTGTATTCAAGTTGGAAAAAAGTATAAAAAAGACATGAATAATTTGTTTTTGCCATGATGTATAATGAGTAGCTTGCAAATATAAATTTGTAATTTTCTCTAATATATTCAAAATAGAGTATGAAGAAATGCTGGTATCATTTATGCTAGTGAAAATAATAAAAAATATAGCAATTACAAATATGTAATTCTAACCAAAACAACATAAGACCAACTTCATCTAATAACATAAACATGTGTGTGTGTGTGTGTGTAAAATTGTAATTCATGTGTTTGAGAATTTTTTCTCCTTTATTATTTTGTTTTACCCACTCATGGATAAATATTTTAGGTTTTAGTATAAAAAAAAGAAAATTGCCAAAGCATTGTGTATAGAAGGGCACAAATGTCTTTTATTAATCAAAGGGGGTAATTTGTGTATTTTCTAAATACAGATAGTAATTTGCTACTGATACAACATTACAGGGGCATTTTGTGATTTAGCCAAAAATCAAATGCCTTTTTCTTTCTTATCTGTCAAAGCTACCAATCGACAAAGTCAAGCGAGACTATAAAAACTGACTAAAGCCTGTAACTCTAAAAGTCTTCCAAAAAGACGATCATGACAAATGATGATTTTACATAAATTCAGTTGCTTGGGCATTAAGTAATGAATCTGCTTTCAATTTTAGATAATTGATATTGCAATTAAGAAAGTAGAAGGACGCTGAAGTGGAATATTACTCTAATATGCCTGGTATTGTAGTCATGCATACGAAAGCTTCGTAATAGATAAGCATGATGGAAACTTTTACGTGAATATTCTTTAGAGAAAATTATTTTTGTCCATTCTTATTGAAGACTTCTGAGTAGCTTGCATTTGATGATGTAACGCTGCATATATGGTTATAAATAAACTTCTGCCTTTTCAAAGAAACTTCTACCACAAATATTAGTTCGGATCCTTAATGCAGGTAGCAAACTCCTTATTGGTGGCATTAGACTTGACACTGAGAAAGTGACATTAAAGATCTGAATTGCACAAATATTATTTGACACATTCCATTTATAAAACCAACTTCAAAATTGAATTTGGGTATATAGCAATGCATTATTTATAGATATAAATAAACTTCCGCCACAAATATCTGTTTAAGGTATTTTAATTTTTAAAAACCAAATTCTTTATTCATGTTTGAGATTTGGATAATAGTTATTTTTACCGCCTTGTCCCACTTGTTAATTTTTTCGGACAAAACAACCTATTTCATATTCAGATGTTTACATGACATTTTGCCAAAATGATTGTATCATATTTTTAGTTCTATTAGAAAGTACAATAGAAAATTTTAAAATTCTCAAAAATATTTAAAATTATGTACGACTAGAATTTTAAAAAATAACAAGTTTAACCTAATTTCAAAAAGATAAATAATTCTGGGATTAAAGAAGTATTTGAAAGCTATGAATCATCTCGAAATGCTCTCTCTCTCTCTCTCTCTCTCTCTCTCTCTCTCTCTCTCTCTCTCTCTCTCTCTCTCTCTCTCTATGTGTATCTACGTATGTACGTACATACACACAAGTGAGTGTATATATGTTTCTATGTGTACGCGTGTGATGTGCATGTAGCTGATATTTATTTAAGTTTGTCTTATATTAATATTTAGTAAATGTTATTGATCATACAAGAATTCCATGTTTCCTTGTATCAGATTCTTATTATTTGACTTGATACAAATATTAAAGATTGAGAAACGTACTGACAGCTATCTGCCTAAGCAAAATTAAAAAGTTGACAACTGTCTTCTTTTCTTAATAAAGTATTTGACGGAAAGCAAATTAATAAAAAGGGACAGCCAAAAAAAAGTATTTAACTGGACTTATGAGCTAGATTAAAAGGTATCTAAATAATATAAGTATTATGTTTTTTTAAATCGGGACACGAAGAATGGTTAAAAATGCAGTGTGCAACGGTGGTTTCGCCTTAAATTCTCTTCAATGATTAAAAGGTATCTAAATAATATAAGTATACGTTATTAAATTATATTCAAGTAAACTAAACAAAACATTTTCTTGGTAGTTTCGCCTTAAATTCTCTTCAATGGTGGAAGTCACATAAGTCTTTTCAGTCTCCTCACTCAAGGACATTTATATTTAAAAAAAAAAAAAACTGGAGGATTTAAGATGAAGATTTATGTGGAATTCTAATGCTTATCCTAGTGATAAAGAAAATTTGCATCTGGAATGCAAGAAATATCAATCAAAATACTCGGATAAAATCGATGTCAAGACCTAAGCAACAAAGACTTGAAGCAGTCAATCAATCGCACAAATGAATACGTGCATGACTTAGTTCTCCACTTTACTTGTGAAAATGGATGTTTTACATGTGTGTGGAAATTGGAATCACACTTGCAAATATATCAAACAAAATTTAAAGGGTATAATATTATTTAGCTCAGCTTATTATTAATCAGGAGATTCAAGGCCTTCAGGCCACTAAATATTGATAGTAAATAAGGCCAGATTCTCTTATTCAAATTAATATTTATAATATATACTAAATTATTTTGGTGAATTTTAGTCAAAGGATAAATTGCAGAATTGGGAAGTGATCAACTTTTCAGAAATTAATAATTTGAAGATCAAAATGAAGTTGTCCATTTTTCCCCCAATCTTTTATTAGCAAATGATTTAAAAGTAAGTGCAAAATATGCTCAGTACTCCCCAGCTTTATTGTCAATCTAAAGTTTCATAATTTGATCAATTAAAATGTTTTTCGCCTAATGGTAAGACGTTAGATATACTTATTGGAAAATATTGGAAAGTAATCATCCGTTTTCCTCAACTTCAGTACACAACTATGTAATGTTGTGGATAGACAAATCTTAGTATGTCCCTTGACATTGATTGGAAATATAATAGCAATATTACAGACTGTAACTTCTAATCAAATTACATTACAATCACCACCAAACAACTATACAAAATAAAACATATCCCTCCTAATTAGCCTAAGTTTTAGTAAAAAACTAACACTCATACAAAGGCGGAAACATGCATCTGTAATATAGATATCTGTGATGCTACTATTATCCTCTATAAGAATTTAGTTAGGAATTTTTTTTAAATAATGTTAAATTGTGTAGTTCCTTGTGATTTTCGGGAAAACTATATGACCCTTTTATAGTTCAAAAACCTATACATCACCTCTGACCAATTTCATATGTTTAAACTATAAGGGGAAATGTGGTTCATCCAAAAATTGCAAGGGAGTAAAATGGATATTTTACCCGTAGACGTAACAGAAGGCAATTTCCGCCTATTTAATGCTTTAACTCAAAACACAATGGAATAATGTATAGCTTTTTTAACCATAAGTAGGTCATGTGATATTTTTTTGAAAACCACAGAGGTATTGGGTAATTTACCCTATATTTTATGCAATTTCAAGAATGGCACAAAATTCTGAAGATACTGGAAACGAGCAATTTCTCGCTAAGACCACGGTTTACTTGTTCGTCATTTCACAGATTATTCAGTCATCGATATCCATAACCATAACGCAGTTGACAAGCTTGACTATATATATATGTAGCTTCCGATTTGCCAATGTCATCCAGATGATGCAATATGAACTAAAAATGACAAGAAATAAGCCTACATTAAATTCGAGAAAATGATTATAGTTCACTGATGTCATATGATGATGCTACATAAGAATTGTCTATGCCGAAAATGAGACAAGATAAACCTATAATAATTTCGAAGAAATTCATTAAAGCATTTCAGTTGCATTACAAATAAAAATTCATTAAAGCATTTCAAGTTACATTAATCAAAAAAGAATATCTATTTTCAGTTGAGGAATGTGTGCAGAGCAATGTCCAGTTTTCTTCAATTATTTAGAAAGTTGATTCAAGATTTAAATTTTTAGCGAAGGATCAAGTGGAACTAAGGATGGAAGCATGAGAATCCAATTCATGGTCGTCATTTGAGGACTCACTTACATTTGATTATACGTGCAAGGGTTGATATAGAGGGATAGATGAGGGAAATCACCATGGAAGAATTTAAAAAATTATGCCATTTTCCCATGAAAATTTTGAAAATCTCAATTATGTCCTCCTATAAACTGGATTTGCCCTTCAAAATTCTATATAAATAACTTCAAAATTTGATTGACCATCACATTGGGAAAGGAAACTGTTTTCATATTTTCCTTTTGTTCAATTTATAAGCAGACAATATACGCCGTTCAAGCAGGAAGATTTTTATAAAAAGCAAAAGGAAAAAGAGAAAAGGAAAAGTAAATGGAATACGACGGTTTCTATTTATTTTCATTGAATTTGTTCTCCTCTTTTGCATTTGTTTAGTACATGATATAGGCTGGAAAGACCACAATCGATCTGGAGAAAGAAGAAAAAACAATGGCACCCAAAACGTGTGCTGCGTGTCAATGGGCTCTTTCTTCCCTCACTTTTCTATTTTCTTGTTATAACCAATCATCTCCAGGTTTTCCAAAAATGACGTAAAACTAAGTGTCAATTATGACGTGGTCCGTCATGCGATGACCCCTCTTTATGTGCCCAGTGAGAGCTACAAACACTTCTACCTGTAAAGTATTAAGTGTGTGTTCTCAATTACTTTTTCGTACCTGTTTTTAGTTTCTAATTTCGAAAAAAATATATGTTTTGCGATGTTCTCAACTATTTTTTTTAACCTACTTTTGATTTTTTTTTAAATTTATTGTTATAAAAATTAAAATCTGTTGAGAACTACCCTAATTTATTTTGGCAATATTAGAGTGGTTAGTCTACATTAAAAACTTACTTTTGTGATTGACTGTGTTATATGTGACTTAGGGCAAATTTCTTGGATTATTGTTATTTTAAAAAAAGTCCCCATCTTGGGGTCTCTCTTTTTTTTTTTAACTTCTAGGTTTATAGTCGCCGCACAGGAGTGTGCGGCGACTGCTTTTTTTTTTTTTCCACACGTGCAGGTGTACAAGTGTGTGTCAAGAGGGCTTTTGTGCAATTTTTGAGCAATTGTGAGAGTCACCGCACAAAGCTTGTGCGGTGACTCTCACAATTGTCCAAAAATTCATTCTGAATTTTTTTTTAGTTGGGGGGGGGGGGTGGGCATTTGTGCAATTTTGGAGCAATTGTGAGAGTCACCGCACAAAGCTTGTACGGTGATTGTTACAATTGCCCAAAAATTCAAAAATTCATTCTGAATTTTTTTTTTTTAGTTGTGGGGGGGCTTTTGTGCAATTTTTGGACAATTGTGAGAGTAAAAAAAAAAAAAATTCAGCTATGCAATTTATTGGCAATTGTGAGAGTTACTGCACAAAGCTTTGTGCGGTGACTCTCACAATTGTCAATAAATTGCATAGCTGATTTTTTTTTTTTTAGTTGAGGGGGGCTTTTGTGCAATTTTTGGGCAATGGTGAGAGTCACCACACAAGCTTTGTGCAGTGACTCTCACAATTGGCCACTTATTGCACAAAAGCTCCATTATGCTCCTTGAATTTTTTTTTTTTTTGGTAGTTTAGGGGGGAATTTTTTTTTTTTTGGTAGTTTAGGGGGGCTTTTGTGCGGTAATTATCATTCAATGAAAGCCCCCCTAAACACTTACATATGTTGTCTAAATAAAAATATCACATATATGTAAATCAAACTTGTCGCACCTGTACAGTTACCTAACATCTTGAACGTATCATCTAATACATTTGTGTATTTTCCATCTTGTCCTGAGGTATATTACGTGAAATAATATGTTCCATTGCCTATTGGTATTCTATGAAGATGGACGTATCATCATCCCTCTTCAGCAAAACATGTTAAAATGAAAGTACGAGGAACAAATTTGGGGATGCCTACCGAAGTCTAGAGGCTAAATGTGTTTAGCTAGAATATAAAATTAAGGATAAATTAAAATCAGTCTATACTTGACAAGTTTTCTAAAAAGATGTAATTCTCCTTTAGGAATTTCACAAGGAAGCTAAAAGATAACCCCAAGAAAGGTATTAACAAACTGACAATTTAAAGGTAAATAATGGGCCAAGGCACTTGCTTCCCATAGGCTAGACATAGGATCGTGCAACTTGCTATGTAATAATATAGGAATCCAACCCCACAATTTAAAGCCAACCGCAACCAGTGTGCTGGCCCTCCTTCAGTGTCGCTTTCTTCATGCACGCAGGGGGCTGGCTGCTTACTGCTTCTCGACTTTATCATTCACGTAGAATCTGAAAATGGCCCCCTAAACTATAAAAAAAAAAATCCGAAGAGCATAATCGAGCTTTTGTGCAATAAGTTGCAATTGTGAGAGTCACCGCACAAAGCTTGTGCGGTGACTCTCATAATTGCCCAAAAATTGCACAAAAGCCCTCCCTCAACTAAAAATAAAGAAATTTCAGAATGCAATTTATTGGCAATTGTGAGAGTCACTACACAAAGCTTGTGCGGTGACTCTCACAATTGCCCACAAATTGCACAAAAGCCCCCCTCAACTAAAAAAAAATTTAGAATGTAATAAAATTGCACAAAAACCCCCCCTCAACTAAAAAAAAAATCAGAATGTAATAATTTATTGGCAATTGTGAGAGTCACTGCACAAAGCTTGTGCGGTGACTCTCACAATTGTCCACAAATTGCACAAAAGCCCCCCTCAACTAAAAAAAAAATTCAGAATGCAATTTATTGGCAATTGTGAGAGTCACTGTACAAAGCTTGTGCGGTGACTCTCACAATTGCCCAAAAATTGCAAAAAGCCCCCCCTCAACTAAAAAAAAAAAATTTTCAGAATGAATTTTTGGGCAATTGTGAGAGTCACTGCACAAGCTTTGTGCGGTGACTCTCACAATTGCCTAAAAATTGCACAAAAGCCCCCCCTCAACTGAAAAAAAAAATTAGAATGATTTTTGGGCAATTGTGAGAGTCACCGCACAAGCTTTGTACGGTGATTGTCACAATTGCCCAAAAATTACACAAAAGCCCTCTTGACACACACCTGCACACTTGCACACGTGAAAAAAAATTTAAGCAGTCGCTGCACACAAAACCTAGAAGTAAAAAAAAAAAATTTCCAAAATGGGGACTTTTTTTTTAAAATAACAATAATCCAAGAAATTTGCCATGACTTAGCCACAGTGTTTTTTTCAAAACTAGACTAGATCGGCAAGTTTGACCGGTTGAATTGCAAACTGGCCAATTCTATCGATCTGGTCTTATATAAAAAACCCGATCGAATCATTGAATCGACTATTTAGACTGGGCAAACCATTAAACCAGTCCCTCTTCTAATTCACTAACCGGTCTAGTTTTTGAAAACACTACCTAGCAGCAAACAATAGAAAAAGACATGATTTTGGCTAGCCCTAATATTTTGGAACGTGGACTATTTAGTCCCTCGAATTTTGCAAATTATAAAGCCAAAACCTTATCTTCCCAGTTCAAACCAATTGAGAACATTGACAAGAATTGGCTTTACTCCAATGGGGAAAAAAGCTATATGAAATGTATGTCAACGTTAACTCTTAGCATTAGGGACACATATTCTACGTGTAGTGCTCTGATCTTTCACCCCTCATTCCAATTGCAGTCGAGAAATGAAAATTAGGACATTGGCTAGATATTTGCGTAGTCTACTATTCATTTTTCTCGAAATCTGGTGATTAAACTCTCTGCATTCAATGTACAAATAAATAGCTCGTTATCTTCCTTGGATAAAATTGAAAAGTTAAATGAAAAACAAGCATAGAGAATCAATTTACTGATTCAACTTCGAAGACCAAGAACGTAAAAAGCCGTAAATCTAAGGAAGTTGTTGTAATTAGTTTATGTACTTTTTAATATAGACTTTCTTTTATACCTTTTCATCGTGAAACAATCCTTATTTCTATACCTCAGTAATTTGACAGACAGAGAAAAATGTGTTGGACGGTCGAGGTCTTGTGCTATACTATACGTGTTACACTTAATATTACACATACTCTTCTGGTAAAAATTTGTAAAGAGATTAACCTCTAATTGATTATGTATCACTATTAAAGAATGTAACATGAGACGTAACAGATTATCTTTTGACGTCCCAACCTCACTTGTCATAAGATGAATCACATTCCATATGCATGAGAACTCTTTCTCAGCATCCCCATGCTAAAATATAATACCTTCACACTATCTTGAATTTCTCCAATTTTTGCTTTTTCGCATATGTATGTATGTAGGTACAATTTATTCTCTTCTGAATTCTTATTTTTCAGGGAAAAAAAAGTGATTTTTCTCTTCAAATCCAATAAAGTGAATTATTTATAAAGATGATCTTTTATTAGCGCAATTGAGATATTATAAACAAGTATCTCTATCAAGATATGCATAATTAAAGACAAAAAATATATTTATAATAAATTAAACCTCTCCCCCCCCCCCTCCCCCGTGGGGCTCAAGGGAAGCTTTGTGATTTCTTCAAGGGATAAAAATGATGCATGATTAGAAAACATATAATTATGAGTTATCATTTAGTATTAACCATTAATTAAGTTGCAACAAACTAATGATGTTTCTAGGCACAAGATTTATTCTACATTCTCAAATTATTGCACGAGTGCTTTCCCCAATAATTTTGTCCCAAAGAAATGCTTAAAGCATAAAATGACAGGTCAACAAACATATTTCTGATTCTAGAAAACTAATACAAGGAATAGATCAATTAATTTATAACTAAGAAAAGAACGAGAAAAAATTATGTGTTGCCTGTTTATTTTTTATTTTCTCGACGAGTACCTAATTTACAATTGAAATTTCTGTCTCATTATATCACAATCCTGACAATGATGGAAGAGGAAGGGAAACTACAAGAAGGGAGATAATGAAAAGGTTCAAACTCCACATTAGGCGGCGCATTCTTACACGGACTGCCACCCATGAACTCAATAGTGAGATGTGAGTCACCCAGTTTTGGTGGATCTATGGGCAGTCCATTCAAAAAAACATCCCCAAGGCCATAGAAGAACTTTAATGACTCCATATGATTCCCGCGATAATTTTGTATATATCTAGCCTACAATCTTAATTTTGTACCCTGTTGTTTAAAAAGAAGTCACAAAAATTAAAGTGATATTTGATAATGTAAATTGAACGTTGCGAGAACACTCTGTGGCTCTATTCCAAACCACTATGCCTACAACTGAAATGTCTGGTGGACTCAATACTAAAAATTTTTCCGTGTATAATAAATGTTTTTCCTTGGGGGCCGTTCTAGGTTTCACTGTGTATAATAAATGTTATTTATTTATTCACCGTGTATAATTTATTTATTTATTTTTTTTACAAAAAAGGTCTATAGCGGATGTTTCCATGAATTTTCTGACTCAAATGCCAGAACAATCTGACGCATCGATCCCGAACAAAACTACTGAAGATAAGAATAAATTCCGGAGGCTTTTAAAAAGGAATTTTATACGATTCCATTCACCAGAATGAAGTTAATTTGATAAGAAAAAGATCGTGAAGTTCCAATGAAATTTCTCAATTGCAAGTTATAAAACAATGTTAAGACACCCTCATCTCCAACACAGCAACATCTCAAAAATTCCAGATTCGTTCTGTTTTATTTTTGTATTTGCAGTATTATCCCAAAGAATCTCTCACAATCACCCTTTCTACTCGTTCTTGCTCTTTGTCTGCCATGTATCCACTTTCGCCAAAGGAGAATCACGTCCGGAAGCGGCTGCGGATGGTCTTTCGTGCCATATATTTTGTAGTTTCCTTATCCAGGAAAGCAGTCAATACCAATGCCTTACTGCTTCCTTCAATACTGCACCGGAATCCCTCTTATGTTGCCATTGATGTAAGAGCCATCAACGATGAACACCTTGAAAGATCCTTTCTTGACATTGACAAGAAGGCACTCGCCGACTTGGTTAAAGAAAAAAACAGCAATATTCTTCATCAATATGGAGGAGTAAAAGAAATAGCAGCCATTCTCCAGTCGAATCCAAAGGCTGGCATTAGCAGTGATGAGGGTGGCATAAAGCAGAGACTTGAAGCATCTGGATCGAACAACTACAAGAAGCCCTCCGCTAAGAGTTTCCTAAGCTTTCTTGTCGAAGCTTTCAAAGATTCCATAATCATCATACTGCTTGTTTGTGCAGTTTTGTCCTTCACTTTTGAAATCAAACAACATGGCCTGAAGGAAGGATGGTACGTTAGAGCAAGCATAATTGTTGCTGTAATACTAGTTCTTGCGGTCTCTGCTATCAGCAACTTCAAACAAAGTAGGGAATTCGAGAAGCTTTCCAATGAGAGCAAATGATATAAAAGTTGAAGTATTCGGGGATGGGCGAAGACAACAAATTTCCATATTCAAAATTGTAGTGGGAGATATCGTATGTTTGAAAATTGGTGATCAAATTCCAGCAGATGCCTTGTTCTTGGATGGTTACTCTTTAAAAGTAGACAAGTCTAGCATGACAGGTGAAAGTGACCATGTAGAAATCCATGAGACAGACAACCCGTTTCTGCTCTCAGGTACAAAGGTCACTGATGGCTATGGTCGCATGATCATTAGATCTGTGGGAATAAACACAACATGGGGTGAGATGATGAGCTTAATAACTCATGACACAACCGAACAGACACCATTACAAAACCGGCTTAACAAGCTGACCTCCAGTATTGGGAAAGTTGGTTTGTTGGTAGCTTTGCTCATTTTGGTTGTGCTGTTGGTCCGTTACTTCACAGGAAACACCAAAGATCAAAGAGGGCAGAGGGAGTTCACCGCCAGACAGACTAATACCAATGATATCATGAATTCCATCATCCGCATCATTGCTGCAGCAGTTACAGTCCTTGTAGTGGCAATTCCAGAGGGCTTGCCTTTAACTGTAACTCTTACACTGGCTTACTCAATGAAAAGAATGATGGCGGATCATGCCATGCTGAGGAAGTTATCAGCCTGTGAGACAATGGACTCAGCAACTACCATCTGCACAGACAAAACCGGCACGCTAACCTTTAAATCAAATGCAGGTCACTGAATTTTGGTTAGGTACTGAGGCCATGAAGGGAATGGCGCCATCAGATATAGCTCCCGATGTTGAAGAATTGTTGCAAGGAAATATTGGCCTGAATAGTAGTGGTGATGTTCATATATCACCCTCTTCTCCAAATCCAGAAGTTACTGGTAGCCCAACGGAATCAGCAATTCTCAGGTGGGCTGTAAATGATATGAAAATGGATATTAACACGACAAAGGAAGGGTACCAGATTCTCCATGTTGAAGTTTTCAATTCAGTGAAGAAAAGAAGTGGGGTTCTAGTGAGGAAAATCATTCAGGGACATGTCACGTGCATTGGAAAGGCGCTGCTGAAATAATTCTGTCCATGTGTACAAGTTATTACTTGGAAAGTGGCACGCTTAAAGCTATAGATGATGAAGAGAGAAAAAAATTTGAAATGATAATTGACAATATGGCAAAAAAAGAGTCTACGCTGCATTGCTTTTGCCTGCAAAAGTATTACAGTACAAAGTGATGCGATTTCAAATAATTTTCCAGAAACTCAACTTACCCTGCTGGGAGTGGTGGGTTTAAAGGATCCATGTAGGCCAGAGGTAAAAGAAGCTCTAGAGTCATGCAGGAAAGCTGGAGTGAATGTAAAAGTAATTACTGGAGACAACATGTTTACAGCAAAATCAATAGCCGTAGAATGTGGAATTTTGAATGGAAATGAAAATTTGGATATTACAGTAGTGGAAGGAACGACGTTCAGAAATTACTCCCAGGAAGAAAGAATGGAGAAAATTGATAAGATCCTTCTCATGGCAAGATCATCTCCTTATGACAAGCTATTGATGGTGCAATGTTTGAAGCAGAAAGGTCACGTGGTAGCAGTAACTGGTGATGGAACAAATGACGCACCAGCTCTGAAAGAAGCAGATGTTGGCCTTTCAATGGGAATCCAGGGCACAGAAGTTGCCAAGGAAAGCTCAGATATTGTCATCCTGGACGACAATTTCAACACCGTTGTTACAGTATTGAAGTGGGGTAGATGTGTGTACAACAACATTCAAAAGTTCATCCAATTTCAGCTCACAGTTAATATCATGGCCCTAGTTATCAATTTCATTGCTGTGGTATCTGCAGGTGAAGTCCCTCTCACCACAGTTCAGCTTCTTTGGGTGAACCTCATCATGGATACGATGGGTGCCTTAGCCTTGGCAACAGGAAAACCTACGAATGATCTCATGGAAAGGAAGCCTGTTGGTCGCACAGAACCTCTTATAACCAAAATCATGTGGCGAAATCTCATTGCTCAGGCATTCTATCAGGTATCTATCCTACTGATCCTTGAGTTCAAAGGCAGCTCTATATTTAGTGTCAATGAAAAGGTCGAGGACACCATTATTTTCAACAGTTTTGTCCTCTGCCAAGTTTTTAACGAGTTCAATGCAAGAGAGCTGGAGAAGAAGAACATATTCAAGGGATTACTAAAGAACAAACTGTTTCTAAGCATCATAGGAATAACAATAGCTCTTCAAGTGATTATGGTAGAGTTCTTAAAGAGATTTGCCAGTACTGAAACGTTGAACTGGGTACAGTGGGTTTCGTGCATTGGAATTGCTGTAATGTCATGGCCAATAGGTTGGATTGTCAAATGCGTCCCTTGCGAATGGCCCCTCTATCTTCCATTTTAGAATTGCAGTTTAGGAAGAGGAACGCTAGGCCCCAGGGTGTCACCTAAGGGGGTAAATCTTAGTACCTTTGAGTTGATGGCGGACCCCTTGAGCACAAGTAATGAGTAAAGCAAAATATTCTTAATCACTATCAGACCGAAGCATTGATTGTAACATATTGTAAAAAATAAGCAATTAAGTTTCCAAGTTAGCATTTTGAGTTCTTAAATGTATTTGAGTTTATAATTGGGATGTTACTTTCTTTTTCTCTTTCCTTTGTTTTCATGAATAGGAATCCTTTTGCAAATTCACCAAAATATGTATCTTAAATTCTTAATGTTTGAGATGCCTTTTAGTTTGTTGGTCGACCTATCTGTATATCAGAAACTTTATAAGCACCAAGAAATGATTTTCAGAACAACTCATCCCCTGTCCCACCAGAGAATATAGCTGTTCCAAGGAACTTAAAGTAGGGAATACCGTTTGCCAGATCCCTCTCAATGTCACACGCTAAGAACAACTTGATTTACCCAAGTAAAAATCCGTTTGCCAGCCAGCAAATAAAGAAACCTCCCCTTTACCTGCCCGTCCCCACCCCTTCATTGTCCTGGCCAAACAAAATTTACGAGTCCATAAATTGTGTAATCAATGTAAAGCATCACGAACACCATAAAAAGCAGTCACGTATAAGACACACAGCAAAATTTTGGGAGCTAGTACAACCCCAAACCACAGTAGAAACTCTAATTCAAATGAAATTTATGCAGTCTGGAACAATTATCCAAGCAGGGATAATTGTACTACATAAATTTATGTATGTAGTACCATTCTTACTAAAGAACATCTGACAAAAAAATAAAACACACACACACACATAATAACATTACTGTCGTAGGGAGCCTCAGTAAAGAAAATACCTCAAGAAAGTGCGAGTCTCAGCCCATCGGTAAAGCAGACACTTCCACTAAGCTAGCCTTTTCACACAAATCCCTGAATGATCATTCACCATACCAATTTGCCAAGCAACCGCAGATTTTAAATTCTCCAAATAATGATCGAAACAATAATGAATTGGAGACTTGAATCTCCAATTCAATACCCCACAATGCTTCCAATAAAAACTTTTGCTGGGTAGACAATGAAACATCCGCAAATTCACTTTTAATCTTCATAAGACTAACATCTTACTCAAACGGTGCAATTCCTGCTCCAATTTTTTACAGGAATAGATGATCTCTCTCTCTCTCTACCTCCTTCGCCCAGTGTTTTAAAACCCGAACCGGACCGGCCGGTTCAACCGGTTGAACCGGGAACCGGCCAGGTCTCTGGTCCGGTTCGGTGCAATTTACTGTGCATCTCAAGAACCGTGACGAACCGGATCAAACCGGCGAACCGAATTGAACCGGCGGACCGGTGAACTGCCGGTTTTTGAATTTTCAACATTTTCCCAAAAAATATGCATTTCCAAGTTGGTGGGAGGTCTTGAACTTGAGACCTCCCACCAAACATTCTCGCGTGCGTGCCAACAGGCCAACTTTGGCTTTGTTGTTTTGGTCTTCCAAACATTTTATTTATTCTTTCTTTTGTTTTTCTTTAATCACCTTAACAAAATTAATTTATTATTACATTTTTAGTTTCTTTATTTCCTTTATCAATCATGTTTGATAAAATTAACTCATTCTATTTTTTTAGTTTCCTTATTTTCATAAATCATGTTTAATTAATTTAATTGATTCTTACTTTTTTTAGTTTCTTAGTTTTCTTTATTAATCATGTCTAATGAAATTAATTGATTATTACCTTTTTATCTTGGCATCCAAATTCATTATCTTGGGTTTACTAAAATCTCTCATATTAAGATTAGTCCTTTGATCTAAGTTGTTTAATTATTCATTTTTATGCCTTAAGCATTCTCCTAATTGAAAGTTTAAATTGGTATTTTTGTAAGTCCTTCGTTTAGATTTTTGAATTATGGTTAATCATTATTCAATAATAAGCACATGTTGAATCTTGAAAGTAAGAATGTAGAAAGTTATTTCTTTTATTGAACAAGATTGATTAAATTAAGAACCAATAAATAAATAGATATACTTGTTACTTTATCTTTGATACTACTATATAAAGTCAAATTGACTCACTCAAGACTCCGATATGTCAAAAATAAAATTCCTTTGGAAATAATACGTCTAAAGTTAAAGTATGATAATTGATTCTAAACAAAGTTTAGGCTCTTTTAAGAAATTCTAAGTCAAATTCGTGATTGATACAAATTTGATAGAAATTATCTCCCATTAGATATTGTACCATAAAATGTTAAAAACTAAAACATTAAAAACTAAATAGATCCAAACTAATAGTAAGATAATCAAATTGAAATTTGAAAATCATTTTAGTATGCGAACTTACTTTAAAACATAGGGCAAAAGAAATTTTTTTACTTTAAAAATTATATTTACTCGAACCAATCTATATACAATGTTAATTGTATTATTTGGTATTAAAAATAAATTTAAAATTTACATTAAAAATTAAGTCTTGACAGTATTAAAAGAGTAGAGAATGTGAAAATAAGCGGCAAATGTGATTTAATAATTTAGAATATTCAAGACTATAATTTAAAATTTTAAAAATATAATAATGTACTTTAGTTGAAACCATCAAGCCAACGTTGAGATTTCTTACCAAGGCTTCCAACGTTGAAACCATCAAGCCAACGTCCAAGTTGTTGCTTTTTATGTTGTAAATATTTTATTTATTCTTTCTTTATTTTTCCTTTAATCATTTTAATAAATTAATTGATTATTACATTTTTAGTTTCTTTATTTCCTTTTGATAAAATTAACTCATTCTTATTTTTTTAGTTTCGTTATTTTCATTAATCACATTATTGAATTTAATTGATTCTTACTTTTTTTTAGTTTCTTTTTTTTTTTAGTAATCATGTTTAATGAAATTAATTAATTCTTACCTTTTTATCTTGGTATCCAAATTCATTATGTTAAAAAAATCTTAGATTTACTTTAACCAAAATATCTAATTTTAAGATTAGTCCCTTTATTCATTTATATGCCTAAAACATTCTCCTAATTAAAAGTTTAAATTGGTATTTTTGTAAGGCATTTGTGTAAATTTTTTAATTATAGTTAATCATTATTCAATAATAAGAACGTTGAGATCTTGAAAGTAAGTAGATCGAAAGTTATTTTATTTATTAAAAAATTAAAGATCAGTTCAGATTATTAAAATCATATTTTTCTATGCAATATATTGATTCCAATTATTATAACATCACATATCCATTTTTTCTTGACATACTAAAAGAAAATGTGTAGATTAAACATAATTGATTAAATTAAAAACTCATAAGCAAATAGATTTATTTGTTAGTTTTATTTTTAAGACTATTGTACAAAGTCTAATTGACTCGCTCAATAATCCGATACGTCATAAATAAAATTTCTTTTGGAGAGAATACGTCTAAAGTTAAAACTTGAGAATTGATTTTAAATAAAGTTTAGGCTCTTTTAAGAAATTCTTGATGGGTATAAAATTATTACAAATTACCTCTCATTGGATGTTGTAACAAAAATCATAAAAAACTAAAAAATTTAAAAACTAAATAGATCTAAACTAATAGTAAGATAATCAAATTGAAATTTCCAAATCATTTGATATGCGAACCTACCTTAAAAAATAGGGCAAAAGAAATTTTTTTATTTTAAAAAATTACATTTACTCGAACTGCCCTATATATAAAGTTAATTGTATTATTTGGTATTAAAAATAAATTTAAATTTTATATTAAAAAATAAGTCTTGACGGTACTAAAAAAGTAGAAAATGTGAAAACAAACAACAAATATGATTTAGTAATTTAAAATGTTCAAGATTGTAATTTAAAATATTTAAAATATAATAACATACTTTAATGGTAAATTTTATAGTTATTGTATTTTTTATACTTGTAATGCCATTTTCTTTGTTAATTTAATTGTTATCGACATAGAATATTTCATAAAAATTTACCAAATATAATAAATTCATTAACTTGTGAATTTGAATATAACAAATTTATTAATTTGTATATTTGAATATATTAAACAATTAATGGGTTGAATAATTTAACAGGGTGGGGTATACCAAGCATTTGTTTTATATTATACATAAAATTAAATTTAAAAAAAAAAGAAAAATCATTGAACCCCGGTCGGACCGGTCCGACCGGTCCGACCTTGAACCCCTCCCTCCTCCGGTTCATTGACCGGTCCGGTTTTTAAAACATTGCCTTCGCCACGCCCACACCCCCTCCCGCCCGGCCCCGGGGCGGCCCCCCCATCTCCTTTCTCCCACCCTTTTTTTCGTTTTGGGATGCGGTACCTGGAGCGTAGGCCCACCAAAATAGGTAAAGAGCTGACGGTGGAAACTAGAACATGCCAGATTAAGTAAAATGCTGAACAGGGATCGAGTTAGAGCTATAACTTCACTCGCTCAGAAAGGTTGAAGTTTGAATCTCACCATGTTAAATTTCTTTTATTTTCTCTGTGTAATAGTATATGATTACAAACAAAAAAGGTATAATGATATAACCTTCCACTTCTTTTAAATGGATATTTTTTAAATTGTTTTTGTTTTTAAGAATTAAATTGTTTTTTCAATAATATTGTAAAAATTTATTTGAATCAATATATATCCCAAACAAACATTTTTAATTCAATGTCCACAAAAAATGAGAAAGGGAAATATGAATTTGTTATCTATTGGGCGTTCCACTTGCACTGCCATGGTTTGGTTTTGAGACACATATCCACTTATGGTTTGTTAGTGACCTCTTATGTTTTGGATTTGAAAAGGAAATGCACGAAAATCGACTCTACTAATTTAGCGATTATAATGATGTATAAAACTATTTCGAAAACTAAGGTGGTATTTAATAACTTAATGTTTAAATTATGAATTAAGAGTTGTTTAAATTCATCATATTTACATTAAGCACCACTTAATTTCGTCACAAACTTTTTAAATGAAAATTTTTATTTACATTTGTTAAATTTTAAACACGTGTATTATATTTTTTTCCTCACATACACCCTTTCTCTTACACATTCACACTTGTACTAGCACAACACTCTCTCACATATACACTTGCATGCACACATACACTGTCTCTACCTCATACATGTACATACTCTCACATTTGCAAGAATGCACATACATTCTTTCTCTCACACATGTACAATTAAAATAAATTTTCCTTCTATCACATACATAGTCTCTATCACCTGCTCACTCTCACTCTCTCATCCTAATATACATTCTTTCTCTCTCACATGGATAATTAAAATTAATTTTCCTTTTATTACACACATATTCTCTGTCACGTGCTCACTCTCACTCTCTCTCACACAGACACACACACTCTTTCACACAAATATACACATTTTCTCTTTCAGGCGCTCACACAATCTTTTTCGCATACATATGGATATTCTCCCAAACACACATTCCCTCACATAAACATAAACATACTGTTTTTTTTTTTACACATCCACAGATATACTTTCTCTCATACACATGCAAATGTATAAATTTTTTGTTTCTCACACATTTGAACACGTTTTTTTATATATACACATTCTCATACAGAAACGTACTTTCTCTTACATATTCTCACACACAAATATGCACTTGCTTTCTCTGTCACACAAATACACGCTTTCTCAGTCTCTAACACACACACACACACACACACACTATTTTAAAACTATTTCTTTTTTAAAATAAAATTATTATATTTATAAAGTGATATTTTTTCCAAATTTAGTGCTTAAAAATTCAGTTGATTATCAATTCGACACAAATTACATAGTTTAGGTACTTAATTAACACAATGAAAAGTTGGAGGTACCAATGTGACACTCAGTGATAAGTTCGGTTACTATTGGTGCCTTTTACTCTTTTTATATACTTACATCCCTTAAAAGGATAAAGAGATAAGATTTGGTTCTTATGGAGACAAGTAAAGAGATATACATGTGATATAAATCCTCTTTTCTCTTCCATACTACAAAAGGGTCCGCCAGGGAAAAAGACACGTACATGTGCACATGTACTCTTGAAGCCCCAAAATTGTGGAAGTTATGAGCTTTCAACTCAAGCCTCCAACTAAATTCTTCAAGATTCTTAAGGCTTTTCCACTAAGCTTTGATGTTCATCAAGTACTCTTCCTTTTAAGTCTTCTATATCAAGGTTGAAAAAGTCAATGTCGATTCGAGGATAAGCTTGAAGTCCTTAAGTCAATATTTAAATAAAAGAATTGAAAGACTCTCTACTAGATCGACTAAATTCTTCAAGGTTCTCCAATTCTTCTCCGTTAAGATTTGAAGTTGATCAAGTTCTCTCTATTCAAGTCTTCTATATTAAGGTTCGAAGAAGTCAACATCGATTCGAAAACAAGCTTGAAGTCCTCGACTTGGTGCTTCGTTTTCTATATATGTATGTATGTATGTATGTATGTATGTATGTATGTAGATACATACATACATACATACATACATACATACATATATATAGATATAATGGGGCACGTGCTTTGCACGTTTAATAATCATTTAATAAATGATATAATAATCATTTAAAAATTATATGAGATTCCAATTAATTATATCCTTAAAAACAAATTAAAAATAACCATTATTATTAAAAACCTATATTTCAAGTACCAAAATACTATTAACTTTAATAATTTCACATTTATCTTTTCTTAACTTCACATATTATTTTATTTTATGATCTTAACTTCACATATTATTTTCTTTTCTGAATGAATTTGAATAGAACAAATGAATATCTCCAATAGTAAAAGAAAGTTGTTGGCATAATGATGGTTTCATTAAATTATCCTTCCGAAATAAATTATGAAATCTTTAGAATGTAAAATGTAACTTATTATTGTATAAAAAGATGCAATTATACTTTGAAATCCTTAAACTTTGGATAAGAACATATCTCTATTATATCTATGAAATACCAAAGGACTTTTATACAATTGTACCACAATTAATATTCTCAAATGACTTATTTTAAATTATTGAATATGTAATTTTTCCATAGACACTGACCCAATTGATCACTCGATAAAATCAATTACAGTTATTTGTCAATTTCATAAATTTATGTAATAAATATATATAAATTTTTAGTGTCAAATAAAATATTATATGTTATAAGAATGATGAGTTTTGAAATTCGTTAATAATTTCACCAGACTTGCAAAATCTTATATTTTATTTTTCATGTAATAATTAATGCATTTGCATATGTTAGCTTCTGACCTCCACTTTTTGTCAATTTGGGTTTTTTTCTCTCCCCACTATAAGAGTCCAGGTTATAAGAAATGCCTCGATTTTGTGGTATATGAAATTTTAAATCTCCAAATTTTTTCTTTATAATGCTTAAATGTATATTTATGATGCCCACATATTTAGATATTTTTTTAATTAATTTCACTTTTTGAATAAGTAATACTTGAGAGCTTACTTAATCAGCATCCTAATGCCTTCATTAGCTATACTTATATATTTTTCTTTGGTCAAACTCTTTTTAATAAGTTAATTACTTTGTATACTATCAAAATATAAGCATTTTACACGAATAAGAGTTTGAACACTAATTAATTTATACATCAAAAAGTGATAAATAATTGTCCAACTATTTCTATTGAGTTATTAAGAACATTGATTCGAAGTCGAATGCCACATTCAAAATCTTGGGCTATATTAAAGAAAAAATCATATATTTTTAACATAAATAAGCTTTAATGATTAAAGATGTCGTGCAACCTTGTTATGTATGATGAACCTTTTGTTATAATGAGGTTTTACGATTTAAAATTGCAATGCATGATGAATTTTTATATTGGGAGTAGATTCTTAGAATTTAATTTTAAGTTTCTTGAAACCTTGACTTAGTTAATTCTTCATAATATTTTTAAGTTTTAAAGTAATTTCCTAGGACACTTTGTGTTTAGGTTTTTAGGATTTTTTATGTTAATGCAGTATAATGTGATTACAAAATAAAAAATAAGGAAATTCTCAAGTAATAAATTATAATCAAATAATTCACCTAAATTATAAATCCAACCATTCTAGGCACGTTTGGATTCGGTTTAGGTATTTTTTAGATTTTTTCAATCAAGATTAATTGAAGAAACTTTATTGCCTCTTGGTCAATGGTATGTGTCACTTCACTATTTTTGTAAGATAGTTTAGTAATAGTTAGTTTTTGTATTGGATTTAATATGTTAATATTATTACTTTTAATTTCTATAAACGAAATCATAGTAAAAATGGCAATAAAGTACCAGTGTTTAATGAATTCAAGATATAATAGTGTATATTTTTTAAAAATTATTTTTAGTTAAATTAGGATATAAAAAATTGGATTGGCATTTTATATTTCACTTTTCTAACACTATGTTGTATACTTTTGTGGCATTTTAAAGTAAGGTAACATAACATCTATTCTTAATAATATGTAAGCTGATTATTTTAAGTTCATAATTTAATTGATTTATTATGTAATATTTGAGAACAATTTTTGAATAAAAATATCAAATTAAGATATGATTTTTATTTTAATATGAAAGATAAATTAAAGAAATGGTTCTACTTAATCAAGAAATTATCCATGAAATTGAAAAAGAAAAAAGCTAGAAAGATCCCTTCTTGTAATTTTTTATTAATTTTGATTTAATAAGGGAGTAATTGCTTCTGATTTTATACTTCTAGCATGTAAATTATTTTTTATTTTATTTGTGCACGAAAAGCTAGCCTTGTGTATGAATTTAAACTTAAAAAGTGTTAAGTTTAGTCATCTATATATAAATAATCATTGAAATAAACATAAGAATGATTTCAAAAAAACAAAAAAGAATAAAAATATCCATATTCTAATCTATTACATAACCGGTTGGCTTCCACTTATATAACTTACAAAAGTTTTGAATTAGCCATTGTATAATTATTACTACATGCAAATACTATATTTTTTAGACAATGCAAAGTCTTATTAATAATGTAATGATATTGAAACTGATGCAAAGTTAGTGAATTTTCAATTTTGCATCAGATTCCTTTCCAATTTTATTCATAAGGAGGACTTTTATTCATTTTTTATATATATTGTGCATTTTTGCATTTTTATTAATTTAAAATTAAATTAAATTAATTATAAAAGACTTGAAAAATGTTAAATGCATGTTGAGTTTCATTAGAATCTTATTAATCTAAATTTTTATGTTTTCGTAAACATTCATCTTTAATGTGATTAGACTTAGAAAATAAGCTATATAAAGAAATACATCAAATGCTGAATACCAAACACTTAAGAATTGAATAAATATTCAAAATTAAAATTAAAATTTAAAATTTTAAAAATGCAAAAATAATTATATTTCAAACTATTTAAAAAAATTATTTCTTTTTTGGTGGTTTGATTATTTATTGTTTTCTTTTTTTGTGTTAAAATCACTTTTTGGTTTTTTTTTTGCAGATTATGAAATTTAAATCTATATATAAAGTAATTAAAATATTTTAAGAAAAGAAAATATTAACTTTATACTAACCAATAAATATATATTTTTTGAAATTTGTACTTATAAAACATCTATCCTTAGTATGATTAGTCTTAGAAAATAAGCTATATAAAGAAATACATTAAATGCTAAAATACCAAACACCTTTTTTTTTTTTATTTGGCTAACCCCGTACACGGGAGAGGACGCCACTTCTTTAATTTTATTAAAATAAAAAGTTTGAGGGGAACAAGAACCTTACCTCAAATACAATATAATATGCAACAAATTAAAAACAAAAACTACATAAGTCTAATATAAGGCAATTGCCTTTGATCTAGTAAAACTAATCCTAATACATGCCTGGGGAGGCTAGAGAAATTAAAATGCTGAGTAGTACCACCACTTGCTAACACAGCCAAAGAATCTGCAATAGCATTAGCTTCCCTAAACACATGAGAAAAAAATAAAAATACTATCTAAAGAAATCCTCTTAATTTTAGAGACAATTGATCTTAGCTTCCAAGGAATAGCCACTTCATCCTTCATCATCCCGGCTAGTACCTGTGAATTCATCTCAATCTCAACTTGTTTGAATTGGTAATGCATGCAAATTTTTATGCCTCCCATCAAAGCCATACATTCAGCTTCCATATTTGTCTTTATACCAAAATACATAGAGTACCCCATGATTAGCTCCCCCTTATCATTCTGAATGACTCCACCTCCCCTTGCATGACCTGGATTTCCAATAGATGATCCATCTACATTGAGCTTAACATAATTATCACGAGGGAATTTCCACAACTCTGTCATAGAACGTTTTCCTCCTCGACAATAAATAACAAACCAGCCCAATTCTAACCAATCTTGTATCATCTAAGGAAGACTGTTGTATTGGCCAAGCTTGAGTAATTGCTAACACACATTGCTGGATTTTACTACAAATACTCCAAGATGAGACCATAACACCTTCATAACAAGCCAAATTCCTTGCCTTCCACAACTCCCAACAAATTATAGAAGGCAAGATCAAAATTAACTCTCCTTTTGCTGTTTTATAAGACAAATTCAGCCACCAATGCTGCAATCTAGCTCTTATATCTTGCATAGACATATTAGTTTTCAAGTCTAACAAGGTTTCAAAAAAAACCCAAACCAAAATAGCAACACTACAACTAGCAAATACATGATCCAACGTCTCCACATGAGCACCACAAAGATAACACTTTGAAGGAACATGAAAGCCAAGTGTGTTAAGTATATTAGGAAAAGGCAAAAAATCATTCAACAACTTCCACATAAAAACAAAAATTTTACTTGGCAAACGAGACTCCCAAATCAGTTTCCTAAAGCCAATAAATGCCCGATTGTTTCTAATCTTGTTCCATGGAGAAGAAATAGTGAAATTACCTGATGAAGTATGCTTCCAAGCTATTTCCCCATCAATGACAACTATGCCATCCCAATATAGTTGTTTTACTCCAATCATCCGTTGCCAAATATTCGTTGCCACCTGATAATTATGAGAAGCATCCAAACTGTCATATTTTGCCGTCATAAACATTGCCCATAAGGTATTATTTTGTTGAAATTTTGAACATAATTTACAACTGAATGCTGCCACCATATCCTCTAACCTCTGGACCCCAAGGCCTCCCTCAGCTTCTGGGTAGCACAATTCTTTCCGTGACACCCAATGTCTCTTCATTATTATCTCCGAATTGCTCCAAACAAAATCGCCAAAAGCCTCTGAATTTTTTTGAAAACCTATTTTGGAGGCATCATAATTGCAAATACATGTAGAGGAATTGTCGATAAAACATATTTAATCAGTATCAACCTTCCCCCACGAGAAGCAATTTTTTCTTCTAACCTACAATCTTTGCAACAAACTTATCAATAATAAATTGAAAATAAATTGCCTTTCTCCTAGCTTTAAAGAGCTTACAACCCAAATATTCGAAAGGAAATGATCCATGTTGCACACCAATTAACCTTTCTATCATCCTTTTTTGTCCACTAACACACTTTTTAGAAGTTATGAAGAAACTCTTTGTTTTGTTTATCTTCTGCCCCGAGCCTTCTTGATACTTCTCTAGAAACTTCACTAATTTCTTGATTGATCTTTTATTCTCCTTAGAAAAAATCACAATGTCATCAGTAAATGCCAAATGAGAGATCATTGGGCATCCTTTTGGCAATGCAAATGGTTCAATCTTGCCATCCTCCATCCACTGCTTAATTCCCCTACTAAAAACTTCAGCTACAAGAATAAATAATATAGGAGATAAAGGATCTCCTTGCTTTATTCCCCTAGAAGCCTAAAAGAAACCACAAGATTTACCATTAATCAAAATGGAAAACCAGCTATAAGAAAGATTACCTAAAACCAGGTTGATAAACCTTTCTGCAAAACCAAAGTTCTTTAGCACCATTTTCAAAAAGTTCCATGAAACCCTGTCAAATGCTTTCATCATATCCAATTTAAATAAATAATTATGGCCCCTAATCCTTTTATCAAGTGATGCCACCATCTTCTGTGCCAGCAATACATTTTCTAAAATCTCTCTTCCCTGCACAAAAGCAGACTGTTCTGGAGAAATAAGGGAGAGGAGTAAACCTCTCATCCTGGTAGCCAATATCTTAGTGAAAACCTTATTGGTGAAGGTACTCAAGCTTGTAGGTCTAAAATCTACAAATGATAAAGGGCTGCTCTTCTTTGGTACCAGAACAATAAGCGAACTAGCTATACTCTTAGGTAGTGGTACACCTGTCATAAAATCTTTTACTGCACATAAAAGATCATCAGAAATGGTATCCCAACAATGTACAAAAAACTCACCAGTAAAACCATTAGGGCCAGGAGCGCTCCCTCTATCTATATTGGTGACAACATCATAAAGCTCATCCTTAGTAACTTCATGCAATAGCAGCCCATTTTGATCATTTGTCACAAGTGAAGGAATTACTTGTACCAATCTATCTGCCCCATATACCACCTCTTTTAATAACAGCTGTTTAAAAAAATTTTCTACCTCCTTACCAATCCCATCTTCATCCTCAATCCAATGACTTTGCGAACTTTTAATTTTTGAAATTCTCAATTTGTTCCTTCTATGTTGAACAGAAGCATGAAAGAATTTAGTATTGCCTTCACCCTCTTTCAACTACTTAATTTTTGCTTTTTGCTACCAATATTCCTCCTCAGTTTTTAAGCACTTCAGCATCTGAGCTTGAGCTAAATGCAACTCAACCCTCATCTTCTCCGTTTGCATAGATTCATATTGTAGCTCCTTCTGTTGCATTAACTTCTCCATCTCCTTTACTCTCTGGAATATATCACCAAAATGATGCTTGTTCTAATCCTTCAAACATCCCTTCAGTCTCTTCAGCTTAAAAGCAAAAGCATACATATCATATCCATGTATTGGTAATTTTCAATTATTTCTCACAGTATCAAAGAACAAGTTATTCCTTAATCACATTTTTTGAAACTTAAAAAACTTAGGCATAGAAATACCTCTTATCATAGACTTGAGCAATAAAGGCTTGTGATATGAGGTTGCTCTACTCAAATGATAGATAGATGAATTAGGAAAGCTATTGACCCATTGTTGATTTCCAAACAATCTCTCCAACCGTTTCCAAACCCTTGTTTGCAATCTAATTCCAGACCAAGTATAGAGACCCCTCGAAAAAGGCAATTCCAGTAATCCACAAGTTAATGTAGCATCCTTGAAATCTGCAATTGCTCCTAAGTCTTGCCTCGCTGATCCCATGTACTCTTCTATCAAACGAATGACATTGAAATCGTCTCCTACCAGCCATGACTTATCAACATTAGTCACTACTTCAGCTAAATCTTTCCATAATTGTCTCCTCTCTGCCCTAATACATTTGGCATAAACAAAGCTAGCAAGTACCACCTGACTCCGATCATCATGAGCCAACATTATGTGCAACATTTGCTCTTTATTTGATAAAACATTAACATGAAAACCATTCCTTCAGAAAATTCAGATTTTATTTGCAACATTCAACAAGCAAAAATCAAAACCAAGCTTTAGCCGCAGCTTCTCAATTCTTTTCACTGCTGCTAAAGGCTCCAACAATACTAATAAAGAAATACCATGTATTCTAATTAAAAATTTTAAACGATAGACAGAAGCCCTTCCCGTCGCCTCTCTTATATTCTGTACTAGTATATTATTCATTAGGAATGGAAGAAGAGATATCACCGTAAGCTTTAGATGCTTGCTTTGTTAGAATTTGACGAGGAAGCTTTATATAACTCTTCCTTTTCCTTGTCTTTTTTGACTTCACTTTCATAAAGCCTTCATCATCAAAGCTTTTAGGCAGCTTCCTTCCAATACATTCACTAAACTCTTTCAACATCTGAATCGATAAACCACAAGAATTAGCAACATACTGCTGCTCCGAATTAGAATATGAAGTAGAAGACAAATGGTCATGGCCTGGCTCCATCAATCGAAGCTTAGAGTCATCCACAATTTCCCTTGGCTGCTGTTTGGTGGATTCCGTAGGCACCAATGGCATTTCATTAAGGATTGTCCCCTGCTATTGAGGTGCAAAATCGCTGGCTAACTGCATCTGATTATTGGCCTGCTTTGTTGATGGCTGATCATTCACCAAAACCAACTGTTGCTTAGTGGATTCAGCATGCATCAATACCATTTCATCAAGGATTGAACACTACTATTGAGACTCAATTTCGCTGGCTTCCTGCACCTGATCATTTCTCAAAACCAGTGATTCTGACTCCATCATTTGCTGAACGTCAGGCACTATTTCTTTCCCCTTTGCTTGAATATTGTCAGCCTCCTTCTGATAGGCTGTTGCACTTTCTCCTTTTTGATTAACTGGTACATAAGTAGCTGCAGCAATCTTCATCAGCTGTTGCTTTTCCATTGGATTTGCTTTCTCCTTCGACACTCCTTGTTTGCATGCCCTGGCCTGTTGCAAAGTGAACAATAAGAAGGCATATCATCATAAGAAATCTTCTGCCAAAATCCATCTTGACCTGCTCCTATCCATAGACGATTTGGATGTTACTTGGTGAGATCCAAATCAACTACAAACACGTGCTACATGAGGCCTAGACAAGCTTGCTATGGCTGCATCAATCTTCAAGGGTTTCCAATAGCACTTGCAATAGAGAATAGAGCCGCCTTATCAAAGAAATGGACTGGTAGATGTTCGAAAGGTAGCCAAACAGGTGACATGTGCAGAATTCCACGTTCAACTTGAAAGTCTAGGAGTCCATTTGAAGATTCTCATAGGAAATCAGCAATAATCCACAATCCCTTAAGCCAACATATCAGATTATCATCCTTTGCGTGAATCTAATCAAAACATGTCACTATTCTAGGAGTCCAATTAGAGAAGCTTGCGAGAAAACCAATCTTCTGAAAGGCCTTGCGAAATGCGTCCAGGTTTGGCCTCCCTTGTGAAAATTTGCTAATCAATGAGTGCTTGAATGCTGATGCCATCTTGTTAATTTCATCTGTTGTGAAGACAACTACAGGCTCCGCACGAAAGTGAGAGACTGGTTTGATCTTGCATGGAGACGCAACAGCAAAAACTTCTTTAAGAACATCAGCAAACGATTTGTTTGGCTATTGATGACCAACTTTCGGCTGCAGGCCAACCATGATGGCCTAAAACCGATGTTTGTTACGTTCAAAATTTGAAAGATATCAGTCCGTGAAAAGAGGAAGAAGAGAGAGGAATCAATGTTTTAAGACAACTTAAGAATTGAATAACTATTCAAAATTAATATTGAAATTTAAAATTTTAAAATTAATTTATATTTCAAAATATTTAAAAAAACTATTTATTTTTTGGTGGTTTATTTATTTATTGTTTTCTTTTTTTTTTTTGCTAAATGACTTTATGGTTTTTTTTTTGTAGATTATGAAATTTAAATTTATATATAAAGTAATTAAAAATATTTTTTGAAAAAGGAAAACATAAATTTTATACTAACCAATAAATAAATATTTTTGTAAAATTTAATTTAAATTTGTAATTATAAAACACCCATCCTTAATGTGATTAGACTTAGGAAATAAGCTATATAAAGAAATACATTAAATGCTAAAATACCAAACACTTAAGAATTGAATAAATATTCAAAATTAAAATTAAACTTTAAAAATGTAAAATTAATTTATATTTCAAAATATTTTAAAAAATTATTTCTTTTTTGGTGGTTTGATTATTTATTGTTTTCGTTTTTTTTTTGCTAAATGACTTTTTGGTTTTTTTTTGTAGATTATGAAATTTAAATTTATATATAAAATAATTAAAAATATTTTAAACAAGGAAAATATAAATTTTTCTAACTACTAAATATATATATTTGTAAAATTTAATTTAAATTTGTACTTATAAAAGGTTTGAAAGACTTTTGAAGGAATGTTGAGCTTGATTAGGATTTAATTAACCTAATTTTTGTAATTCCATTAATATCCTTTTTTTAACATGACTATATAACTTAAAAAATAAGAATATTTTAAAAAATATATTAATTGTTAAATCACTTAAGGTCCTAAATGCTTTTATACACACACACACATATGTGTGTGTGTGTGTGTCTATATATATATATATATATTTATATATCTATTTGTCTTTATTACAGACTTGAAATTTACTGCATATACACACACACACACACACACACACACATACATACATATATATATTTGTCTTTATTACAGACTTGAAATTTACTTCATATGTTATGGTTGGCATTTCTCAACTGGGTGCGTGGTTTTCCTGATGAAATATTGATGCTTTGACAAGAATCTGCAATTAGATAAAATGGGGTATGCAAGAAAAAAGATATAATTGTACAAAAGGGAGAGGTGACGAGAGCCTCACGCCTAGCAGGTCTGGCAAGCGTTATGCCAATAGTTATAAGTAAACAGGGTGGTAGTTGGATTGGCATCCTTGTCGCTTTCTCATTTTCATTGCTTTTCTTATGGTCAATTGTTTCATTTTGTTAAAATTTTAGTAGCACTAGATAATAGTGGTATTCCATCTTTAAGATGTGTTAATGTAAAGGAGTAATACTCCTCATTTTTGCTTTACTCCTCATTTGTGTTTTCTGTTTTAACTGTAAGGGGATAGTATCTCTTATTTTCTTTTCGTTATATCTTTGTATGGAGGTTAGGCCTAGCCCCCTTCCAAAACTTGTAATCCTTGTTATTTTCATATTAAATAAAATTTGGAGCTAGCATCCAAAAAAAAAAAAAAATGCCAATAGCTATGGTTGACCTTCATTATTGGCAACCCCTCATGTTGGTGGCTGTTATTGCTATCTTTTATAATGGTAGTTTCTGCTGGTGGATGAGCCTAGGTGGGACAAGGGTGTAGATGATGATTTATTATGTGTTTGCGCCATTCTTGAGAAAATTAGTCAAGTGTTTTAGGCTAAATCCAACTTTTGTAATTTAGTTCTAGTTAAAGGGTCCAACATGATTTTATGAGCATGTTTGATTAAGGAAACTGCTCGTTTCTCTTAAACCCAATTTTAATAAAAAAATTATTTTTCAACATGATCCTATTTTTAAGTTAGCGTAAATGTAGCGGGACTTAAGCCTAATGTGGAAGCCATTTTATACCACAATGGAAATTACCATATTCGTAAAGCAATTTTAGAAATTTTCAGATAAGGGGAATAGATATTGTACACAGCAAATGTTTAAGTCTATAGAAAATAAACAAATAAGAAAAACAGCAATAAATATAAAAATTTATAAATTTAATAAATGAAGGTTACAATCTCTACAAATTAAATCTTTCAATTCTTTTTTTCAAATTTGGACTCGATGGCTTCAATTTTGTTCCCGAATCGGTATTGACTTCTTCAAATCTTGACATGAAGATTTGGGAATTAAATCCTTCAATTCTTTAAACTTTGACATGATGACTTCAAACTTGTTCTCAAATCTTCAATGTTGTCAAAGTTTGACTTGATGACTTCAAACTTGTTCTCAAATTGATGTAGACTTTTTCAAATCTTGATTTGGAATTTGAAAGGAGGGCCTGGTAAACTTTAAATCTTGATCTTGATATAGAAAACTTGAAGAGAATACTTGAAGAACTCTTGAAGAACTTGGTTGATATATAAAATATGAAGAGAAGATTTGAAAAACTCTTGAAGAACTTGGTTGAGAGAGCTTTCACAGTTATGGGACTTCAAGAATATATGAGCATATGTTTGTATGTATGTTCTGCCTAAGGGCTAATTGATTGGAATATTCCTAAAAAAAAATAATATTAAATGTGTAACTGTTAGAAGAGTAGTGGTCGAATATATACTTGATGTGTTTATGAAACATGTCGAGGTACATTTTTTTTTTGAAATGCAACCCCGACGTGTTTGTGGAACACGTCGAGGCCGACGTATTCCACAAACACGTCGGCTTACCCATCCACCCGACGCGTTTGAAAAACACGTCGGGCTGTGACGTGGAATTTTTTTTTAAAAACCGAGATTTATATTTATAATTTTAAATGCAAATTCTAAACTTTATATAACTTATATTATATTTATAAATAAATACACAACATAAATATAAATTATCTGATATTTATATTTATATATGAATAAATATTAAATTATATTTATATTTATGAATAAATACACAATATTTACAAATTTATCAATTATAAATAAAATTCAACTATGTAATGTATATTAAAAAAATTATATTATGATATATATTAACTACTTAAAATTTTTAATCATAAATTTTACGTTTTTGTTCTTTCGTTAAAGACAATTTGTTAATTAATAATAATTGATTGGTGATTTATTGATTGGATAATACTTATTGGGGCTAATATATATTTTTTAAATGTTGGAGTATAATTGTTGGGCTACTTTTTTGTTCAATCCAACAATTTAATCTAAATTGATAATTCGATAAATATGGAATTTGGTACCTAATTTGAACTGTAAAATAACTTATTCATGAATATAAGTTACAAATATAAGTCATTTTTTCCAACAGTCACTTTGATATTGATAGAATAATATATACATAGTTGAGATAAAGGGAAGGGACCCTTTTTTTTTTAATGTATATTTGGATCAATTATCCCTAAATTCAGCTTTAAAAAAATTGAATTGGGGAAAGGAAATGCATAGAATGTAAGGATAGCGAGAGAAAATGCAACTCTGATTCTTAGTCTTAACCAATTTTTTTTTTTTTGGAAGGGTTTAAGGTTAAGAACTTTTTGTTAGGGAAAGGAAATGCAAAGATTAATTTTTCACAATTTATAAATTGGATGTACGTTTATAAAGTCACAATTTATAAGTTGGATGTACGTTTATAAGGCCTAAAGTTTTTGTGAGTTTTTTTATATTAAATTCTACTTCGTCGTTAAAAATGGCAACGCTAGTGAAAAATTGTAAATTAAGCACTAAAAAAAATGTTCAATTATATAATTAGATAATTTACAAAATGTTGAAATATACAATTTATGGGTGAAATCAACGTTGTCGGCGTTGATTCTAAGGTGGATCTCAAGAGGTCGACGAGCAGCAAAATCTCCTAGGCCGTCTAATCTCAAGTCATCCATGCACGACCTGGTGAGTTGACGGCTCAACAGTATCGGTCTCGTCATCATCATCATCATCACCATCATCAAGTCCACGGTGTGAGTCTGTAGGATTAGAAGATGAATATACACTGAATGGATCTAGATAACGATGATGGATCGTAGTAGATATGGATGGGCCCGAGATAGGAATGTGAGGAATAGGACCCGATGTAAAAAATGTAGATGCGTATCGATTAGAAAATCCACCAGCAAATCCATGCAGGAAATGATATATAGGATGTAGGTTGGATCCAGTAGAAAATACAGGCGTATAAGACTGGTACCCAACATCAGAAGTACTAGTATGTATAGCTGAGGAAGCGTATGCATCGTACATTCTGTCTGTACTAGTTGAATGTGGGATCTGTGCACTCCCGACAGTATGTGTATAGTAATCGGTCGGGGTAACCTGCTCATCCTGTATGACATCATCGTGAAATCCATGTCGATGACGACGTCGATTGCCTTGAGACGAAGCTCCAGCTTGACTAAGGATATGTTTAATTGGCCTCTGGTAATGAGCACTGCGTGACGTAGAGGCACCAATATCATGTCGAGAATTTGGGCCAAGATCCATACGATCAGAACGCTGTAAGTAGTGCATAGACTCGAATGTCTCGTCTCGAATTGTTATCAAACTAGGATGAAAAGTCTGTGTAGGGTCAATATGATGAAGGCCTGACACTGATGCTTGTTCTACCCTGTACATGCTGCTCATCTTTTAAGGCACATAAACACAAATTATTAGTAATGCAACAATATGAAGTACGATTTATTGAAAGAAATGTTATAACACTTAATAACAATTAAAATGTACTCGAGCTGACCAGAAACACCTTACAGTCCATCACGCCGGATCTAATAGACGGGAGGTGTGATATATAGAATGGTGTGATGGTGGTACCACTGCAGGTAATCGGTCAATGGATGAAAAGTATTTGTAGGCTCTCCTGGAACGACTGAACCTGCACGACTATACCAGTAACCGATCCAAGAACTATAGTAATCACTCCAATCCCGTCCTGGGAACCCTGAAAGTTTTAAATCATGTAACATGGCCCGATCAGTGTCAACATTCTCTAGAATAGGCTGGCGCATCCTAAATTGGCGCATGACACGATCTGGTAAATGGTTCTCGACGATGTGCCAAAAAATCAGGGGAACCTTAGCTCGCCAAATATGAGCCCTTGCTCTACAATAAGCAGGTAGGGACAATAGCACATCATCCGTGTAAGGTATCCATATAAACTGCAACAATCAACCAACGGTGAACGAAATTTATAAAAACTATATATAATATAGAACAAAATTTCAAAATGTATGAAAATATAAGAATACCTGATCCGACTGTAACATCAAAAGATGATCACGGTAGTGACCGGTTACATGCTGGGGAGCATTTCGAGTACTACGCTTGGTAATCCATCTACCTCCAAGTAGATAATCCCCGACTGGTTGCTGATCGACTATGACCTGATGAATAGTCGGGAACCACTCCCATGCCTATAGCTGTTCAAATAGAATAATTTAATATATTAGGTATTAGGTTATTTAATCAGTTGATATTACTTGACCAAATGATAATATGTAATAATGTATAGTAAATGTTTAAGTTTTTTACATGCAGTAGCATGTACGGTCCAGCAATGATCCTAGTGTCGAAACGGTATGCATGACACATACGTCTGTACAAGCATGCTAGTACAGTACTCCCCCAACTATATTGGCCCATCCCCTCCAGATCTCTCAAATAATATAGCTAGTTAAGATGTACAATATTACCCACACTATCTGCAAACAGATGACTTCCTAATAAAATCAAAAGTAATGTACGGGTATACTGGTGAACTATCTCATCATCGGCATCTGGTAGTAATGGATGATCTATCAACTGTTAGTACAAGGCCTCAATCTTGCTGCGTGCTTCCTTCAAGTTACTCTACTCTGGCAAAAATTCCAACCACTGATTAACCAAAGCTAGTCGTTGAGGTGGAGAAGTAGACTCGTGGTGTAACGTAACAGGTAAACCGTCTACTCGCAGGCCTTACAACACCTCAATATCCTGCAACGTGATAGTAGCTTCACCAATAATAGGAAGATAAAATGTATGTGTCTCCTGTCTCCATCGCCCAATGAATGCTGTAATAAGTTCATGATCCAAATGAAATGTACCGACTCGACATACCCTGCCAAATCTAGGGGTGTCAGTATAATACCTCACATGGGGATCTGCGGTGCGATATAACTGTCAAAATTGTCTATCACATCTCCTAACGTTTAGAGCAAAGCCCTCAATGTGAAAGATCGCCGCAGATCTGTGACCAGGCTGTAGTCGCAAATTAGCATCATCTATAGGACCATGAAACGGTGCCGTGGTATTCAACTGCTGGTGATCCATGTGAATTTATGACTGCATGTGCAAAGAATACATCAAATTGATAATTTCAAAGTAATTTAGAATGGATTGTAAATATTAAATAATGATAAAAAAATTTGTTGTAGCAAACAAGATAAAATAATGATAACACAAAACTCAAAACTCAAAACCCAAAATACTAAACCCTAAACCCTAAACCCTAAACCTTAAACCCAGATCCTAAACTTTAAACCCTAAACCCAAACCCTAAATCCTAAACCTGAAACCCAAACCCTAAACCCTAAACCTCAACCCTAAATACTAAACCTAAACCCTAAACCCTAAATTCAAAACCCCAAAATCAAACGTTAAACCCAAAACTGAAACCCTAAACCCTAAATCCAAAACCCAAATCCTAAACCCTAAATCCTAAACTCAAAACAACCCTAAATCCTAAACCCAAATCTTAAATACTAAACCTAAGCCCTAAACCCTAAATTCTAAACCTAAACCCAAACCCTAAATACTAAACCTAAACCCTAAACCCTAAATCCTAAACCAAACCCTAAACCCTAAACTCAAACCTTAAATCCAAAATCCAAACCCTAAACCCTAAACCTTAAACCCAAACACTAAATTCTAAACCCAAAACCCAAACACTAAATTCTAAATCATAAACCTAAACCCTAAACCCCAAACTCAAACCTTAAACCCAAAACTCAAACCCTAAACCGAAAACCCAAGTCGTAAACCTTAAATCCTAAATTCAAAATCCAAACCCTAAACCCAAATGTCATGCCAAATAGAGTCACATATATATATACATGCTATTCAATTTACACATTTTAAAAGTTCCACATATAAAACATAGTAAGGCATTCATAAGTTCAAAAGTTTCACATACAAAACATAGTAAGGCAAACATAGGTCTTTATACATATTCCTATCTAGTAATCTAATCTAGTTGTCCACTGATCCGGTGGAACCAACACCCTCAAGGAGATCTCTCTCCGGCTCATCCTCATAGGCCTCCTCGGCTCCAGGAGGTGGGTGTGCAGCCTGCCACAGCTCAATACGCAATCCCCCATCTCGTGCCTCATCAACTACCGGGCCTATCATCTGGCCATACTCATCGATAACACGTCCGGTATGGTCCTGAATGTGCCGTAAGACTCGAGTGAGTCGGGCACGAGTACCATGGAACAATTCTCTAAAAGCATCGGTCCTCTGCTGCTCCTCTCGATAGAATCCTCCAACTCTCAAATCCGCTACGTCTATGCTTGTACTACCTTCCTCAACTTATAAACACGCTCTTGAGAGGTATCACCCGTGCGTCCTAGGCGCCTACTCTCCTCGATCAAAGAAACTACAACGTAATCAGAGTATGAGTAGGTCCTCCAACACTCACATGCAGGACACACTCGGTGAACAGGCGAAAATGTCCTGTAAGGATGTGCCGGTCCCTCTCTGTATTGAACCACCGGTCTAGCATGAAGACCCTGACGTACTGGAGCCACGTCAGACAGCTGGTCCTTCCCTTGCCCACTCTCAACCATACCTACATGTATCAATAACAAATCAATTAGGTCTAAATCCAAAAGTACTTAATAATAAGTAATACCTAATTATCACACTCAAAATCAAGCTTAGAAAGTGAACTAAACGATTCTCAAACATATTCACATAAGCGTTCAGGCACGAAAATTCGGATTTTATCACTCACAACTTAGGTTGATCAGGCCCAAGCGTAACTGACTCAACCCAAACTTCCTACCTGACATACAAACAATTCTAACACTAGAAACATGATTCAAACCTAGGCTCTGATACCACCTATGACAGCCCCACCTAAACCCTAAACCTTAAATCTTAAACCCCTAAACCCAAAACCCAAATCGTAAACCCTAAATCTTAAATTCAAAACCCAAACCTTAAACCCTAAACCCAAACCCTAAATACTAAACCTAAATCCAAACCCTAAACCCTAAACCCTAAACTCTAAATACTAAACCTAAACCCTAAACCCTAAATCCTAAACCTAAATCCTAAACCCCAAACTCAAATCTTAAATCCAAAACTCAAACTCTAAACCCTAAATCCTAAACTCAAAATCCAAACCCTAAACCCTAAACCCAAACCCTAAACTCTAAATCCTAAACCCAAACCCTAAACCCTAAACCCAAACCCAAACCCTAAATACTAAACCTAACCCTAAACCCAAATTTTAAACCCAAAATCCAAAACTCTAAACCCTAAACTCCAAACCCTAAACCCAAACCCAAATCCTAAACCGTAAGCCCTAAACCTTAATTCTAAATCCTAAACAAATATGAACTAACTTTGAAAGCAAAAATCATAAACTCATCATAAACCATAAAAAATGAATACAATTTTATTATATTTAATGGCAAACTCCATAAACAGAAGAAGGACAACATCACAAAATTTTATTAAGTACGAAAAACATGATACTAATTTTACACGATTAAAACCCTAAAATAAAAAAGATTTCAATAAGCATAAATCCTACATTACTAACGGTGAAAAAATTCAGGAAATGGATAGTTTTGCGCCGTGTGTCCTAGCTGGAAACAATTGTTACATCGTCGCGGTGCATCTAAATATCTACGATCCATCTGATTTCGAATTCTTGCAATCCGCAATGGCCCCGGTCGTCTTTGTCTTAGGCGACTACTGTTCATTGTCAATATGAGTTCTGATGGAGGCCAATAGACTTGGTCTCTGAAAGGATAGAATTGGTTGTTGAATGTCGCTTAATAAGTATCGTATGTATACTGCTCTCCCACCAAATTCATAGGATTCATTCTGTATTAAGAACATGCCGCCATTGCATGCGAATAAGGGAAGTGGAGTTGTTGAAACTTACGACATATGCACGTTCACTGTGTAAGGTCTACAGTTTGCGTTTTTCCACCCTCATGACCTCGACAATGGCGAGTAATGATGTTGAAAATCTGATTTCTGGAGTCATACACTTCAACTTTGTGTTTTTTTCCTTCTTTCTCATTTGACGTGTATTTGATCCAATTATATTCTGGAAGTGGGTATCTCACATCCCACGCCAATTTCTGATTCTTGACAAATAATTTAACAGTCTGGCTTAGTGTAAAGCGAACGCAAGTTGTGATAGGCAACAATCGAGCATCTCTGAGTAAGTTGTTGAAACACTCAGCCATATTTGTCGACGTATGACTCTAACGGTATCCCTCATCCATGCACAAAGCCCATTGTTCGGGTCTAACATTGACGCCTGTCAACCAATCGTACGCCTCTTGATTCAAACTCCGTATTTGTTCCATGAACTTCTCATATTTAGACGGTTGGTTGGCTATTCTGGCTGCCATTACAAGTTTCTTTAACCTGAATAATAGGAAGTTTCGTTATACAGTATTAACTAAATATGTAAAATTACGTGATCACGTAAAATTAAATTACCTCTCGTTTTTAAATTTTTGAGTGAAATTGCTTTGCACGTGCATAAGACAATAGCAGTGGATTCCCATTGGTTCACACCATTTCGAAAGCGTCATCATTCCGTGGATAATGAATTTGTGCCTATCGGATATTACACATACATTTTGAATATTACCGCATACGTGAATATGCAATAACAGTATGAACCAACACCAATTTCGGTTGTTCTCCTCATCAACGAGTGCAAAAGCTAGCGGCAATAGGTGATTGTATGCATCATATCCGATAGCAACAAGTAATTTTCCTTGGTACGGTCCTTTCATGAAAGTACTATCCACACAGATCACCGGTTTTATATGACGGAATGCTTGAATGACAAAACTAAAAGTCCAGAAAACATAGTCGAAAAATATGTTAAAATGTGTGCTACTTGGATGTGAATCCCACACAACAACTGTCCCTAGATTGCATCGCTGTAACTCTTCCATATACGTCAGAAGAAGGCGTATAGATGACGGCCAATTACTATAAAGAATATCAATGGCTCTACGACGACCGAACCAAGCTTTCCTGTATGACACATTGCAGTGAAAATGTTGCTTAACCGCTGCCATTATGTCCTTTACTTTGAACATAGGGACCATTACTAATGTGTGGAATAATGAACTCAGCGATTAATTCTGAATTCAACTGTCGGTGATCGTTGTTGTTAAACACCTGTGCACACTGTATGTTCATCAGCAAGAGTAACAATCATCCACATGTTATGAGAACGTCTCAACATCGCTCTCAACTGCCAATTGCATGGAGGTGTTGAGTTACGGGCCCTGCAACGAACATACCAAGTCATTTGAGAACTTGCGCGCACCTTGTACTCTCTATTTTGCTTTATAGACCACTTTTGCACTGCTTTCTGAACATTTTCTTTACTATCAAATAACATGCCCAACCGAAGTTCCATCGTCTCCTCGTTCCACACATTAAGTCTCTCAGTTGGACCCACGCTTAAGGGGTCAAATTGTAATGTTGCATCTACACCGGCATTATATTGAAGTGTTCCAAGATCATATCCAATTCCATGCTAAACTAGGAGCAACATCGGAATGTCTCTAGCCGTCCTCCTGTTCGAATGCATCATACCCTTGGGCATCATCATTGGAGTTATCATCTTCTGGTTCCAGCTCGGAGTCCATGTCACTATCTTGCTCGTTAGTCTCTGGTTCTGCATTAGGAATATGAAATGCTTTATAATCATTGTGCCCAGAAACAAGCTCTGTCGTAGAAGACAAATGAATTCCCGCAGGATTGCTACTAGGGCGATTGTCAATACGGCTTCTGTTGCCTCTTCTTCGTTCTCTCCTAGGTTGCTGAATATCCCCGTATTCTAATTGCGTAGACTGACTTCCGTACAAATCGGCTGTACACGATGCATCAACCGGAAATGAGCCAAATTGACTAGTGCACTGAGTTGCATATTCTTGTACTCTTGGGATCTCCTCAACCTCCACGTAGATCTCAATTACTTCCCGATTATTTCCTTTGAAATAATACATTGCGTTTACTCTGGTATCATCTACTAAAGGTATTACACCGGATGCACCTTGTAGCATGTAATCCCTAAGCATCAGACTAATTTTGAATCTATTCCGGTTTAGATCCATAGCATCGTAGACTTTATCCATCAATTCTTCAAAATTTACTCTTTTCGTAAGGAACAAAAATTTTTTAGGCATAGGGGGGTCATACAACATTGATCCTCTAGCATATACGATCTTTCCTCCCCAATATAAATTAATTGGCAAGGTATGATCGTTCAACATGTTTCGCTTAAATCTAACCAATGTAAAACTAATAAGTTAAGGGGATAAAGCATAAAACGTAGTGCTTCCTAAGTAACACATTCAAAATATACAGAATTTATAGTCTATTGAATTGTAATTATTGAGTTTTGATAGGGCTAAATTATAATTATATAAAAGTTTAGGGCCCAAAGTGTAATTTTTAAAAAAATTTCAAGGTGAAATTGTAATTCTAAAAATTTTATTTGCCCAATAAAATATAGACAAAAGTTCAGGGGTCAAATTATAAATATGCAATATAATTGGAGTTAAATTATAATTTTTAAAAGTTTAGGGGCAAAAACATAAATATAAAAATATACAAAGGTCAAAATGTCATTTCAAAACTCTAGATCATAAATAGTAAATATACAAAAAAATAGGGGGTAAAATATAATTTTTAAAAGTTTAGGGGTTAAATTGTAATTATTCTGCAATTGAGGGGTCAACTTATAAAAATATAAAAGTACAAGGGTCAAGTTGTAATTATATAAAAATATAGGAATAAAAATATAATTTTTACAAGTTTAGACCCTAAACTGTAATTATATAAAAGTTCATGGGCCAAAACATAAATATATCACAGTATAGGCATTCAAAAGTTATTTTTAAAAGTTTATGTGCCAAATTGTAAACATACAAAAATTTATGAGTCAAAACGTAATTAAAAAATACAGGGGTCCAAATGTAATTTTGAAAGGTTTAGGTGCCAAATTATAAATATACAAAAGTTCTGGGGCCATAACATAAATACATAAAAATACAGGGCTCGGAATATAAATTTTACAAATTTAGGGGCTAAACTGTAAATATACAAAAGTTCAAGGGCCAAAACATAAATATATAAAAATGCAGGGGTAAACTGTAATTTTAAAAAGTTTAGGAGCTAAATTGTAAATATATAAAAATTTAGAGGTCAACACGTAATTAAAACATGCAGGGGTCAAAATGTAATTTTTAAAAGTTTAGGTGCTACATTGTAAATATACAAAAACTTTTTTGTATAACATCAATACATAAAAATACAGTGGTCAAAATATAAATTTTACAAGTTTAAGGGCTAAATTGTAAATATACAAAAGTTCATGGGCCAAAACATAAATATATAAAAATGCAGGGGTCAAACTATAATTTAAAAAGTTTAGAGGCTACATTGTAAATATACAAAAGTTCTGGAGTCACAAAATAAATACATATAAATATAGGGGTCAAAATATAAATTTTACAAGTTTAGAGACTAAACTATAAATATACAAAAGTTTAGGAGCCACAACATAAATATATAAAAATGCAGGGTCAAACTGAAAATTTTAAAAGTTTAGGGGCTAAATTGTAAATATATAAAAATTTAGGGGTCAACTAGGGGTGTTCATTGACCGGGTACCCGGTCCATGAACGAAAACTTTGAACCGAACCGGTCTTACCGATTCGGTAAAATTTCGAACCGTAAACCGGTCCACATATAGCGAGTACCCGGCTTTTCGGTTACTCGCAAAACCGGTTCGGATAGACCGGTTACCCGACCCAATCCATCATAATTTTTCAGTATTTTTAAAATAAAAAATAAAACGAGAAAAATTGTAAATCATCATTAAATTACTAGTAACACAAGTATCAATGAATTTAAAGTTAAATTACATCATAAAACTGTAATTTTCAAAGTAACCAAAAAATAAAAAACTAAATAAACATACAGACACTTAGTTTTTTAAACTTCATTATCACATTTCAATTAGTTATAAAAATAAAAAAATACTTAATAAATAGTCAAATGAACATCCAAATAATAAAATAAATAGTCAAATGTTCATCAATCAAGAATGAAATAGAAGCACAAATTAGTAGTAACAATAAAAAAATCAAAAACTAAAACAATGAATTAGTAAAATAATACAACATAACAAAATGACAAAACTACCCCTTACTATGGACCGGGTCGGGTACCCGCCGGTTCACAAGGATGTGAACCACTACCCGACCCTCTTAATTTATAAATCGACCCGCTATCCGACCCGGTGTCAGTAACCGGTTCGGTTACCCTCTTTTTTCGGTTCAGAGCGGATCGGTTTTCTCGATTTTTCAGTTTTTCGGTTCTTTTTTAACCCTAGGGTCAACACGTAATTAAAACATACAGGGGTCAAATTGTAATTTTTTAAAGTTTAGAGGCTAAATTATAAATATACAAAAGTTCTGGAGCCATAAAATAAATACATATAAATATAGAGGTCAAAATATAAATTTTACAAGTTTAGGGACTCAACTGTAAACACACAAAAGTTCAGGGACCACAACATAAATAAATAAAAATGTAGGGGTCAAATTATAATTTTTAAAAGTTTAAGGGCTAAATTGTAAATATACAAAAATTTAGGGCTCAAAACGTAATTAAAGTCAAAATTTAATTTTTAAAAGTTTAGGTGTTTCATTGTAAATATAAAATAGTTTTGGGTCAAAATCAGAATACACAAAAAAATTGGGCTTAATCTATAATTTTAACAACTTTAGCAACCAAATTGTAATTACCAAAAGTTTGGGCACAAATATCTTATTTTCATAATTTTTCTGTCCAACTTTTAATTAGACCAAATATCAATGCCCAAACTATAAATATTAAGATTTCATGCTCCAAAATTTAACTGCACAGTAATTAAATTCTTTATCCATAAATATAAATATCTAAAAACATTCAATTCCAAAAATAATATATTTACCCTACATTATTTATTGGCCCAAAATTTATTAAACATGTAAACATTCAACATATTGCCACAATATTTTGATTTATTTCAAAATTCAGAAACACAAATAAAATTTACCCTACGCATTAACATAAAATCATATAATATAATAACAAAAATAAATTTAATTTAATTACATTAATTTACCCTACACATTAATATATCCTACACATTAATATAAAAACAAAAACAAAACAAACATATAATATTTATCCTTTACATTACACGACAATTAATGTAATTAATACATAGCATAAACAATAATAAAATTATAAAAACAAAATTAAGAGACAAATACCTGCTGGAGTTTGGAGTTTGTGGGTTGTTGTTTGAACTTGCTTCTGCTTGAAACTTGAAGAAGGCCTTTGTTTCTGCTTCAAAATGGAGCCGGCAGAGAGAGTTCAAGATGGAGCCGTTGCCTTGGGGAGGGAAGGAGCCGGCGGGGGGAGAGAGAGAGAGAGAGGGGGGGGGGAGGGGAAAATGTAAACCGGGTGAGGAGTTTTATAGGCCACCGGTGGGGACCAAATTTTAAAAAAAAAAAACGCCCGACGTGTTCTTGAAACACGTCGGGCACGGGTAGCCCGACGTGTTTGTGGCACACGTCAGCCTCGACGTGTTCCACAAACACGTCGGGCTTGCATTTCAAAAAAAAAAAAAAATACCTCGACCTGTTTCACAAACACGTCGAGTATATATTCAACCAAACCCCCTCGGACAGCTACACATTTGATATTTTTTTTTGAGGTATATTCCAATCAATTAGCCCTGCCTAAGGTGACCTCCTATTTATAGTTGTAGGATGGGAGGAAAAAATGTGGATTTATAGATGTACATGTTTACCTTCTTACTTGTCTCCAAAAAAGCTAAATCTTATGTCTTTATCTTGTAAAGAAATGTAAGTATATAAATACTATCTCACCTAAAATATTATCTCTTTATTTTATAATTCATTAATAAAAAGATACATATTGAAGTATAAATCTTTGATTGGCCAAGTCTAATAGAAACGCAACATGGCACAATTTAATTGGAAAAGCCATCTCAACATATTTTCTTTGCAAACAACCTCATCTTAACACGTGGACCAATATAATTGGATATCAAATAACTAATTCTTCAAATACATATGACATATGACAATATTTAATTGGACAATAAATATAACATTCAGATTAATTTATAGACTAATGGTAATTTTAATTACAATAAAAATCTATTGTCTGCAAATATCTAGATAAACATGCAACATTTTCTGTGACATTCGAGAATCTAAACAGAAGAAAACAGGTTCAGTTCAATAAAATTGTATCCACATTAGTACAAAAACAGAAAAAAAGTCAGTTACACGTGCTAAAATGAAAAAAGTAAGAAGACTAATCCTAGAATAGGATCTAAGATTAAACCCAATTAGTTTCGGCATTCACTTATATGTATTTAGTCTAGGGAAGTAAAAAAAAAAAAATCTAAACTGAACTTTGGGTAATCTTTTTCTCTTATTAAGTACTTATCAACGACTTAATTTAAACAAGAAAATTTTCGAAACAAGAAAAAAAACTGAAAGAAGAAAGAACGTGTGAATGTGCTAAGGCAGCATCTCATTTCCACTGTAATAGTCCTCCTATCATACTATTTGCAGTTCACCAGGAGTCTTTGAGACCATTGAAAACTTTGACAGTTCCGAAGGATACTCATCAGCATCAAACATAGAATTAACCTTCGGATTTCTAAAGCTCTCCCTATCACCCACAATGCATATGCTTCCTCACCATGCACAGCCTCATCTCCAAGTTCCATTTCCTCCTCAGTCACTCTAAGAGGGACGATCAAACTAATGAACAGACAGATAATACTTGTTGAAAAAATGGTGAGACATATAATAAAAGCCATCCCTAAAAGTTGAATCCCCATTTGTCTGAATCTAGCCCATGTTCGCCCTGTTTGGAGGCCATAAGCTAGACCTATGTTCTTTTCCCAATCAGGTATGTTGTAAAAAATCCGGCACAGCTTAGGCACCGTGAAAAAGCCGGCAAGGATGCCGCCTAGGCTTCCAGCCAGGGCATGGGTGTGCAAGACAGCAAAGGTGTGGTCTACGTTCCATGGTTTAATGTTGCGATCGTGGTTGCGGTCACGGTGTGTATCGTTCCACATCGGACTTAGTGTATCGGTTGCGGTCTCGGTGAGACGCACAATTTAAATCAATTTTTATTCTAAAAACTATAAATAATCATTCAAAATATAAATAAAAGTATGGTAAACAAAAATAATCAAATAAATAAATAAATAAATAAATGCTAAACAAAAATAACCAAAAAATAAATAAATAAAATCTCTAAAACGTACCATTTTTATCGATGTAAAAAAATAATTTACGTCTTTAAAAAGGGATCACATTAAACAAAATGCAAAGAATTGGAAAAGGTCAAATATTATTTTGAATGTTCGTACCTGTCAATAATTACATCTCACAACTTTTCTATTTCCACCTACAGGTGTACCATATTCCCAACCAATATCCTTACTTGCCATTTCACCTGTTACATATGCCCATCATAAATGGTTAGTATCAGTAATACGTCAAAAAGTACTACAAGTAATGAGTTGCAATTTGACAAGAAGAAAAATAATTATTTAGATTATGTTAGTAACTTGCAAATCTTATTTACATGTTAACTTATTTGTATAATCATTAGTCTAATTTTTTAAAGAATATTTTTACTAAAATTTAAACAATAATATATTATGTGTGTGTGTATTACTACAATAATATATATACATATCAAGAATAATATATATATATACAGATGTGCATATATATATATATGTATGTGTGTGTGTATTTTACAATAATAATATATACATATCAAGAATAATATATATATGTATGTGTGTGTGTATTACAACAACAACAATATATATATATATGCACACACATATATATACATATACAAATCTAGAATATAATATATATATCATAACAATAATATATATACATATGAAGAATATGTAAAAAATAAAATTTATAAAAACAAAAAACCATATTTACCTAAAAAAATCCTATTAATAAATAAAGTAAAAGGAAAACTAATTTGAAATTTCGCTTGAGGGTGACAAAATTGATTTCAAAAGAGCTGCCTACCGGGAAGTTTGTTATCTATAGCTTACCGAGAAAAGAAACTTGATGTTTGACCATGGGACTTGGTCTTTAAATAGACTGAATCTGATGGAAAATGTGATTAAAAAAATAGGAAATGCATTGACCATTCAACATATAAAAAATGGGATGCATTGCACAAAGGCAATACTTGCATTTTGTTTAAAAAAAAAAAGTGTTTTATTAAAAAAAAATGGGAAACGCATTCCACATAGGCAGTGTTTGCAATATTAAAAAAAAAAAAGCCTTCATAAAAAAAAAAATTCCTGCTCAATGGATTGCACGTGGGTGGGCAGTTGCATTATTAAAAAAAAAGCCTTAAAAAAAAATGCTACACGTTTTTGGAGTTTTATTCCAAAAACGCGCAGCGACAACACCAAAAAAAAAAAAAAAAAAAAAGAGGAAGAGAAGCCATCGTCTTCTCCGGTCAATCCCTCAAACCTGCCGCCTGCCGCCTACCTCAACATCACCACCACATAACTCTACTCAACCTCCACCACCATCTCATCAAAATCCAAACAAATAAAAGCCATAAACATCAAAAAAAAACCTCCCAAATCAGACACCCCAACCGCCGGCAAATCGTCCCCAATCGCCGGCAAATGAGTCGGACCAAGCCACCAGAAGTTAGGTAAGTATTGCATCTGTCTTATTGCTTTGAAATATGGGTAGTTCATAGTCCGATTTGAATCGTCCGATTCGGTTCCAAATCGGACGATTCGCACTGACTCGGTTCCAATTCGGTCCGAGATGATCGAGATTGGCCGATTTCTCGACGATTCCGCCGTCTCCAAGTGGTACCGGAGCGGTATCGGATCGGCTTGCTCCGATCCGATTCTGACTCGGCCGAGTCGCCGCTGACTCAGCTAGGTCTTTGAACCATGCTACGTTCCTTAATAGTTTGATTCTATTGTGCAGCACCATCAACGTGAACCAAGGAATACTCCTTGAGATTACTCCCACGAGCAAAGCTACCCAGCATTGAACTACACCTGTATTAGCATAGTTTTAAAATCTGGTGCTACTGGAATAGAATATAATTTTTCATACGACCAACCAAACAATTAATTAAGCAAGATTAATTGATCAGTGAAAAGTTTCTTTCTAGATCATACTTTTTCGTATTTTTATGTATTTACCTTTGAAGAAAAACTGGGAACTTATTACTCACAATTTCATGACAAAATAGTAGCCTATCCAAGTCAATGTCTTGGTGATATGCCAAAATAAAATCAGGTTCATTTTAGTAGGATTCATATACATTTTTTGCTGCAGGAGTGTATATTTTACCCAGCAAGTTATGCCCTTTTTTGGTTGTCTTTTGTTTTTTTTGGGAGGGGGCGGGGAGGGGGAGAGGGACAAAATAGTAAGACGTTTGTTGTATATCGTCATTCTGTTTTATAACACTTATACATATTACATTGAAATCAAGATCAATTGCAAGTCGGATGTTACAAAAATATCATGTCTATATCTTTTAAAATGTCAAGTGTCTATAAAGAATTGGTACTGTGTACATTATCGAAGAGTAGCAAAAGTAATGGTCGTAAGTGTGTGGGTGCGTGTGTATATATATATATAAAGAAAATAAACTAGATTTTTCACAAAATTATGATTGCTCAACTTTCCATGCAATTCTCTGTGTGCGCGCGTGCGCGTGTGTGTCACACATTAGCCATTACCCGCAGCAGGAGTAATGCAAACTGGCCATGATGTCTGCTAATATTTTATCACAACAAAATAATTAAGAAATAAAAAAGAAGTCAAAGTTACAAAATTTTTAAAAATGATTTCGATTCCCTCCAATTTAGTTAGGAATGGAGGATTCTTAAATTTTCTGTAATGATTCTGATTCTGATTCCTTCCAACCAGGCAAGTTATAAGGGATTCATTCCGATTCCTGATTTCCTATTTCGATTCTTATGAACCAAGCAACCCCTTAATTCATACTGCTTACCGCGTTAGGTTCTTTCCCGGTCAAATCAGCCATTATTGTAGAGTAGCAAAAGTAATGGTCTTAATATATATATATATATATATATATATATCACAAAATTATTATTGCTCAACTTTCCATGCAATTCAGTTGTGCAACACATGATAAGGCCATCCACCCAACGAAACTATACAAGCAAAAGATCAAACTATATGAACTATTTTCTCGTAAACAAAAAATAAAAAGAGAAAAAGAAAAGCCAATCAGTCTAGCAATTTGAATATGATACTAGAGAATGTTAAAAAATTTGACTTTTCTGAATTTTTGGAGAACGAAAAATGTTTGAGTTGCAATTTTTTTGAATAATTAATAACAAAACTATTTGAATACATTGAGGCTATAAGAGTAAAATTGAACAATAGTCCAATACAAAAATATAGGAAAACTAAAGATTTCAAACACAATATGAGGCTCAATCCTTTGGTTTTGATTGGCCCAATCCACTGTATATAGACCAAAACAAAATAGACAAACCAAAATGAAAAAATAAGAGTAAGTAATAATTCTAACTCAACAGGCTCAATTCTTGGATTTTTTTAAAGCCAAATCATTATAAATTAAGGGGAAAAAAAGGGACTTGTCCAACATAGTAAATTATAAGTAAGAGAAATATCAAACCGAATATAAATTGAGGGATCATAAAAACTTTTTGAATACTTTTTTTTCTCAAAAGACCATTTAGATAGCCAAATAATCTTGACATCATGCCAAAAGTGTTTCCAAAGTGTTTTGTTATTTTTACTAGTGGGAAGCCACGCCCTGTGTGTATAAATTTAAAGAAAATAATAAGGGAGAAAAACGAGAATAAAGTTATAAGTAAATAGAATGTTAACGGTTTATGTATGTTGATTATGGGTGGGCAAAAATAACCGAAAAATTAAAAAATCAGAACAACTGGTTTATTCCGAATCGAAAAATGAGGGTAACCAAACCGAATTCTAAAAGCGATTAGGTTAACCAAACTTTATTTGCAAAAGTGGTTCGGTTTCGGGTATCAATTTTTAAAAATTAAAACCGGTCCACATATATATCTTAGAGGTTAATATTTGTGAATATTATAGAGAAATTAAGAAGTATTAAATCATTTAATTTTCAAGTTGAAGATAACTCAAAAACTTAAATATCATATTAGACTTTTTTTTTCGTTTAATTTTTTGACTTGTATACTATTGTTTATTTTTATACTCCAGTTATGATATACTTTCTTTATACTAAATAAAAAATTACTTTCATACAACTTATATAGGGAATATGAAACACAGCATAAGTATTTTTTTAACTTGTATTGTGAAAATTTTTATTCCTAACTTTTTAAATTTTAAAAAGACGGATATAATAAGAGTTTCAGTTTGTAATTTTATTGCTTGTTTTTCCAAGTAAATGAAATTATATAGGTGGTTTTTTCATTTGAACAAGTATTTATGCTGTAATATATTTTGTCTATTTTATCAAATTAATTTAATACCATACAGTTTCGATTACCCGCAGAACTCGACCCTCTTTAATAAGGTAATCGCTAAGCAGTTAACCAACAAATGAGGGCCGAATAGGTTAGCAAAGTAAATGAACCGGTACAAGCAGTTCGAGTTAGGATATTAGATGAATAGACTGGTTCACCGGTCCATGCCAGCGTTCGATGTATTATATAAAAAGGATAAACATAAAACATAAAAGATGACATAAAATATAACACTAAATCTATGTATAAATGTGTGTGTGTGTGTGTGACACATTAGGGATTACCTGCAGCAGGAGTAATGCAAACTAGGCTAGTGATCATGCCCTGCATTGCACCAATAACTGAAGGCTTCCCAAACAAAGAGGTGTCTGGAACCAACCAAGTGATCAAGCTCGTAGCTGCACAGATATGGGTGTTCAATATGGCCAAAGATGCAACAGTATTAGCAGCGTAAGGGCCTCCCTGTTGAACCTAGTCCACCCCATCCATAGCAGGCTCTCGCCGGCAAGCATTAGAAGTACGTTATTTGGAGGAGATCTATCCCTATCCTTCGTAGCTCTCGACCCCACCTAAATTTTGTTACAGACATGTCAATTTATGATGTGATGAAACAATAAGATATTTGCAAGTAAAAGCTTTTATTTCTCTCAATTCTTGTTTATGTTTTTTGTCATTTATTTTGTGGATTATTTGCTTAACACCCATTTGTCACTTCCATGCATTTCTCCAGAAGATAGTAGTATTTGTTTTGTGTGTGTGTGCGTGTTTTTTTTCCCCTAGGGTGCTGTTTCTCAATTGGCATTGACAAGCTATTATAATATAGAACTCTCTCTGTTTTAAAACTCTAAAAGAATCTAGAAACTATAAAATAATATTTATAATGATCATTGGCTGAGGTGATGATTCTCTGAACAACCCACGTCGTACACAAGCACTAATTATAGATTCTGAAATTTTACTATTGAAACCGAAATAATAGCTAATAGATCTCGCGTTGATTGAAAAGAATTAAAATAGAACATTAAAAGTCTATATAATCGATTGTCTTGTCACTTACAAGACTTATAAGGTGCAATGCTTAATCGATGAAGTTATTTGGTAACAAAGTGATATTATTTTGTCACAAATCAAAAAAAGAAAAATACAAAAGAGATGGATGGTATGCCTTAAAGAATCAAGCAAATGTATAAAGTACAAAGTATAATGAATTTTTTTTTTTTACATTTAAAGTGTTTAACTTTGAGACTTTGCAATTGGTGTCTATTCTGGGACAATTAAAACTTACACGTATTTTTTAAATTTGCTTCCATTAATGATCCGTTGTACAAGTGTGTAATTTCTGATGTACTATTTTTTTTAGGTAAAAAGAATTCTAATTCGTAGATTCTCCAGAACTATTAGTCCCAACTCAAAGTATATTCAACTTGGATGTCATATGACGTTAAAATTAAGGTAATTAGCATTCAATCTCAAATAAGATAACTTGGCAAATATAGAAGAATGCTGTTTATGTATTTTTTGAAGAAGTAGAATTTAAACGTTCACAAATAAAACCCAGTTAGTCCAATAGAAGCATTTAAAATAAGCATCCCTGCTTGTTTCTGGCCATGAAGGAAAGCTCAGGCAAACAACACAGATGCTCAGATACAAAATAATTAAGAATAGCAATGGTTTTTCATTTTGTTGTGATTTTTGGCACCACATTGGACTTTTTAGTATCGAGCTTTCAGAAGATCTAGTTTCTTATCTTGCTTGTAGTAAGTTTGTTTCTGATGCAAAATGCATTATACATGATGATTTGATATGAAATGTTGGCAGAAGGACTGCAGAGGTCAAGAAATTGATGTTGGCCAGACCAACTATTTTGCACTTGGAAAAAACTACTTTTGTACCTTCTATGCATTGGCCAGATCAAATGAATTGGATGGCCAATTCGTCAGGTTCTTTCGCAGTCAAATCAGCCATGAAAGCTTAACAAGGATTGGGTAGAAAAGACGAGAGGTGGAAAATGGTTTTGTGAAAAAGATTTATTCGTGGATACACTTGTCTTGTGGCTTGATCGTAAGAGAAGTCTAAACCCTAGTGATAGATTGAGGGGTTGGGGATTAAGAAATTCCAGTGGTAGTTGTGTTCTGTCTGTGTGAGCATTAGCTGGGAATAAGATACAAAGTTTTTGCAATTTAGAGAGGTGGGTACTTGGCAAAAGACTTGGAATGGTATTAAAGTTTCAGGCATTGTTCAGCAACCAATTTTGTCAGTGGAATATGAAATGATTGCTTGTTTTATACGAAGGGCGAGAAAGGAAGGGATTGTTTTCCAATCTAGATTAGCGACGACCATAGCAGTAGTGGATGCAATTGTAAAGAATGTGTGTTGTGATGAGAGTTGGCAATGGAGTAGAGAGATCTCATACAAATGTGCTTTATGCTTCAAAATTCTAGCTTATCGAGGAAACCTTAAATGAAAAAATAATAAAACAAAGTTTTAAATCTTACTAATATTTTTTTGTAGGTATCAGATAGTATTAGCGCGTACTGCTTAGTGCATGATTACTTCCTTCGTTTATTTACACCATTGGTGATGCTTATAATAGTCTTTGAAGATCATATAAATGGATAAAAAAGATGTTCATTTCAAGCAATCAAACTGGGCAGTAGTAAATCCAACAATACCAGATGATAGAGGATTGACATATCCTCCAGCAAAATCAATTACTCCAAGCTTGGACAGCCATCCATTGGGGTTCCAAATGCTATATGCTCCAATGGTGTAAGAAAATGTATGCCAAAAAGGCACAAACAACATCCGTGCAAGAAAATTCATTCTTCCCAAAAGTGCTCCACCAATCAAAATTGGTGTTATTGTTGCAAAAACAAATTGAAAGAATAGCATTGTTGCTGTTGGAAAGTACCCTAAATATGCCTATCCAAGGAGAAACTTTTCGTCCAATGCTACCGATGGTTTTCCCCAGAATTCTACCAGCTCATCACCAAAAGACATGCGATAACCCCAGCCAACCCAACAGATTAGAACAACTGCAAATGCATAAAATGCCATTAGGGCTGAATTTATAGCCCATTTCTTCTTTGCGATGCCACCATAAAGCATGACTGGCCCTGGCACACTTTGTAGGCCAACTAGTGTGGCTGCTGTCAGTTGCCATGCATTGTCTCCTTTGTTCATCCAATCTGGGCTACCCCCATCTGGTAGCAGGTTTTTTGGAAAAGCGGTAGTATTCATGAATTAGAGTGAAAAAATTGGGTGTTTTAGTTCAAACAATTGTAACGTAAAAGGTTACCATATGTGGGATAGGGAGAACTAATAGTCGAATGCTTATGAAATATTTTAGATGCAAAATTAGTGATAACTAGGTGACAACGATTGAAACGGTCACCTTGCAACTTAGATGTCTGCTTGTTGAGCATTCTTATGCTTCTGACTAGTTCAACGGTTTTAGGGAAATTTGCAATTTTGTCCTTGAACTTTAGCTTTGGTGTCACTTTATTCCTTGAAGTATCAAATGTGGGACATGAGCTTTTGAAGTTGTGATTTTATGACTCTTCAGGTTCAAAGCCTAATTGAGCTGTTAATGAAAATAGATACAAGAAGTCACGTATGCTCTCTGTCTTTGAAAATGCTGATTGCCACAAAAGAAAGTGTAAAAAATAAAAAATAAAAAATAAAAAATAACTGTATTGCCCAACCCATATATATTACAATTATCAACTACCAAGCTAATTGTGAAGAATAATTCTTCCATGATCAAAATCCACTTTGCACCCCTTAACCTATATCAAATTCTCATTTTGCACTCTAAATTTCAATTTTGAACTAACTGCATCCTTAATTGTCTAAAACATTCCATTTAAATCCAATCGTTGATGGTGTCAACCAAAATAATGGAACTTACGCACGTGCATGCAACGTTCATTTAAGTCCAATTGTTGAGAGCTTTAATTTTGGATAGATTGCACCCTAAACTATTCAAAACGTTTCATTTAAGTCCAATCATTACATGCACGCGCCTGATGCCGTCAATGATTGGACTTAAATAGAATGTTTTGGACAGTTCAAGTTGTAATATCTCTAAAATTAAAGTTTAGAGTATAAAGTAAAAATACGGTACAAGTTAGAGGGGTGCAAAGTGGATTTAGGCCTTCTTTCTATTGAAGTAAGAGGAAAATCACCTCATGCCTATATATTAAGAACATGGCTTGTAATTTCGATTTACTTTAATTAGATTTTCCCTTTTCCTTCATTTTTTGGGTAATACTAAAAATATTATTACATTCTTGGATAGAAGATAGACAGTCGTGGTCTTACTTTGGCATGAGAGACTATTTTATTTTCTACATACACAAATTTATAAGTTGTAGAATGCTTGACAAACACACGGACTTCAACTTTAACAACTCAATTGACTTTCACTTTAATCTAATATGCGACTTTTGAAACATCAAGGACTTATAAAGTGACATTAATTATAAATACATACCATTTAAGGACTAAGTCTGCAAATCTCCCATTTTCAATTCAACAACCTCTACTTTTGCATGCGATGCTGCTGGATGACAAATGGAAAACGCGGGTTGCTGATGTAGCGGAAATGCAGTTTTCTAAATTCATGCATCTGAAATCCGTACCCGCTTGCGTGCCAAGTTGCCGACGTTTTGGCCTGTATTAGATTGGAATTTCTCCTTGTGAAGATGAACGATCGGTTTCATGAAAGATACTGAAAGTTCCATTAAAACTTCTAATTTAATGCTGTTATCTACACGTAATAAAGTTCCAGCCGAACCTCATTTAGCGTTAATGGTAAGCATATCATAGAAAAAATAACACGAGAAAGGACAAACCGAAAAGCGAAAAAAAGAATGCAATTGATGCTGTCAAGGCATCTCACACGGAAGTCTTTCTAGGATTTGGTCAATGATTTGTTAGGTAACTTTTATGGGTATGCATGTAGATTAGCCATAAGAGGTGTAAAATAAATGACAAATTATGTTAAGTACATATTGCGATTTTATGTGTTCAGTAATATTTATATACAAATAATGGAATATTCTATAACTAATAATATTGACAATACTGTACATATCGAACCATAAGATACTGTAAATGATTGTGTTCATTTTAATTTGTAATATTGGTTGGATTTTTTTGGTAAAAGGACTTGCTTAGTTTATTTAACCAATAATTGATTGACTGTGTAATGTTGCATAAAGGATTTTCAGTATCCAAGTGTCGGCGGTTCATCTATCCAAAAAAACAAACAAAAGAAAAAAAGATAATGGCTATATCTTATTAGTCATTTGAAGATGCCAAGAAATGATTTCCAAGAAAGTATTCCGTACTGAAGTTGCTTTCCGACAATGTGGAGTAGACCGGTCGATCTTTTATTCGGAAACTCTAGAATAGTTTATTCCAAAAGGAAAATACTGTCTAGCCTGCAACTAATTTGCAAATTCCCCATATAATGTTAAAAAAAATCAGTGCAACAACCTGTGACCTTGAATGGGTTGTTAAGTCTTATTAAGTTTCCCGAGCATCAAGTAAGTAGTGATACCTTTCTATGGGATTAAACACCTATTGGATAGTTTGAAAGTGGATTGTAAGTATTTGTTTTGTGTTCCTTTTGTTTTCTAAATAAACTTTGTTTTCAAATTATGGAAAAAGCATGTGTTTTGATTTAATATTTATTGACGATTGATTGTTAAATCAAATGATTTATATTCTTTGGATTGTGTTGTTTGGATCTTGCCTAACAGAGTTAACTGTGGTAATTGTGTGGATTTGAGATCCTCGTGAATGTGAATGTGAATTTGTGTATACACCATTAAGGACAAAAGAATATAATTGAAATTGTTGATTTGAATTTGGATTTTATTATAAAAATTTGTTGTATGTTAAAATATTTTGTTATTTTTTATCCAATAATTGGGTTGATCTACTTATTAGGTATATATATTCACCCCATTATTATTATTTTTTTCAGAGAAAGAAGAGTTAGCGTAAGGAGTGGTATTTGGGAAGTACGTTAGTAACTTAATAGACTGTATAATTAAAATTTGTGAAACTGTTCTTAAGTCATTTAATTCAGTTTGAGGATTGTCGGTAGTTTGCTTTATGATGATTTTTTTTTAAACAGAATTTAAGTATTGGAATTTGAAAGGGAAGTTTTATATGATTTTATTTTTAGATTTGTGTATTTAGCTTTGCATGCTTATGCTCAAGCATAAATATGTTGTATTGTCATATTCTTGACCATCGGGAAGAGCGTGATAAAATACTAGCTTATCGAGGAAACCACGAAAGAAAAGACATAAAATGCCACTATGGCTGAATTTATAGCCCATTTCTTCTTTACGACGCCGCCAAGAAGGATGACTAGCCCAGGCACACTTTGTGGCCAACTAGTGTGGCTGCTGTCAGTTGCGATGCATTATCGCCTTTGTTCATCCAATCTGGGCTACCCCCATCTGGCAGGAGGTTTTTTGGAAAATCGGTGGCGTTCATGAATTAGAGTGAAAAAAATTGGGTGATTCTAAGTTCAACCAGATTGTAACTTTGAAACGTTACAATATATGGGCTAGAGCGAACCAATGGTCGTGTGCTTATGAAATATTTTAGATGCAAAATTAGTGATAACTGGGTGACAACGATTGGAATGGACACTACTGTATAAAATTAGTTTTATCTTTGAAACTACTATATAAAGTCAAATTCACTCGCTCAATAGTCCGATACGTCAAAAATAAAATTATTTTGGAGAAAACATGTCTAAAGTTAAAATCTGAGAACTGATTATAAATAAAGTTTAGGCTCTTTTAAGAAATTCTAAATCAAATTCTTGATCGATACAAATTTGATAGAAATTACCTCTCATTAGATATTGTACCATTAAACGTAAAAAGCATAAAAAACTAAAAACTAAATAGATCTAAACTAGTAGTAAGATAATCAAATTAAAATTTGAAAATCATTTGAATATGCAAAAGATAATCAATTTGAAATTTGAAAATCATTTGAATATGCGAACCTACTTTAAAAAACAAGGCAAAAGAAATTTTTTATTTTAAAAAATTATGTTTACTCAAACCGATCTATATACAAAGTTAATTGTATTATTTTGAAAAATAAATTTAAATTTTACATTAAAAATTAAGTCTTGATAGTATTAAAAGGGTAGAGAATGTGAAAACAAGCAACGAATAGGATTTAATAATTTAGAATGTTCAAGACTGTAATTTAAAATATTTAAAACTATAGTAATGTACTTTAGTGGTGAATTTTAAATATCTATTTTATCCGTAATTTTTTCCCGATATATTTACTTTTTATGGTTCTTATATGTTCTATACTTGTAATGCCATTTCTTGATAATTTAATTGTTATAGACATAGGATATTTCAATAAAATTTTTACCAAATATAATAAATTCATTAAATTGTATATTTAAATATAACAAATTCATTAACTTGTATATTTGAATATATTCTAACAATTAATGGGTTAACTAGTTCAACAGAGTGAGATATATCTAATATTTATTTTATATTATATATTAAATTAAATTAAAAAAGACAAAAGTTATTGAACCCCGATTCAACCGGTCCGACTCTAAACCCTATTCCCCTTCGGTTCATTGACTGGAGGGGAGTTTTTCCTTACACTCATATTGTGAGGAAAAAAATTCCTTACATAACTTTATGTTTTCCTTACATAAAGTTATGTAAGGAATTAGTATTTACTATTTAAGGAAACTAATTCCTCACAAAAAAAATTGAACTGTATAGCATACTCTGCAAGAAGGAGTGATATATTTGGACTTGTAATACGGATGTTGACGATAAAACCATCTGATATGGAATGAAACTACCAACTTGAATTAAGAACAAAAATTGAAATATTTCTATTATGATGATAAAAATCTTGTCAACAAATTTGGAAGACTTGTGTTGGCTAAATACTTCTTTTAACAAAAATTAAGTAGTAGAAATGGAAATAAATTTTTAGTGTAGTGGTGTATTGATCCCTCCCATGGCGCAGCCTTTAAAAATTAAAAGCCCATGATAAGATTGCGGCTGGCAATATTGCTGAAACACTTATTTTTCTGCAAGAGCAAATTTAGGTTAAATTAATTTGGATTCTTAGCGCCACTTTCCTCATTAATGGCACTGGATTTGGCATTAGGAAAATGACACTTAGGATCTCAATTGTACAAATATTATTTAAAGTGTTCCATTTATAAAACCAACTTTTGAATTGAATTTGGGTAGATAGCAATGCAGGATTCATGGATATAAATAGACTTCCGCCACAAATATATGTTTAAGGTGTTCTAATTTTTAACCAAATTTTTGATTCATTTTTCAGATTTGGATAACATTTATTTTTACCACCTTTATACTTCCTTGTCCCACTTGTTAATTTTTTTGGCCAAAACAACTTATTTTGTATTCGGATGTTTACAGGACATTTTGCAAAAATGAAAGTACGATAGAAAATTTTAAAATTCTTAAAAATATTTAAAATTATGTAAGACTAGAATTTTAAAAATTAACAAGTTTAATCGAATTTCAAAAAGATAAACAATTATGGGATTAAAGAAGTATCTAAAGGTTATGAGTCATCTCGAAATGCTCTCTCTCTCTCTCTCTCTCTCTCTATATATGTGTGTGTGTGCGCACGTGAATGCGCGCGTGCGCAATCTGTGTATGAATGTACACACACACATGTGTGTGTATATATTTGTGTGTGTGTGAGTGCAATGTGGATGCAGCTGATATTTTTTTAAGTTTGTGTTGTATTAATATTTAGAAAATGTTACTGATCATAAAAACTCCATTTTTCCTCATATCATATTCATCTTATTTGACTTGATACAAATATTAAAGATTGAGAAACGTACTGACAGCTATCCACCTAAGCAAAATTAAAAAGTTGACAACTATCTTCCTTTCTTAATAAAGTATTCGACGAAAAGCAAATTTATAAAAAGGGACAGAAAAAAAGTATTTAAGTGGACTTATGAGACAGATTAAAAGTATTTAAATAAAGCAATTATTATGTTTTTTAAATCGGCATACGAAGAATGGTTAAAAATGCAATGTGCAATGGAGACAGACATAGCATTCATCGTAAAATTAACAAAGTGATCTTTAAACAAAACTGTTATCATGTAAAAGAAAATATTAAAATCTCTACTTTAGTTTTTCATTTTCAAATTATTATTAATTGTACAAGTATTATTATTAAATCAGTGAAATTAAAGCACCAATATAATCAAGACCAAATGGCCCCCATCACATTTTTTCTTCTCCTCCTTTTGGTTCTTTAATTCCCTTCCACGTAATTTATGACTTTAGTCGATAGCAAAAAGAAATGAAGTCTACTCTTTTTTAACATTACATACTTAGAGTTTGATCTCAATAGCTTCTAATTTCTATAAAAATTGATTTTAAAAAAATTAAAAATCAGTTGCTCCTAATTTTAGTTTAAAAATTTCAAAAACATAATAAAAAAAGTAATGGAGAATATCATAAAATAAATTTTTTAAAAATCAGAATCTAAAATCAAGTGAAAGAAAACTATTGAGAAGAAGCCTTAGTCACCTCGAAAGGAACATTTATTTGTCGACACTCAAGTCTTATTGTCATGGTCATTAAGTCTTTATGGTTGACGTCAAAGAGATGTTGAATGCGTTTTCTTTAAGCATTTTGTGTGAGTGGCAAAGACTTACAATCTTGTATATTAATCTATTTAATTGTATTTCTATCGTTTTCATAAACAAAACATTTTCTTGGTAGTTTCGGTTTAATTTCGCTTCAATGGTGGAAATTAAGGGAGTCTTTTCAGTCTCGTCACTCAAGTGAGACAGGAATACTTACATTATCAAAAACTGGAGGATTTAGTATGTTTCACGACACAATTCAGGATGAAGATTTATGTGGAATTCTTATACTTATCCTAGTGACGAAGCAAATTTGCATCTGAAATTTCTAAACAGCTATCAAAGAATCGATATTAAGACCTAAGCATGATAGACTTGAAGAAGCGACCAATTGCACCAATGAATACGCGCATGAGTTAAATCAATTCTCAACTTTACTTGTCAAAATGGATATTCTACATGTCTGTGGAAATTGGGATCACACTTGCAAATATATTAAATAAATTGTAAAGGATATAATGTTATTTAGTTCAGCTTTTTATTAATCAGGAGGTTCAGGGCCTTCAAGCCACTAAATATTGATAGTAAATAAGGCTAGATTCTATTTTTCAGTTTATCATTTATAATACATAATTATTTTGGTGGATTTTAGTCAAAGAATAAATTGCAGAATTGGGAAGTGAGTTTCCTTTCAGGAATTAATAATTTGAAGATCAAAATGAAGTTGTCTTTTTTTGCCTCATCTTTTAGTAGCATATGATTCAAAGTAATGCAAAGTATGTCTCAATACTTGTATTTCCCTAGTTTTGTCGTAAAACTAAAGTTTCATGATTCGATCAATTAAAATGTGTTTCACGTAATGGTAAGACGTTAGATACTTCCTGTGGAGCTTTATATTTAATTATGCATGGCTCCCCCAGTGAAAAACTTTGGAAAGTACTCGTCCTTTTTCCTCAACTTCAAGAATGGCACAAAATTCTGAATAAACAGGAAATGTGCAATTTCCTGCTAAGATCACAGTTGATTTGTTAGTCCTTTCACAGGGCCATGGCCTCGTAAATTTCATTTGCAACAAGTTTAAGGTCTAAATTAAATGAGTAAATAATGAACGGTTCAAATTAAGTCATGTTGACCAAATTTGAAGTAAAAAAATAACGTTATTTCTTGAGTAAAAAGTGATTACAAATTTTTATTGATGAATTATTTTTTGAGTAAAAAATAATTATAAATTTTCATTGATGAGTTATATATTTTCACTAATTATTTACACAACCTTCAACTTGTTTGAAATGGCACGGGCCAAACTTGGGAGGTCGTGCTTCAGTCATCGATATCCATGACCATGACGAAGTTGACAATATATATTTGATATCATCCAGATGATGTTATATAAGAATCAGCGAACTGATATCATCCAGATGGCGCTACGTAAGACTCAAGATCTACACTGACAATGAGAAAAGATAAACCTACATTAATTTCGAAGAAATTCATTAAAGTATTTCAAGTTGCATTGCAAATAGAAATTAAAAAGGTTATCTATTTTCAGTTGAGGAATGCGAGGAGAGCAATGTCCATTTTTCTTCAATTATTTAGCAAATTGATTCAAGATTTGAATTTTTGGAGTAGGATCAAGTGGGGAACGGAGGACGGGAGCATGAGAATCCAATTCATGTCATCATTTGGAGACTCACCTATATTTGGTTATATGTAACAAGTATTTGTATAGAGGGATGGATGGGGAAATCATCTTCGAAGAATTTAAAAAATTATGCCATTTTCCTTTGAAAATTTTAAAAATCTCAGTTATGTCCTCCTATAAACTAGATTATGCCCCTAAAAAAATTTATACTAAAGTAACTTCAAAATTTGATTGAGCATCAGCACTGGGAAATGAAACTGTTCTTGTATTTCCCTGTTGTTCAATTTATAAGAAGACAATATATGTCGTTCAGCCAGGAAGAATATTATAAAAAGCAAAAGGAGACAGAGAAAAGGAAAAGTATATAGAATACGACGGTTTTATTTGTTTTCATTGAATTTGTTCTCCTCTTCTGCATTTGTGCAGTACATGATATAGACAGGAAAGGCCACAATCGATCTGGAAAAAGAAGAAAAAACAATGGCACCCAAAACGTGTGCTGCTAGTCATTGGGCTCTTTCTTCCCTCACTTTTCTATTTTCTTGTTAGAAGATATCATCTCCAGGTTTCCCAAACATGACGTAAAACTAAGGGCTAATTATGACGTGAGCCGTCATGCTATGACCCCTGCTTTATGTGCCCAGTGAAAGTTACATACACTTTTACCTGTGAAGTATTAACTGTGCGTTCTCAACAACTTTTTTTTGCACCTGTTTTTAGTTTCTAATTTTAAAAAATATATTTTGTGATGTTTTTAATTATCTTTTAATTTGCTTTTAATTTTTTTTTAAAATTTATTTTTACAAAAATCAGAATATGTTAGGAACAACTCCTAATTTATTGTTAATTACAAACTAAGAATTTACGCTAAATATAAACTTTGCACTGGCAATGGTAGAGTGGTTAGTCTACATTAAAAATTTTTGTGGTTGACTGTGTTATATGTGACTTAATTGCAGTATTTTCAGAACTGAAACAGATAGGCAAGTTTGATCGGTTGAACTGCAAATTAGCCTAATGCTATCAATCTAGTCTTATATTAAAAAAACCAATCGAATCATTGAACTGGCTATTCAGACTGGGTGGATCATTGAGCCAATCCCTCTCCTAATTCACTGGCCAGTCTAGTTTCTGGAAACACTGCCTAGCGGCAAACAATAGAAAAAGACACGATTTTGGCTAGCCCTAATATTTTTGGAATATGGACTATTTAATCCCTCAAATTTTGCAATTATAAAGCCAAACCCTTAGTGTCCCAGTTCAAACAAATTGAGAACATTGACAAGAATGGGCTAATTACTATCGGAAAAAAAAAAAAAACCCGTATAAAATGTATGTCAACGTTATCTCTTAGCATTAGAGACACATATTCTACGTGTAGTGCTCTAATCTTTCACCCCTCATTCCAATTGCAATCGAGAAATGAAAAGTAGGACATCAGCTAGATATTTGCGTAGTCTATTATTCATTTTTCTCGAAATCTGGCGATTAAATTTTTTGTGAAATTACGTCGTTTCAATGTACAAATAAATAGCTTGTTATCTTTCTTACTTGGTTAAAATTGAGAAGTTAAATGAAAAAACACAAGCATAGAATCAATTTACTGATTCAACTTTGAGGACCAAGACCATAAAAAGCTGTAAATCTAAGAAAGTTGTGGTAATTAGTTTATTTACCTTTTTAATAGAGACTTTCTTTTATACTTTTTCAATGTGAGACAATCCTTGTTTCCATACCTCAGTATTTTGACAAACATGTAAATTGTGTTGGACGATTGAGGTCTTGTGCTATCCTTTGCATGTTACACTTTATGTTACATATCTTAATAAATTGACATGTGTCCTTTTTAGTGGAAAGTTATAGAGAAATTCACCTCTAGTTGATTATGTGTCATTTTATCACGGAATGTAACATGAGACGTAACAAATTATCTTTTGTCATCCCAACCTCACTTGTCATAAGATGAATCACATTCCATAGCTATGTGAACTCTTTCTCAGCGTCCCCATGCTAAAATATAAAGCCTTCACTCTATCTTGAATTTTTCTAATTTTTCCTTTCTCGCGTTTGCATGTATGCAGATACAATTTATTCTGGATCTCTCAATGTTTCTGAATCTTTATTTTTCAAGGAAAAAAATTGACTTATCTCTTCAAATCCAATTAAGTAAATTATTTATAAAGATTATCTTTCATTAGCGCACTTGAGATATTATAAACAAGTATCTCTATAAAGATAAGCATAACTAAAGACAAAAAATATATTTATAATAAATTAAATGCGTACGAGAAGCTTTGTCATTTCTTCAAGGGGTAAAAAAACGATGCATGATCAGAAAACATATAATTATGAGTTATCATTTAGTATTAACCATTAATGAAGTTGCTATGTTTAAAACAAACTAATGATGTTTCTAGGCACAAGATTTATTCTACAGTCTCAAATTATTGCATGAATGCTTTCCCCAATGATTTTGTCCCAAAGAAACGCTTGAAGCATAAAATGACAGGTCAACGAACATATTTCTGATTCTAGAAAACTTATACTAGGAATAGATTAATTAATTTTTAACTAAGAAAAGAACGAGAAAAAATTTAATGTTGCATATATATTTTTTATTTTCTCGACGATTACATAATTTATAATTGAAATTTCTTTCTCATTATACCACAATCCTGACAATGATGGAAGAGGAAGGGAAACTGCAAGAAGGGAGACAATAATCAGAAGGTTGAAACTGCCCATTAGGCCATAGAAGAGCTTCAGTGGCTCCATATACAGTTTTGTATATATCTAGTCTACTGTCTCAATTTTGTATCCTATCGTTTAAACAAAAGCCACAAATATTAAAGTGATATTTTCTTGACTTAAATGCCAAATCCATCTGACGATACCAATCCACCAGAATGAAGTTAAGATACCAATTCACCAGAATGAAGTTAAAAATGGATAAGAATCAATTCCATGTGCTATAAAAAAATGGATTTACACGATACCAATTCACCAGAATGAAGTTAAAGTTTTGCATGCGTCACTGAGAGTGTCATCCTTTCAATCAAACTTTATAAAACAATGTTAAGCCCCCATATCTCCAACACAGCAATATCTCAAGTATTCATCAAGATTCGTTTTGTTTCTTTTTTGTATTTGCAGCATTATCTCAAAGAATCTCTCTCACAATCACTCTTTCTACTTGTTCGTGCTCTTCATCTGTCATGTATCCACTTTCGCCAAAGAATAATCGCGTCCAGAAGCGGTTGCAAATGGTCTTTCGAGCAACATACTTTGTAGTTTCCTTTTCTAGGAAAGCAGTTGATACCAATGCCTTACTGCTTCCTTCAATATTGCACCGCAATCCCTCTTATGTTGCCATTGATGTAGGAGCCATCAGCGACGAACATCTTGAAGGATCCTTCCTTGACATTGATAAGAAGGCACTTCCTGACTTGGTTAGTGAAAAAAAACAGCGATATTCTTCGTCAATGTGGAGGAGTAAAAGAAATAGCAGCCAATCTCCAGTCGGATCCAAAGGCTGGTATCAGCAGTGAAGAGTGTGGCATAAAGCAAAGAGTTGAAGCATATGGATCCAACAACTACAACAGGCCCTCTGCTAAGAGTTTTATAAGCTATCTTGTCGAAGCTTTCAAAGATTCCATTATCATCATACTGCTGCTTCGCGCAGTTTTGTCCCTCACTTTTGGCATCAAACAACATGGCCTGAAGGAAGGATGGTACGATCATGGTTCAAAGTTACAGTCGCCGTCGCCATCGCGGTGCGAAACATTTTACATCGGTATTAGTATATCAATTACGGTCTCGGCGAGACGCATATTTTAAAACAATTGTTATTCTAAAAATTACAAATAATCACTCAAAATATAAAAAAAAAGTTAAACAAAAATAATCAAAAAATTAGTAAAGAAAAATCTTTAAAATATATTTTTATTGATATAAAAAAATATATATTTTTAAGCATTTAAAACGATGCTATTACGAACAAAATCAAAATAATACAGAGAAGCCAAACCACACATTTGCAAAAACAAACAAAATTATTTAACACGTTCAATTGGACAAAACACAAAAATAAAAAAATTAAATAAATGAAATAAAATAAAATTCAACACATACATTCACAACCCAAACTCTCACTCTTTAGTTGCTTCCACATTAAGAGAGGCCAAACCAGAAATCTTGATTTACTAAAAGATAGCAATTTTTTTGTGCAAACCAACTTGTGCCATTTGGCTCTATTTGTATAAAGGGACGTGTCCTAATTAAACCATAAATCTTAGTTTACTTTTCTCGAGGCTGCATGTGGCACTGCAAATGGTTCTTCGTTTAGGTCTAGTGTTTGCAGCCTAAAAACGAGGACTTGAATTTGCAGGACACAAAGCAAAGCAAAGGCCCTCCCACCTCCTCTCCCACCAAACAGCTCCTCCTTCTTCCTCAATTGAATCAAGCTTTAACTATCTATTGTACAAGTATTGTTCCCTTCTCTTCTCTCTCTCGCTCTCTTCTCAACCAAGATGGAGGCTCCCTTCTTTGTCAAGCCTGTGGTCTAAACCCTATGGTTCAAAGGGTTGGTGCAGCATTAATGAAGGTTTTGATTCCTCAATTGTTACAGCCTCGCTTTGTTCCACCATGATAGCTCAAGAGATGGCAATGGAATCAGCTTCAGCACCCTGCACCAGACCATGGGTTAAGGCACACTTCTGGACATCCCCTCTAATAGCATACTCCATGAATCTCAATCGACTTGGATACAACTCGGAGCGGTCTCGAACCGGGCTCCTCCAATCAGGTGACGACTCGGTCGAGTCTTCAAACCATGGGTGCGATGGAGCATCCATAATTGTTGTTGTAATACTAGTTCTTGCAATTTCTGCTATCAACAACTTCAGAGAAAGTAAGCAATTCAAGAAGCTTTCCAATGAGAGCAATGATATAAAAGTTGAAATATTCATAGATGGGCAAAGACAACAAATTTCCATATTCAAAATTGTATTGGGCGATATTGTATGTCTAAAAATTGGTGATCAAATTCCAGCAAATGGCTTGTTCTTGGATGGTTATTCTTTTAAAGTAGACAAATCTAGTATGACAGTTGAAAGTGACCATGTAGAAATCCATGAGCCAAGCAACCCATTTCTGTTCATAGGTACAAAAGTCACAGATGGCTATGGTCGCATGATCATTACATCTGTAGGAATGAACACAACATGGGGTAAGATTGTAATACCAAGGGCCCTCAATGGGAATATTAGTAATTTGTACCCCAGGGATGACTAATTGAATTGCAAACTAATGAGGGACTTGATTGCAATTTGGGCAAACTTCATTTTTGACCACAAGACTTAGGGCAATTCTTTTTCATTTTCTTCTTCTTCATTTCTTACCTATTCTTCTTCCCAAAACTCTCTCTCTCTCTAAGTGCTTTTCATTTTCTCTTGAAGAAGTGGTAGAACCTTATTCTCAAGTGGAAAAAGGTAGGGGAAACTTTGAGGCTTCAACTCAATTTCCTACTCAAGGTAATTTTTCCAAAACTTACCTAACATTTCTTGGGTCTATGCTTATTATAGTGTGTAATGTGATTAGTGGTTGGTTATAGAAATTTTTGGAGTTGTTTATGCTTTAATGACTTTGTGCTATGTATTGGTAATGAATGTGGGTGAGTTGGATGGTTGATGGCGATGAATGCTGGGTGAAGATCATGTGAAGGTTTAATGTGTGAGTTGTGATTTTGATTTATGAAGTCTATTGAGTATAATGTAGTGTTTTCTTGATTTAGTATGTTATTTTGGAGTTGGGTTAGTGTTTGGATTGGGTGAGTGTATGGCTTGAATTGTAAATTTTCACAGACGAGCCGTAGGTGAGGCTCAACTAAGTTGCGGTCGTGGCTCAAAATGAGCTAGTCGTGGCAACCCTCTACCTGACGAGCCGCAGGTAGGTCTGCGGCTGGTCCAAGGGAACCCTCAGCTCAATTCTGGCAATCTACGAGAGAGCCAAGCTAAACCGCGGGTGCGGATCAGCAGCTACAACTTGCGGATCACACTAGTTTTTGATCATTTTGCTTCGTTTTGCGTTCCAAGTATAGGATTAAGCTTTAAGTATTATTTCTTGGTAGAATTAGTGTATAATTGAGTGTTTGATTATGTGTTTTAGGCGAAGAAAGTGATCAACCCTTTACGGATTGTTGATATAGCTCAGACTGAGGTAAGTGGTACTTGTATCCCTTAGATTTTGGAAAATGATAATTGCTAAAGTTCAATTGTTTTGAAATCATATTTGCTATATCAAACAGCTTGAGTGTGATTATGTTCTGGTTTTACTATGATTTGAATATATGTGGTACAAATGAATTGTTTGAACAATGAATTGATTGATTTCTTATGTATGGTGTTATGATGTTATATGAGTGATCCTGCTAGCCAGGTGATAGTCAGTATGACCAGATTGACCGGGTGAAAGTCGGTATGACCATGCTAAACAGGTTAAAATTAGCTTAACGACCAGACCAACTAAGTAAAAGTCAGTATGACCAGGCTAACCAGGTTAAAGTTAATAACTGGATATCCAAGGCCTTGTTTGGTATCATTGATTGGTTTTATGTTATGATTTGTGACTTGTGATTAAGTGTGAATTTGTCAAGTTGCAATTGTACTTCTATGAACTATTACATATGTGTTTTGAAAGTAATATATGTATGGCACTTTCAAGCCACAAAGTGATACATTTGCTACTTACTAAGTGATTTTGTCACTCACCCTTTTATTTTTTATATGCAGTGCTTGATGATTTAGTAGAGGAGGAGTGAACTAGCACTTGGAGTAGTCGAGGTGATTGGATGATAGTAAGCTAGCTGATGATTTGTACTTGTGTTATATAGAATATGTTTTGTGTTATGATATGTCATGCTAAGATTCTAGTGATTGTGATGGGCATCTAGATTTGTGTATTTGAAGGCTTAAGGTTTTTATGATGTATGAGGAAATACTTGCTATTGATGTTTAATTATTTACTTATGCGATGTTTGAGATGTTTTATTAGATGCTTTGACCATTTGAACCTTGTGACTCAATTTAGCCTGGTCACAACGGTGTTATGTTCTGGGGTGCGAGGCGTGATAAAGATGATGAGCTTAATAACTCATGACACGATTAAACAGATACCATTACAAAACCAACTTAACAAGTTGAACTCTAGTATTGGGAAAGTCAGTTTTTCAGTACCTTTGCTTGTTTTGGTTATGTTGTTGATCCATTACATCATAGTAAACACCAAAGATCAAAGAGGGCAAAGGGAGTTCTGTTAAGGAGTTAAATTGTCATATGAATTATATCTAATTTCTCCTTGTTTTGGTCAAGAATTGTGCTTAATATTTTTATTTATTCATTTTTTGTTATTTGGGTTTAATGTAGGAGATTGTGGAGAAAAGACCTTAAAATCGCAAAAAAATTCCAGAAGACCCATTCTGATAGAGCGTGGCCACAGTCTACTGGGGTTGTTTTGCAAAATTCTGGACGTGAATTAGAAGAAATTTGCAATTGGAGAGTCCCACTTTCTTTTATGTGGTGGATCTAAATTGGGAAGAAGTTTAGGAGGAATTAGAATTGACAAGAATAGAGGAATCTTCCCAAAAAGCAAAGATCGTACATGGAATTTGAATTGGAGAAGGAAACAAAGAAAAAGGAAAGAAGGAAAGCAACAAAGGAGACTTTTGAAGGGTCTGCAGAACTCATTCTTCCAAGGCGACGCACACAACTTTGAGAGAATATTGAGAGTCTTAGTTTTATTAGTTTTTTAGTAGTTCTTTAGTTTTCTTCTCTTTCTCTCTAAACTACACAAATACTTATTAAATATTTTTGGAGATTTGAAGCCATGATTTGTGGCTAGACTCTTCTATCTAGTTGAAGGATAATCAAAACTCTTATTTCATCTATTACTGTGAGATTTAATTATTTTTATTATTTTCTACGTTTTTGGATATTTATCTATTTTCTATTTAAATTCCAAGGTGATTGTGTTCATTCTTGTGTGATTATTTTTGCACGGTTAAATAATTGGCCACTATTTAATTGTTAGATAATCTAGGGCCATGTAAAACGTCAAATCCATAATTGTTTGATAGTTGTAGTATTTGTGGCAAGTGATTAATTCAATTGTAATAGAGACTTTTGGATTATATCACGAGAATAGATAATCTAATTTAAACAAAACCTCATAGGTATTTGCTGGTTAGAATTGGTAGCTTTTCTAGTTTTAAAGCTGTTAAATAATTGAATCTTAATGTCTTACCTAGGGTTATTATTTGATTAGGGAAGTAATTAACGGTCTTACCTTGATATCAGCACAATAAGGAAGAGCAGGTTGTTAGAGTTTCTTAACAATCATAACCAATTTATTCGTGAACATAGGAATTTATCTTTGCATCATTGATCAGTTAAATTGAACCAGAGTGGAGATTATTCCTTTGACTAGAGCTTAGATTCCCTTTGATTTCGTTTAAATTAATTTTGCGTTATTAGATTCCTTAAATTGAATTCCAATTGCTTTAGCTAATTATTAGATCTATTAAATTGAATTATCTTTAGTTTAATTATTTTCAAATCCCCTTCTTTTAATTTTAATTGTCAAGGAGAAAGAAAATAAATCGACTAGTCCCTATGGATACGACCCTACTTATCACTGCACTTCACTTTATTTTTATTTGAGTAGGTGATTTTATTTTTGCTGGTTTGACACCTAACAAGTTCACTGCCAAACAGACTAATACCAATGATATTATGAATTCCATTGTCCGCATCATTACTGCAATAGTGGCAATTCCTAAGGGTTAGCTTTTTGCTATAACTCTAATATTGGCTTACTTAATGAAAAGAATGACAACGGACCATGCCATGGTGAGGAAGTTATCAGCCTATGAGACGATGGGCTCAGCAACTACCATGTGCACAATAGTATAGTTATCAGCTGGTAACAAAAGTTTGTAGTGGTGTTTATCGATGACATTTTAGTGTATTTCAAAACTAAAGAGGAACATGAAAAGCATTTAAGGGTGGTTTTGTAGTTATTAAGGGAGAAACAACTTTATGCCAAATTCAATAAATGTGACTTTTGATTGGATAGTGTCACATTTCTTGGAAATATAGTGTCAGAGAATGAAATCTCTATGGATCCTTAAAAGGTAAAGGCAATACTAAATTGGAGTCACCTGTTAATGTCATTGAGGTTGTAGTTCCTTAGAGTTTGCCAGATATTATAGGAAGTTTATAGAAGGCTTTTCAAGTATAACAATGCCTTTAACTCGATTGACTAAAAAAGAAATTAAGTATGAATGGACTGATTAGTCTGAGACAAGCATCCAAGAGTTGAAGAAAATGCTAGTATCTATTCCTATTTTGACGGTACTGATGGTAGTGGAAGGTTTGCCATACATAGTGATGCTTCTAGTAAAGGTTTGGGTTATGCTTTGATGCAAAATGGAAGGTGATGGCTTACGCATCAAGGCAATTAATGCCGTATGAGAAAAATTACCCTACACGTGATCTAAAGTTAGCAGCAATCGTGTTTGCTCTTAAAATTTGGAGACATTATTTATATGGTAAACATTGTGACATTTACACTGATCATAAGAGTTTGAAATATATCTTCACCCAAAAAGAGTTGAATATGAGACAGCGAAGATGATTAGAATTATTAAATGATTATGACTCAATCATCAATTACCATCCAAGGGAGGCAAACATTGTTGCTAATGCATTGAGTAGGAAGAGTCATGGTAATTCAACGGCATTGCTTAATTCTCAAAAGCAGTTTGTGAAACATTTAGAGAGATTAAGGTTGATTATCAAGAAGCATGAACCTAAAGCACAATTAGCTAATTTGAGGATACAACCATCATTAATCAAGAAGATAAAGGTCACACAGCTTGTAGATCCTCAAATGATAAGCATTAGATAAAAGGTAGGCGAGATTGACAACTGATGTTAGAGTGCATGAAGATGGTTCATTAAGGTTTGGAAATCAATTATGTGTACCTATTGATTCTAATCTTAAGAGAGAGATTTTAGATGAAGCACACTGCTACGAGTATACAATTCATCCAAGTGGAACAAAGATGTATAAAGATTTGAATAAAAACTTACTAATGGAATAACATGAAGGGAGAAATTGCAGGTTTTATCGCTCAGTGTTTGGTTTTTCAACAGATTAAAATCGATCATCAAAGGTTAGGATAACCCACCACTTCCAATAACTGAATAGAAGTGGGAACATATCACCATGGACTTTATTTTTGGTTTACCAAGGACCCTTAGAGGGCATGACTTAGCATAGGTGATTGTGAACAATTTGACTAAGTCTGTTCATTTCTTAGCTCTAAAAACATGGCTATTCTTTGGAGAAATTGGCAAAATTATATATTCATGGGATTGTGAGATTGCTTGGAGTGCCAATAAGCATAGTATCTGATCGTGATTCAAGATTTGCTGAAAAGTTTTGGGAGAGTTTGTGTAAGGCTAAGGGGACAAAGATAAATTTTAACATAGCATCCACAGATAGATGGACAATCTGAAAAAATCATTCAGATTTTGAGGATATGTTGAGAGCTTGTGTTTATTGACTTGGAAGGATTTTGGATAAGTAGTTGCCCTTAGGGGAGTTTGCATAAAATAATAGTTACCAGGCTAGCATTCAAATGGCTCATTATGAAGCATTGTACGGGAGGAAAAGTTGATCCCCTATATGTTGGGATGATATGGGGGAAAGGAAGCTGCTTGGTCTAGAAATTGTACAATTAACTATTGAAAATGGGCAATATATTAGAGAGCGTATTTGTCCAACTCAGAGTTGACAAAAGAGTTATGTCGGTAATCAACGCTGGACCTTGTAGTTCCAAATAGGAAATTATGTATTTCTGAAGATTTGACCTACTAAAAGGTTCATGAGGTTTGGTACATGGGGAAATTAGGTCATAGATTTACCGGACCAGTTGAGGTGTTAGAAAGGATTGGTGGTGTTGCTTATAGAATTGTTATTCTTGTGCAACGGTTCCAGGGAAATTTGCCATTTTGTCCTTCAACTTTAGATTTGTTGTCGCTTAATTACTCCTTGATGTATCAAATGTGGGACATGAGAATTTGAAGTTGCGATTTGATGACGCTTCTTGTTAAAAGCCAATTGAGCTGTTAGTGAAAATTGATACAAGACGCGTGTGCTCTTATCTGTCTATGAAGATGTTGATTGCAGAAGAAAAAAAATTCGTTTATTTTTTTAGGTGAGCTATTTGAGCACTTTATTGAATATGCATCGGAGCAAAAGCCGAAAAAAAAAACAGTTAAAAAAATAAAAGAAAAAAACCAACCAGAACTATATTACCCAACCTATATATATATATATAATATATTACAATTGTCAGCTACCAAGCTTAAATATGAAAAATAATTCTTTCTACCAAAGTAAGAGAAAAATCATCTCATGCCCAAATATTGAATACATCCCTTGTAATTTTGATTTATGTTAATTAGTTATTCCCATTTTCTTATTTTCATTTTTTTTTTTGGTGGTAATATTCAAAATACTATTTCATTCTTAGGTACAACTTTGGTATGAGAGAGTTGTTTATTTTCTACAAACACAAATGTAGAAATTGTAGAATGCTTGACAAACACACGGACTTTAACTTTTAACAACTCAAACGACTTTCACTTTAATCTAGTGTGTGACTTTTGAAACATCAAGGACTTATATAGTGACATTAATTATAAATACATACAATTTAAGGACTAAATATAAAAATTTCCCATATTTCAATTCAACAGACTCTACTTTTGCACGCGATACTGCTGGATGACAAATGGAAAACGCGGGTTGCTGATGTAGCCGTAATGCCGTTTTCTAAATTCATGCATCTGAAATACGTACCCGATTGCTTGCCAAGTTGCCGACGTTTTGGCATGTATTGGATTGGAATTTCTCCTTGTGAAGATGAACGATCGGTTTCATGAAAGATACTGAGAGTTCCATTAAAACTTCTAATTTAATTCTGTGATGTACACGTAATAAAGTTGCAGCCGAACCTCATTTTGCGTTAATGGTAAGCATATTATAGAAAAAATAACACGAGAAAGGACAAACCGAAAAGCGAAAAAAGGAATGCAATTGAGGCTGTCAAGGCATCTCACATGGAAGTCTTTCTAGGATTTGGTCAATAATTTGTTAGGTAACTTCTATGGGTATGCATGTAAATTAGCCATAAGAGGTGTAAAATAAATGACACATTATGTTAAGTAAATATTGTGATTTTATGTGTTTAGTAATATTTAGATCCAATTAATGGAATATTCTATAACTAATAATATTGTACATATCGAATGAGACAATAGTTTAAATGATTGCGTTCATTTTAATTTGTAATATTGGTAGGATTTTTTGGTAAAAAAGACTTGCTTAGTTTATTTGACCAATATTTGATTGACTGTGCAATATTGCATAAAGGATTTTCGGCATCCAAGTGTCGGTGGTTCATGTATCCAAACAAACGAAAGAAAAAAAATAATAATGGCTATATCTTATTAATCATTCAAGATGTCAATAAATGATTTCCAAGAAAGTACTGTGTTGGAGTTGCTTTCCGACAATGTGGAAAAGACCGGTCGACCTTTTACTTAAAAATTCCAAAACAATTTGTTCCAAAGGAAAATAATTTCTAGCTTGCAACTACTTTGCAAATTCCCCATATAATGGGGAAAAAAAAAAGTACAGTGCAACACTCTATGTTGTTGAATGGGTTGTTAAAGCTTATTAAGTTTTGGGTATCTTTTGAATCAAGATTGAGATGCAATGAATAGTGGGTCGAGTAATTACCTCCAGTTTAATTATTTTTTTTTCTAAAATCCTTCCTTATAATAGAATAAAAATTTTTAAAAAAGAAAACTCACAATAATTTTTGAACAGTCATAATTTCCATTACGGAGAAATTTGGCTATGATGATATAGCTTTGGAATTGTGACCTATAGGCCCAGTTTCAAGGCCAATGTCATGCTAATTTCGGCCCTTTTGGTTTTTGCATTGTTTCTTTCTTTTTTCCTTTTAGTACTTTCCTTTGGTTGTTAGGGTTTGTTTTGATTATGAATATTACTTTAAGGATTAGTTGCACATTATTGAATATTAATATTCAAGTTTATTTTAAGGATTAGTTGCACACTTTTAACCAAAAAGTCTAAAATACCTGTGATTTTGTCCAGCCCCAGTACTTTGGATGTTGACTATTTAGTCCCTCAAATTTTGCAACTTATAAAATCACACCCTTAACCTCCCAGTCTAAACCAATTGAGGACATTGATAGAAATTGGCTAATTACTATCGAAAGAGGGGAAAAAAAACTATTCATTGAATCTGGTGATTGACCTCTCTATGAAGTTTGCTTAGTTTCAATGTAAAAATAAATAGCTTCTTTTCTTTCTTGCTTGGTTAAAATTGAAAATTTTTAAATGAATAAAACACACGCATATAATCAATTTATTGTTAAAACGTTGAAGACCAAGAACGTAAAAAGCCGTAAATCTAGGGAAGTTGTAGTAATAAAGACGTTATTTTATACTTTTCCAAAGTGAGACAATCCCTTTTTTTTTTTTTTTTAAACACAGTTATTTTATTAATAAATAACAGTATTACACATAAACAAGAGAAGTAGATAAGTTACGAGCTTCTCGTATATAACTCCTAGAAACTTTAGTAATAATGCAAAAGGACAGAGAAGCAAGTAGTACCCTAATATCGTCAAAAACATTTAACAAATAAAAATGAATTAACCTATGATTAAGTAGACATTGGATGAGGTATAAACAGTCCGTATTAATAGAGATGTGCGTAAACCCTTGTTGAACGGCAACAGATATGGCTTCGAAACAAGCCAGAACTTCAGTTTGATATCTTTGCCTTGCTGACTAGACACACACCTTGGCCATTCTTTATGACAAACGCAATCGCTCCCAAAGAGTTGTTGTGGTTAAAAGACCCATCTACCGTCACCTATAAACAGCCTGACCACTGGATTGAATCAATACCTTAGTAATTTCACAGACATGGAAAAATGTGTTGAAGGATACCCAGCTGAATCTCCTTTTTTTTTTTTTTTCCCCTTTTTCGGTTGCGTGTATGTTGATACAATCAATTCTGGATCTCTCAAACGTTTCTGAGATCTTATTTTTCCAGGAAAAAAGAATTGATTTATCTCTTCAAATCCAATTAAGTGTATTATTTAAGCTCGCTTGAAAAATTTAGAAAAAGATGATCTTTCATTAGCGTAGCTGAGATATTCTATTTAAGTATCTCAATAAAGACAAGCATAATTAAAGATAAAAAGCATATAAAATAAATATATTTACAACAAATTAAAAAATTCAAATACTTGTTACAAAAACATATCGAGTAATTTGCTAATCTCTAATATCGCTCATCTTGAGTAGCCTTTGTGATTTCTTTCAGGGGATAAAAAATGATGCATGGTCAAAAAACATGTAATTATCAGTTATCATTTAGTATTAATGATTAATTAAGTTGTGATTTTTAAAACATAATAATAATGTTTTTAGGAACAAGATTTATTCTACAGTCTCAAATTATGGCACGAGTGCTTTCCCCAATGATTTTGTCCCTAAGAAATGCTTGAAGCAAAAAATGACAGGACACCAAACATATTTCTGATTCTAGAAAACTAATAAAAGGAATAGATTAATTAATGTATAACTAAGAAAATAACGGGAAAAAAAAAATGAAGTGTTGCCTATATATTTTTATTTATTTTATGGACGACTTACATTTGCACTTGTAAGTCAAGTTTACAATTGAAATTTCCATCTCACTATACCACAATCCTGACAATAATGGAAGAGCGAGGGAAACCACCAGAAGGGAGACAGTCTTGTATGTATGATTACCGCGACAGCTTTGTATGTATCTAGTCCAACGGTCTTAATTCTGTACCTTGTCGTTTAAACAAAGATGACAAAGATGGGTAATATAAATTAAATGTCGCAAAACAACTCATGTGACTCTTCTATAAACTATCATGCCTACAACTAAAATGTCTAGTGGATTCATACTAAAAATCTTTCTTTCCCTGAGCATAATAATGTTTTTCCATAGGGGCTCTTCTCTTTTTTTTTTTTTTCCCTTAATAAATGGATAAATGGATGAAGTTCCTCAAGAAGGGAAAAAAAATTGCCGACAGCGTACTTTCCAATGCACACTGGAAGCGAATGTTTCCCTGAATTTTCTTAAAGTGCCAAAACCATCTAACACGCATTGATTCCGAGTACAACTCCGCAAGGACCGGAAGACATGAATAAATTCTAAAGGCCAAAAAAAGAAATTTATACGATGCTATTTCACTAGAAAGAAGTAAAATTATTTGAAATTGCTTGCGTTCACTGAAAATGTCATATCCTTTGATGAGATTGTGAAGTTTCAGTGAAATTTCTCGATTAAACGTTATAAAACAATGTTAGACACCTTCATCTCCAACACAGCAATATCTCAAGTATTCATCAGAATTTGTTTTGTTTCTTTTTTGTATTTGCAGTATTATCTCAAAGAATCTCCCTCTCAATCACCCTTTCTACTCGTTCTTGCTCTTTATCTGCCATGTATCCACTTCCACCAAAGGATAATCACGTCCAGAAGCGGCTGCGGATGGTCTTTCGTGCCACATATTTTGTAGTTTCCTTATCCAGGAAAGCAGTCAATAGCAATGCCTTACCGCTTCCTTCAATATTGCACCGGAATCCCTCTTATGTTGCCATTGATGTAAAAGCAATCAACGACGAACACCTTGAAAGATCCTTTCTTGAAATTGATAAGAAGGCACTTGCTGACTTGGTTAAAGACAAAAAAAGCAGCAATCTTCGTCACTATGGAGGGGTAAAAGAAATAGCAGCCATTCTCCAGTCGAATCCAAAGGCAGGTATTAGCAGTGATGAGGGTGGCATAAAGCAAAGACTTGAAGCATTTGGATCGAACACCTACAAGAAGCCCTCCGCTAAGAGTTTCCTAAGCTATCTTGCCGAAGCTTTCAAAGATTCCATAATCATCATACTGCTGGTTTGTGCAGTTTTGTCCCTCACTTTTGGAATCAAACAACATGGCCTGAAGGAGGGATGGTACGATGGAGCAAGCATAATTGTTGCTGTAATACTAGTTCTTGCAGTCTCTGCTATCAGCAACTTCAGACAAAGTAGGCAATTTGAAAAGCTTTCCAATGAGAGCAAAGATATAAAAATTGAAGCAATCAGGGATGGGCGAAGACAACAAATTTCCATATTCAAAATTGTAGTGGGAGATATCGTATGTCTGAAAATTGGTGATCAAATTCCAGCAGATGGCTTGTTCTTGGATGGTTACTCTTTAAAAGTAGATGAGTCTAGCATGACAGGTGAAAGTGACCATGTAGAAATCCATGAGACAGACAATCCATTTCTGCTCTCAGGTACAAAGGTCACTGATGGCTATGGTCGCATGATCATTACATCTGTGGGAATGAACACAACATGGGGTGAGATGATGAGCTTAATAACCCATGACACAACTGAACAGACACCATTACAAAACCGGCTTAACAAGCTGACCTCCAGTATTGGGAAAGTCGGTTTGTTGGTAGCTTTGCTGGTTTTGGTTGTGCTGTTGATCCGTTACTTCACAGGAAACACCAAAGATCAAAGTGGGCAAAGGGAGTTCACTGCCAGACAGACCAATACCAATGATATCATGAATTCCATCATCCGCATCATTGCTGCAGCAGTTACAATCCTTGTAGTGGCAATTCCAGAGGGCTTGCCTTTAGCTGTAACTCTAACGCTGGCTTACTCAATGAAAAGAATGATGGCGGATCACGCCATGGTGAGGAAGTTATCAGCCTGTGAGACAATGGGCTCAGCGACTACCATCTGCACAGACAAAACCGGCACGCTAACCTTAAGTCAAATGCAGGTCACTGAATTTTGGTTAGGTACTGAGGCTATGAAGGGAATGGCGCCATCCGATATAACACCTGATGTTGAAGAATTATTGCAAGAAAATATTGGCCTGAATAGTAGTGGTGATATTCATATATCATCCTCTTCTCCAGATGCAGAAGTTACTGGTAGCCCAACAGAATCAGCAATTCTCAGGTGGGCTGTAAATGATATGAAAATGGATATTAACACAATAAGGCAAGGGTACCAGATTCTCCACGTTGAAGTTTTCAGTTCGGTGAAGAAAAGAAGTGGGGTTCTAGTGAGAAAAAATCATTCAGGGACATGTCACGTGCATTGGAAAGGTGCTGCAGAAATAATTCTGTCCAAGTGTACAAATTATTACTCGAAAAGCGGTACGCTTAGAGCTATAGATGATGAAGAGAGAAAACAGTTTGAAATGATAATTGAAAATATGGCAGGAAAGAGTCTACGCTGCATTGCTTTTGCCTGCAAAAGTATTACAGTACAAAGTGATGTGATTTCAAATAATCTTCCAGAAACTTATCTTACCCTGCTGGGAGTGGTGGGTTTAAAGGATCCATGTAGGCCAGAGGTTAAAGAAGCTCTAGAGTCATGCAGGAAAGCTGGAGTGAATGTAAAAGTAATCACTGGAGACAACATATTTACAGCAAAAGCAATAGCCATAGAATGTGGAATTTTGAATGGAAATGAAAATTTGGATAATAAAGTGGTGGAAGCAGCAACATTCAGAAATTACTCCCAGGAAGAAAGAATGGAAAAAATTGATAGGATCCTTCTCATGGCAAGATCATCTCCTTATGACAAGCTATTGATGGTGCAATGTTTGAAGCAGAAAGGTCATGTGGTAGCAGTAACTGGTGATGGAACAAATGATGCACCAGCTCTGAAAGAAGCAGATGTTGGCCTTTCAATGGGAATCCAGGGCACAGAAGTTGCCAAGGAAAGCTCAGATATTGTCATCCTGGATGACAATTTCAGCACCGTTGTTACAGTATTGAAGTGGGGTAGATGTGTGTACAACAACATTCAAAAGTTTGTCCAATTTCAGCTCACAGTTAATATCACGGCCCTAATTATCAATTTCATTGCTGCGGTATCAGCAGGTGAAGTCCCTCTCACCGCAGTGCAGCTTCTTTGGGTGAACCTCATCATGGATACAATGGGTGCCTTAGCCTTGGCAACAGGAAAACCTACGAATGATCTCATGGAAAGGAAACCTGTTGGTCGCACAGAACCTCTTATAAACAAAATCATGTGGCGAAATCTCATTGCTCAGGCATTCTATCAGGTAACTATCCTACTGATCCTTGAGTTCAAAGGCAGCTCTATCTTTAGTGTCAATGAAAAAGTCGAGGACACCATTATTTTCAATAGTTTTGTCCTCTGCCAAGTTTTTAATGAGTTCAACGCAAGGGAGCTGGAGAAAAAGAATGTATTCAAGGGATTACTAAAGAATAAACTGTTTCTAAGCATCATAGGAATAACAATAGCTCTTCAAGTGATTATGGTAGAGTTCCTAAAGAGATTTGCCAGTACTGAAAGGCTGAACTGGGGACAGTGGGTTTCATGCATCGGAATTGCCACAATGTCATGGCCAATAGGTTGGATTGTCAAATGCGTCCCTTGTGAATGGCCCCTTCATCATCCATTTTAGAATTGCAGTTTAGGAAGAGGAATGCTAGACCCCAGGGTGTCACCTAAGGGGGGTAAATCTTAGTACTTCTGAGTTGATGGCGGACCCCTTGAGCATAAGTAATTAGTAAAGCAAAATATTCTTAATCACTATTGGGACCAAAGCATTGATTGCAACATATTGTAAAAGGGAAGCAATTAAGTTTCCAAGTTTGCATTTGGAGTTCTTAAATGTATTTGAATTGGTAGTTGGGATGTTAATTTCTATCTCTTTCCTTTGTTTTCATGAATAGGAATCCTTTTGCAAATTCACCAAAATATGTATCTCAAGTTGTTAATGTTTGAAATGCCTTTTAGTTTGTTGGTTGGCCTATACGTATATCAGAAACTTTATAAGCACCAAGAAATGATTTTCAGAACAACTCATCCCCTGTCCCACCAAAGAATATAGCTGTTCCAAGTAACTTAAAGTAGGGAATACCGTTTGCCAGATCCCTCTCAATCTCACACGCTAAGAACAACTTGATTTACCCAAGTAAAAATCCGCTTGCCAGCCAGCAAATAAAGAAACCTCCCTTTCACCTGCCCGTCCCCCCCACCCCTTGTAATCCATGTAAAGCATCACGAACACCTAAAAAAAGCAGTCACGTATAAGACACACAGCAAAATTTTGGGAGCTAGTACAACCCCAAATCACAGTTGAAACTCTAATTCAAATGAAATTTATGTAGTCTGGAACAATTATCCAAGCGGGGCAGGAACCATTCTTACTAAATCATTTAGGCTCATATCTTTCTTTTCCCATAGGAAAACTATAACATCTGATTTAAAAATAATAAAAAAAAAAAAACACACACACACACACACACATACACGAAATAACAATACTGTCGTAGGGAGCCTCAGTAAAGAAAATACCTCAAGAAAGTGCGAGTCTCAGCCCAGCGGTAAAGCAAACACTTCCTCTACGCTAGCCTTTTCACACAAATACCTGAATTAACATTCACCATACCAACTTATCAGGCAACGCAGGATTTAAATTCTCCAAATAACGATCGAAACAATAAAGTTCCTTTTCGTTTGTTGTTGCAACTTCCAGAGGCTGCTCTTGACATCCCTTTATGCTGAATCTTCCAATTCACAGAAATATAGATGTACAATCCATTCACACAAGTGGAGACTCGAATCGCCAATTTAATACCCTACAATGCTTCCAATAAGAACTTTTGCTGGGTAGACAATGAAACATCAGCAAATTCACTTTTAATCTTTATAAGACAAACATATTACCCAAACGGTGCAATTCCTGCTCCAATTTTTTACAGGAATAGATGATCTCTCTCTCTCTTCCTCCCTCTCTCTCCCCCCCTCTCTCTCTCTCCCTTCGTTTGGGGCTACGGTACCTGTGGCGCAGACCCACCAAAATAGGTAAAAACAGCAGACGGTGGGAACTAGAACACACCAGATTAAGTAACATGATAAAACCTTCCACTTCGTTTAAATGGATTTTTTTAAAATTTTTTAATATTATTGTAAAAATTTATTTTAATAAATATATATCCCAACAAAACAAACAGAATTTTAATTTAATGTCCACAAAAGATGAGAAGGGGAAATATGAATTTGTTATCCACTGGGCGTTCCACTTATGGTTTGGTAGTGACCACCCACACCTCCTATGTTTTGTATTTGAAAAGGAAATGCACGAAAATCGACTCTACTAATTTAGCTATTATAATGATGTATAAATTTATTTCGAAAACTAAGGTGGTATTTAATAACTTAATTTAATGTTTAAATTATGAATTAAGAGTTGTTTAAATTCATCATATTTACATTAAGCACCACTTAATTTTGTTACAAATTATTTAAATGATAATTTTTATTTAATTTGTTAAATTTTAAATGTGTGTATTATGTTCTTTTCCTCACACACACACCCCTTCTCTTACACATTCACACTCATAACAAGCACAACACTCTCTCACATATACACTTGCATGGACACAAATTCACTTTCCCTCGTACATGTACATATTCTCACATTTGCAAGAATGCACGTACATTCTTTCTCTCTCAAATGTACAATTAAAATAAATTTTCCTTCGGTCACATACATATGCTTTGTCACATGCTCACTCTTACTCTCACTCTTACTCTTACTCTCACTCTCACTCGCTCATCCTAATATGCATTCTTTCTCTGTCACATGTACAATCAAAATTAATTTTCCTTCTATCACATACATGTTCTCTATCACATGCTTGGTCTCACTCTCTCATCCTAATATACATTCTTTCTCTCTCACATGCATAATTAAAATTAATTTTCCTTTTATCACACACATTTTCTCTACACATGCTTACTCTCACTCTCTCTCACACATACATACACACACTTTCACACAAATATACACACTTTCTCTTTCAAGCGCGCGCACAATCTTTTTCGCATACATATGCATATTCTCCCAAACACACATTCCCTCACATAAACATAAACATATTGTTTTTTTACACATCCATAGACATACTTTCTCATACACATGCATATGTATAATTTTTTTGTTTCACACACATGTGCACACGCTTTTTTATATATGCACATCTCATACACAAGCGTACTTTCTCTTACATATTCTCACACACAATTATGCACATGCTTTCTCTGTTACACAAATACATGCTTTCTCAGTCTCTCTCTCTCTCTCACACACACACTATTTTAAAACTATATTTTTTAAAATAAAATTATTATATTTATAAAGTGAGATTTTTTCCAAATTTAGTGCTTAAAAATTCAGTTGATTGTCAATTCGATGCAAATTACATAATTTAGGTACTTAATTGATACAATTAAAATCTGAGGGTACCAGTGTGACACTCAGTGATAAGTTCATATACCATTGGTGCCTTTTACTCTTTTTATATACTTACATCCCTTAAAAGGATAAAGAGATAAGATTTGGTTCTTATGGAGACAAGTAAAGAGATATACATGTAATATAAATCCTCTTTTCTCTTTCATACTACAAAAGGGTTCCCCAGGGAGAAAGACATGTACATGCGCACATGTACTTTTGAGGCCCCAAAATTATGGAAGTTATGAGCCTTCAACTCAAGCCTCCAACTAAATTCTTCAAGATTCTTAAGACTTCTCCACTAAGCTTTGATGTTCATCAAGTACTCTTCCTTTAAGTCTTCTATATCAAGGTTGAAAAAGTTAATATTGACTCGAAAATAGGCTTGAAGCCCTTGAGTCAATATTTAAACAAAAGAATCAATATTTAAACAAAAGAATTGAAAGGCTCTCTACTAGATTGACTAAATTCTTCAAGGTTCTCCAATTCTTCTCGATTAAGATTTGAAGTTGATCAAGTTCTCTCTATTCAAATCTTCTATATTAAGGTTCAAAGAAATCAATATCGATTCGAAAACAAGCTTGAAGTCCTCAACTTGGTGTGTGGTTTTCTATATACATACATACATATAATATATATATATATATATATAATGGGGCACGTGCTTTGCACGTTTAATAATCATATAATAAATGATATAATAAATTTGTCAGATAAATGATATAACAAAAGAAAAAAAAACAAAAAAAAGGATGGTAATTTTGATTTTCCTATTTTTCAAAACCATGTCTAAAAATTATATGAGAGTCCAGTTAATTATATCCTTAAAAAAAATTAAAAATAACCATTATCATTAAAAACCTATATTTCAAGTATCAAAATACTACTAACTTTAATCGTTTCACATTTATCTTTTCTTAACTTCACATATTATTCTATTTTCTAATCTTAACTTCAAATATTATTTACTTTTCTGAATGAATTTGAATAGAACAAATGAATATCTCCAATAGTAAAAGAAAGTTTTTGGCATAATGATGGTTTCTTTAAATTATTCTTCCGAAATAAATTATGAAATCTTTAGAATATAAAATGTAACTTATTATTGTATAAAAAGATGCAATTATACTTTGAAATCCTTAAACTTTTGATAAGTTAATTAATAATTTTACATATCTCTATTATATCTATGAAATATCAAAGGACTTTTATACAGTTGTACCACAATTAATATTTTCAAATGACTTATCTTAAATTATTGAATATGTGATTTTTCCATAGATATTGACCAAATTGATCGCTCGATAAAATCAATTACGGTTATTTGTCAAATTCTTAAATTTATGTAATAAGTATATATAAATTTTTAGTGTCAAAATAAATATTATATATTATAAGAATGACGAGTTTTGAAATTCGTTAATAACCTCACGAGACTTGCAAAATCTTATATTTTATATTTCATGTAATAATTAATGCATTTGCATATGTTGAACTTCTCACCTCCACTTTCTGTCAATTTGGTTTTTTTACTCTTCCTACTACAAGAGTCCAAGTTATAAGAAATGCCTCGATTTTGTGTTATATAAAATTTTAAATCTAGAAAATTTTTGTTTATAATGCTTAAACGTATATTTATGATGCCCATATATTTAGATATTTTTTTAATTAACTTTGCTTTATGAATAAGTAATGCTTGAGAGCTTATTTAATCAGCTTCCTAGTGCATTCATTAGCTATACGTATATATTTTTCTTTGGTCAAACTCTTTTTAATCAGTTAATTACTTTGTATACTGTCAAAATATAATTATTTTAATACTAATAAAAGTTTGAACACTAATTAATTTATACATCAAAAAGTGATAAATATTTGTCCAACTATTTTTATTGAGTTATCAAGAACATTGATTCGAAGTCAAATGCCACATTCAAAATCTCAGGCTATATTAAAGAAAAAATCATATATTTTTAACATAAATAAACTTTAATGATTAAAGATGTTGTGCAACCTTGTTATGTATGATGACCCATTTGTTATAATAAGGTTTTACGATTTAAATTGCAATGCATGATGACTTTTTATATTGGGAGTAGATTCTTAGAATTTAATTTTAAGTTTCTCGAAACCTTAACTAAGTTAATTTTTCATAATATTTTTAAGTTTTAAAGTAATTTCCTAGGACACTTTGTGTATAGGTTTTTAGGATTTTTTATGTTAATGCAGTATAATGTGATTACAAAATAAAAAAAATAAGGAAATTTCTCAAGTAATAAATTATAAATCCAACCATTCTAGGCATGTTTGGATTTAGTTTAGGTATAGTTTAGATTTTTTCAATCAAGATTAATTGAAGAAACTTTATTGCCTCTTGGTCAACGGTATGCGTCACTTCACTATTTTTGTAAGATAGTGTAATAATAGTTAGTTTTTGTATTGGATTTAATATGTTAATATTATTATTTTTAATTTCTATAAATGAAATCATAGTAAAAATGGCAATAAAGTACCAGTGTTTAATGAATTCAAGATATAATAGTGTATATTTTTTTTAAATTATTTCTAGTTAAATTAGGATATAAAAAACGAGATTGGCATTTTATATTTTTCTGAAAAATCATTTTTTTATAAATTCATGTTGATTGATGCATGATAGAGTGATTTTGCTTTTATTATTATGATTTTAAATTTAATCTATGCACTACATCTTTAAAATTTAAAATTTAATAAGATTCACAAGTTCAGAATTTTAATTAACTAATTTTGTACTGTGATTTTTAATTAGTATAGCTGAATTTAACGTAATAATCTTTCATTTTTTCTAACACTATGCTATATTTCATGACATTTCAAAGTAAGGTAACACAACATCTATTCTTAATAACATGTGAGTTGATTATTTTAAGTTGATAATTTAATTGATTTATTATGTAATGTCTGAGAATAATTTTTGAATAAAAATATCAAAATAAGATACTTTTTATTTTAATATGAAAGATAAATTAAAAAAATGGTCCTACTTAATCAAGCAATTATCTATTAAATTGAAAAAAAAAAAGTTAGAACGGAAAATTTTAAATGTTCCCTTCTTGTAAATTTTTATTAATTTTGATTTAATAAGGTTTTAATTGCTTCTAATTTTATACTTCTAGCATGTAAATTATTTTCTATTTTATTTGTGCACGAAAAGCAAGCTTTGTGTATGAATTTGAACCTAAAAAGTGTTAAGTTTAGTCATCTATATATAAATAATCATTGAAATAAACATAAGAATGATTTCAAAAAAACAAAAAGAATAAAAATATCCATATTCTAATCTATTACATATCCGGTTGGCTTCCACTTATATAACTTATAAAAATTTTGAATTAGCCATTGTATAATTATTACTATATGCAAATACTATATTTTTTAGACAATGCAGAGTCTTATTAATAATGTAATGATATTGAAACTGATGCAAAGTTAGTGAATTTTCAATTTTGCATTAGATTCCTTTCCAATTTTATTCATAAGGAGAACTTTTATTCATTTTCTATATATTTTGTGCATTTTTGTATTTTTATTAATTTAAAATTAAATTGAATTAATTATAAAAGACTTGAAACATGTTGAATGCATGTTGAGTTTCATTAGAACCCTATTAATCTAAATTTTTATGTTTTCAAAACATTCATCTTTAATGTGATTCAACTTAGAAAATAAGCTATACAAAGAAATACATCAAATGCTAAAATACCGAACACTTAAGAATTGAATAAATATTCAAAATTAAAATTAAAGTTTAAAATTTTAAAAATGTAAAATCACTTATATTTCAAAATATTTAAAAATTATTTCTTTTTTGGTGGTTTGGTTATTTATTTTTTTCTTTTTTTTTGTGCCAAATCACTTTTTGGTTTTTTTTTTTCAGATTATGAAATTTAAATCTATATAAAGTAATTAAAAATATTTTAAAAAAGAAAATACAAACTTTATACTAACCAATAAGTATATATTTCTGTGAAATTTAATTTAAATTTGTACTTATAAAACATCTATTCTTAACGTGATTAGACTTAGAAAATAAGCTATATAAAGAAATACATTGAATGCTAAAATACCAAACACTTAAGAATTGAATAAATATTCAAAATTAAAATTGAATTTTAAAAATGTAAAATTAATTTATATTTCAAAATATTTAAAAAATTATTTCTTTTTTGGTGGTTTAGTTATTTATTGTTTTCTTTTTTGGCTAAATGAGTTTATGGTTTTTTTTGTAGATTGTGAAATTTAAATTTATATAATGTAATTAAAAATATTTTTAAAAAATGGAAAACATAAATTTTATACTAACCAATAAATATATATTTTTTAAATTTAATTTAAATTTTTACTTGTAAATCATCCATCCTTAATGTGATTAGACTTAGAAAATAATGCTATATTAAATAAATACATTAAATGCTAAAATTCCAAACACTTAAGAATTGAATAGATATTCAAAATTAAAATTAAATTTAAAATGTAAAAATTAATTTATATTTCAAAATATTTTAAAAATTATTTCTTTTTTGGTGATTTGGTTATTTGTTGTTTTCTTTTTTTTTTTAATTTTGCTAATGAGCTTTTTAGTTTTTTTTTTGTAGATTTTGAAATTTAAACTTATATATAAAGTAATTAAAAATATTTGTAAAAAGGAAAATATAAATTTATACTAACTAATAAGTATATATTTTTGTCTAAAATCTAATTTCAATTTGTACTTATAAAAGGTTTAAAAGACTTTTTAAGGAAGGTTGAGTTTGATTAGGATTTAATTAACCTACTCTTTTGCAATTCCATTAATATCCCTTTTTTAACATGACTATATAACTTAAAAATAAGGATATTTCAAAAATACATTAATTGTTAAATCACTTAAGGTCCTACATGCTTTTATATATATATATATATAGATATATATATACACACTTATATGTGTGTGTGTGTATATGTGTCTTTGTTACAGACTTGAAATTTACTGCATATATATACACACAAACACATATGCATGCGTGTGTGTGTGTGTATTTGTCTTTATTAGAGACTTGAAGTTTACTGCATATGTTATGGTTGGCATTTCTCGACTTGGTGCATGGTTTTCCCTGATGAAATATTGATGCTTTGACAAGAATGCGCAATTAGGTAAAATGGGGTATGCAAGAAAAAAGATATAATCGTACAAAAGGGAGAGGTGACGAGAGCCTCACCCCTAGCAGGTCTGGCAAGCGTTATGCCAATAGCTATAGGGAAACAAACAGGGTGGCAAATGGATTGGCGTCCTTGTCACTTTTTTATTTTCATTGCTTTTCTTATGGTCAACTGCCTTATTTTGTTAAAGGTTTAGTAGCACTAGATAATAGTGTTATTTCATCTTTAAGATGTATTAATGTAAAGGAGTAGTACTCCTCATTTCTGCTTTACTCCTCATTTATGTTTTCTGTTTTAACTGTAATGGGTTAGTATCCCTTATTTTCTTTTCGTTATATGTTTGTATGGAGGTCAAGCCTAGCCCCCCTCCAAAGCTTGTAATCCTGGTTATTTTCATATTAAATAAAATTTGGGGCTGGCATCCCAAAAAAAAAAAAAATGCTGACAGCTATGGTTGACCTTCATTATTGGCAACCCCTCATGTTGGTGGCTGTTATTGCTATCTTTGATAATGGTAGTTTCTGTTGGTGGGATGAGCCTAGGCGGGACAAGGGTGTAGATGATGATTCATTACGTGTTTGCGCCATTCTTGAGAAAATTAGTCAAGTGTTTTAGGCTAAATCGAACTTTTGTAATTCAGTTCCAGTTGAACTTAGTGAGAGGGTCCAACATGATTTTATGAGCATGTTTGATTAAGGAAACTGCTCGTTTCTCTTAAACTCAATGTTAATAAAAAAATCATTTTTCAATATGATCCTATTTTTAAGTTAGCCTAAATGCAGTGGGACTTAAGCCTAATGTAGAAGCCATTTTATACCAGAATGGAAATTGCCGTATTCGTAATTTTCAGATCAGGGGAATAGATATTGTACATAAATCTATAGAAAATAAACAAATAAGAAAAAAAGCAATAAATGTAAAAATTTATAAATTTAATAAATGAAGATTACAATCTCTAAAAATTAAATCTTTCAATTCTTTTTTTTTTAACTTTGACTCAATGGCTTCAATTTTGTTCTCGAATCGGTATGGACTTCAAATCTTGATATGAAGATTTGGGAATTAAATCCTTCGATTTTTTAAACTTTGACTTGATGACTTCAAACTTGTTCTCAAATCTTCGATGTTGTCAAAGTTTGACCTGATGACTCCAAACTTATTCTCAAATCGATGTTGACTTTTTCAAATCTTGATTTGGATATTTGAAAGAAGGGCTTCGTAAACTTCAAATCTTGATCTTGATATAGAAAACTTGAAGAGAATACTTGAAGAACTCTTGAAGAACTTGGTTGATATGCAAAACTTGAAGAGAAGACTTGAAAAACTCTTGGAGAATGTGGTTGAGAGAGCTTTCACGGTCTTGGGACTTCAAGAATATATGAGCATATGTTTGTATGTATGTTTTCCCTAAGGTGACCTCCTATTTATAGTTGTAGGGTGGGAGAAAAAATGAGGATTTATAGATGTACATGTTTACCTCCTTGTCTCCAAAAAAAGCTAAATCTTATGTCATTATCTTTTAAAGAAATGCAAATATATAAATACTATATCACCTAAAATGTTATCTCTTTATGGCCAAGTCTAATAGAAACGCGACATGGCACAATTTAATTGGAAAAGCCATCCGAACATATTTTATTTGCCAAACCACCTCATCTTAACACATGGACCAATATAATTGGATATCAGATAACTAATTCTTCAAATACATATGGAAGTTCAGCTTCTTTGGGTGAACTTCATCATGGATACAATGGGTGCCTTAGCCTTGGCAACAGGAAAACCTACGAATGATCTCATGGAAAGGAAGCCCGTTGGTCGCACAGAACCTCTTATAACCAAAATCATGTGGCGAAATCTCATTGCTCAGGCATTCTATCAGGTAACTATCCTACTGATCCTTGAGTTCAAAGGCAGCTCTATCTTTAGTGTCAATGAAAAGGTCGAGGACACCATTATTTTCAATAGTTTTGTCCTCTGCCAAGTTTTGAATGAGTTCAATGCAAGGGAGCTGGAGAAAAAGAATATATTGAAGGGATTACTAAAGAATAAACTGTTTCTAAGCATCATAGGAATAACAATAGCTCTTCAAGTGATTATGGTAGAGTTCCTAAAGAGATTTGCCAGTATTGAAAGGCTGAACTGGGTACAGTGGGTTTCGTGCATTGGAATTGCTGCAATGTCATGGCCAATAGGTTGGATTGTCAAATGCGTCCCTTGTGAATGGCCCCTTCATCATCCGTTTTAGAATTTCAGTTTAGGAAGAGGAATGCTAGGCCCCAGGGTGTCACATAAGGGGGGTAAATCTTAGTACTTCCGAGTTGATGGCGGACCCCTTGAGCATAAGTAATTATTCTTAATCACTATGGGGGCCAAAGCATTGATTGCGACTTACTGTAAAAGGTAAGCAATTAAGTTTCCAAGTTTGCATTTTGAGTTCTTAAATGTATTTGAATTTGTAGTTGGTATGTTAATTTCTCTCTCTTTCCTTTGTTTTCATGAATAGGAATCCTTTTGCAAATTCACCAAAATATGTATCTTAAATTCTTAATGTTTGAGATGCCTTTTAGTTTGTTGGTTGACCTATCCGTATATCAGAAACTTTATAAGCACCAAGAAATGATTTTCAGAACAATTCATCCCCTGTCTCACCAGCGAATATAACTGTTCCAAGTAACTTAAAGTAGGGAATACCGTTTGCCAGATCCCTCTCAATCTCACACGCTAAGAACAACTTGATTTACCCAAGTAAAAATCCGTTTGCCAGCCAGCAAATAAAGAAACCTCCCCAGCTAGTACAGGCCCAAATCACAGTAGAAACTCTAATTCAAATGAAATTTATGTAGTCCGGAACAATTATCCAAGCAGGGCAGGTGGCATTCTTACTAAATCATTTAGGTTCATATCTTTCTTTTCCCATAGGAAAACTATAATATCTGATTTAAAAAAAAAAAAAAAACACACACACACACACGAAATAACAATACTGTCGTAGGGAGCCTCAGTAAAGAAAATACCTCAAGAAAGTGCGAGTCTCAGCCCATCGGTAAAGCAAACACTTCCACTAAGCTGGCCTTTTCACACAAATCCCTGAATTAACATCATCATACCAACTTAGCAAGCAACCGCAGATTTTAAATTCTCCAAATAATGATCGAAACAATAAAGCTCCTTTTCGTTTGTTTTTGCAACTCCCAGAGGCTGCTCTTAACATCCCTTTATGCTGAATCTTCCAATTCAAAGAAATATAGATGGAAAATCCATTCACACAAGTGGAGACTCGAATCTCCAATTCAATGCCCCACAATGTTTCCAATAAGAACTTTTGCTGGGTAGACAATGAAACATCAGCAAATTCACTTTTAATCTTCATAAGACAAACATCTTACTCAAACAGTGCAATTCCTGCTCCAATTTTTACAGGAATAGATGATCTCTCTCTCTACCTCCCTCTCTCTCTCTCTCTCTGCCTCTCTTTTCGTTTTGGGATACGGTACCTGTGGCGTAGGGCCACCAAAATAGGTAAAGAGCAGACGGTGGGAACTAAGGGTGTGCACGGGTCGGATATCCGACCCGCATGGGGTATTTTTTTACCCGACTCGCTATATGTGGGTCAGGTAAAGTTGTAACCCGTATTCGTATCCGCATACAGAGATATTCGGTAGGTCGGATATCCGCATTTTTCGGGTCGGATATCCATATGTTTTCGAGTCGTACCCGCATACTGTTAAATTTACTTTAAATCTTAAATAATCTAATAATAATTAGAGCGTCATTTATAACAAATATAAACTTAAATAATATATATTAAATCAAGTGTTACAAGCCATGAATTTATCGCAAGCACTAAAGAAAATTTTAATTTTTTGAGACAAAGAACACCGTACACACAAATCTTATAATATAAACACCAACTATAATAACTAGAGTTTATATTACGCCATCTTCAATTCTTCACATTTCAATGTTGATAATACAGTGCTCTTTACTGCCTAAGATTTCAAAATAAGAATAAAAGATATTGATATTAATATTAATAAAAAATAATAAATACTACATAGTAATTTCACATAATAATATCTAATAGCATATTACATAATAATTATAATATCAGATATAAATATTACATAATAATATCACATATTAATATTAGGAAACCTTATAAGAACAAAAGATATTGATATTAATATTAATAAAAAATAACAAATACTATATAGTAATTTCACATAATAATATCTAATAGCATATTACATAATAATAATAATATCACATAGTAATATTACATAATAATATCACATATTAACATTAGGAAATCTTATAAAATTACATCATTACCCCTATATGCGGGTCGGGTCGAATACCCACCGAGTTTTAAAAATCATAATCCGTATTCGACCCGCTTAATAGAGTAACCCGCATATGACTCGTATCCGCTAAAACTTGACGGGTCAGATACCCGCATTTTTCAGATCGAGTTCGGATCGGATTAGCCAGGTTTTTGGGTCACCGGGTCAACTTGCACACCCCTAGTGGGAACTAGAACATACCAGATTAAGTAATATGATAAAACCTTCCACTTCGTTTAAATGGATATTTTTTTAAATTGTTTTTTTTAAATATTATTGTAAAAATTTATTTTAATATATATATATCCCAAACAAACAGAATTTTAATTTAATGTCCACAAAAGATGATAAGGGGAAATATGAATTTGTTATCCATTGGGCGTTCCACTTGCACTCCCATGGTTTGGTTTTGACACACATATCCACTTATGGTTGGTAATGACCACCTACACCTCTTATGTTTTGGATTTGAAAAGGAAATGCACGATAATCGACTCCACTAATTTAGCGATTATAATGATGTATAAAACTATTTCGAAAACTAAGATGGTATTTAATAACTTAATTTAATGTTTAAATTATGAATTAAGAGTTGTTTAAATTCATCATATTTACATTAAGAATCACTTAATTTTGTTACAAACTATTTAAATGAAAATTTTCATTTAAATTTTAAACATGTGTATTATGTTCTTTACCTCACACGCACAAACACACACCCCCTTCCTTACACATTCACACTTGTACAAGCACAGCCCCTCTCACATATACACTTGCATGCACACACATACACTTTCTCTCCCTCATACATGTACATATTCTCACATTTGCAAGAATGCACATACATTCTTTCCTTTTATTACACACATACTCTCTGTTACATGCTTACTCTCACTCTCTCATCCTAATATACATCCTTTCTCTCTCACATGCATAATTAAAATTAATTTTCTTTTTACCACACACATGTTCTCTGTCACATGCTCACTCTCACTCTATCTCACACAGACACACACACACACACAGTCTTTTACACAAATATACACATTTTCTCTTTCAGGTGCGCACACAATCTTTTTCGCATACAATTGCACATGCTCCCAAACACACACTCCCTGACATAAACATATTGTTTTTTAACACATCCCTAGACATACTTTCTCTCATACAAATGCACATCTATAAATTTTTTGTTTCAGGCACGTGCTTTTTTTTTTATATGCACATTCTGATACACAAGCACACTTTCTCTTACATATTCTCACCCACAAATATGCACATGCTTTCTTTGTTACACAAATACATGCTTTTTTAGCCTCTCTCTCTCTCTCTCTCTCACACACACTATTTTAAAACTATTTCTTTTTTTAAAATAAAATTATTATATTTATAAAGTGATTTTTTTTCAAATTTAATGCTTAAAAATTCAGTTGATTATCAATTCGACGCAAGTTTAGATACTTAATTGATACAATTAAAAGTTGGGGATACCAATGTGACACTCAGTGATAAATTCGAGTGCTTTATGCTTCAAAATTCTAGCTTATCGAGAAAACCTTCAATGAAAAAAATAAGAAACAGAGTTTCAAAATCTTACTAATATTTTTCTGCAGGTATCAGATAGAGTTAGTGCGTACTGCTTACTGCATGATAAATTCCTTCGTTTATTTACACCATTGGCGATGCTTATAATAGTCTTAGAAGATCATATAAATGAATAAAAATGATGTTCATTCCTAGGAATCAAACTTACCCAATAAGTTGCAGTAAATCCAGCAACACCAGATGAAAGGTGAATAACATATCCTCCAGCAAAATCAATCACTCCAAGCTTGGACAGCCAGCCACTGGGGTTCCAAATACTATATGCTCCAATGGTGTAAGAAAATGTATGCCAAAAAGGCATAAAGAACATCCATGCAAGAAAATTCATTCTTCCCAAAAGTGCTCCACCAATCAAAATAGGAGTTATTGCTACAAAAACAAACTGAAAGAACACCGTTGTTGCTGTTGGAAAGTACCCTAAATATGCCTGTCCAAGAAGAAACTTTTCGTCCAATGCAACCGATGGTTTTCCCCAGAACTCTACCGGCTCATCACCAAATGACATGCGATAACCCCAGCCAACCCAACAAATTAGAACAGCTGCAAATGCATAAAATGCCATTAGGGCTGAATTTATAGCCCATTTCTTCTTTACCATGCCACCATAAAGGATGACTAGCCGTGGCACACTTTGTAGGCCAACTAGTGTGGCTGCTGTCAGTTGCCATGCATTGTCTCCTTTGTTCATCCAATTTGGGCTACCCCCATCTGGTAGCAGGTTTTTTGGAAAATCGGTAGTATTCATGAATTAGAGTGAAAAAAATTGGGCGATTTTAGTTCAACCAAATTGTAACTTTGAAAGGTTACAATACGTGGGCCAGAGCGAACTAATGCTCATCATATGCTTACGAAATATTTTAGGTGCAAAATTAGTGATAACTGGGCGACAACGATTGAAATGGACACCGTGCAAGTTAGATGTGTGCTTATTGGGCATTCTTGTGCTTCTGACTAGTTCAACGGTTTTAGGGAAATTTGCCATTTTTTTCTTGAACTTTAGCTTTGTTGTCGCTTAATCACTCCTTGATGTATCAAATGTGGGACCTGAGACTTCGAAGTTGCGATTTGATGATGCTTCGTTTCAAAGCCTAATTGAGCTGTTAGTGAGATACAAGACACGTTTGCTCTTATCTGTCTTTGAAGATGTTGATTGCAGAAGAAAAAAATCCTTTATTTTTTTAGGTAAGCTATTTTAGCACTTCATTGAATATGCAATAGAGCAAAAGGCACAAAAAAAAAAAAAAAAAAAAGAACTATATTACCCAATCCATATATATTACAATTGTCAGCTACCAAGCTTAAATGTGAAAATTAATTCTTTCTACCAAAGTAAGAGAAAAATCATCTCATGCCCATACATTGAGTATATGGCTTGTAATTTCAATTTATGTTAATTAGTTTTTCCCATTTTCTTCTTTTCTTTTTTTTTTCAATGGTAATATTCAAATACTATTTCATTGTTAAGTACAACATTGATAGTTTCGGTCTTGTTTTGGCATGAGAGAGTTTTTAATTTTCTACAAATACAAATGTAGAAATTGTAGAATGCTTTTTAACAACTCAATTGACTTTCACTTTAATCTAATATGTGACTTTTGAAACATCAAGGACTTATAAAGTGACATAAATTATAAGTACATACAATTTAAGGACTAAGTCTGCAAATTTTCCATTTTTTAATTCAACAAATTCTACTTTTGCATGCCATACCGCTGGATGACAAATGAAAAACGTTTTCTGATGTGGCGGCAATGCCGTTTTCTAAATTCATGCATCTGAAATCCGTAGCCGGTTGTCGACGTTTTGGCCTGTATTAGATTGGAATTTCTCCTTGTGAAGATGAACGATCGGTTTCATGAAAGATACTGAAAGTTTCCATCAGAACTTCTCATTTAATGCTGTAATCGATTCGTAACAAAATTACAGCCGAAGCTCATTTAGCGATAATGGTAAGCATATCATAGAAAAAACAACACAAGAAAGGACAAACAGAAAAATGGAAAAAAGAATGTAATTGTTGCTGTCATGGCATCTCAAATGGAAGCCTTTCTAGGATTTGGTCAATGATTTGTTAGCTAACTTCTATGGGTATGCATGTCAATTAGCCATAAGAGGTGTAAAATAAATGACAAATTATGTTAAGTACATACTGTGATTTTCTGTGTCTAGTAACATTTTGAGATACATGGCTGCACCACATGAATGGACTTGGTATAAACTCAATCAATGGGGCTGATAATCAGATCCCCACTTTTGGACCCTTTATGTTCTTGCGTTGCTTCTTTGTTTTTTCCATTTAGTACTTTCCTTTGGTTGTTAGGCTTTGTTTTGACTATAAATATTATTTTAAGAATTAGTTACGCATTATTGAATATTAATATTAAAGTTTATGGAACTTTTGTCTTGAGTTCGTTCAATTTTTCTCCCAAATTTTCTTTTGAAAATTGGTTTAAAAAAAAAAATCAAATGCCTTTTTCTTTCTTATCTCTCAAAGCTACCCCACGATAAAGTCAAGCGAGACTATAAAAACTGACTAAAGCCTGTAGGTCTAAAATTCTTCCCAAAAGATGATCATGACGAATGATGATTTTACATAAATTCAGTTGCGTGGACATTAAGTAATGAATGTCCTTTCAATTTTAGATTATTGATATTGCAATTAACAAAGTAGAAGGACGCTGAAGGGCAATCTTTGGATTCTCTAACAAGCCTGCTGTCGTTGTCCTGCATACAAAAGTTTCGTAATAGACAAGTAAAGATGATGAGAACTTTTACGTGAATTTTCTTTGGAGAAAATTATTTTTGTCTGCCTTTCTTATTGACGAAGACTCCCGAGTCCTGACTGACGCTGTATACATGGTTATACATATACTTCTGCCTTTCAAATAAACTTCGCCACAAATATTAATTTGGATTCTCAGTGCCACTTTCGTCATTAATTGGACTTGACATTAGGAAAATGACACAAAGGATCTCAATTGTACAAATATTATTTAAAGTGTCTCATTTATCAAACCAACTTCTGAATTGAATTTGGGTATATAGCACTGCATTATTCATGGATATAAATAAACTTCCGCCACAAATATTTGTTTAAGGCGTTCTAATTTTTAAAAACCAAATTTTTTATTCATTTTTGAGATTTGGATAACATTTAATTTTACCACCTCTATACTTCCTTCTCCCACTTGTTAATTTTTTGGCCAAAACAACTTATTTTGTATTTGAATGTTTAGATGACATTTTGCAAAAATGATTGTATCATATTTTTCGTTCTATTAGAAAGTACAATAGAAAATTTCAAAATTCTCAAAAATATTTAAAATTATGTAAGACTAGAATTTTAAAAATTAAAACAACTTATTTTGTATTTGAATGTTTACATGACATTTTGCAAAAATGATTGTATCATATTTTTCGTTCTATTAGAAAGTACAATAGAAAATTTCAAAATTCTCAAAAATATTTAAAATTATGTAAGACTAGAATTTTAAAAATTAAAACAACTTATTTTGTATTTGAATGTTTACATGACATTTTGCAAAAATGATTGTATCATATTTTTCGTTCTATTAGAAAGTACAATAGAAAATTTCAAAATTCTCAAAAATATTTAAAATTATGTAAGACTAGAATTTTAAAAATTAAAACAACTTATTTTGTATTTGAATGTTTACATGACATTTTGCAAAAATGATTGTATCATATTGTTCGTTCTATTAGAAAGTACAATAGAAAATTTTAAAATTCTCAAAAATATTTAAAATTATGTAAGACTAGAATTTTAAAAATTAACAAGTTTAATTGAATCAGAAAAATTAAAATTAATTATTATGTTTTTTAAACTGGACTTATGAGATAGATTCAAAGGTATTTAAATAATGTAATTATTATGTTTTTTAAATCGGGATACGAAGAATGGTTAGAAATGCAAAGTGCAATGGTAGCATTCATAAAGTGATCTTTAAACAAAGCTATTATCATGTAAAAGAAAAAATTAAAATCTCTACTTTAGTTTTTCATTTTCAAATTATTATTAATTGTACAAGTATTATTATTAAATCTGTGAAATTAAAGCACCAATATAATCAAGAACAAATAGCCCCATCACATTTTTTCTTCTCCTCCTTTTGGTTCTTTAATTCCCTTCCACGTAATTTATGACTTTAATCGACAACAAAAAGAAATGAAGTCTACTCTTTTTGAACATTACATACTTAGGGTTTGATCTCAATAGTTTTTAATTTTTATAAAAACTAATTTTAAAAAAGTTAAAAATTAGTTGCTTCTGATTTTAGCTTAAAACGAAGGTGAAGAGCGTCCAAGGACTCTCTTGGAGTTCTCAATGCCGGGAATGAATGGGTCTCAACAAGGAATCACAAGACCGGCAGTCAATGCAAACAACTTCGAGATTAAACCGTCTCTTATTCAAATGCTTCAGGCAACGGTGCAGTTTTATGGCTTAGCTAATGAGGACCCCAATGCTCATATAGCTAACTTTTTAGAGATTTGCAACACATTTAAAATTAACGAAGCGTTGGATGATGCAATCAAGCTAAGGCTCTTTCCATTCACATTGAGGGACAAAGCTAAAGTTTGGCTCCAATCTTTACCGTCACAATCTATCACAACATGGGCGTAGTTAGCTCAAGCATTCCTAGCAAAGTATTTCCCTCTTGCCAAGACAACAAGAATTATAAAGGAGATCACCAATTTTCAGCAACAAGAAAAGGGAGTTCTTACTGTGGATCCAATGACCTCATTACAAGCTCAAGTTGCTAACCTTACTAGGCAACTTAAGGACTTGAGAGTTTCATCAAATTCTATTGCAGCCATTCAAGCAGGGTGTGAGCTTTGTGGTGATATGAATCATAATAGCAATGAATATGGTATTAAAAACTTTCATCATCCCGAACAAGTCAACTTTTTGGGGGCTCAAGTACAAGGAAGGTCGGTCAATAACCAGTACTCCAATACTTATAATTCGGGGTAGAGGAATCACCCTAATTTTTCATGAAGTAATAACAGTGGAAATTCAAATTTTCACATGGCAAGGCAACAAGGGCCACCGGGATTTTAACCACCCCCTCAACAATATAGGTTGTCATCTTTTAATGCCAAAATGGAGAATTTAATGGAAAAATTGGGTGAGAAGATAGCCAACCAAAATGAAAATCAAAGGAGAATGGAAGTGAAGTTCGATCAAGTGATGAAAAATCATGCCTCTTCCATTCACAATTTGGAGGTTTAGATTGGGCAACTAACTAATGCCATGTCTTCAAGGAATCTTGGAAGTCTCTCTAGTAATACTGAAGTGAATCCAAAGGAACAACTCAAGGTAATAACATTAAGGAGTGGAAAGGAGTTGTCACCACCTCAAGAAAAGCAAGAACGAGCCAAGTAAGAAGTGCAAGGGCAAAAGGAGTATAAAATGCAAGAATAAGAAGAAAAGGGTCGAGTAAAGAAGCTACCTCCTCCATATGTACCCAAGATGTCATTCCCTCAAAAATTGATTAAGCACCAAATTGATCAACGGTTTGCAGAGTTTCTGGAGAAAATCAAGAAGTTTCAAATTTATATGCCACTTGCTGAAGCTCTAAAGGAGATGCCTCACTATGCCAAGTTTCTCAAGGATCTTATCACAAATAAAAGAAGTTGGGATGATAATCAAACGGTTTCTTTAATCGAACATTACAGCTCGATTATAACGAGCAAATTGCCAATTAAGTTTAAAGACCCAAGGAGTTTCACAATTCCATGCATAGTTGGTCATTTAGAATTTCTTAAATGTTTGTATGATTTAGGTTCCAATATTAACTTAATGCCTTTGTCTATTTTCAGGAAGCTTGGGAAAAGAGATATCAAGAATACCTCTATGTTACTGCAATTAGCGAATCATTCAGTTAAGAAGCCATATGGAGTGGTGGAAGACGGTCTTGTCAAGGTGGACCGATTCATAATTCCAGTGGACTTCGTAGTTTTAGATTTTGAAGTAGATAAAGAGTGCCCTCTGATTTTTGGAAGACCATTTATGAATACCGGAAGAGCATTGGTGGATGTGCACGAAGGGAAGCTTACTTTGAGGATAGGTGATGAAAAGATAGAATTTAATATGTCCAAGGTCATGAAAAATCCATTAGAAGATGAACCCCGCATGAGGATAGATGTTGTGGATGAGTGTGTGAAAGAAGAGTATCAAGTTGAACAAGAAGGGAAAAATAAAAAATTCGCAGAACCTTCTGTTTCGATCGACCCAACTGGCTCACTCGAAACAGACACTTGAAAAATCCAAGACTGTTGGTGAGAACAGAAGCACCTACTCCTACATCTGCAGAGAAACCACCTTCTTTAGAGTTAAAACCTTTACCTAATTATTTAAGGTATGCCTTTTTGAGAGATGGAGTGATAGGTGTCAAATCTATGCAATAATAAAAATCCTACTCCAAGAAAATATAAATTTTGTATATAGCTGTAAGTAGGGTCGTCTCCACAGGGATTGAAGGAAAACTTGTTTCTTTTAGACTAAAAACTATTGGGGGGATTTGTTTGGAAGAAATTAAAATTAAATGATCAACTAGTTGTAAAAAATAATTCAAGACAACAAAAACAATTAAGAAAAATGATAGAGAATTAAATCAATAAGAACAAAGCTCTAGCCAAAGGTGTAATTTTCAAACATGGTTCACACAACTAATCATGGATGCAAAAATAGTTCAATTATTCACTAATAGATTGGTTATAACTTATAGCCAACTCTTCCTTACTTTATTGATAGTTAAGGTACAACCGTTGCCTATTTCTCTAACCAAGAAATAACCCTAGGTACGACCGTAGGATTTAATTCCTTGATTGCATTAGAAACTAGAAAAACCAAAATCCTAATCAATAAACATGCTACGAAGGTTTATTTAAATTAGATTATATGTTCCGCTAACATGAAATTAATCAAGCTAGTTGCCACTTGAATTAATCACTCAAATAATTACGGATTCAATTGATTAATATGGCTGTTGATTATTATGTTAATTCGAATATCGGGCCCTTGACATTCAAAGAACAAAATAATCATAGAGATTAAACAAAAGAACATATAAATACTAATGAATAAAAGAAACAACTGAAAATTAGTTAGATCTCACAGATATTTGGAACCAAGTCTTCAAATTGACCCCTGACTAAAATAAGTAGTTTAGTTGCTCTCCATGGAAGAAAACTTTACACAAAAGATGAAGGGAGAAAAATTGCTAGAGAGAGAGAGTAGAAGAATTTCTGCAGAATTTTCTTATGGAAGAGACGTTCCTTCCTAAACCCAAAATTATATTACTTCAAATTAACGTTCTCTAAAATTCCCTTCCATAATTATCTCCTAATTTTTAGTAGTCAAAATCTTTTCAAATTCTCTCTTTGGAAGAGACGTTCTAAAAATAAGGAAATACAAATAAAAATAACTTCCTAACACAATTAAACTACTAGGGGGAAAAACATCCATCCAAGCTGTGACTCCAAATTGGAAGTTTCTGTGCAGGATTTTCTGGGCGTTTGTCTTGAACGTGAGGACTAGGCGTGCCTGTGCCAACTTCACACATGATCTTTATGGAAAAATCTCTTAATTTCCTTTTATTTCCTTCTTTATATACTTTCCTACAATTAACATCAATTATACCAAATATGAGTCGAATCAATCAATTTGCATAATATTTGGTAATAATAAAAAAGAAATAAACATATATTAATCCACTAATTAGCACCCTATCATGGAGAGAACTTGTCTATCATTATCTCAAACAAACTATCCATGGAGCAAGAGAAGAATGTAGTAGAGGTAATAAAGAGGAGAATAAAAGCTATGGGTTGGCAAATATCAGATATTAGGGAGATTAGTCCTTCTTTCATTATGCATAAAATCAATCTTGAGGATGAAAGTCAAGCCACAGCTCAAAGGCAAAGGAGATTAAACCCCAATATGAAAGAGGTGGTCAAGAAGGAAATCATCAAGCTACTCGATGCTGGTATCATATACTAGATATCTGACAATTCTTGGGTAAGTCCAATTCAATGTGTACCCAAGAAAGGAGGGATGACCGTGGTAGAGACCGAAGAAAGGGAGATAATCTCAACAAAAACGATAACAGGATGGAGAGTATGTATTGACTACCGTAAGCTCAACTTGGTGACAAGGAATGATCACTTTCCCTTTCCTTTATTCGATCAAATATTGGAGAGGATAGCGGGTCATGCATACTATTATTTCTTTGATGGATACTCCAGGTACAATCAAATTTTTATTTTCCCTAATGATTAAGAGAAGACCATATTCATATGTCTATATGGTACTTTTGCTTATAAGCGAATGCCTTTTGGATTGTGCAATGCACCTGCCACTTTCCAAAGGTGCATGATATCTATATTCTCTGACTTAATTGAGGACATAATGGAAGTCTTCATAGACGATTTTTCAATTTTTGGAGATTCTTTCGAGCTTTGCTTAGCCAATCTGGAGAAAATATTGAGAAGATGTGAAGAGACGTGTTTGATACTAAATTAGGAGAAGTGCCATTTTATGGTAGAAGAAGGAATAGTTTTGGGGCACAAAATATCCAAGGAAGGAATAGAGGTAGATCGAGCAAAGATCAAAGTAATAGAGAAACTGCCTCTTCTGACTTCTCTTAAAGGAGTTCACGCTTTCTTGGGTCATGTCGGATTTTACCAATGATTTATTAAGGATTTTTCTCTTATTGCTAGACCTCTTACTAATTTGTTGAGTAAGGATGTCTCTTTCAATTTTGATGATGTTTGTTTGTGTGCTTTTGACAGGTTAAAGAAGGCACTTGTGTCAGCACCAATAATTTTTTCTCCAAATTGGTCCCAACCATTTGAGATCATACGCGACGCAAGTGATCAAGCTGTAGGATGTGTGTTGGGACAGAAAAAGGACAAGAATGTGCACGTCATCTAATATGCCAGTTGTACACTCTCACGAGCTCAGATGAACTACACCACAACTGAAAAGGAGATGTTGGCAGTAGTCTTTGCAATAGACAAGTTCCGTTCCTATCTACTTGGTTCGAAGGTGATTATTTATACAAATCATGTAGCTTTGCAACACCTTTTTGCCAAGAAAGATGCGAAGCCAAGGCTAATTCTATGGATATTGCTTCTTCAAGAGTTTGATATCGAAATCCGAGATAACAAGGGTTCAGAGAATGTACTGGCGGACCACCCCTCTCGATTGGTAGGGGTAGTTGAAGGTAGTACAGAAGAGATGGAGAATAATGAAAAAATTTCCTGATAAGTCTCTTATGCAAGTACGCGAGATTTGTGCACCGTGGTATACTGATGAGGTGAATTTTCTTTCTTGTGGAATAATTCCTGTGGAATTATCTTATCAATAGAGGAAAATATTTTTATTTGAAGCCAAGTATTATTTTTGAGAGGATCCTTTCCTTTACAAAATTTATGGAGATGGATTAATTCGAAAATGTGTACCGATAGAGGAGATATTAGAGATTCTTACTCAGTGTTATAGTTCACCATATGCTAGTCATTTTGAAGCAAATAGGACAGTTGAGTATATTTTGGAAAGTAAATTTTATTGGCTTATGTTATTCTTAGATGCTATAGAATTTGTTACACACTGTGATCGTTGTCAAAGAGCAGAAAATATTTTCAAGAGGAATAAGATGCCTCTCACTAATATACACACTACAAAAAATGGAGGTTATGGAGGTATTTTTTGGCCCTTCTAGAGGCAGTTATAACCGCCTCTACAGTATTTGGGGCGATTATTAAAACTGCCTCCGTTGCGACCGTCTCTACAAACTAGAGGCGGTTTAACCGAGCGTCGAGGTAGCTATCAAATACTAGAGGCAGTTTTTTTTTTTACCGCCCCTACGAGATTATTTTTGGGAAAAAAAAAATAATCTGAATAGGGGTGTTTCCAACTGCCCCTATGAGCAATTTGAAATGCCTCTCATAAATCAAAGCAGCACCAACCTTTTTCAGATTCTAATTTAGAATTCACCCACATCCACATGCACAAAAACAAAAACAAATAAATTTTTCAACTAAAATTTTAATCAAATTCATCCAACTTGTTAGATTTAAACCTCCTGGGCAATCTCCCACCCCACAAATAATAGAAAAAAGCAAACTCCTAGACCTTTTTGCCTTAATATATTGAAACTGCATTCTCAATCAAACATAGAAACAGAAAGCCCAAATCACAAAAACTTATTTTCACCTGTTTCTTTTTCTAGGTTCTTTCAAAGCAAACCAAAAATTCTATTTTGCATTCATGTAATCACAACTTGTGATCTAAGAAGATGAGTAGCCATACCCCACAAATTTCCCTCGGTGGCATTCATTGATTTGAGCCATACCCCAAATGTACTTAACATGCTTTAGTGCTTTGCAAACTCAGGAGACCTGGTCTCCTATATAAAAATATTGAGACAATACTCAATACTTGAGAAGTTGTAGTTGCTGAACAAGAAAAGATTATTTTTTCACATTCCTCATGCTTTAGCTTTCGTAACTTGAACATTCTCACATGCTACTTGAATCTTATTTTGAAGGAAATGTGGACTTTTGTTTACCTATATTTTTGTTTAATGCAGATTGATGTCCACACATGCACGAGATGTTTCTAATCATATATGTGGGAAAGTACATGTTGAGTTAGAAAAACAAAAATTAATGGACAGATTGAATAAATTGAATTCAAAAGGTATGTGGTAAATATTAGGAAGAAAATAATAAAGCCTAAAGTCAGTAGAATTATGCATGCATGATTCAAGGGACATTGCCATCAAGGAAGAGCATTAACATGCTCAAGAAACGGAAAACAAAGTCTAAACCTTTCAGGCCCTAACAAAAAAAATTCACAAAAAAATTGAGCAGCCCTCAATCTTAAAGTTGCTTCAAGCTCAACTGCTACATTCCCATAATTTGAAAGTATCAGGCACTTCTGAGAACTTCACAAACCCAAAAACATTCACTAAACCAAAAATATATGAGATATGTTCAATTTCATTACTTGAAACCAAGAAAATGTTACAGCATAGAATTCACTCCAACAATCCAAGGAGAAAATCAACCTCAGCCTAACAACTTGAATCCAACTTCAATGCAATGTCCATCAATCACAAAACAAAACTTAAGCACAAAGATTTAAACTTCAGTAGATGCCCATCAAAACATAAAGCTCATAAGAATTTCATCACAAAATTGTCCAAAAATGGGGGAAAATATCACTTTCTTAACTTTTTGGTAACTAATTATACACAATTCCAAAATCCCTTCATAAAATAAAACAACACGATCATGAATTCATAACGTAAGAGTGAAAGCTGTCTAACTCATCATCGTTGGAAGTGAACAATCGGGTGTCATTAGCTGCACAAAACAACACTAAGGCTGTTATTGATTAGTCAAGTTACAAAATCTAATGCAATAAAATTTCTTCCTTAGCTAGGCACGCAGGAACCATAAATCTAAATCTTTTAGGCCAAAAAAAAAAAAAAAAAAAAAAAAAAACAAAATCTCATAGAAACAAAAAATGAAAGCTACCTAACACTTAAGAAATGACTTCTTATTATATCCATATGACATTTGCCACTTCTCGGTTGACTACCTATGCCAAATACCCTAAATTATTGCAATTGCAATTGCAATTTCCATACTACAGACTACAATCACATTTTTTAGGATAAAGATCATTATTAAACAAATTAGGAATTTAAGTTTACCTATTATATGTGGCCCCTAAGTTTGCCCATCACTATAGTTACCACTAGTTTGTCTACAAGTGACAGTTGAAGCTTGCATTCTGCCTTTGAAATTGTTATTCTGTTTCAAATGATTACTAGATAAATGAATTTTCACCAAATAATAAATTTTTAGCCTTTCACACTTAGGAGAAAATTCATCCCAAGGATTCCAATATAAGGGTGGACGATGACCATGGCAAGAACCGGTGTTTAGAAATTACAAAGCTTATATTTAGAATATCCTAGTGTGGAGAAGATCGAAACATGCAAGCACCCACTATGATTAATCCCACATCATTCAACAAAGCAAATAGTAAACATTTCATTTCTAGTCACCATGTGGAGCAAAAAACTTCTGATTTCTAGAAAACCAAAGATAACAAAAGTGACACTGGGGAAGTATACCAAAAATCAAACATAAAAGGAAACTCTTCATGCCAAAATCAACATGAAAAATGAAAAGAAAAGGAGGAAATTAGAAATTACCTTCGATTCCGATGCTGCCAGTGATCGGCAAGAGGACGGCACAATGAACCGATTCTGAAAGAACAATCGAGAAAAGAAAGGAGAGGAAAATGAAAAATCTCTGGTTTGGTGAAGGAAAACAAAGTGTGTGGCTTCAGTAAATTAAAAAATCAGAGGGAAATGAGAGTGAGAGAGGGAGAAGAGGACGCTGGATGAATAAAATTTTAGGTTACTACCTAATTTAGGGGAGGTACCATTATAAACCCGCCCCAATATGAAAAGAGTCTAATGCGGTTTTAAAAATTGCCTCAAGATAGAGGCCAAATAAAATTTTTGTGTTTTGTAGAGGCGGTTTTAAAAACCCCCTCTACAAAACCGCCTCCGTAGGTAATTTTTTTTTGTAGTGACAAAAGGTGAAAATTTTTAATGTATGGGGAGTTGACTCCATGGGACCATTTTCATCATTCTATGGGAACAAATACATCTTAGTGGGTGTTGACTATGTATCTAAATGGGTGGAGGCAATAGCTTATACAACAAATGATGCTAAGGTGGTGGTCTCCTCAAGAAACTTTTCGCAAGATTTAGAGTTCCCCGTGTAATTATTAGTAATGGTGGCACACATTTTTGCAACTGACAATTTGAATCTCTCCTCAAGAAATACGGAGTGCATCACAAGGTAGTTACACCATATCATCTCCAAACAAGCGGACAAGTGGAGGTCTCAAATAGGGAATTAAAAAGAATCGTGGAGAAGATAGTGAATGGAGCAAGAACAGATTGGGCTAATAAGTTAGATGATGCTTTGTGGGCGTATAGGACAGCTTTTAAAACACCTATTAGAATGTCTCCATATAGGTTAATTTTGAAAAAAGCATGTCATCTACCTGTTGAATTGGAGCATCGTGCATACTGGGCAACCAAGTTTCTAAATTTTGACATGAAGATAGTTGGTAAGAAGAGGTTATTGCAACTCAATGAGTTGGATTAAATTCAACATTTGGCATACGAGAATGCTAAGCTTTATAAGGAGAGAACCAAGAAATGTCATGATGCTCATATTGTTCCCAAGGAATTTACGGAAGGAGATTTTGTCTTATTGTTCAATTCACGTTTGAGATTATTTCCTGGAAAGCTTAAATCTAGATAGAGTGGACCATTCAAAGTGACAAAGTGTTTAAATATGGTGCTTTAGAATTAGAGAATTCCAAAGAAGAGCGATTCAAGACTAATGTGCATCGTTGCAAGCCATACTTAGGAAAGCTCATGGATCACCATAGGGAAATTGTTTCCCTCCTTTCTCTCACTTAGCTAGTAGTTTATTCAAAGTCGAGCTAATGACTTTAAAAAAAAAAGTGCTTCTTGGGAGGTAACCCAAGCTATCTACGTTATTTGCAAGTTTTTATTTAATGATTCTTTACTCTTTTTGGATATTAATTTTAATTTGTCTTTACCTTATTTTTGCAGGTTTCAAGTCATTTCTTTGGAAGTGAAAAAGTTAGCATGTGTTTGCCAAAAAAAAAGAGCGTTAGTGTAATAGTTGTTTTTTCGGTCGAACTGATCAATTCGACCGAGATAGCAACTTCAGAATGTTTGCTGCAGTGGAACTCAAATTTCCACTAATGGGCCCCACAAACTCTCCACTTAAACTAACCCTTATTTTTCTTATTTTTCTATCAATTTTTCTCCCTCTTTCTCTCTTCCTAGCTGTAGGCCCTCCCTCTCTCTTGTTCATCTCCTTCTCTAATTTTCTTCTTTCTCCCAATTCCTTCCAAATTCCTCCCACAAATTTGACCCAAATTTTCCTACCCATACTTACCTTTTGCCACACCATACCTCCACGACAAAAAGCAAGAGCATCTAAGGACTCTTCTAGGAAGGGGAAGCAAGCCATGTCTTCCATGGAGGTCATGAATATTTCCTCTCAATATGGTACCTCATTCCCTATTTACACCCAAGGGGAGGGTGAAACGTTATCTTTTTTTGACAAAAGACATTTTGCTTTTTCTAGATATTTTGATTTTGATATTTTGAAAAAGCTTGAACTTAAACAGACAATAGAGGAGTTTTGTGCTGGGTTGGGATTAAAGAAAATTGTGAAAAATCCTCACCACACTTGTAGGGACTTAACTCTTGAATTTTATATTACTCTTAAATTTTACCAAAGTAATACCAAAGCGCTAGAATGTAGAATGTTTGGTCAAAATGTGGTCATTGATTATGACTTAATGTTTCAAGCTTTTGGGTTTCCTAAGAATGGTGTTTCTAAGCCAAGTGATGATTTTTCTTATGTGTTATGTTGGAAGAAGTTGACTGGTGAATCAATTTTTGACCCCCATAATTTCTCGAATTGCATTATACATGATCATGCAACTCTTATTTTTCACAAATTCCTTTGTCATTCGATCCTTGGAAAGCAAGAGGGCAACAAAGTTGCTGCCCAAGATTTGTTTTTATTGAATTGTTTGCAGGGTCCAAAGCAACAAGTCTCACTTACACCAATTATCTTCCAAAATTTTGTCTACGTGCGTCAACATCACAAATGCACCATTGTGTTGGGGCACATTGTGACTGGACTTGCAATTCATTTGGGTATTTTTAATATTGAGGACTTGACTTTGAAGGGCTATGAGAGCTCGTATTTGGATGTTGAAGCTTTGACTCAGGCAGAAGTTATTTGGCCTAGAATGCAGCTCAAACCTGCTCCATATCGACGATGTTACCAGATACGATTGGCTACCAAGGCTAGTGGAACTTTGAGGCACAATGTTGTTTCCAATGAAGAGGAGGATGATGAAGAGATTGAGGTGCTGGAAACACTAAAGACAATGATTGTCGAATTTCAACAAGGACAGAGTGCTCAAGTTGGAAAAGGAAAAGAAAAGATGAATCAAACAAATGAAGAAGAGGAGACCGGATGGAGGCAAGTGCTACATCGCCTTGATGATATGAAAGCCATCAATTAGGCTATGAATGATCAATTGACGTCCATGGCAGATATTAACTCAAGGATGGTGACCCAACTTGATTCTATTGATGGTCGTTTGTTGAATGTAGAACGTGATAAAAAATACCACAACTTCAAACTCTTGAAATATATTGAATTTTCGGGTCTCCGTGTGCCATCTTCACCACCTCCATCTCCATGAGTTAGGGGAGTATTGTTTTTCAAACTTTCATTTTTCATGTTTGCTTTTATAGTGTGTTTAGCTATTGTGTGTTACTTGTGTCTAATTGTGTTGTGTTTGGTTCCTCACATTGCGGACAATGTGAGAATTTAAGTGTGGGGAAAGGAACTTGCGGAATGAATTGTTGAAGTAGTTAGTTTGTGTCATGTTTTTGTGCCATTAATGTGTTAGTGTTATTGTTTTTATGTTTTTGTGTTAGTTTATGGCTTTGAAGTGGGGTGGTGTGAATGTGTTCGTTTCACTTGTTATTGAGTAGATGAACATGACCATTTGGATGGAAATATGAAGATTGAATTTCGTCATTAGGTTGAAGTATCTATCACTAGTATGTTTCTTGGATGAAGTTTTTATTAACTTTGAGAACTATGAGTAGTTAGTAACATGATAATCACACATAATTGGCATAATTGTTCTTAGTGCTGGCATCTTCATCATTTTCTTGGTTTTCTTAGTTACCTTGTATTGCGAAATAATTTGGTGGTGGAAGAATATGTTGAAGTCTAGCTTGTAAGGATGTATTTGAGTTATAAGAATTAGGGTGTGCATTGAAAAAAAAGAAAAAAGAAAAAAAAAGTCTGAATGCGCAAAGATCTTAAAAGTTGAATTATTCCGCTAATTTTGACCTTTAGAAATATGGGTTGAAATTATAAATAGTGCTAGTAGCCACTTAAGAGTGTGATTTGACTGAGTAACTGGGTCCTTTCATGAGCCCCATATTAGTCATTCGCGTAAAAAGGTTAAATGACATATTAAGTAATGTTAATTGCGCATAGAGTGGGATGGAGCGTAAAACGCACCCACAAACTGAAGATTGACACCTTAGAGTTTTATGTGTGAGTCGTTACTTGTAAGACTTCGATGGTTCTTGTACAATCTAAATTGTTTTGACAATACTTGGTAACTATTGGACTAAGGATGTTTGAAGTAATACTTATTTATTATTTTAGTTTTCATGTCAATTTTTGTGTGATTATCCTAGTTGATGACCATTCCTAGTTCTTAAGCTACTTGACATTGATTTTTGAAAAAAAAAAAGGATAAGTGATGGATGCTTTGGCTTAGTTAATGGAATTTGGTTGGATTGTTGAAATTTGAATGATAAAGCTAGTTTGCTTGAGGACAAGCAAAAGTCTAAGTGTGGGGGTAATTGATGTGTGCCTAATTTATAGGTATTTAGAGAGTAAATTGTGTGGTGTTAATTAGGAAAATTTGGTCTTTTTAGAGTAATTTTACTTGAAGAAAGTTATTTTAGGAGAATAGAACTTATTTGTATTGTTTTTGGCAGGAAGAAGTGAAGGAAAGTGGATGGAATTGAAAGTGCAAAGAAAGAACAAAGACAGTCAAAGTTTCAGATTTCTGTTTCGGTCAAACTGATCTGGTTCGATCGAAATAGAAGGTATCGCTGCAGAATCATGATTTTAGCGATTTCTTTCATTTTCCAACTCAAAAACTTGATTTTCTAGAAGTCTAAACACTGATAAATATTGGGGAACACAAAAATATCAAGTAGAAGCGACGGCAACCCTGGAGAAACACCTTACAACACAAGAATCATCAAGAAGGCGATCAAGAGGAAGATCAAGAACTGAAGATTCCATATTTTTATTCTTCTCTCTCTCTCTTCTTTATGTATTCTTTAGGGTTTATAAATTTTATTGTTTTAAATTGTAAGACCATGAGTGGCTAAATTTGTTATTAGGGATTAATGCTCTAAACATGATGTTCTTTTGATTAATCTATTTATGATCCTGCTTTTGTTATATGATGATTGTTAAACTTAGTGCTTAATTATGTTTGGCTACCATGGTTATGATTTATGTTGTGCTGTGCATTGAGAGATGGCTAGCATAATAGATCTACAATCGTCAATCTAATCACTTATTGGCAAGAGATTGTGATAAGTAATTAGATACCCTTAGGAGTTGCGCATATTAGCCTTATTAGGTTTATTGTCTAACAGGTTAGTACCATGAGAGTTGATTAATTTGCTTTTCAATTGATCTAAATAGGGTTTAGTCATTAAACATCGAGAGAATTTAATTGATGCCCATTGGAAAAACTCGAGTCATAATCATAGATTAATTGATTGAATTGATTGTGGGTGAGTATTAATTCCTAATCTTTGTGGGTTGTTGATTCTTCTCTAGATTTAATTGCTTGTGCGATTTTAGTTTAGCTAATTTAGTATTAATTTAGTTTCAAGGTAGTCTTAGTTGAGAATTTGCTGTGAGTTTTCTTACTTCAATTGGAAGCCTTAGACAAATTAAAGCGAATCGATAGGTGGCTAAGTAACTAATCCCCATAGGAACGATCTCTACTCATCATTATATTACTTGTTATGATTCTGTATACTTGCAGAAATTATGCAATAGAGGTGTAAAATAAATGACAAATTATGTTAAGTACATATTGTGATTTTATGTATTTAGTAGTATTTAGATCCAATTAATGGAATATTCTTTAACTAATAATATTGTACATATCGAATCAGACAATTGTTTAAATGATTGTATTCATTTTAATTTGTAACATTGGTTGGAAATTTTTTTGGTAAAAGGACTTGCTTAGTTTATTTAACCAATAATTGATTCACTGTGTAATATTGCATAAAGGATTTTCGGCATCCAAGTGTCCGGGGTTCATGTATCCAAATAAACAAAAGAAAAAAAAGATAATGGCTGTATCTTATTCGTCATTGAAGATGCCAACGAATAATTTCCAAGAAGGCATTCTGTATTGAAGTTGCTTTCCCACAAAGTGGAAAAGACCGGTCGATCTTTTACTTAAATTTCCAAAACAGTTTGTTCCAAAAGGAAAATACTTTACAGCTTGCAACTACTTTGCAAATTCCCCGTATAATGGGGAAAAAAAGGTTCAGTGCAACACTTTATGACGTTGGACGCGTTGTTAAAGCTTATTAAGTTTTATGGGATCGTTTGAATCAAGATCGAGATGTGGTGAATACTGGGACGAACGGTTAGAGTTATACTAGACTCCTTCCTAATAGTTAGGGGTTTGATTTCTACCATTATCAAGTTTGCATATATTATCACATCTTGGCAAGCCCCTACCACTATTAAATTTGCAAAATATTATCATATTTTGATAGGATTATCCCCTTATTCTAAGACCTCTTATTGTAATAGAATAAGAATTAAAAAAAAATCGCAATAATTTTTGAACAGTCATAACATTCCTTTGTGGAGAAATTTGGCTATGATGATATAGCTTTGGTACTGTAACTAATAGACCCCGTTTCACGGCCTAATTCCGTTGTTTATGCTAATTCCGGGCCCTTTTGTTTTTTGTGTTGTTTCTTTCTTTTTTCCTTTTTAGTACTTTCCTTTGGTTGTTAGGGTTTGTTTTGGCTATAAACATTATTTTAAGGATTAGTTGCACATTATTCAATATTAATATTCAAGTTTAAGGAACTTTTGTCTTGAGTGTGCTCAATTTTTCTCCCAATTTTTCTTTTGAAAATTTGTTTAAAAAAAAATCAAATGCCTTTTTCTTTCTTATTTGTCAAAGCTACCCCACGATAAAGTCAAGCGAGAGTATAAAAACTGACTAAAGCCTGTAACTCTAAAAGTCTTCCAAAAAGATGATCATGACAAATAATGATTTTACATAAATTCAGTTGCTTGGGCATTAAGTAATGAATCTGCTTTCAATTTTAGATAATTGATATTGCAATTAAGAAAGTAGAAGGACGCTGAAGTGGAATATTACTCTAATATGCCTGGTATTGTAGTCATGCATACGAAAGTTTCGTAATAGATAAGCATGATGGAAACTTTTACGTGAATATTCTTTAGAGAAAATTATTTTTGTCCATTCTTATTGAAGACTTCTGAGTAGCTTGCATTTGATGATGTAACGCTGTATATACGGTTATAAATAAACTTCTGCCTTTTCAAAGAAACTTCTACCACAAATATTAGTTCAGATCCTTAATGCAGGTAGTAAACTCCTTATTGATGGCATTAGACTTGACACTGAGAAAGTGACGTTGAAGATTTTAATTGCACAAATATTATTTGACGCATTCCATTTATAAAACCAACTTCAAAATTGAATTTGGGTATATAGCAATGCATTATTCATAGATATAAATAAACTTCCGCCACAAATATCTGCTTAAGGTATTTTAGTTTTTAAAAACCAACTTCTTTATTCATTGTTTAGATTTGGATAACAGTTATTTTTACCACCTTGTCCCACTTGTTAATTTTTTGGACAAAACAACCTATTTCGTATTCGGATGTTTACATGACATTTTGCCAAAATGATTGTATCATATTTTTAGTTCTATTAGAAAGTACAATAGAAAATTTTAAAATTCTCAAAAATATTTAAAATTATGTAAGAATAGAATTTTAAAAAATAACAAGTTTAACCTAATTTCAAAAAGATAAATAATTCTGGGATTAAAGAAATATTTGAAAGCTATGAATCGTCTCGAAATGCTCTCTCTCTCTCTCTCTCTCTCTCTCTCTCTCTATGTATCTACGTATGTACGTACACACACGTGAGTGTATATATGTTTCTATGTGTACGCGCGCGATGTGCATGTAGCTGATATTTATTTAAGTTTGTCTTATATTAATATTTAGTAAATGTTACTGATCATACAAAAATTCCATGTTTCCTTGTATCAGATTCTTCTTATTTGACTTGATACAAATATTAAAGATTGAGAACGTACTGACAGCTATCTGCCTAAGCAAAATTAAAAAGTTGACAACTGTCTTCTTTTCTTAATAAAGTATTTGACGGAAAGCAAATTTATAAAAAGGGAAAGCGAAAAAAAAGTATTTAACTGGACTTATGAGATAGATTAAAAGGTATCTAAATAATATAAGTATTATCTTTTTTAAATCGGGAAACGAAGAATGGTTAAAAATGCAGTGTGCAACGGTGGTTTCGCCTTAAATTCTCTTCAATGATTAAAAGGTATCTAAATAATATAAGTATACGTTATTAAATTATATTCAAGTAAACTAAACAAAACATTTTCTTGGTAGTTTCGCCTTAAATTCTCTTCAATGGTGGAAGTCACATAAGTCTTTCAGTCTCCTCACTCAAGGACATTTATAATTAAAAAAAAAAAACTAGAGGATTTAAGATGAAGATGCATCTGGAATGCAAGAAAAATCAATCAAAATACTCGGAAAAAATCGATGTCAAGACCTAAGCAACAAAGACTTGAAGCAGTCAATCAATCGGACAAATGAATACGTGCATGACTTAGTTCTCAACTTTACTTGTGAAAATGGATGTTCTACATGTGTGTGGAAAATTGGAATCACACTTGCAAATATATTAAACAAAATTTAAAGGGTATAATATTATTTAGCTCAGCTTATTATTAATCAGGAGATTCAAGGTCTTCAGACCACTAAATATTGATAGTAAATAAGGCCAGATTCTCTTATTCATTAATATTTATAATATATACTAAATTATTTTGGTGAATTTTAGTCAAAGGATAAATTGCAGAATTGGGAAGTGATCAACTTTTCAGAAATTTATAATTTGAAGATCAAAATGAAGTTGTCCATTTTTCCCCCAATCTTTTATTAGCAAATGATTTAAAAGTAAATGCCAAATATGCTCAGTACTCCCCAGCTTTATTGTCAATCTAAAGTTTCATAATTTGATCAATTAAAATGTTTTTCGCCTAATGGTAAGACGTTAGATATACTTATTGGAAAATATTGGAAAGTAATCATCCGTTTTCCTCAACTTCAGTAAACAACTATGTAATGTTGTGGATAGACAAATCTTAGTATGTCCCTTGACATTGATTGGAAATATAATATTACAGACTGTAACTTCTAATCAAATTACATTACAATCACCACCAAACAACTATACAAAATAAAACATATCCCTCCTAATTAGCTTAAGTTTTAGTAAAAAACTAACACTCATACAAAGGCGGAAACATGCATCTGTAATACAGATATCTGTGATGCTACTATTATCCTCTATAAGAATTTAGTTAGGAATTTTTTTTAAATAATGTTAAATTGTGTAGTTCTTTGTGATTTTCGGGAAAACTATATGACCTTTTTATAGTTCAAAAACCTATACATCACCCCTGGCCAATTTCATATGTTTAAACTATAAGGGGTAATGTGGTTCATCCGAAAACGGCAAGGGAGTAAAATGGATATTTTACCCGTAGACATAACAGAAGGCAATTTCCACCTATTTAATGCTTTAACCCAAAACACAATGGAATAATGTATAGCTTTTTTAATCATAAGTAGGTCATGTGATATTTTTTTGAAAACCACAGAGGTATTGGGTAATTTACCCTATATTTTATGCAATTTCAAGAATGGCACAAAATTCTGAAGATACTGGAAACGAGCAATTTCTCGCTAAGACCACGGTTTACTTGTTCGTCATTTCACAGATTATTCAGTCATCGATATCCATAACCATAACGTAGTTGACAAGCTTGACTATATATATATGTAGCTTCCGATTTGCCAATGTCATCCAGATGATGCAATATGAACTAAAAATGACAAGAAATAAGCCTACATTAAATTCGAGAAAATGATTATAGTTCACTGATGTCATATGATGATGCTACATAAGAATTGTCTATGCCGAAAATGAGACAAGATAAACCTATAATAATTTCGAAGAAATTCATTAAAGCATTTCAGTTGCATTACAAATAAAAATTCATTAAAGCATTTCAAGTTACATTAATCAGAAAAGAATATCTATTTTCAGTTGAGGAATGTGTGAAGAGCAATGTCCAGTTTTCTTCAATTATTTAGAAAGTTGATTCAAGATTTAAATTTTTAGCGAAGGATCAAGTGGAACTAAGGATGGAAGCATGAAAATCCAATTCAGGGTCGTCATTTGAGGACTCACGTACATTTGATTATATGTGTAAGGGTTGATATAGAGGGATAAATGAGGGAAATCACCATCGAAGAATTTAAAAAATTATGCCATTGTCCCATGAAAATTTGGAAAATCTCAATTATGTCCTCCTACAAACTGGATTTGCCCTTCAAAATTCTATATAAATAACTTCAAAATTTGATTGACCATCACATTGGGAAAGGAAACTGTTTTCATATTTTCCTTTTGTTCAATCTATAAGAAGACAATATACGCCGTTCAGGCAGGAAGACCTTTATGAAAAGCAAAAGGAAAAAGAGAAAAGGAAAAGTAAATGGAATACGACGGTTTCTATTTATTTTCATTGAATTTGTTCTCCTCTTTTGCATGTGTAGGACATGATATAGGCTGGAAAGACCACAATCGATCTGGAGAAAAAAGAAAAAACAATGGCACCCAAAATGTATGTTGCGTGTCAATGGGCTCTTTCTTCCCTCACTTTTCTATTTTCTTGTTATAATCAATCTTCTCCAGATTTTCCAAAAATGACGTAAAACTAAGTGTCAATTATGACGTGGTCCGTCCTACTATGACCCGTTCTTTATGTGCCAAGTGAGAGTTACAAACACTTCTAGCTGTAAAGTATTAAGCGTGTGTTCTCAACTACTTTTTCGTACCTGTTTTTAGTTTCTAATTTCGAAAAAAATATATGTTTTATGATGTTCTCAACTATTTTTTTTTAATCTGTTTTTTATTTTTTAAATTTATTTTTATAAAAATTAGAATCTGTTAAGAACAACCCTTAATTTATTGTTAAATATAAACTAAGAATCTACGCTAAATATAAACTTTGCAGTGGCAATATTAGAGTGGTTAGTCTACATTAAAAACTTGCTTTTGTGATTGACTATGTTATATGTGACTTAGCCGCAGTGTTTTTTGAGAACTATACTAGATCGGCAAGTTTGTCTAATTGAATTGCAAACTAGCCAATGCTGTCGATTTAGTCTTATATAAAAAACCCAATCAAATCATTGAACCGGTTTTTTAGACTGGGCAAACCATTGAACCAGTCCTTCTCCTAATTCACTAACCGATCTAGTTTCTGAAAACACTACCTAGCGGCAAACAATAGAAAAAGACATGTTAGTCCTAATATTTTGGAATGTGGACTATTTAGTCCCTCGAGTTTTGCAAATTATAAAGCCAAAACCTTATCTTCCCAGTTCAAGCCAATTGAGATCATTGACAAGAATTGGCTTACTACAATCGGGAAAAAAACTATATGAAATGTATTTCAACGTTAACTCTTAGCATTAGGTACACATATTCTACGTGTAGTGCTCTAATCTTTCACCCCTCATTCCAATTGCAATCGAGAAATGAAAATTAGAACATTGACTAGATATTTGCGTAGTCTACTATTCATTTTTCTCGAAATTTGGAGATTAAACTCTCTGTATTCAATGTACAAATAAATAGCTTGTTATCTTTCTCACTTGGATAAAATTGAAAAGTTAAATGAAAAACAAGCATAGAATCAATTTACTAATTCAACTTTGAAGACTAAGGGGGCGTTTGGTTCAAATTCCTCAATCACTATCACTATGGGTATCATTAACCCTATTATGAGTATGGGTTTTCATGATTCCCCCCCAACATGTTTGGTTTAATAATGGAATTGGTATCATTATAAAAATACTTGTTTGATTTACTGTAATGACTTTCAAGTAAATTTAAAAAATTTTAAATCTTTATTTATGATATACATATTTTTTCGATTTCTTTTTTTATATCTTTTTAAAGAAAATTGCTAAAAAGATTTCTTCAATTTTAAATATAACCATAATCTAATTTGAGTTTTATGCAAATGATAACCTTAAAAAAATCATTTTTATTGTATTAATAGAGAGTATTATATATCTTTGATTTTTAGTTCAATTTTTTATTAAAAAAATTTATTTAAAAGAATTTTTATAAAAATTTTATAAAGTATTAATAAAAAATATTCAAAATCAAAAGACAAAATAGAGAGAGAGAGAGAGAGAGAGAGAGAGAGAGAGAGAGAGAGAGATAGAGAGAGAGAGAGAGAGAGTATATTAGGGGTGTGTGTAACTTAAAATATATGTATTTTTTAAGTGGGTGTATTTTTGCCTTTAATCATAAGGGGTAATGGGTTTGATAGAATAGTATTTTGGGGAGAATCATTAACACCCCAATTAATCACTATCATTCCCATTGAATGATAGTGATAGTTATTTAACAAACATCAACAATGGGTATCATTACTTATGATACCCATTCCCCTCCTTGATTTCCCTAAACCAAACACCCCCTAAGAACGTAAAAAGCCGTAAATCTAAGGAAGTTGTGGTAAATAGTTTATGTACCCTTTTAATGTAGACTCTCTTTTATAACTTTTCATCGTGAAACATTCCTTATTTCTATACCTCAGTAATTTGACTTTGGACGATCGAGGTCTTGTGCTATACTATACGCGTTACACTTAATATTACACATACCCTTCAAGTAAAAAAAGTTGTAAAGAGATTAACTTTTAATTGATTATGTATCACTCTATTAAAGGATGTAACATGAGACGGAATAGATTATTTTTGTCATCCCAACCTAACTTGCCATAAGATGAATCACATTCCATAGCCCTGAGAACTCTTTCTCAGCATCCCCATGCTAAAATATAATACCTTCACTCTATCTTAAATTTTTCCAATTTTTCCATTTTTGCATTTGCATGTACGTAAGTACAATTTATTCTCTTCTGAATTCCTATTTTTCAAGGAAAAAAAAGTGACTTTTCTCTTCAAATCCAATTAAGTGAATTATTTATAAAGATGATCTTTTATTAGCGCAATTGAGATATTATAAACAAGTATCCCTATCAAGATAAGCATAATTAAAGACAAAAAATATATTTATAATAAATTAAACCCAACCCCCCCCCCCCCCCCTCTCTGTCCTCTTCCCTGCAGGGCTCGAGCGAAGCTTTGTGATTTCTTCAAGGGATAAAAATGATGCAAGATTAGGAAACATATAATTATGAGTTATCATTTAGTATTTACCATCAATTAAGTTGCAACAAACTAACGATGTTTCGAGGCAAAAGATTTATTCTACAGTCTCAAATTATTGCACGAGTGCTTTCCCGAATAATTTTGTCCCGAAGAAATGCTTGAAGCATAAATGACAGGTCAACAAACATATTTCTGATTCTAGAAAACTAATACAAGGAATAGATCAATTAATTTATAACTAAGAAAAGAACGAGAAAAAAATTAAGTGTTGCCTGTTTATTTTTTATTTCCTCCACGATTACCTAATTTACAATTGAAATTTCTGTCTCGGTATACGACAATCCTGACAATGATGGAAGAGGAAGGGAAACTACAAGAAGGGAGATAATGAGAAGGTTCAAAGTCCACATTACACAACGCATTATTACATGACCGCTACTAGTAAACCCAATGGTGAGATGTGAGCCACCAAATCTTGTGAGTCTACGGGCGGTTCATTCAAAAAAATTCTCCAGGGCCATAGAAGAATTTTAGTGACTTCATATGATTCCCGTGATAATTTTGTATGTATCTAATTCACGGTCTTATTTTTGTACCCATCGTTTATAAAGATGTTACAAAAATTAAAGTGACTCTAATTCAAACCACTATGCCTACAACTGGAGTGTCTGGTGGACTCAGTACTAAAAATTTTTCCGTGTATGATAAATGTTTTTCCTTACGTACTATTCTAGGTTTCACCGTGTATAATAAATGTTATTTTATTTATTCACCGTGTATAATTATTTATTTATTTATTTTTTTAAAAAAGGTCTACAGCTTTTCTTCCAATACTTCACCGGAAGCGGATGTTTCCGTGAATTTTCTGACTCAAAAGCCAGAGCATTGATCCCGAACAAAACTACATATGGACTGAAGATAAGAATAAATTCCAAAGGCTTAAAAAAAGGAGTTTGATACTATTCCGGTCACCAGGATGAAGTTAATTTGATAAGATAAAGATCGTGAAGTTTCAATGAAATTTCTCAATTACACGTTATAAAACAATGTTAGACACCCTCATCTCCAACACAGAAAAATCTCAAAAATTCATCACGATTCGTTTTGTTTCCTTCTTGTATTTGCAGTAATATCTCAAAGAATCTCTCTCACAATCACCCTTTCTACTCGTTCTTGCTCTTTATCTGCCATGTATCCACTTTCGCCAAAGGAGAATCACGTCCAGAAGCGGCTGCGGATGGTCTTTCGTGCCACATATTTTGTAGTTTCCTTATCCAGGAAAGCAGTCAATACCAATGCCTTACTGCCTCCTTCAATACCGCATCGGAATCCCTCTTATGTTGCCATTGATGTAGGAGCCATCAACGATGAACACCTTGAAAGATCCTTTCTTGACATTGACAAGAAAGCACTCGCTGACTTGGTTAAAGAAAAAAACAGCAATATTCTTCATCAATATGGAGGGGTAAAAGAAATAGCAACCATTCTCCAGTCAAATCCAAAGGCTGGTATTAGCAGTGATGAGAGTGGCATAAAGCAAAGACTTGAAGCATTTGGATCGAACACCTACAAGAAGCCCACCGCTCAGAGTTTCCTAAGCTATCTTGTCGAAGCTTTCAAAGATTCCATAATCATCATACTGCTGGTTTGTGCAGGTTTGTCCCTCACTTTTGGAATCAAACAACATGGCCTGAAGGAAGGATGGTATGATGGAGCAAGCATAATTGTTGCTGTAATACTAGTTCTTGCGGTCTCTGCTATCAGCAACTTCAAACAAAGTAGGCAATTCGAGAAGCTTTCCAATGAGAGCAATGATATAAAAGTCGAAGTATTCAGGGATGGGCGAAGACAACAAATTTCCATATTTAAAATTGTAGTGGGAGATATCGTGTGTCTGAAGATTGGTGATCAAATTCCAGCAGATGGCTTGTTCTTGGATGGTTATTCTTTAAAAGTAGACGAATCTAGCATGACAGGTGAAAGTGACCATGTAGAAATCCATGAGACAGACAATCCGTTTCTGCTTTCAGGTACAAAGGTCACTGATGGCTATGGTCGCATGATTATTACATCTGTGGGAATGAACACAACGTGGGGTGAGATGATGAGTTTAATAACTCATGACACAACTGAACAGACACCATTACAAAACCGGCTTAACAAGCTGACCTCCAGTATCGGGAAAGTCGGTTTGTTGGTAGCTTTGCTGGTTTTGGTTGTGCTGTTGATCCGTTACTTCACAGGACACACCAAAGATCATAGAGGCCAGAGGGAGTTCACCGCCAGACAGACTAATACCAATGATATCATGAATTCCATCATCCGCATCATTGCTGCAGCAGTTACAATCCTTGTAGTGGCAATTCCAGAGGGCTTGCCTTTAGCTGTGACTCTAACACTGGCTTACTCCATGAAAAGAATGATGGCGGATCATGCCATGGTGAGGAAGTTATCAGCCTGTGAGACAATGGGCTCAGCGACTACCATCTGCACAGACAAAACCGGCACGCTAACCTTAAATCAAATGCAGGTCACTGAATTTTGGTTAGGTACTGAGGCTATGAAGCCATCAGATATAGCATGTGATGTTGAAGAATTGTTGCAAGAAAATATTGGCCTGAATAGTAGTGGTGATATTCATATATCACCCTCTTCTCCAAATCCAGAAGTTACTGGTAGCCCAACAGAATCAGCAATTCTTAGGTGGGCTGTAAATGATATGAAAATGGAAATTAACACGATAAAGCAAGCGTACCAGATTCTCCACGTTGAAGTTTTCAATTCAGTGAAGAAAAGAAGTGGGGTTCTAGTGAGGAAAAATCATTCAGGGACATGTCGCGTGCATTGGAAAGGCGCTGCTGAAATAATTCTGTCCATGTGTACAAGTTATTACTCGAGAAGTGGTACGCCTAAAGCTATAGATGATGAAGTGAGAAAAAAATTTGAAATGATAATTGAAAATATGGCAAAAAAGAGTCTACGCTGCATTGCTTTTGCCTGCAAAAGTATTACAGTACAAAGTGATGTGATTTCAAATAATCTTCCAGAAACTCAACTTACCCTGCTGGGAGTGGTGGGTTTAAAGGATCCATGTAGGCCAGAGGTTAAAGAAGCTCTACAGTCATGCAGGAAAGCTGGAGTGAATGTAAAAGTAATTACTGGAGACAACATATTTACAGCAAAATCAATAGCCATAGAATGTGGAATTTTGAACGGGAACGAAAATTTGGATTATACAGTAGTGGAAGGAACGACATTCAGAAATTACTCCCAGGAAGAAAGAATGGAGAAAATTGATAGAATCCTTCTCATGGCAAGATCATCTCCTTATGACAAGCTATTGATGGTGCAATGTTTGAAGCAGAAAGGTCACGTGGTAGCAGTAACTGGTGATGGAACAAATGATGCACCAGCTCTGAAAGAAGCAGATGTTGGCCTTTCAATGGGAATCCAGGGCACAGAAGTTGCCAAGGAAAGCTCAGATATTGTCATTCTGGATGACAATTTCAACACCGTTGTTACAGTATTGAAGTGGGGTAGATGTGTGTACAACAACATTCAAAAGTTCATCCAATTTCAGCTCACAGTTAATATCACGGCACTAGTTATCAATTTCATTGCTGCAGCATCAGCAGGTGAAGTCCCTCTCACCGCAGTTCAGCTTCTTTGGGTGAACCTCATCATGGATACAATGGGTGCCTTAGCCTTGGCAACAGGAAAACCTACGAATGATCTCATGGAAACGAAACCTGTTGGTCGAACAGAACCTCTTATAACCAAAATCATGTGGCGAAATCTCATTGCTCAGGCATTCTATCAGGTAACTATCCTACTGATCCTGGAGTTCAAAGGCAGCTCTATCTTTAGTGTCAATGAAAAGGTCAAGGACACCATTATTTTCAATAGTTTTGTCCTCTGCCAAGTTTTTAATGAGTTCAATGCAAGAGAGCTGGAGAAGAAGAATATATTCAAGGGATTACTAAAGAACAAACTGTTTCTAAGCATCATAGGAATAACAATAGCTCTTCAAGTGATTATGGTAGAGTTCTTAAAGAGATTTGCCAGTACTGAAACGTTGAACTGGGTACAGTGGGTTTCGTGCATTGGAATTGCTGTAATGTCATGGCCAATAGGTTGGATTGTCAAATGCGTCCCTTGCAAATGGCCCCTCTATCTTCCATTTTAGAATTGCAGTTTAGGAAGAGGAATGCTAGGCCCCAGGGGAGAGAGTATTACGTGCACCACGCGCGCCACGTGGCGTGCCACGTGGTGCACTAGAACCAATCACAGATCGCCAAATAATACAAGGTATGACTCACCATTGCCACATGGCGATAAATTATTGGTTCTAGTACACCACGTGGCAATACACGTGGTGTATTGTATACTTTTCCACCCTAGGGTGTCCCCTAAGGGGGTAAATCTTAGTACCTTTGAGTTGATGGCGGACCCCTTGAGCACAAGTAATGAGTAAAGCAAAATATTCTTAATCACTATCAGACTGAACCATTGATTGTAACATATTGTAAAAAATAAGCAATTAAGTTTCCAAGTTAGCATTTTGAGTTCTTAAATGTATTTGAGTTTATAATTGGGATGTTACTTTCTTTTTCTCTTTCCTTTGTTTTTATGAATAGGAATCCTTTTGCAAATTCACCAAAATATGTATCTTAAATTCTTAATGTTTGAGATGCCTTTTAGTTTGTTGGTTGACCTATCCGTATATCAGAAACTTTATAAGCACCAAGAAATGATTTTCAGAACAATTCATCCCCTGTTCCACCAGCGAATATAACTGTTCCAAGTAACTTAAAGTAGGGAATACCGTTTGCCAGATCCCTCTCAATCTCACACGCTAAGAACAACTTGATTTACCAAGTAAAAATCCGTTTGCCAGCCAGCAAATAAAGAAACCTCCCCTTCACCTACCCGTCCCCACCCCTTGATTGTCCTGGCCAACAAAATTTAGGAGTCCATAAACTTGGTAATCCATGTAAAGCATCACGAACACCATAAAAAACAGTCACGTATAAGACACACAGCAAAATTTTGGGAGCTAGTACAACCCCAAATCACAGTAGAAACTCTAATTCGAATGAAATTTATGTAGTCTGGAACAATTATCCAAGCAGGGCAGGTACCATTCTTACTAAATCATTCAGGTTGATATCTTTCTTTGCCCATAGGAAAACTAAAACATCTGATTAAAAAAAAAAAAAAAAAACACACGCACACACTATTGTCGTAGGGAGCCTCAGTAAAGAAAATTCCTCAAGAAAGTGCGAGTCTCAGCCCATAGGTAAAGCAAACACTTCCACTAAGCTAGCCTTTTCACACAAATCCCTGAATTAACATTCACCATACCAATTTAGCCAGCCATCGCAGATTTTAAATTCTCCAAATAACCATCGAACAATAAGGTTCCTTTTCGTCTGTTTTTGCAACTCCCAGAGGCAGCTCTTAACATCCCTTCATGCTGAATCTTCCAATTCACAGAAATATAGATGGAAAATTAATTCACACCAGTGGAGACTCGAATTTCCGATTCAATATCCCACAGTGCTTTCAACAATAACTTTTACTGGGTAGACGGTGAAACATCAGCAAATTCACTTTCAATCTTCGTAACACAAACGTCTCAAATCAATTACACCAATTTTTCCCAGGAATAGATGCTCTCTCTCTCTCTCTCTTTTTTTTTTTTTGGTTTGGAGGGGGGGGGGGGGGGGTGGGGTGGTGGGGAAGGATGCTGTACCTGTGCCGTAGGGCTACCAAAATAGGTAAAGAGCAGCAGGCGGCGGGCAACAATAACAGCCCAGATTAAGTAACATGATAAAACTTTACACCAACACTTTATTTCTCTATTCAAATGTAATAGAATAAATTTGATAAAAAAAAATTTACACTTTGTTTAAATGAATATTTCTTAAGTTATTTTTGTCCAAAATATTATTGTAAAAATTTATTTGAATAAATAAATGTACGAGGTAAAAGTTGATTAAAGGAAGTGTTTGAAATTTTTAAGAAAATATATTTCTAAAAATCACCCAAGCAAAAGGTTAATGTCCACAAAAAATGAGAAGGGGAAATTGGAATTTGTCATCTACTGGGCGTTCCACTTGCACTCCCATGGTTTAGTTTCGAGACACACTCCACTGGTGGTTTGGTAACGACCACCTACACCCCTGGATTTGAAAAGGAAATACACGAAAATGGACTCCACTAATTTAGCGATTATAATCATATATAAAACTTTTAGAAAACTAAGGTGGTATTTAATAACTTAATTTAATGTTTAAATTATGAATTAAGAGTTTTTTAAATTCATCATATTTACATTAAGCACCACTTAATTTTATTACAAACTTTTTAAATGAAAATTTTCATTTAATTTGTTAAATTTTAAACACATGCATTATGTTCTTTTCCTCACACACACAAACACACAGCCCTTTTCTTACACATTGACACTTGTACAAGCACAACACTTTCTCACATATACACTTGCATGCACACTCATGCACTTTCTCTCCCTCATACATGTACATATTCTCACATTTGCACGAATGCATATACATTCTTTTTCTCTCACATGTACAATTAAAATAAATTTTCCTTCTATCACATTCATATTTTTAGTCACATGCTCACTCTCACTTTCTCATCCTAATATACATTCTTTCTCTCTCACATGTCACATGCATAATTAAAATTAATTTTTCTTTAATCAAACACATATCCTCTGTCGCATGCTCACTCTCATTCTCACTCTCTCTCTCACACAAACACACGCGCACACAGACACGCACACTTTCACACATATATATACATTTTCTCTTTCAAGCGCGCACACAATCTTTTTTCGCATATAGATGAATATTCTCCCAAACATACTGTTTTTTTACACATTCATAGACATACTTTCTTGCATACACATGCATATATATATATATATATATATATTGCTTCACTTATTTGCACACGCTTTTTTATATATGCACATTCTCATACACAAGTGTACTTTCTCTTACATATTCTCACACACAAATATGTACATGCTTTCTCTATTACACAAATGCACGCTTTCTCGGTATCTCTCTCACACACACTATTCCAAAACTATTTCTTTTTTTTTAAATAAAAATATTATATTTATAAAGTGAGATTTTTTTCCAAATTTAGTGCTTAAAAATTCAGTTGATTATCAATTCGACCCAAATCACATAGTTTAAATACTTAATTGACACAATTAAAAGTTAGGGGTACCAATGTGACACTCAGTGATAAGTTCAAGTACCATTGGTACCTTTTACTCTTCTCATATACTTATATCCCTTAAAAGGATAAAGAGATAAGATTTTGTTTTTATGGAGACAAGTAAAGAGATATATGTGAAATATAAATCCTTTGTTCTCTTCCATAATACAAAAGGGTCCCCGAAGGAGAGAGACACACACATGCGCACATGTACTCTTGAAGCCCCAAAATTGTAGAAGTTTTGAGCCTTCAACTCAATCCTCCAACTAAATTCTTCAAATTCTTAAGACTTCTCCACTAAGCTTTGATGTTCATCAAGTAATCTTCCTATAAGTCTTCTACATCAAGATTGAAAAAGTCAATATTGACTCGAGAATAAGCTTGAAGCCCTTAAAGCAATATTTGAACAAAATAATTGAAAGACTCTCTCTACTAGATCAACTAAATTCTCCATGGTTCTTCAATTCTGCTCCATTAAGATTTGAAGTTGATCAAGTTCTTTCTATTCAACTCTTCTTTATTTAAAAAAAAAAGTCTTCTATATTAAAGTTCGAAGAAATCAACATCGATTCGAAAACAAGCTTGAAGTCCTCAACTTGATATATATATATATATATGTATCTATATATGTATATATATATATATATATATATGTATATATATTTGTATATATGTATGTATGTATGTATGTATGTATGTATGCATATAGATACATACATACATATATATATCTAAATACATATATGTATGTATGTATCTATATACATACATTCATACATATATGTATACATACACATACACATATGTATATATAGAGAGAGAGACATACTATATATACACACACATACATATATATACATATATATACATACATACATACATATACATATACATATGTACATCTACACCTATATACATACACATATATTTGTGTGTGTATATATATACATACATACATGTATGCATGTATCTATATACATATACATATATATATGTATATATATATATGTATATATATGTGTGTATATATATAATTTGATTTTTTTTCCACGTTTGGTACACAGGAATGAGGCTCAATCCTTTGGTTTTGATTGGCCCAATCCACTATAAATAGACGAAAACAAAACAGACTAATCAATCTTTCAAAAAAAAAAAAAAGACTAATCAAAATGAAAAAAATAACAGTAAGTAACAATTCTAACTCACCAGGCTCAATTCTTGGATTTTTTCAAGCCAAATCATTATCAATTAAGGGGAAAAAAAGAGATTTGTCCAACGTAGTGTATTATAAGTAAGAAAAATGTCAAGCCGAACATATAATGAGGGATCATAAAAACTTTTCGAAATACTTTTTTTTTCAAATGACCATTTAAATAGCCAAATAATGTTGACAGCATGCCAAAAGTGTTTCCAAAGTGTTTTGTTATTTTTACTAGTGGGAAGCCACACTGTGTGTATAAATTTAAAGAAAAATAATAAGGGAGAAAACGAGAATAAAGTTATAAGTAAATAGAATGTGTTAACGGTTTATTCTATGTCAATCTATCATATAATGTTGGTCCTAGACCACAAAATTAATCAAACAATCACAAAAATTTCTCAAATAATATTCAACCAAAAATTAAAGTAGAAAGAAATTACCTCAATATCACTTTGTAAATGTGAAATTTTGTACCGTTCAATATTGATGATCATGAACTTGACAACTACTATAAAGTTCGGTAGGGCTGAGGCACGTTGTACGCTCTCTTTAAGACAATTCACATCCTTACGGATTTAATTTCGGTGCAGTAGGTCACAACGCGTCACCTCTAGAGTACGACAATCCACACACCTTATATTTGTCCAAAACTATACTTAAAATTTAGAAGAATTCTTATTGAAAAGATATTTTGAACTTTTCAAAAGACTCATATTTATAGGTTGAAAATTTAGGAGTATTAATTGTATAATAATTAAGTAGAATAATTTAAATATTATAATAAGTAGATTTCCGTTACAAAAAAATAATTAATTGTATAACGGTCAATTTAATAATATAGTGGTTATGACCGTTATTATTATTAATACTCCACAAACGGTCAAATTTTAATGACAATTATATTATGGCTATTATAAATACGACCGTTATACTGGTTATAAAAATTACCTACTTATCTAGTCAAAAGTAACAGAAAAGAATTAAATAATTCCTTAATATTTTTATTTTTATTAAAATACTCCAACATATAATACGGGTAAAACTGAAAATATAAAAGATGGCATAAAATATAACACTATATATATATATATATATATAATCTTTTATATATATGTGTGTTTGTATGTATCACACATTAGCCACGACCTGCAGCAGGAGTAATGCAAACTGGGCCAGTGATCATGCCCTGCATTGCACCAATAACTATATATATATATATATATATATATAGATAGATAGATAGATAGATAGATAGATAGATAGATAATCTTTTATATATATGTGTGTGTATGTATGTTTCACCCATTAGCCACGACCTGCAGCAGGAGTAGTGCAAACTGGGCCAGTGATCATGCCCTGCATTGCACCAATAACTGAAGGCTTCCCAAACGAAGAGGTGTCAAGAACCAGCCAAGTGATCAAGCTTGTAGCTGCGCAAACAGGGTTGTTCAATATGGCCCACGAAGCAACAGTATTAGCGGCATAAGGGCCTCCTCCGCCCCATCCATAACAGCCCTTCGCCGGCCAGCATTAGAAGTACGTTATTTGGAGATCTTTCCCTATCCTTCGTAGCTCTCGGCCCCACCTAAATTTTGCGTCAATTTAGGATTGATGAAACAATAAGATATTAGCAAGTAAAAACTTTTATTTCTCACAATTCTTGTTTGTGTTTGTTGTCATTTATTATGTAGATTATTTGCTCAACACCCATTTGTCACTTCCAATTTGCATTTCTCCAGAAGATAATTTTTTTTTTTGTGTATGTGTGTGTGTGTGTTTTTTTTTTCCCTGGGGTGCTGTTTCTCAATTGGTATTGACAAGCTATTATAATATAGAACTCTGTTTAAAACTCAAAAAAATCTAGGAACCATAAAATAATATTCACAATAATCACTGGCTGAGGTGAGGGTTCTTTAATCAACTCAGGGCGTACACAAGCACAAATTACAGATTCTGTGAAATTTTACAACTGACACCGAAATAATAGCTTATAGATCTTGGGTTGATTGAAGAGCAATAAATATAAAATATTACAAGTCGATCTATATAATTAATTGTCTAGTCATTTCTAAGACTTACAAGGATTAATACTTAATGGATGAAGTTATTTAGGTAACAAAGTGATATTATTTTGTCACAAATCAAAAAAAAAAAAACACAAAAGAGATGGATGGTATGCCTTAAAGAATCAAGAAAATGTTATAAAGTACATAAATATATTGGATTATTACTTTTTACATTTAAAGTGTTTACTTTAATTTTGAGACTTTGCAATTGGTGGCTATTTTGGGATAATTAAAACTTGCACATTTTTTTTAAAATTTGCCTCCATTGATCATCGGTTGCACAAGTGAGTAATTTATAATATACATTTCTTTTTTAGGCACAAAGAATTCTAATTCGTATATTCTCTATAACTATTAGTCCCAACTAAAAGTATATTCAGCTTGACTATCATATAACGTTAAAATTAATGCAATTAGCACAATCTCAAATGAGGTAAGTTGGCAAAAATAGAAGAAATCTATTTATGTATTTACTTATTTTTTGAAGTTAGTAGAATTTAAACGTTCACAAATAAAACTCAATTATGTAAAGTGCCACAAATCTGATACTCTGAGGTAACAGAGTACAATTAATCCAACAGAAGCATTTAAAACAAGCATCCCCGTTTGTTTCTGGCCATGAAGGAAGCTATTGAAGCTCAGGCAAACAACACGGATGCTCAGATACAAAATAATGGATAATAGCAATGATTTTTCATTTTGTTATGATTTTTGGAACCACATTAGACTTTTTAGTATCGAGTTTTCAGAAGATCTCGTTTCTTATCTTGCTTGTGGTGAGTTTGATCCTGTTGCAAAAAGCATCATACATATTGATTTGATATGAAATGCTGGCAGAAGGACTGCAGAGGTCAAGAAATTGATGTTGGCCACACCAACAAATTTCGCGCTTGAAAAAGAACTACTTTTGTACCTGTTATGCATAGGCCTGATCAGATGATTTGGATGGCCAGTGCGTCAAGCTCTTTCGCTGTCAAATCAGCCATGAAAGCTTAACAAGGATCGGACTGAAAAGTCGGCGGTGGAAAATCGTTTTGGAAAAGATCTACACCTAGATACGCTTGTCTTGTGGCTTGTTTGTAAGAGAAGTCTAATTTCCAATGATAGATTGAAGGGCTGGGGATTAAGAAATTCCAGTGGTAGTTTTGTTCTGTGTCAGCATTAGCTGGGCAAAGATATAAAGTTTATGCCATTTATAGAGGCGGGACTTGGCAAAAGACTTGGAATGGTATTTCAGCATTGTTCAGGAGCCAATTTTGTCAGTAGAGTACGAAATGACAGCATATGTAATATGGAGGGCGAGAAAGAGAGATTATTTTCCAATCTAGATTAGTGACTACAGTAGCATGGGTGGATGCAATTATAAAGACTGTGTTCAATTGTTGTGAGGAGAGCAGGCAATGGAGTGGAGAGATCTCAAACAAATGTGCTTTATGCTTCAAAATTCTAGCTTATTGAGGAAACTTGGGATCTATAGGTCCAGGTTCGAGTCACTAAGGGGTAAGTGGAATTTGAAAAAAAAAAAAAAAACTTCAATGGAAAAATAAGAAACAAAGTTTCAAAATCTTACTAATATTTTTTTGTATGTATCAGATAGAGTTAGTGCGTACTTAGTGCATGATAAATTCCTTCGTTACTTAGTGCATGATAAATTCCTCCGTTTATTTACACCAGTGGTGAAGCTTATAGTAGTCTTTGAAGATGGATAAAAATGATGTTGATTCCTAGGAATCAGACTTACCCAGTCAGCTGTAGTAAATCCGGCAACACCAGATGAAAGATGAAGGACATATCCTCCAGTAAATCAATCACTCCAAGCCTGGACAGTCATCCGTTGGGGTTCCAAATGCTATATGCTCCAATGGTGTAAGAAAATGTATGCCAAAATGGCACAAATAACATCCATGCAAGAAAATTCATGCTTCCCAAAAGTGCTCCACCAATCAAAATTGGAGTTATTGCTGCAAAAACAGACTCAAAGAACACCATTGTTGCTGTTGGACAGTACCCTAAATATGCCTGTCCAAGAAGAAACTTTTCGGCCAATGCAACCGATGGTTTTCCCCAGAATTCTACCAGCTCGTCACCAAATGACATGCGATAACCCCAACCAACCCAACATATTAGAACAGCTGCAAATGCATAAAATGCCATTAGGGCTGAATTTATAGCCCATTTCTTCTTTGCCATGCCACCATAAAGGATGACTAGCCCAGGCACACTTTGTAGGCCAACTAGTGGGGCTGCTGTCAGTTGCCATGCATTGTCTCCTTTGTTCATCCAATCTGGGCTACCCCTATCTGGTAGCAGTTTTTTTTGGAAAATCGGGAGTATTCATGAATTAGAGTGAAAAAAATTGGGTGATTTTAGTTCAACCAAATTGTAACTTTGAAAGGTTACAATATATGGGCTAGAGCGAACTAATGCTCATATGCTTATGAAATATTTTAGATGCAAAATGAGTAAAAATAAGTGGGTGACAATGATTGAAATGGACACCTAGCAAGTTAGATGTGTGCTTATTGAGCATTCTTGTGCTTCTGACTAGTTCGACGGTTTTAGGGAAATTAATAAATTTGTCCTTGAACTTTAGCTTTAGTGTCACTTTACTCCTTGATGTATCAAATGTGCGACATGAGATTTTGAAGTTACGATTTGATGACGCTTCTTGTTCAAGCCTAATTGAGCTGTTAGTGAAAATAAATGCCTCACGTTTGTTCTTATCTGTCTTTGAAGATGTTGATTGATGAAGAAAAAAATCCCCTATTTTTTTAGGTGAGCTAATTGAGCACTTTATTGAATATGCACCAGAGAAAAAGCAGAAAAAAAAAAGAAATTAAAAAAAAAACCCAACCAGAACTATACTACCCAACCCATAGATGTTACAATTGTCAGCTACCAATCTTAAATGTGAAACATAATTCTTTCTACCAAAGTCAAAGGATCAGCTTAGTTTATTTAACCAATAATTGATTGAGTGTGTAATGTTGCATAGAGGATTTTCAGCATCCAAGTGTCGGGGGTTCATCTATCCAAACAAACAAACAAAATAAAAAAAAAATAGATATTGGCTATATCTTATTAGTCATTGAAGATGCCAAGAAATGTTTTCCAAGAAAGTATTCTGTATTGAAGTTGCTTTCCGACAATGTGGAGAAGACCCGTCGATCTTTTATTCGGAAACTCCGGAATAGTTTGTTCCAAAATGAAAATACTTACTAGGTTGCAACTACTTTGCAAATTCCCCATATAATGTAAAAAAAAAAAAAAAAATCAGTGCAACAACCTATGACGTTGAATGGTTTGTTAAGTCTTATTAGTTTCCCCACCATTTGAATCAAGATTGAAGTGCGGTGAAATTTAAAACTCGCAATAATTTTTGAACAGTCATAATATTTCGTTTATGAAGAAATTTAGATATTATGATATCGCTTTGGAATCATGACTAATAGTCCCTCAATTCAAGGCCAAATTCAGTTGTTTATGCCACTTTCGGACCCTTTCTGTTCTTGCGTTGTTTCGTTCTTTTTTCCTGTTAGTAATTTCCTTTGGCTTGTTAGGGTTTGTTTTGACTATAAATATTATTGTAAGGATTAGTTGCTTTTGTTTTGACTATAAATATTATTTTAAGGATTAGTTGCACATTATTGAATATTAATATTCAAGTTTTTGTAACTTTTGTCTTGAGTCGCTCAATTTTTGTCCCAAATTTTCTTTTGAAACTTTGTTAAAAACAGAAAAATCAAATGCCTTTTTCGTTCTTATCTATCAAAGCCACCCCACAATAAAGTCAAGCGAGACTATAAAAACCAACTAATGCCTGTAACCCTAAAAGTCTTCCAAAAAGATGATCATGACGAATGATGATTTTACATAAATTCAGTTGCGTGGAGGTGAAGTAGTGAACCTGCTTTCAATTTTAGATAATTAATATTACAATTAACAAAGTAGGAGGACGTTGAAGTGGAATATTAGCTGTCGTTTGGTTCGCAATCGGAATCATTGGTCTTGGGTTTGAAATGATCAGCTTCATTCCAATACATTTGTTTTATTAAGTACTTGAAATGGATATCATTGCTATAAGTGTTGTTTGATTTAATACTTAGAATGAATATCTATATATGTATGTATGTATGTGTGTATGTATGCATATGTACATGTGTGTACACGTATACATGCACACACGTGCACACGTACCTATATATATATACACGCACATGTGTATATATGTGTGTGTATGTGTCTATATGTATGTATGTATGTATGCATATACGTACATATACATACAGACATACATATGCATATACACACATGCGCGTACCTGATATTATATATATATATCCACACTCGTGCGCGTATGTGTACAAAATTTGGAAATAAAATTTGAGTTTTAGACATAACCCTCCAAAATGGTTGGAATTTGAGAAAACTCAAATTTTTAGTTTTCGTTCCAAATCCCAATTTCTATTCTCCTAATCCAAACTCCCATTGTCGGATTCATTATCATCCCCAGTTCCAAACCTCTCTTAAATCGCCTCCTAGATTCTCTAACAAGCCGGGTATTGTAGTCATGCATAGGAAAGTTTCGTAATAGATAAGCATGATGGGAACTTTTACGTGAATATTCTTTAGAGAAAATTATTTTTGTCCTTTCTTATTGAAGACTCGTGACTGAGTAGCTTGGATTTGATGATGTACTATGCATATGTGGTTATAAATAAACTTTTGTCTTTCAAATAAACTCCTGCCACAAATATTAGTTAGGAGCCTCCGAGGCATTTTCTTAGTACCAATTCCAATGCCACTAAGAAGTTGTCACCTTGTGTTCAAACTTCAGTAATTATCTGATTTATTCTATGTGTGATAAGTGTGAAAGTAAAATCGCAACTTCTCATTAGTGATACTAGACTTGACACTGAGAAATTAACATTAAAGATTTAAACTGCACAAATATTATTTGACGTGTTCCATTTATTCAACCAAATTCTGAATTGAATTTGGTTATATAGCAATGCATTATTCATGGATATAAATGAACTTCCGCCACAAATATCTGTTTAAGATGTTCTAATTATTAAAAACCAAATTTTTGATTCATTTTGAGATTTGAATAACATTTATTTTTACCACCTTTATACTCCCTTGTCCCACTAGTTAATTTTTTGGCCAAAACAATTTATTTTGTATTCGGATGTTTACATGACATTTTGCAAAAATGATTTTATCATATTTTTAGTTCTATTAGAAAGTGCGATAGAAAATTTTGAAATTCTAAAAAATATTTAAAAATTATGTAAGACTAGAATTTTAAAAAGTAACAAGTTTAACCGAATTTCAGAAAAATATAAATAGTTCTGGGATTAAAGAAGTATTTGAAGGTTATGAATCATCTCGAAATGCTCTTTTTCTCTATATGTGTGTGTATCTATTTATGTATGTACATAAACACATGCGTGCGTGTGTATGTGTATGTGTGTATGTGTGTGCGATGATCATACAAAATTCCATTTTTTCTCGTATCAGATTCGTCTTATTGGACTTGATAAAAATATCAAAGATTGAGAAACGTATTGACAACTATCTACCCAAGCAAAATTAAAAAGTTGACAACTATCTTCTTTTCTTAATAAAGTATTTGTCGGAAAGCAAATTTATAAAAAGAGACAGCACCAAAAAAAAGTATTTAATTGGACTTATGAGATAGATTAAAAGGTGTTTACATAATGTAATTATTCTGTTTTTTAAATCGGGATACGAAGAATGGTTAAAAATGCAGTGTGCAAGGGCAACAGAGCGTAGCATTCGTCCTAATATTAGCAAAGTGACCTTTCAATAAAACTTTTATCATGCAGAACAAAATATTAAAATCTCTAGTTTAGTTTTCATTTGCAAATAATTATTAATTGTACAAGTATTATTATTATTAAATCAGTCCGTTTGTTTGATTTTGTTTTTTAGAAATATGTTTGTTAAAAAACTTCATATACCTTTTACAACTAACTTTTCATCTCAGAAATACTTTTATCGAGAAGAATTTTTAAAACTGTTATAGTAATATCTTTTTTAAAAAAATACCTTAAAAAACAACTATCTAGATGGAGCCTAGCACCAATATTATCAAGACCAAATATCCCCATCACATTTTTTCTTCTCCCTTTGGTTCTTTAATCCCCTTCCACGTATTTTATAACCTCAGTCGACAGCAAAAGGAAATGAAGTCTACTCTTTTTAACATTACTTAGTCGACGTCGAAAGGAACATTTATTTGTCGACACTCAAGTCTTATTTTTATGGTCCTTAAGTCTTTATGGTTGACGTCAAAGATATGTTGAATGCGTTTTCTGTGAGTATTTTATGTGAGTGGCAAAGACTTACAATCTTGTATATATTAATCTATTTAATTGTTTTTCTATATTTCTATCGTTCTCATGTGCTTGTTGAATTATCTTCAAATAAACTAAACAAAACATTTTCTTGGTATTTTCGGTTTAAATTCGCTTCAGTGGTGGAAATTAAGGGAGTCTTTTCAGTCTCCTCACTCAAGTATAAAGACAGGAATACTCATTGCCAAAAACTGGAGGCTTTGGTAAGTTTCCTGACACAATTCAGGATGAAGACTTATGTGGAATTTTTATACTTATCCTAGTGACGAAGAAAATTTGCACCTGAAATGTCTAAACAGCTATCAAAGAATCGATATCAAGACCTTTACTTGTCAGAATGGATATTCTACATGTCTGTGGAAATTGGAATGACACTTGCAAATATATTAAACAAATTGTAAAGGATATAATATTATTAAGTTCAGCTTATTATTAATCAGGAGGTTCAGGGCCTTCAAGCCACAAAATATTGATAGTAAATAAGGCCAGATACTATTTTTCAATTAATCATTTATAATACATAATTATTTTGGTGGATTTTAGTCAAAGAATAAATTGCAGAAATGGGAACTGAGTAACCTTTCAGAAATTAATAATTTGAAGATCAAAATGAAGTTGTCTTTTTTTCCCTCATCTTTTAGAAGCATATGATTCCAAGTAAATGCAAAATATGTCTCAATACTTGTATTTCCTGGCTAATTCATTAGCTTATTGTTTAAAAAAAAAAAATTTCAGCACATGTAGCTCTGACAGGCACATTACAGAAATATATGACCGCCACGTTTGGGAATACGGCACATAAATTTTTAAATAAAAATTTTGACAACATTGTCGCGTTTGGAAAACGTGGTGGTACTGTTCACTTTACTATTCACCTTTTTTTTTTTTTTTTTTGCCAGAAGAAGTTAGGGTTTTTTGTTTAAGGTTTCTTTGGGTTATTGTTTAGGTAGTTCAATGTTTAGTGGCCCTAAAAGCCACTAAACCTAAAAGCCAGATTTTGCATTTGAAAAATAAAAAATGGCCTGCAAGATATTAGAAAATTAAGTGGTATATCAAAATTTGGTATCTACAGTTTTATTATTTCTAAATCTAAAATTCTTCAATTCAAACATTGAACTACCTCAATTACTTTTACTTAAAACCTATAAATTTATCTAAACAATAACTTAAAAAAACCTTAAACCAAAAACCCTAACCTCTTCTGCTAAAAAAAAAAAAAGTGAATAGTACCACTGCGTTTGGAAAACACAGTTGATAGAGTTTTTTAAAAAAAATTCTATGCTGTCAAAACCACATGTGCCAATTTTTTTTTGAACAGTAAACTAATGAATTAGCCGTATTTCCCTAGTTTTACCGTCAAAATAAAGTTGCATGATTCGATCAATTAAAATGTTTTTCACCTGATGGTAAGACGTTAGATACTTCTTGTGGAACTTTATATTTGATTATGCATGGCTCTCCTAGTGAAAAATATTGGAAAGTACTCATCCTTTTTCCTCAACTTCACTAAACAATCTATAATGTTGTGGATAAACAAATCTCAGTACATTCCTAGACAAGGATGCCACAGGAATTTAGTTACAATATCTTTTTTAAAAAAAAAATAATGTTAAATTGTGTATTATTGTTTCACGACGGAGTAGCAAGCAAAAATTGACATTTATATGCTGTGTATCTTGTATTTCATGTAATTTCCATAATGGCACTCAATTCTGAATAAACTGGAAATGTGCAATTTCCTGCTAAGATCACAGTTGACTTGTTAGTCCTTTCACAGGGCGATTGGGTTTATAATTTTCGTTTGCAACAAGTTCATAATTCATATTAAATGAGCTAACAATGGACAGTTTATATTGGACCATGTTGGCCAAATTTGAAATCAAAAAACAATGTCGTTTTAAAGTGAAAAGTAATTATAAATTTTCACTGCCGAATTACATATATTCACTGATCAATTACATATCTTCATTGATTATTTATACCGGCTCTAACTTGTCCAAATTGGCACGGTCCAACTTGCGACTCTCGTGCTTCAATCATCGATATCCATAACCATAACGTTGTGGACAATATATATTTGATGTCATCCAGATGATGTTATATAAGAATCAGTGAACTGATGTCATCCAGATGGTACTGCGAATCATGGTCTACACCAAAAAGGAGAAAAGATAAACCTACATTAATTTCGAAGAAATTCATTAAAGTATTTCAAGTTGCATTGCAATTAAAAATTAAAAAGGTTATCTATTTTCAGTTGAGGAATGCGACCAGAGCAATGTCCAGTTTTTTTCAATTATTTAGCAAGTCGATTCAAGATTTAAATTTTTGGAGTAGGATCAAGTGGGGAACAGAGGATGGAAACATGAGAATCCAATTCATGTCATCATTTGACCACTCACGTATATTTGGTTATATGTACAAGTCTTTATATAGAGGCATGGATGGGGGAAATCATCTTCGAAGAATTTAAAAAACTATGCCATTTTGCTTTGAAAATTTTAAAAATCTCAATTATGTCCTCCTATAAACTAGATTTTGCCTTTCTAAATTTTATATTAAAGTAACTTCAAAATTCGATTGACCATCAAACATTAGCCATTACCTGCAGCAGGAGCAATGCAAACTAGGCCAGTAATCATGCCCTGCATTGCACCAATAACTGAAGGCTTCCCAAACAAAGAGGTGTCAAGAACCAGCCAAGTGATCAAGCTCGTAGCTGCGCAGACATGGGTGTTCAAAATGGAGATGCAACAGTATTAGTAGCGTAAGGGCCTCCTCCGCTGAAACCAGTCCACCCCATCCATAGCAGCCCTCCGCCAGCCAGCATTAGAAGCACGTTATTCAGAGGAAATCTTTCCCTATCATTCGTAGCCCTAGTCCCCACCTAAATTTTGTTGCAGACATGTCATTTTAGGATGTGATGAAACAATAAGATATTAGCAAGTAAAAGCTTTTATTTCTCTCAATTCTTGTTTGTGTTTGTTGTCATTTATTATGTAGATTATTTGCTTAACACCCATTTGTCACTTCCAATTTGCATTTCTCCAGAAGATAGTATTTTTTTTTTTTTTTTTATTGTGATTGTGTTTTTCCCCGCCATAGGGTGCTGTTTCTCAATTGGTATTGACAAGCTATTATAATATAGAAAACTCTCTGTTTTAAAACTCAAAAAATATCTAGGAACCATAAAATAATATTTTACAATAATCACAATAATTACTGCCTGAGTGAGGTTCTTTAATCAAATCAAGGAGTACACAAGCACAAATTCTAGATTCTGTGAAATTTTACAACTGACACCGAAATAATGGCTCATAGATCTTGAGTTGATTGAAGAGAATTAAAATATAAAACATTGCAAGTCGATCTATATCATTGATTGTCTAGTCACTTATAAGATTCATAAGGTTCAATACCTAATGGATGAAGTTATTGAAGTAAAATAGTGAGATTTTTTTTTTGTCACAAATAAAAAAAATCACAAACCAGATGGATGGTATGCCTTAAAGAATCAAGAAAACGTTATAAAGTACATAAATATGTTGGATTATTAAATTTTACATTTAAAGTGTTTAATTTAATTTTGAGACTTTGCAATTGGTGGCTATTTTGGGATAATTAAAACTTACAAGTTATTTTTTAAATTTGCTTCCATTGATGATCGGTTGCACAAGTGAGTAATTTCTAATGTACTATTTTTCCTTTTTTAGGTACAAAGAATTTTAATTCGTATATTCTCCATAAGTGTTAGTCCCAACTAAAAGTATATTCAGCTTGACTGTCATATGACGTTAAAATTAAGGTAATTAGCATTCAATATCAAATAAGGTAACTTGGCAAAAATAGAAGAAATTTATTTATGTATTTATTTATATTTTGAAGAAGTAGAATTTAAACGTTCGCAAATAAAACTCAGTTACGTAAAGTGCCACAAATCTGATACTCTGAGATAACAGAGTGCAATTAATCCAATAGAAGCATTTAAAACAAGCATCCCTGCTTGTTTCTGTCTATGAAGGAAGCTATTGAAGCTCAGGCGAACAACACAGATGCTCATTATACAAAATAATTGGGAATAGCAATGATTTTTTCATTTTGTTTTGATTTTTGGCACCACATTGGACTTTTTAGTGTCGGGCTTTCAGAAGAGCTTGTTGTAAGTTTGATCCTGATGCAAAATGCATCATACATAATGATTTGATATGAAATGCTGGCAGAAGGACTGCAGAGGTCAAGAAATTAATGTTGGCCACACCAACAAATTCTGCACTTGTAAAAAACTACTCTTGTACTTGCTATGCATAGACCAGATCAGATGAACTGGATGGCCAATGCCTCAGGTTCTTTTGCTGTCAAATCAGCCATGAAAGCTTAACAAGGATCGGACAGAAAAGTCGGAGGTGGAAAATGGTTTTGGGAAAATATCTACTCCTAGATACACTTGTCCTGTGGCTTGCTTGTAAGAGAAGTCTTTCCAGTGATAGATTGAAGGGCTGGGCATTAAGAAATTCCAGTCGTAGTTGTGTTCTGTGTAAGCATTGGCTGGGAAAAGATACAAAGTGTATGCAATTATAGAGGCAGGTACTTGGCAAAAAACTCAGAATGGTATTGCAGCATTGTTCAGCAGCCAATTTTGTCTGTAGATTACGAAATGACTGCATATGCAATATAGGAGGAGAAAAAGAAAGAGATTGTTTTCCAATCTAGATTAGTGAGTACAGTAGCATCGGTGGATGCAATTGTAAAGAATGTGTTTCGTTGTTGTGATGAGAATTGGCAATGGAGTGCAGAGATCTCATACAAATGTGCTTTATGCTTCAAAATTCTAGCTTATCGAGGAAACCTTCAATGAGAAAATAAGAAACAAAGTTTCAAAATCTTACTAATATTTTTTTGTAGGTATCAGATAGAGTTAGTGCATACTACTTACTGCATGATAAATTCCTTCGTTTATTTGCACCAGTGGTGATGCTTATATTAGTCTTTGAAGATCATATAAATGGATAAAAAAGATCTTCATTCCAAGGAGTCAAACTTACCCAATAAGCAGCAGTAAATCCAGCAACACCAGATGAAAGATAAATGACATATCCTCCAGCAAAATCAATCACTCCAAGCTTAGACAGCCATCCATTGGGGTTCCAAATGATATATGCTCCAATGGTGTAAGAAAATGTGTGCCAAAAAGGCACAAATGACGTCCATGCAAGAAAATTCATTCTTCCGAAAAGTGCTCCACCAATCAAAATTGTTGTTATTGCTGCAAAAACAAACTGAAAGAACACCATTGTTGCTGTTGAAAGTACCCTAAATATGCCTGTCCAATAAGAAACTTTTCGTCCAATAGTACTGATGGTTTTCCCCAGAATTCTACCAGCTCATCAAAAAATACATGCGATAACCCCAGCCAACCCAACAGATTAGAACAGCTGCAAATGCATAAGATGCCAATTAGGGCCGAATTTATAGCCCATTTCTTCTTTGCCATGCCACCATAAAGGATGACTAGCCCAGGCACACTTTGTAGGCCAACTATTGTGGCTGCTGTCAGTTGCCATGCATTATCTCCTTTGTTCATCCAATCTGGGCTACCCCCATGTGCTAGCAGCTTTTTTGGAAAATCGGTAGTATTCATGAATTAGAGTTAAAAAAAATTGGGTGATTTTAGTTCAACCAAATTGTAACTTTGAAATGTTACAATATGTGGGCTAAAGCGGACTAATGATGCTCATATGCTTATAAAGTATTTTAGATGCAAAATTAGTGATAAGTGGGTGACAATGATTGAAATGGTCACCTTGAAATGACAACGATTGTTTTTGTGCTTCTGACTAGTTCAACGGTTTTAGAATTTGCGATTTTTTCCTTGAACTTTAGCTTTGTTGTCACTTTCCTCCTTGATATATCAAATGTGGGACATGAGATTTTTGAAGTTGCGATTTGTTGACGCTTGCCTAATTAAGCTGTTAGTGAAAATAGATACAAGACACCTTTGCTGTTAGCTGTCTTTGAAGATGTTGTTTGCAGAAGGAAAAAATCCTTTATTTTTTTAGGTAAGCTATTTTAGCACTTCATTAAATATGCACCAGAGCAAAAGCCACAAAAAAAAAAAAAGAATTATATTACCCGATCCATATATATTACAACTGTCAACGACCAAGCCAACTGTGAAAAGTATTTCTTTCTACCAAAGTAAGAGAAAAATCATCTCATGCCCATATATGAGTACATGGCTTGTAATTTCGATTTATGTTAATTAGTTTTTCACATTTTCTTCTTTTCTTTTTTGCTTGTGATAATATTGAAAATACTATTTCATTCTTAGGTACAACATTGATATTTTTGGTCTTACTTTGGCAGGAGAGACTATTCTATTTTCTACAAATACAAATATTGAAATTGTAGAATGCTTGACAAACACACGGACTTTAACTTTTAACAACTCAATTGACTTTCACTTTAACCTAATATGTGGCTTTTGAAACATCAAGGACTTATAAAGTGACATTAATTATAAATACATACAATTTAAGGATTAAGTCTGCAAATTTCCCATATTTCAATTCAACAAACTCTACTTTTTGCATGCCATGCTGATGGATGACAAATGGGAAACGCGGGCTGCTAATGTAGTGGCAATGCCGTTTTCTAAATTCATGCATCTAAAATCCGTACCCGGTTGCCTGCCTAGTTGCCGACGTTTTGGCCTGTATTACATTGGAATTTCTCCTTGTGAAGATGAACGATCGGTTTCATGAAAGATACTGAAAGTTCCATTAAAACTTATAATTTAATGCTGTAATCTACACGTAATGAAGTTGCAGCCGGAATTCATTTAGCGTTAATGGTAAGCACATCATAGAAAAAAAAACACGAGAAAGGACAAACAGAAAAGCGAAAAAAGGAATGTAAAAAGGCTGGCAAAGCATCTCACTTGAAATTCTTTCTTGGATTTGGTCAATGATTTGTTAGGTAACTTTTATGGGTATGCATGTAAATTAGCCATAAGAGGTGCAAAATAAATGACAAATTATGTTAATTACATATTGTGATTTTATGTTTTTAGTAGTATTTATATCCAATTAATAGAATATTCCATAACTTATAATATTGAGATTTTATTGTACATATCGAATCATATGATACTGTCAATGATTGTGTTCATTTTAATTTGTAATAGTGGTTGGATATTTTTGGTAAAAAAAAGACTTGCTTAGTTTATTTAACCAATAATTGATTGACTGTGTAACATTGCATAAAGGATTTTTGGCATCCAAGTGTCGGGGGTTCATGTATCCAAACAAACAAAACAAAGAAAGATATCGGCTATATCTTATTAGTCATTGAAGATGCCAAGATATGATTTTCAAGAAAGTATTCAGTATTGGAGTTGCTTTCCGACAATGTGGAAAAGACCGGCCGATCGTTTACTCAGAAACTCTAAAACAATTTGTTCCAAAAGGAAAATACTTTCTAGCTTGAAACTACTTTGCAAATTCCCCATATAATGGAAAAAAAAAATAATAAGTGCAACACCCTGAGACGTCGAACGGGTTGTTAAAGCTTGTCATGTTTCGGGGATCAATTGACTCCAGGTCGAGGTGTGGTGAAATTTAAAACTCGTAATAATTTTTGAACCATCATAATATTTAGTTTCGAAGAAATTTGGCTATTATGATATAGTTTTGGAATTGTGACTAATTGTCCCTCATTTTAAGGCCAAATTCCGTTGTTTATGCCACTTTCGGACCCTTTCTGTTCTTGCGTTGTTTCTTTCTTTTTTCCTTTTAGTACTTTTTTCTTTGGTTGTTAGGGTTTGTTTTGACTATAAATATTATTTTAAGGATTAGTTGCACATTATTCAATATTAATATTCAAGTTTATGGAACTTTTGTCTTGAGTGCGCTCAATTTTTCTCCCAATATTTCTTTTAAAAATTTGTTAAAAAAAATCAAATGTCTTTCTCTTTCTTATCACTCAAAGCTACCTCACGATAAAGTCAAGCGAGACTATAAAAACTGACTAAAGCCTGCTAGTCTAAAAGTCTTCTAAAAAGATGATCATGACAAATGATGAGTTTGCAGAAATTCAATTGCGTGGACATTAAGTAATGAACATGCTTTCAATTTTACATAGAGAAAATTACAATTTTAATGTCAAATGTTTGGAGTATCGGCAGTTTCAATCTCTAATGTTTGGACGAATGTTTGGACGAAAGCAAATTTAGTACCTAATGTTTCATTTTTTTTAGCATATTTAGTCCTATTGACTAGTTTTTTCAAAATCTTATCAGAATCTGGTCACGTGAAACTCATGTAACGATTACAAAAGTTTTCAAAAGAAATTACAAAAGAAAAAATTTTAACTGTCATAATTTATAATTAAAGACATACACGCAAATGCACTATTCAGGCAAAATTTTTCAGTTTTATCTGCTTATTTATCATGGATGGCTCAAATTAGTGCCTTTAATTACAAATTATGGCAATCAAAATTTTTTTCTTTAATCTAATTCTTTTTGAAAAATTTTGTAACTGGCAAATGAGTACCAAGTGACCAGAATTAACCAATACGACTAAATATGCTAAAAATTGAAACATTTAGTACTGTATTTGCTTTAGTCCAAACTTTATGGACTGAAACTGCCAATACTCCAAACATTCGGCACCAAAATTATAATTTTCTTTTTTAGATAATTGATATTGCAATTAACAAAGTAGAAGTACGCTGAAGTGTAATATTAGATTCTCTAACAAGCTTGGTATGTGGAAAATAGTTGCATGGACCGAGTTTAAAGGTGGTGTTGTGGATCTTGTCGTCTAGAATTAATCATCTCATCAATTAGGTGAGCCATGAGTGGGCCATAATGGGACATAGACGGCCATGAGTGAGTCACATATGAGGTGATTGATTTTGAATTGTAGGATTCACGGCCCACCCGTGGACCGGTCCATGCAAGTATTTTCCTGGTATTGTAGTCATGCATAGGAAAGTTTCGTCATAGATAAGCATGATGGAAACTTTTACGTCAATATTCTTTAGAGAAAATTATTTTTGTCTTTTCTTATTGCAGCTTTTGACTGAGTAGCTTGCATTTGATGATCTAATGCTGTATATATATGGTTATAAACAAATTTCTGCCTCTCAAATAAACTTTTACCACAAATATTAGGTTGGATCTTCAATGTCACTTTCTCAGTACCAAGTTCAATGCCACTAAAAAATTGCCACCTTACGGTCATATTTCAACAATTATTTGATTTATTTTATGTGTGATAAAGTGTGAACGTAAGGGTGGCAACTTTCACTGATGGCACCAGACTTGACACTTAAAAAGTGACATTTAAGATTTGAACTACACAAATTTTATTTGATTTGTTATGTTTATAAAATCAACTTCTGAATTGTATTTGGCTACATAGCAATGCATTATTCATAGATACAAATAAACTTCTGCTACAAATAACTTTTTCTGGTGTTCTAATTTTAAAAACCAAATTTTTTATTCATTTTTTAGTAACAATTATTTTTACCACCTTTGTACTTCCTTGTCCCACTTGTTAATTTTTGGGCCAGCGTAACTTTTTTTGTATTCAATGTTTACATGACATTTTGCAGAAATGATTGCATCATATTAAAGTTCTATTAAAAAGTATGATACAAGAATTTAACAATCTCAAAAATATTTAAAAATATGTAAGATTAGAATTCTAAAAATTAACGAGTTTAATCAAATTTCAAAAAGATAACAATTCTAGGATTAAAGAAGTATTTTAATGGTATGAATCATCTCGAAACTCTATCTCTTTGTCATATGTGTATGTATGTATGTGTATATGTGTGTGCACGTATGATATATATGCATGTTTATATATATATATATATATATATATATGTATGTATGTATGTATGTATGTATATGATTGTATGCATATGTATATGTGTGTGTGTACATGTGTGTGTGTGTACACACACACATATACGTATATATGTGTGTATGTATATGTATACATACACACACACATATACATATACATACATACATACATACATATATATATATATATGCATGTATATGTATATGTATATTTATTTATTTATTTGTCACACTAGTTAATTGAAAGTTAAGGGAACATTGATAAACGTACTAAAACCTATCTTCCTAAACAAAATAAAAATTTAGACAACTATCTTTTTCCAATAAAGTTTTGAGGGAAAGGAAAATTATAAAAAGGGACAATAAAAAAGTATTTAATTGGATATTAAGAGATTGATAAAAAGGCATTTGAATAATGTAACTATTATATTTTCTAAGTCGGGACACAAAAAATGGTTAAAAATGCAAAGGGCAATGGACACAGAATGTAGCATTCGTCCTAATGTTAACCAAGTGATCTTTCAACAGAACTTTTCTCATGTAGAAGACACTGTATTAAGTATTGCATATTAAAGTTGCATCCTCTAAGTGTATCCATCCAAACTAAAATCTGTACTTTAGTTTGTCATTTTCAAATTATTATTCATTTGTATAAGTACTATTACTAAATCACTAAAATTCAGTCATCAATATAATCAAGACCAAAGAGCCCCAACACATTGATTCTTCTCCTCCTTTTTGTTCTTTAGTTTCCTTTCACGTATTTTGTGACTTTATTCGACAGCAAAAGGAAATAAATTTTTAAAATTACTACAATAATATTTTTTAAAAAACACCTTAAAATACAACCATTCATACAGAGCCGAAGTCTACTATTTTTTAACATTACTTAGTTGACGTCGAAAAGACCATTTGTTTGCTGACACTCAAGTCCTCCTATTCCTATTGTCATGGCCATTACGTCTTTATGGTTGACGTCCAACAGTTGTTAAATGCGTTTTCTGTAAGTATTTTATGTGGGTGGCAAAGACTACAATCTTGTAAATATATTTAGTCGTTTTTTCTATATTTCTATCGTTCTCTTATACGTTGTTGAATTATCTTTAAGTAAACTAAACAAAACATTTTCGTGGTAGTTTCGCTATAAATTCTCTTCAATGGTGGAAATTGCACTAGTTTTCTTGGTCTCCTCAGTCATGCATATACAGGAACATTTATATTGTTATGTGGAATTATAATGCTTATCCTAGTGACAAAGAAAATTTGCACTTGGAATGCAAGAAAAATCAATCAAAATACTCAGAAAAAATCGATATCAAGACCTAAGCAAAAAAGACTTGAAGCGGCCAATCAATCGCACTAATGATACGTGCATGACTTAGTTCTCAACTTTACTTGTCAAAATGGATCTTCTACATATGTGTGGAAATTAGAAAATATTGATCTTTACTTGTCAAAATGGATCTTCTACATATGTGTGGAAATTGGAAAATATTGATCTTAAATAAGGCCAGATTCTATTTTTCAAATAATCATTTATAATATATACTAAGTTATATTGGTGGATTTTGGTCAAAGAATAAATTGTAGAATTGGGGGTGTGTAACTTTTCAGAAAGTAATAATTTGAAGATCAAAATGAAGTTGTCCTTTTTTCCCCATCTTTTATCAGCATATGATATAAAGTAAATGTAAAATATGTATCAATACTTATGTTTCCCCCGTTTTATCATCAAAATAAAGTTTCATGATTCCATCAATTAAAGTGTTTTTCACCTAAGGGCAAGAAGTTAGATACTTCTTTGTGGAGCTTTATATTATATTATGGATGGCTCTACCGGTGAAAAATATTGGAAAGTAATCATCCTTTTTCCTCAACTTCACTGAACAATCTATAGTGTTGTGGCTAAGGAAATCTTAGCTAGACAATGATTTTAAAAAAATTTAGTTAGGATATTCTTTTTTTTTTAATGTTAATTTGTGTGTCATTGTTTCACGACGGAGTAACAAGCAAAAATTAACGTTCGTATGTTGTGTATCTTATCTTTTCTGCAATTTCAAGAATGGCACAAATTTTTAAAGAAACTGGAAATCGGTAATTTCCTGCTATGGCCACAGTTGACTTGCTAGTCAGGCCACAGTTGACTTGCTAGTCATTTCACAGATTATCCAGTCATCGACATCCATAACCATAACGTTGTTGACGATATGTATATATATATATATATATATATATATATATATATATATATATATATATATATATATATATATCTGGTGTCATCCAGATGACGTTATACAAAAATCAGTGAACTGACGTCATCCCGAGGGACCGTATTAGGTACACCTAGTGCTGCAGTAGAACGACTCACTTGTTGCTAACTATGATAATATATGACCCATTATCATTTCATAATTATAAATTTTTAATTCTAATGCATCACGTTACTACATACATAATGCATTTAAGATTTTTCCATTACGCAGATGCTGCTACTTAAGAATCATGGTCTACACCAAAAATAAGAAGACATAAACCTCCATTAAATTCAAAGAAATTCATTAAGGTATCTCAAGTTGCATTACAAATAAAAATTAAAAAGATTATATATTTTCAAATGAGGAATGTGTGCAGAGCAACCGTCCACTTTTCTTCAATTATTTAGCAAGTTGATTCAAGATTGGAGCAGGATCAAGTGGGGAACGGAGGACGGGACCATGAGGATCCAATTCATGGTCATCATTTGACCACTAACTTATATTTGGTTATTTCCTCAAAAAAAAAAAAAACTTATATTTCGTTTTATGTGTAAGGTCGATATAACAACAGGATAGATGGGGAAAATTACCTTTGAAGAATTTAAAAAGTTGTGGGTTCTCAAAATCTCAATTATGTCCTCATGTAAACTATATTTTGCCTTTCCAAATTCTACATAATGTATGAAGTTATACATATATAATTATATTTATACAAGTTTTCAACACCCCCCCCCCCCGGGGGTCCCAACACCTGGGATTGCCAGTTACAAAAATTGATCGATCAAATTATGACCTAGAAATATAAGATAAAAAGTTGATCAAAATTAAGAAAACAAATTTATGCCTTCCCTCAAAAAACATATTTTAAAATTTTACTTGACCATCAAGTCGAGAAATGAAAATGTTCCCATACTTTCCTTTTGCTCAGTTCATAAGAAGACAATATATGTCCTTCAAGAAGGAAGACTATTACAAAAGCAACAGGAAAAAGAGAAAAGGAAAAGTAAATAAAATACTAGTATTTCTATTTAGGGTTTTTTTTCAACAAATTCTCATATTTGTAAAAAGTGATTTGAGAAAAATTGAAATCAATTACTCCTGATTTTGACTTAAAACAATTTAAAAGCATGGTGTAAAAAAAACAGTTGAGAACTTCACAAAATAAATTTTTCAAAATAAAAAATTAAAAGAAACTAAAAAAGCTATTGAAAATATGATGTTTTTTTATTTTTTATTTTTTTTTTGGCTAAGAAATTTGACGTTATTTTCATTGATGTGCTTTTCTATTCTGCATTTGTTCAGTACATCATGTAGACAGGAAAGACCACAATCGATCTGGAAAAGGAAGAAAAAAGAAGGGCACCCAAACGTGTGCTGCGTGTCAAAGGGCTTCACAAAAACCAAAAAAAAGTTTTCTATTTTGTCGTTAGAACATTTTGTATTCTGGATCTCCAAAAATCACGTAAAGCTATGTGAAACATTATGACGTGGAACACTCTCCTTTTTTGCCAAGTGGCACTTGCATGCACTTTTAACCATAAAATATAAAAAATGTAATTTTGTCCAGCCACAGTATTTTGGAATGTGCAATATTTATTCCCTCAATTTTTGCAACTTATAAAATCACACCCTTAACTTCCCAGTCTAAACCAATTGAGTACATTGACAGAAATTGGCTAATTACTACCGAAAAAGGGCAAAAATAAAAAAATAAAAAAAACTAATCATTTTTCTCAAAATCTGGTGATTGACCTGTCTATGAAGTTTCCGTAGTTTCAATGTAACAATAAATAGCTTGTTTTCTTTCTTACTTGCTTCAAATTGAAAATTTTTAAATGAATAAAACACAAGCATATAATCAATTCGCTGTTAAGATCAAGAACGTAAAAAAGCCGTAAATCTAAAGAAGTTGGAGTAATAAAGATGTTATTCTATTCTTTTCCAACGTAAGACAATCCTTATTTCAGTACCTTGGTGATTTGATGGCCGTGGAAGAAAAGTGTTGGGAGACTCCCGAGCTGCATCTCCCCCCCCCCCCCCCCCCCCCCCCAAACAACAAAAAACCCCAAAAACCCAACCAAAAACCTCCTTTTTTTTTCTTTTCTTTTTTCGGTTGCATGTATTTTGATACAATCAATTCTGGATCTCTCAACGTTTCTGAGATCTTAATTTCCAGGAAAAAGAATTGATTTATCTCTTCAAAGCCAATTAAGTATATTTATTTAAGCTCGCTTGAAAAATTTAGAAGAATATGATCTTTCATTAACGTAGCTGAGATATTATATTTAAATATCTCTATGAAAATAAGCGTAATTAAAGATAAAAAATATATTCACAACAAATTAAAAAATTCAAATACTTGTTACAACCACCTATCGAGTAACCTGCTAATCTCTAATATGGCTCATCTTGAGTAGGCTTTGTGATTTTTTCAGGGGATGAAAAATGATGCAATGTCAAGAAACATATAATTGTGAGTTATCATTTTTAGTATCAACGATTAATTAAGTTGTGATGCTTGAAACAAAATAATAATGTTTCTAGGGACAATATTTATTCTACAGTCTCAAATTATAGCAGGAGTGCTTTCCCCAATGATTTTGTCCCAAAGAAATGCTTGAAGCATAAATGACAGGTCAACAAACATATTTCTGATTATAGAAAACTAATACAAGGAATAGATTAATTATTTATAACTAAGAAAAGAACGGCGAAAAAAATAAAGTGTTGCCCATATATTTTATTTATTTTTCTCGACGAATTACAATCACATTGCAACTCAAATTTACAATTGAAATTTCTGTCTTATTATGCCACAATCCTGACAATGATTGAAGAGGAAGGGAAACTACAAGAAGGAAGATAATGTGAAGGTTGAAACTCTCCATTAGGCCATAGAAGAGTTTCAGTGTCTCCATATGATTACACCGACGGTTTTGTACGTATCTAGTCTACAGTCTTAATTTTAATTTTGGACCTTGTCGTTCAAACAAAAATCACAAAGATTAAAGTGATATTTGGTAATGTAAATTAAATGTTACAAAAAAATTCATGTGACTCTTATTCAAACCACGTTCAAACAAAAAACTGCAACAAGAATGTCTATTGGATTCATACTAAAAATCTTCTCTTTCCCGCGTATAATAAATGTTTTTCCATAGGGGCTGTTCTATTTTTTTTTTTAAATAAATAGATAAATGTATGCAGTACCTCAAAAGAGGAGGAAGAGGGAGGAGAAAAAGAGAGAAAGAAAAAGGGGGGGGGGGGGGGGGGTGCCAATACCGTATCTTCAAATGCTCACCTAAAGCGGATGTTTCTGTCAATTTTCTTGGGACTTAAATCCCAGAACCATCTCACACGCATTGATTCGAATAAAACTAACAAGGCCTGAAGAGAAGCATCAATTCCAATTGCTATAAAAAAAAAAAAAAGGGATTTACACGATACCATGTTACCCGAATGAAGTTAAATTTTGTGCTTGAGTACACTGAAAATGTCATCCCTTTGATGAGATAAAGACACTGAAGTTTCAGTGAAATTTCTCCATTAAATGCTATAAAGCAATGTTAGACACCTTCATCTCCAACACAGCAATATTTCATCCAAATTCGTTTTGTTCTTTTTTGTATTTGCAGTATTATCTCAAAGAATCCCTCACACACCGACTCTTTTTACTCGTTCTTGCTCTTTATCTGGCCATGAATCCACTTTCGACAAAGGAGAATCACGCCCAGAAGCGGTTGCGGATGGTCTTTCGCGCCACATATTTTGTGGTTTCCTTATCCAGGAAAGCAGTCAATACCAATGCCTTACTGCTTCCTTCTATATTGCACCGGAATCCCTCTTATGTTGCCATTGATGTAGGAGGCATCAACGATGAACGCCTTGAAAGATCCTTTCTTGACATTGATAAGAAGGCACTTGCTGACTTGGTTAAAGAAAAAAACAGCAATAGTCTTCATCAATATGGAGGGGTAAAAGAAATAGCAGCCATTCTCCAGTCGAATCCAAAGGCTGGTATTAGCGGTCATGAGGGTGGCATAAAGCAAAGACTTGAAGCATTTGGATCGAACACCTACAAAAGGCCCCCTGCTAAGAGTTTCCTAAGCTATCTTGTCGAAGCTTTCAAAGATTCCATTATCATCATACTGCTGGTTTGTGCAGTTTTGTCCCTCACTTTTGGAATCAAACAACATGGCCTGAAGGAAGGATGGTACGATGGAGCAAGCGTAATTGTTGCTGTAATACTAGTTCTTGCGGTCTCTGCTATCAGCAACTTCAAACAAAGTAGGCAATTCGAGAAGCTTTCCAACAAGAGCAATGATATAAAAGTTGAAGTATTCAGGGATGGGCGAAGACAACAAATTTCCATATTCAAAATTGTAGTGGGAGATATTGTATGTCTCAAAATTGGGGATCAAATTCCAGCAGATGGCTTGTTCTTTGATGGTTACTCTTTAAAAGTAGACGAGTCTAGCATGACAGGTGAAAGCGACCATGTAGAAATCCATGAGACAGACAACCCGTTTCTGCTCTCAGGTACAAAGGTCACTGATGGCTATGGTCGCATGATCATTACATCTGTAGGAATGAACACAACATGGGGTGAGATGATGAGCTTAATAACCCATGACACAACTGAACAGACACCATTACAAAACCGGCTTAACAAGCTGACCTCCAGTATTGGGAAAGTCGGTTTGTTGGTAGCTTCGCTGGTTTTGGTTGTGCTGTTGATCCGTTACTTCACAGGAAACACCAAAGATCAAAGAGGGCAAAGGGAGTTCACCGCCAGACAGACTAATACCAATGATATCATGAATTCAATCATCCGCCTCATTGCTGCAGCAGTTACAATCCTTGTAGTGGCAATTCCAGAGGGTTTGCCTTTAGCTGTAACTCTAACACTGGCTTACTCAATGAAAAGAATGATGACCGATCATGCCATGGTGAGGAAGTTATCAGCCTGTGAGACAATGGGCTCAGCAACTACCATCTGCACAGACAAAACCGGCACGCTAACCTTAAATCAAATGCAGGTCACTGAATTTTGGTTAGGTACTGAGGCTATGAAGGGAATGGCGCCATCAGATATAGCACCTGATGTTGAAGAATTGTTGCAAGAAAATATTGGCCTGAATAGCAGTGGTGATATTTACATATCACCCTCTTCTCCAAATCCAGAAGTTACAGGTAACCCAACAGAATCAGCAATTCTCAGGTGGGCCGTAACTGATATGAAAATGGATATTAACACAATAAAGCAAGTGTACCAGATTCTCCACGTTGAAGTTTTCAATTCAGTGAAGAAAAGAAGTGGGGCTCTAGTGAGGAAAAATCATTCAGAGACATGTCATGTGCACTGGAAAGGTGCTGCCGAAATAATTCTGTCCATGTGTACAAATTATTACTTGAAAAGTGGCACGCTTAAAGCTATAGATGATGAAGAGAGAAAACAGTTTGAAATGATAATTGAAAATATGGCAGGAAAGAGTCTACGCTGCATTGCTTTTGCCTGCAAAAGTATTACAGTACAAAGTGTTGTGGTATCAAATAATCTTCCAGAAACTCAACTTACCCTGCTGGGAGTGGTGGGTTTAAAGGATCCATGTAGGCCAGAGGTTAAAGAAGCTCTAGAGTCATGCAGAAGAGCTGGAGTGAATGTGAAAGTAATCACTGGAGACAACATATTTACAGCAAAATCAATAGCCATAGAATGTGGAATTTTGAACGGAAATGAAAATTTGGATAATACAATAGTGGAAGGAACGACATTCAGAAATTACTCCCAGGAAGAAAGGATGGAAAAAATTGATAGGATCCTTCTCATGGCAAGATCATCTCCTTATGACAAGCTATTGATGGTGCAATGTTTGAAGCAGAAAGGTCATGTCGTAGCAGTAACTGGGGATGGAACAAATGACGCACCAGCTCTGAAAGAAGCAGATGTTGGCCTTTCAATGGGAATCCAGGGCACAGAAGTTGCCAAGGAAAGCTCAGATATTGTCATCCTAGATGACAATTTCAACACTGTTGTTACAGTATTGAAGTGGGGTAGATGTGTGTTCAACAACATTCAAAAGTTCATCCAATTTCAGCTCACAGTTAATATCACGGCCCTAATTATCAATTTCATTGCTGCAGTTTCAGCAGGTGAAGTCCCTCTCACCGCAGTTCAGCTTCTTTGGGTGAACCTCATCATGGATACAATGGCTGCCTTAGCCTTGGCAACAGGAAAACCTACAAATGATCTCATGGAAAGGAAACCTGTTGGTCGCACAGAACCTCTTATAACCAAAATCATGTGGCGAAATCTCATGGCTCAGGCATTCTATCAGGTAACTGTCCTGCTGATCCTTGAGTTCAAAGGCAGCTCTATCTTTAGTGTCAATGAAAAAGTCGAGGACACCATTATTTTTAATAGTTTTGTCCTCTGCCAAGTTTTTAACGAGTTCAATGCAAGAGAGCTGGAGAAGAAGAATATATTCAAGGGATTACTAAAGAACAAACTATTTCTAAGCATCATAGGAATAACAATAGCTCTTCAAGTGATTATGGTAGAGTTCTTAAAGAGATTTGCCAGTACTGAAAGGTTGAACTGGGTACAGTGGGTTTTGTGCATTGGAATTGCTGCAATGTCATGGCCAATAGGTTGGATTGTCAAATGCGTTCCTTGTCAATGGCCCTTTATCTTCCATTTTAAAATTGCAGTTTAGGAAGAGGAATGCTAGGCCCCATGGTGTCACCTAAAGGGGGTAAATCTTAGTATCTCTGAGTTGATGGTGGACCGCTTAAGCATAAGTAATTAGTAAAGTAATATATTCTTAATCACTGTCAGGTCCGAAGCATTAATTGCAAAATATTGTAAAAGATAAGCAATTAAGTTTCCAAGTTTGCATTATGAGTTCCTAAATGTCGTTGAGTTTATAATTGGGATGTTACTTTACTTTCTGTCCTTTGTTTTCTTGAATGGGTATCCTTTAGCAAATTCACCAAAATATGTATCTCAAGTTGTTAAAGTTTGAAATGCCTTTTAGTCTATCGGTTGACCTGTAGATGTATCAAAAACTTCATAAGCACCAATCAATGATTTTCAGAACAACTCATTCCCTGTCCCACTACGGAATATAGCTGTTCCAAGCAACTTAAAAGTAGGGAATACCTTTGCCAGATCCCCCCCAATCTCACAAACTGAGAACAACTTGATTTACCCCAGTAAAATCCGTTTGCCAGCCAGCAAATAAAGAAAACCTCCCCGTCCTCTGCCCGTCCCCACCCCTTGATTGTTCTGGCCAAACAAAATTTAGGAGCCCATAGAATTTGTAATCCGTGTAAAGCATCATCAACTCCAGAAAAAGAAGTCATGTATAACAATATAAGACACACAGCAAAATTTTGGAATCTGGTACAAGTCCAAATCAGTGTAGAAACGCTAATTCAACTGAAATTTACGTAGTCTAGAACAAGTATCCAAACAGAGCAGGTACCATCCTTACTAAATCATTTAGGTTGATATCTTTCTTTGCCCATCGGAAAAATAGAACATCTGATTAAACACACACACACACACACACACACACATATAATAACACTACTGTCGTAGGGAGCCTCGATAAAGAAAATACCTCAAGAAAGTGCGACTCTCAGACCATCGGTAAAGCAAACGCTTCCACTAATCTAGCCTTCTCACACAAATCCCTGAATTAACATTCACCATACCAATTTAGCAAGCAGCCGCAGATTTTAAATTCTCCAAATAACCATCGAACAATAAGGTTCGTTTCCGTTTGTTTTTGCAACTCCCAGAGGCTGCTCTTAACATCCCTTCATGCTGAATCTTCCAATTCACAGACATATAGATGGAAAATTAATTCACACAACTGGATCCTCGAATTTCCGATTCAATATCCCACAGTGCTTTCAATAATAACTTTTACTTGGTAGACAGTGAAACATTAGCAAATTCACTTTCAATGTTCATAACACAAACGTCTTAATCAAACAGTGCAATTCCTACACCAATTTTTCCCGGGAATGGATGCTCTCTCTCTCCCTGTCTCTTTTTTATTATTTTTTTTTCTTTTCCGGGTGAGGATACGGTACCTGCGCCGTAGGGCTACCAAAATAGGTAAAGAGTAGCAGAGACCGGGGATCTTGAACAGGCCCATAATAAGTAACGTAACGAAACCTTACACTTGGAACCAAAGGGTCGAGCGTACTCCATTTCAAAGTCCGAAGTTCGAATTTATCAATATCATTCTTTTCTGTAAAATGTAATAAAATTAGTTTAATAAAAAAAACTTTACACTTCATTTAAATAGGTATTTCTTAATTTTTTTTTCAAAAATTTTAATATAAAAATTTATTTTAATAAATAAATATACGAAGTAAAAGTTGATTAAAGGAAGTGTTTGAAATTTTTAAGAAAATATATTCGAATAATCATCCAAACAAACGGAATTTTAATGTCCACAAAAAATGAGAATGGGAAATTGGAACTTGTCAACCGCTGGACGTTCCACTTGCACTCGCATGGTTTAGTTTCGAGACACACATCCACTCGTGGTTCAGGACTGACCACCAATGTCCCTTATGTTTTTGGATTTGAAACGGAACTATACGAAAATGGACTCCACTAATTTAGCGATTATATTCACATGCAAAACTATTTAGAAAACTAAGGTGGTATTTAATAACTTAATTTAATGTTTAAATTATGAACTAAGAGTTTTTTAAATTCATCATATTTACATTAAGCACCATTTAATTTTGTTACAAACTTTTAAGTAAAAATTTTCATTTAATATGCTGAATTTTAAACATATATATTATGCTCTTCTCGCACACACACCCTCACACATACACACACATTGACCCCCACTCTTACACATATTCACACTTGTACAAACACACTCTCTCTTTTACACACACTTGCATGCACACACATACACTTTCTCTCCCTCGTACATATACATATTCTCACATTTGCAAGAATGCACATACATTCTTTCTCTCTCACATGTAAAATTGAAATAAAATTTCCTTTTATCACACACATATTCTCCATCGCATGCTCTCTCTTACTCTAATATACATTCTTTCTCACGTCCAAAATTAAAATTTTCTTTCTATCACCAGACCCGAACTTGCTATTTTTTTCCAAGTTCCGATATAGGTAAAATTCTATTTACCCGAACTTGGATTCCTCTAATAAAAAAAGACTCAAATATGACATATTCCACTTCAACCCAGCCCAGACTCAAATCCGAACCTAGACCCGTTTAAATAAATAATAATTATACAAATATATTATAAAAATATATAATTATTGGAAGGGGAAAAAAACCCTATTGTTCTACTCTTTCAGCCGTCATTTTCACCCCTACTCTTCTAATCTCTTCAGCAGCTTCTACTCCTCTTCAGCCTCACCGCCGATCCTCACTTTCTTCTTCTGTGCACTGTTGTTTAAGCAAGGTACAACGCTATGCTATGCTCACATTCTCTCTCACTCTCTCTCTCTCTCTCTCTCTCTCTCTCTCTCCCCCCTTCATTTTTGCTTTCTTATGGAAATTTTACCTTTTGGGTGGCAGTTGATGGAGGTTGGGTTTGTCGTGGGTGGCTGTTGATAGAGGTTTGGCAAAAGCTAATGTGAGTGAGATTGAGTTAGCTATGGTTGTGAGTTTTGCATAGGCTATTGTGGGTAGTATGGTGGCCAATTTTTGTGTTTGCTTCGGCCGAGACTTTTGCTGAGATGGGGAAGGCGATAGTGGTGAAAGTTGAGATTAAGTGGTTAGGCGGTGCTTGATGGCTGGGGAAAGGATGATGTTGTTGTGGTTCTTGTAGTGGCAAGGAAGTTGTTTGTTGGAGGTTTTGATGGCTGTTTTAGTAGAGTGATGGTGGCTATGGTTGGTGGTTTATGGGCTAGTTTTTGGCTGGGGAAAGGCTGATGTTGTGGTGGTTCTTGCAGTGGCAAGTGGTTGGTTGTTAGAGATTTTGGTGGCTGTTTTGGTAGAGTGATGGTGGCTATGATTGGATGTTGGTGGGCGTCTGTTGGCTTTTGGGTTGTTCTGTGGGAAGTAGGGATAGAAGAGAAGATGCACATGGGCTATTGGCGGTGGCTTGATTGGTGGTTCTATTGTGATTGTGGCGTTAATTGGTGGTTCTACTGCTGGTCGATCAGGCCAGAACCCAATGGGTTCAAGTTCCGAGAAACCAAATGTAAAACCCATTGAATAATGGGTCCAAGTCCGAAATACTCAATTTCGGTCCAGACCTAACCCATTGACAGGCCTATATCACATACATATTCTGCGTTACATGCTCACTCTCACTCTCTTACACACCCTTTCATACAAATATACACATTCTCTTTTTCAAGTGCGCATACACAGTCTTTTTCACATATAGATGCATATTCTTCCACATACACACTCTCTCACATAAACATAAACATACTGTTTTTTTACACATCCACAGATATGCTTTATCTCATATGCATGCAAACATATAAATTTTTTCTTTTCTCACACATTTGCATATGCTTGTTTTTATGTATATACATTCTCGTGCACAAGTATACTTTCTCTTACACATTCTCACACACAAATATGCTCATGCTCTCTCTGTTACACAAATACACGCTTTCACTCTCTCTCTCTCTCTCTTTCTCACTATTCCAAAACTATTTCTTTTTTTTAAATAAAAGTATTATATTTACAAAGTGAGATTTTTTCTAAATTTAGTGCTTAAAAATTCAATTGATTATCAAATGGATAACCTATCAATTCAGCAACTTAATACTTTAAGCACTTAATTTCAAACTTCAAAATTTAAATTTCAAACTTTAATTTTATCAAACGACCCTAAGTTGATAAGAATTTAAATGCATTCTGTTATAAAAAGTTTTTTCTTTTTTGTTTTTTCGTTTTGTGTTTTGCTTTTCATTTCCTTTTTTAATTTTCCTTATTTCCTTTTCCTTTTCATTTTTTTCCTTCCTCCTTTTCTTCATCCTCTTTTTTTTTTTTTTTTCAATTGCCAAACAAAAGGAAAAAAAGAAAGAAAAGTAAAAGAAAAGGAAAAAAAGAAAAGAGAAGAAATTTTATAGTTAAACCATTAACCCAAAAATTTGAAAAATATTCATTCCTTATTTAGTCATTCAGACAGTAATATAGAAATCAATTCAGTAAGAAGACATAGTAATAAAAATTAAGAAGCTCATAGTAAGTTTGATTCACAAAGAATTCAAGAATATCAAAGAAAGCAAGATTAAGACTCAAAAACACAAAAGAAGACACCCAGGCCTAATGTGAGTTCCTCTGTGTGTGAAATCTTAAATAATAGTGCTTTCTTGAAAAAAAAAATAGTGCAAGAAAATATTCTTTATGAAAAATAAAAACTCAAATTTTCCTAGACCAAATAGGATTTGGTCCAAGTCCCGTCCAAATTCAAGCACAAATCAAAACCACAATAGAACTGGTCTTTCCCTTTTCAAAACACACCAAATAGACCTTCTTTTTTTTTTTTTTATTGGTGCAAAAACACGCCCTTAATTCCCTTTTCCTCTTACCCATCTCCTTGAACTTTCCTTTTCTTTTGTTCACCAACTGGCCCTTTTATTTCCTTTCTCCCTCACACGGTTTTTAACACCTTTAGGACGAGGAAACTTGCTATTTTTCTTTTATAAACAAGGCTGGACAGCTTCTGTGCTTGTTCTTAGCTGGAAAAATTTAAAAAAAAAATCCTTTACCAATCAAGAAACAAAAATTCCAGCAAGCTATTCTTCAAAAAAAAAAAAAAAATCAAATCTAGTGAGCAAGAAATTCAAGAACGAAATTTCTAGCAAGTAAGATTTCAAGAAAAAGTTCAAGAACTCCAAGAAAACTACCAAGAATTTCAAGAACAACAATTCTAGCAACCAAGATTTCAAGAAAGTTAAACCATTCAGCCAAAAAACTCAAGAACTTCCCAAATTCTTTTGAGAAATCGTCCAAAACTTTCAAGAAATTGAAAAAACTGACCAAAAATTCAAGAAACTAAAGAATTGCATTTTTTGATTCAAGAAGTCACAAGGTAAATTCAAGAACTTTAAGAATCACCACAAAACACCAAGAAACACCAAGAAAACAACCAAGACAAATTAGTGCAAGGCTTTTCTACCCCTTCTTTGTACACCTCTGGCTCCTTTATTTTCTTTCCATGCATGGCTTTTAGGGTTTCTTGTGCATGCCTCTTGCTGTCTCTTTTTTTTAAAAAAAAAAAAAACCAACACAAACACTTAAAACCCTCAAGCAAGATTGGTTCATGGCTTGTTAAGTCCAAGAATCTAGTTTTCTTGAAAAGTTTTACAACAAGAATAATCAAGAAAGTAATAAAAATAGTCAGAATTACAAGAAAACCAAACAAGACCTAGAATTCTTGATTTACAACAATCAAGAACGAGTACACAAAGGAAACAATTAAGACATCAAGAAAACAATAAGAATAGAACTCCATGAGTTTTTTTTAACTAAGACACAACAATAAAAAGAGAACAAAGAGGGATATATATGGATTTTCAAGAAGAAAGTCCTTCAAGAAAATTGGATTGGATAAACTTGAGTTTTGAAGAAGCCAAACTCTGATAACAATTGATGCATGAACGTGGAAGAGACTAGCCAAGGATGTCTTGGATGTCAAGAAGACAAGTCGTTAACTCTTGACAATGGATGGAACTCGTCCAATTCATCAAAAAAGTGGAGTTGGTTGTGTTTCAAATTTCTGCAACTTCATTAAATTTCTTCCCTTTAGGAGCATCCTAGATCCCTACACAACTTGTGAATAAATTCCTAATTGATAGAACTCAAGGATTGAAATCAAACCAATCAAAGGTGAACTCTAAACTATTGAATTGGATAGTGGCCGCCACAAGGTTGCCCTTAATAAGATCGAGAGTAGTTCTCAATTTAAAGAATTAAGAAGAATTCTCAATTTGAGAAAATACACAAATTTTATTAGAACTCACTTCGAAATTCGTACTAGGGTTTATGGCCTATAAACAGGCTTACAAAACAACATATAGAACATTTAGTATCTTAACAAAACTCACTAGTTGCAACATATCAAAATATGATAATTTACAAAGAGGTTACAACTTGTAAATGAAGTAAACACTTAAAAGTCTTAACTCTAGAACTATCTAATAATCACACCATTTTGAAGCTTACTTGGGCTGTGAACTCAAGTGGAATCCAATTGGGCTTCAATCATCTCAAGTAACTCGATTGGGCCTTCTTGTGTTTCACGAATAGCTTGGTTAACTTTCTTAGCCCATAAATAAATGATGATCTTGGATGGCATTTTCAACCAATTAGCTTTCTTAATTATGTACTTGATTCATAATCAATCGCTCAACTCGTGGCCCAAGAACATAGGTTGAACATCATGACCCCCAATCCAAGAATAAGCTTGAGCTCATATGCACTCCTTGGGCATCTTCTAGACTTGCACGTTCAATCCAATACAAAATAGATCCTCTTTAAGCTTGAAATGTGCTAAGTGTAACTCAACTCCATGATTAGCTTGTTTACTTGCATAGGCACTCTTGGTATCCTATCATTAAGGGAGATATGGATGACTAAACAATGAAAAGATGCCAACTAAGTGACAGTTTCCAAGCTATTTTTCTTCCTCCAAGCTTAACACATTTGGGAGCTGGTTTTAAGTTGATCTCCGCTGTGATATTCTAACACATTGACAAAAGGCGCCTTCACAGTAACTGTTCTAACAAAAGGCGCCATTTTGGGAAGGGAAGGGGGAATAATTTAGCCTCACACTTTGGGGCTTTAATATAAATTTGATTGCCCTTTTTTTCTATTAATTTCATTCTTTTATCAGCTATGAGAACATTTTAGTCATTTCATTACCTTTGATGTAGACATTGTGTCCTATCAAACTGACAAGGGAGGTAAGTGTGATTTCAGAACTTAAGGAAGCTAAGTAATATTATCCTAAATCTCAATGAAGGTTTATGATATTATCCCTTTCTATTGTCTATATTTTGGTGTTTATAAGTACAATCTTACCTTTTATTATCTTGTGGATTGATGGGATTTGATATGAGATCAACGATATATGGTTTGCAATTTTTTTATCTGTATTTGCAATTTTTTTAGCAATCGCTGTTGTATTACAAATGTATGTTGCTTCATACAAGTAAGGTGAGGTTCCCAATGATATATTGGGTGATGTTCCAAATTGTTTATCATATACAATTGGGAGTACGACTCTTTGAAATCTACCTAATCTCCCTTTCCGTAAACCCAAATTGCTAACTGTCGTAGGTGGAATTTGATCCTAGAACCTACTGCAGGGGGAGACCTTAATTTCTAGTTTGGGAGTTGAGATGGAAAAGAAAATAAGGGAGAAAAAGAGTTGAGAAAAAAAAGAGAAGGGAAGAGAAAATTTTATTTCATTTCCTTCCATTTCCTCCCAAATTAAGGAAAAAAGTTTTTGGAGGAAAAAAGGAAAGATTTCCTTCCCATTTCCTTTGTCTTCTTTCCTCTTTTTAACTCCCAAAAAAAAAAAAAAATACTTAAGTATCCTTTCTTACTCCCAAATAAAGAAATTTGTTAAGTATTCTTTTTATTCCTTTCTTTTCTCTCAATTTCCTTCCTCCCAAACTAGGCATAGTGGTCTCCCAGAGATACTTTGCAATCGTCAGTGCAATTGTATGGCCATGTGAAGTAGTGCCGAGCTCAGCATAGCAGAAAATTGTGTCGACTCCGGCCATAGCTCATACTCAGTGGTTTATAATGGCTATTTTGGTCCTTTTTTTTTTTTTTTTTAAATTTAGAACCACACAGTGACTGATGCAATTCAATGTCAATTACTACATCGTTTCAAGCAAGTCACAATGTGGTCCCAGCACTTGCTTTTTAGTTACAAATTTGAGCACTATTAACCACACGGAATACTAATATCCTACAGCTAAAACTTTGACAAATGTACATGCTTTTGTAATCACTTTTCATTGTACACGATTTTGTCAATTTAAAGTCTTGTCAACTCCGGTCATTGGCTTATGCTCGTTCTCAATATTTGTTATTTCATCTAAATCACATAATACAATGCTTAATTTTTTTTAAAAAAAATTAGAACCATACACTGAGTAAGATAATTCAATATCAATTACTACATAGCTTCAAGCAACTTGCAACGAGGTTCCTGATACATGCAACTACAAATTTTGGGAAATAAATATCACACGAGGTACTAATATATTACAATTAAATGGATAAATTACACAAAATCCCTTGCGGTTTAACAAATTGATAGATTATCTCTTTGTGGTTTAAAAACCTATACTTAACTTCCTTGTACTTCGAATTTTTTTTTTTTTTTTGTAAAATAGATAAAAAAATGTACAAAGTAATAGATTTTGAAAAGTTCTCATAGACTTTTTTTAATCTTTAAATTGTAATTTTAGTCATTTTTACTCATGCATATGGGAGTATATTATTTTTTGTATATTTCCATTCTGGTTGACTATTTCTATCAATTTTTCAAAAAAGCCCAAACTACAACAGGTAAAACGTACTGTAGGATTCTAAAACACACGTGGTTAATTCATAGATTAGCTAAACTGCAGGGGGCTTCCTTGTAATTTACCCCAATTAAAATGCTGTCAATGTTAAACGCTTTCTTTAATAAATATGACACATCTTTTTGAAAGCATAATAAGTCATTTTATTCCGTATCCATTATGGCATTATTTAGAGTGTTTTTTGAGAATTATTTGAAAAAATTATTTGGATTTGTTTTTTGTTAACTTTTTTTTTGAAAGGTGAAAAAGTATTTGAATGTGAAATTTTTTTTAAGTAACATGATGATAGTTTGAAGAAGCAGACATCCGCTTCTTTAAGCGAACGTCTGCTTTTCTCAAACCACCGTCATGTCTGCTCATTTCGTACTTCGTCATCCAGACATTCACTTAAAGAAGTGGACGTCTGCTTTGTCGTCTGCTTCATCGTCCGTTTCGTCATCTCACCTCAAAATCGACCGACAATGGATCTCATTTTGTTACTCACGATTTTTTTAGTTTTTCTAAAAAAATTTTGAACATAAACATGCTTGCTTTTGTGAATAATTGTGTAAAAAGTCTCTAAAGTTCATTTGAAATTTAGAATGAAAACTTGATGGGAAAATTTGGTGCAAAAGTTTGACCAAAAAATTTTTCATTTTGTACAAATGAATTTGGAAAATTTTTTCCAAAAAATGTATCCAAACTTTATTGTTTTCACATGTCACAAGTCAAGGGCAAATCTACACTATTTCTAATCCTGAATTTTTGAAAAAAACCTATTTGTGCCCCCCACTAATTTGTGAAAGTTACATGTATTACTAATATTTGCTATGTAATGGGTGAATGTTATAACTATTGCAAGTTACTATTTAGAAAATTAAAATAAAGCCTGATTTTTTCCCCATTCAAAACCAGTATTTGCTACGTTATGTGTGTATGTTTTAACATTGTGTAAGTATTATCTAGAAGATTAACAAAAAAAAAAAAAAAGCCCTTATTCTGGCCCCACTAAAAGATAATTCTATTTTCGTCCTTGCCACACGTGATTTGAATTTTTCACCTTTACTGGGAAGTCTCATTAGTGACATCAAACCGAAAAGTATGATCACAGGGCCGCATGAAGAATTGCAAATTGATGTTTGGATTCTACCCAGATTTGGCTTCCCAACAAAACCATTTTGTGAAAAACTCGGCAAACATTAAAGAAGCAGAATACTTTGGAATTCTATTTTTCTTTTTACTACAATGGAAGTCCAACCAAATCCCTGAAAATTGTGCAAATGAGGTAGATAGATCACGTCTTGACTCCTAAGGCGTAGAAAATTGACTTCTAAGTTCCTGTTTAAGATTGACGTTCAAAACTTGGAAGTTATCATAATTTGGACATTTCTTACTGGAGGGTAGAATGCGTTCAAAACTTGGAAGTTATCTAATTTGCACATTTCTTACTAAAGGGTAGAATAATTTTGGCTAGGCGAAAAAGTGTACCAAGGCATAATGAGGAAAAGAGACCATGAAGCTGATGTCTAGTATTCACTTAATTTCTATTATAACTGTGCATAAGATAAGGAAAACTGAAAATGCCAGGAAGAAACTGTGGAAATTTCTGGTCAATTAAACTGTAGAAAACTTGTACAAAAGTAATCAACTTATAGAAATAAATCCTATCAAGGAAATTTTGCTTTGAAAATTCAATCCATTTACTTAGACTTGTAAAAGTAGTTCAATTTTTGCCCGTTGCACAGGACTTGCCTAGTGCTGCTTATCTCTCCGTGTGGTTTGCGGGCTATTGCACGGGGCGGGTTTACCCAGTGTGCACCCTCGGATAGCAGTTGCGGGTTCTTAGTCACCAAAAAAAAAAAAAAAAAAAAGGAGTTCAGTTTTAGTTTCATTTTCCTTACTTAGTTTGGGACTTATTTATTTACGTAGTTATATTTTTTTTTTTATATAAAGACTGATTCTTAAGATAAATTATAATGTTCTCTTCACTAAGTTCCCAGCGACGCGTAAAAAGAAACGTGGAAAAACTCATCTTCCGTCAGAACAGCAATTGCCTTTTGATCAAGCCCATCCTTGAACTTGTTGAAAAAAAAAAACTAATAAGTAATATTTACTTACCTACCCACTAATTAGCAATTGTCCTCTTAATATTATTCTAAACCTTTGGCTTTTACCAGCCATTCAACCAATAAGAAATTAATTCCCCCTGATTAATTATTAATTTAAGTTGAAAAGTCCTTAACAAAGATAAGCACTCTGTCTTGCAAACTTTCCCACGTCTCGGAGGATTGATTGCGAAGTGGATCGCATTGTGGCGCGGAAGAGTAGCGGTATCCTGCTAATCGTGAAACGGTCTCAGGACAAATGGCAAATGGACAACACATAGAATGCAGATACAGATTATTTGCTAACTTGACAAAATTGGAATCAATCGGATGAGAAATGAAAAATAAAAAGGAGGTCCAGGTTCCAGCCAGGGTTGTTCAAAAAATCTAAAGAATTAAAAAGTCGGTAAAACTAGTGTGTCCCGAACCGAAAAAGAGAGGTATTCAAATTGATTTTTTCGGGAACTGGTCCGTGCACTTAGCCAACTGTTACGCACAATGTGTTATTCGAACCAGTCAACTGGGAAAATATTTAGGTGGATCGGATTCACGGGTGAAGCCGTGGACCCTGTGGTCCACCTTTAGCCACATATACCAAAAGTATTATGGGACTCACCTGGGATCCACAAGGGACCCACAGAAGGGCCCACTTTTGGTTGATGTGGCTGAAGGTGGACCACAGGATCCACGACCCCACCCGTGGACTCGGTCCACCTAAATATTTTCCGGTCAACTGTGAATTAATTGGACCCATACAGTAGTTATTTTATTCGAATATTAAATTTGGATTTGAGTTAGGTAAAACTAGAATTAGTTCTGAGTAACACTAATGAACAAAAAGAAAATAAATTTTCAAAAACTGTAACTTGGCTTTTAGTTTTCGATGAATCTTAATAGTGTATAAATCATTATGAACTGCAAACTCCTTGACTTATTCAACCGATTACCTGTGCTACTGGTATTTTAAATAAATATCTATCTATCTACCCTTAGTTTTTCTTTTGTAGTATAGACACTATTCTCATATCTGAATACCGTGTATGTGAATTTCTCCAAATTTATGCTCAATTGTTAACTTTCTTTTCTCTCTTCCCTCCCCTTAGGGGGGGGGGGGGGGGGGGAATGTTTTTGCTAACATATCCTTTTGTCTTTGCCCTCCCCTTAGGATTTAGAGTTCAAGATTAAGGAAATAGGGTTTAGGGTTTAGGTTTAGGGCTACAATTTAGGGTTTTTTTTTATGGTTTAGGGTTTTAAATTAGATAAAAAAAATTGCAATGGCTCTTTGGATTTTTATTTGTTAAGGGAAATTATGATGATTCTCTAGCTTTTTGTTTGTTAAAAATCACGCCATTTCTTGACTTTTAATTTATTATTTTTTAGGAAGTTAGGATAATATAGGACTATTTTAAAATTAAGTTAGTGTCTATACAGAAGATATTTTTTTAAATAAGTTGGGATAATGTGAAACTCTTTTGAAATTAGGTTAAGTTAGTAATATTAGTCCAGAGGAAAACTAGTTGTATCACAGCGTCTTTAACAACAAAATTAAACAAAAAATGCAAAAATTAAAGGAGATCATCTACCACTAATATCTAGGTTTAAAGATTTGCAACATTAAAAAACAGTTATTTAGGAAAAATGGTAACTTAAAACATAACATAAGAGTAGAAACAGTAAATTAAAAAATAGAGACCAACAGGCAACAACCTAATAAACATTTTTTTAAAAAATAATCCATCTATTCATAGGTGAATTATCACATAATTAGTCAAATAATTATAGTGGAAGTTGAGAGAAATGGAACGCAACATCCTAACTTAATGAGAGTATAATAGAGTATGAAGAATTCAAATTTGTATCCTCACTTCCTCATGATTTTGTTAAAATTATTATAACAAAAAGTCACCACATAATTGATTCAAAATATATTTTTACCTGGTTGATAAACTATACAAAGCAAAGAAAAATACACAATGTGAACATGAATGCAAAATTCAACGAACCATCATCTAAATTATGCAACAGATTCATTCTATGAAACCTTACCCATATCTTTTTCTAAACACGGCTAAGACATTTTTTCTTAAGACAGTACCTTTTGTAGAATTTTGATCACTTCAAAGTTTCAATTTCTAAAATGTGTCGGTGATAAGGACCTTAAGAAAAAGGTATACTATAAATCATCACAGACAAAATTTCTATTGAAAATTTTTGTTAATACTAATATATAATTGATTTTCAAATATCAAACCGTGCATCGCTTTAGACTTTTATGAATAATGCCTGAACAGTCGCAATTAATTTTTTGACCTATTTTTTTTTTTTTGACGCAATCTTTCTATTTCCGTCATATCATTCCAAAAAATAACAAATTTCTTTTTTCTTTAAAACTTTCACCCAATTTTGGGCCAACGTTATGACCAAATCTTTAGGAACGGATGCTCTACGATTTATTGCAGATCTAATTCTAATAATTTAATACTTCATAATAAATTGTGTTCCTTAACTTCAACAATCAAAAGTTTCAGAACAAATGTTGTGTTCAAGTTTTGGACAGCTTACCTTAATATTAATCTCTTGAATAGGAACAAATTATTTTACACACTCTAAAATGTGTGGGAAATGTGGAATAAATCAACCATGAAATATTAAATATTAATCACATAATAAAGATAAGCCCTCAACCTTTGACTACTCTGAATCTAATAATCCCGTCAGAGTTTGTGAATAAGAAACAACTAACACCAGAAATTATCATAAGTGGACAAATTCAGAACTGGAATGAACTGACGAGTAAAAATTCCGAAAGTTCCATTCGCGTTAAGGAACATAATTCTGTCAATGAAAACCTTAATTTCCTACACCACCTTTCACCTGCTTGCTGGATGCTTCATATGACATGGAAAAGTAGAAATGAGAATAACAAATATTAATTGGTCGAAGATGGAGACGAAATTCATTGAATTTGATTCCAAAAATTACTCGAAGGAAAACTTACCTTACAGGTTTTTTAAGTAGATCATGAAACAACCCTTGAGTAAATGACGAAATCCAATAAAAAATTAACACAGGCTTCATAGTTGTTGGAGACAAATCGACAAAAAATGATAATACCACTTTTCTCTTTTAGTACCACAAACAAAAGAAGTTTAGAGAGAGAGAGAGAGAGAGATGATGAGGGTTCCTCATGCTCCCATCAGTAGGTGAAACTACCGCATGATCTGTTCTACCCTAAAATGATGAAGGAAGGATCAGATCATGCTGGCAGCTTCAACTACGAATGATGCACGATCGAAAAGCCTGTGAGCAGAACTTCTTCTGTTTTCAAGGGGGTCAATTTTTTTTCCCCACATGATTAAAGACTTGAGAGCATAGACTTGAGAGAATAGATAAAGCAGATGAGAGAGTATTTATAGGTTAAAGACCTGGCAGGAACTCTATGAACACTTCTGTTACTTTTTTGCATGGCCAGTGTTGCTGTGTTTTTCCCTTTGTGAATTGGGTTATTAGTTTTCTTTTTTCATTTTTGGGAAATTTTATTAAGTTTCTCAATAATTTATAGCTCAAGGGAAAAAGAGAAGGTGTCTCTTTTAATGACAAATTCATGTAAAAAAATGTTTAATTGTCTTTGGAAGGATGCCATCCATAATTGTCACACTTGATGCATACTATTTACAGTTTCTTAGAATTTTGGATTTTTTTATTACATGAAAAGTAGAAAGGTTTTGATTGGTGATTATTGTTCCAAAGCTTTGGACTTCAATTTTAAACTTATAATCCTAGAAAGGAAACTCTCATTCATTGCCTAAATTACAGATTCCTAATTGAAAAAATGAACTAATTTTTCCGATTTAAAAGGGAAAAGTCCATTCAATGCCTAAATAATGGGACTTTCAATGGCAACAAAATGAAGAAATTGGAATACAAAAATGGAAGGCCAAATGTAAATAAACAGATAAATATTGCGAGTTTGATATGTTTATAACAAAAAACGAATATTTATTATGCTTTTCGTATTATTTTTTCATACGTGTATTGAAAGCTTTAGCCAACATAAATATTGTATTAGATGTTTCACTACTGTTATTTAAATCAATTATATACAATTTATATGACCATCTCCGTCATGATAACAGTAATTAGATTTATGACTTTGATTTCCCAGTTAGATCACTACCCGTGTTGATGCTTACAGGTATCTTGGTCAAATAAATCATGCATTATTCAGATAAGTTTATAAATCGTCCTTTAGAGTGCAAAATTTTCAACCTATAATAAACCATACACCCTAAAATATTACAATTGTGACATTTTATGACTTGCATTTCCTTTTTTTTTTTTGGAATCATAACTCAAAGCTTTAGTGTGCAAATTTACTAACTAATCTTTTTAGTCACTTTACCTAATGGATTTTTAATGATTCATATGAAATTCAACACAAATTAATATTTCAAACATTTTTTTACTCATTACATTGACAAACAAATAGTGACCACACAAAAAAAAAAACCATATAATATTTTGAAAAAATTAATCAATCATACCATATAACTTAAGCAAATTAGCATTCTCCATAAAGTGAAGAAAAAGAAAAGAAAACGCATCATGCAACATTGATTGGATTAAACATAAAAAAAACCAATCAATTAAATGCCAAACTAATTAGCATTTTTCATGTACCAAAAAAAAAAAAAAAGAAACCAATAAACAATTATTTATTATCTCATTTTTACCTCTATGTATGTTTGAACATATACATGTTCAACCAAGCAAGAGTAGTTTTGCGCCTTCAACTTAAGCAGTCATACCCTTGTTTACATGTCTTGTTCTATCTTTTTCTCTTCTTGATTTTTTTATTTCATTGATTCCAATATTAATTAATTGCTTTTGTTTGTTCCAAAATTAATTGCTTTTGGAATACGTTTCAAGTAATGCATCCAAAAGTCAATACACGAATGAAGCTGACAGCGTCACTTCTGTTAATTTAACTATTATTTCAATATTCATGTTTTTATTCAAAATTAAGATTTGTGCTTTTATAATATCGAACTATTATTATACAATATACAGATTGATACATTAATATTTGTTGCAGGAGGTAATCTGTTCGTCCTATTAGAAACGATCCAGAATAGCAATAGGAGAAAACCGAGATGATACAAATGATGTACCTGCACACAAAAAAGAAGGAAGAGGGATTATTCCCCATTGTACCTCCAAAGCTTAAGTTAGTGATGATTTGGAGTGAATATAGTAGTTCGGTCGGATTTGTAGGTGTACCTATGATCTTACCAAATGATGGGTTTCTAAGAGATTTTTATACTTTCGAAAAGAGAGAAGCAAAACAGACAGTGAATAATGGTCTAATATAATACCTAGTCTATTTTTAATAGAATCTCCCTAGGTACAACTAGTCTTGTAGGTGGTCAATATGTCAGTGGTTTAGGTAGGATGTAACCACTTTATAAAGTAGTTTAGCAATCTATTATTTCCGAAGTGCTGAAGGTAGAATGCCAGAATGAACATCTGAAGCCCAAATGGAATACCCGGATGACTTGGAGGCCGAAGTCTGGCCACACTGGCCGAGAGGGAAGGCCGAAGTGGGAGATGACAAAGCACTGATATTATCCTCTTTAATGACGTAATGACAACGTACGAGGGCCGTGATTAATTCTAATCCCTACAATATTTATTTTGTTTGATTTGTCTTCTATAGTCACAATTAATAACTTGGCAATTGTGGAAGTTCAATGGGCACGAACTTCATCCATCAAGAGCAAAATGAAGGTCACAATGAATTCGAGTTTTTTTTTTGCATGCAGGCTATTTTAGAACTTTATTTATCGAACCTTTTAGTTTAATGCATAATAAATTGTACGTGTGATTTTAGGTGATTCACATTGTATGTCCATCACTATGGAAGCTCAAATGCCATCAAGTTCATTCGTAAATGAGCACAATAATAATCACTTTATTAAAAAAAACTACTTTGCTTGATTAGATAAAATTAGCTATCATCTATTGAAAGTATTTGGCTAAATGCTATTTTTTCATGAGTCGTCAAGTATAACAGGAGGTTTCTAAATGTTATTGAACCTTTCTTTATAGTTTGGTTTTCAAGAAAACTATTGATAAAATACTTCCTTTGCTGAGAAAAGCAAAAAGAAAAAAGTAACCGCGCGTGGCAGGGGATTTTGGCTAGCGTAATAAAAACTTTTCAACATTGAGAAGGACGAATGCATTGTGTATGCACGCGCATATTGTTAGTGTCATAAACAGAGCGCAATGGTGCAGTAAGTTTAGGATTTTCGTAAAATATCCAAAAGTAAAGTTATATTACTAGTAGAATTAGTCTGTAAATATTTGCTTTTGTAGTTATATTACTAGTCCAATTTGGATTTGACTCGATCAATAGAAAATCAATCGACCGACATGTTGGACCTCGTGATTATTTAGATGTGAATTTACCTACCATTGGAAAACAAAATAACTTGCTGCAGTTTTTCTGTCAAATTTGGTAAACAACTTCAATCTTGTCTAAACTTTTGTTTAAGATCCTGTTTAGTCCTCAATTTTCCAAAAGATAAATTCAGTCTTTGAATTTGAACATTTGGCTTTAAAAAGTCTATACCCCTACTTTTGGTAATTTCTTTAATGCACCGGGTCTATGGCTCTATTTGTGAATTTTGTAATTTAAAAAATAATCATATAAATATTTTTACATCACTTCTTACATTATCATGTGTCATTTAGTTTATATGATATTCTTTTATACTACACAGTTTATAGGTAAAGTCGTGAGCTCGATTTACATAAGAATTTATTCTTAATTCCCGTCAAATTAAGAGCATCGGATATGGCATATGCATTATATGTGACTAGCTTCCTATGGTATTATTGAAAAGAAAATAGGAAAATTACTATATCCTTCCTCTTTTTTCCCCTAAATTACAAGAAGGTATCTTCGGACAATTTGATTGTTAAAGTCGTAGATTTGAGCTCCTTCGCCCCTCTAAAAGTTATCATGACTTTTGGTGTAGTTTATGGGGTTAAGTTTAGACTTACTTCTCCTTCTTCCTTTCAATTGAAGTTGAGTAAGTGATCTTCCCATTTACTTTCCCCCAATTGTCAAAAAAAAAAAAAAAAGCCAGCCTCGCTCGCCTGCATTCCAAATTCACCCGCAGCCTTTCCTCCTCCTTCGTCTCCCTTTTTCCAAGTCTCCTAGGCCACGCCTTCTATCAATCTTGGTTTCTGTCATCTCTGTTGCTCCCCTAATATCTCACCTCAGGACCAAGCAGTCCCATGTCCACATCGCATGTTTCACTGGAGGGTTTAATGGACTGATTGTTCTTTTATTTCGATTCCTCTTTTTCTTTTTTTTTTTCACAATCCATGATGTGTTTTGTTCACATTGCAACTACCATCAACTACTTACTGTCGTTATTCGTCAATAATCATGACTCTAATCTTGTATTCAAACCGTCAATAATCATGGCTCTCGTCTTGGATTCAAACTAAATAACTAATAAGAGAAACAAATGGCAAATTGACAAATGTATACAAACGCGAAACACAATTGAGATGCACTTAAGTCCAATATTGTCTGCTGCGAACAACCAGCAGACATATCAATATCATAAACAAATACTTAGTGACCTAATAATTCATGCTTTAACCACTAAAAGAGTGATTAGTGACCTAATAATTAATGCTTAAACCACAAGAAGAGCTATTAGTCACCTAGTAATTCATGCTTAAACCACTACCAGAGTGAAGTCATGAATCATATTTTCAAATTGCGAAAATAATTATGTTAAAATAAAGAAACGTGAACTCTGTTCTCAACGATATGTCTGTTTGAATTCAAGATTTTAAAATTCATAATGGGTTGGCTTTATATATTAATCTATGTTTGGCTGTTGCTGCAGCCATCAAGCCTCTGACAGGTGTCACGCCTCATAGTCCGATAAGGCTTGGAACATCACATCTGCTCTACCATAAAGCTAAACAACTTTAGAACGCAAAGCATCACTCTTAAAATTTGCGAAAATTCTTATGCATCAAAGAGTTATATAATGTTTGCAATTATAATTAAACATAAAATTTTTACTAACAATAAAGCATAAATTGTATCCAAAATTTAAATCAATAAAAAAGTTCTCTCCCGGTACTTGGGTTCACCATCCTAATATTCTCAGAAAGTTCTTATACATATTCATATTCATCTTCCTACGAAAATTGAGTTGGGAATAAAGAATATTAATAGTTAAGGGTATTTTGGTCAAGAAACATGAAATAGGAAGTATTGAGTTGGGAATAAAGAATATTAATATTATTGAGTTGAGAATAAAGAATATTAATACTTAAGGGTATATTGGTCAAGAAACATGAAATAGGAAGTAAAATGCTTATTTAAGAATTTGTGAGAGGCAAAGTGCAACGCACCCAAAAGTTCATACGAGTTTAGTGCAATTAATCCTAAAATTTGTAGCATTCACACATGCGTAAATTCATAAAAGAAAATTATGACATTCGTAAGTTTTGAAAAACATGCATTACATAAAATTTACGAGGGGGCAAAATCATGTTGCAGAAAGTTCGTATATTACGTATCATATCACATCTCGAATTTTAACAATCATTAGGCCTATTTTCATAGTAGAATTCGTTCGGTATAAAAACTTTACGAAACATAATCCCGCAAGGTCTTTTTTAACTTTAACATGACAAGTAAAGTTCAATTGCCTAAAATTTTATTAAATAAAATACACAAGAAGGTGAGAACCACTTACCTTAAGCACTTGAGAATTTAGATATTTTAAATCCGCCTTGGTCCTGTCCCATTTTTTAAACTTATAGTATATTAGCTATTCGAATTTTTCAAATGAATCAGGTTCATGGGTCCTACCAGTGAATCGGTGGAGAAGATTGAAGCCATCAAGGCTTGATGAGTTTCAATCTTCACCTTGAACCTGCAGTCCTAATTCATGATAGAATGCCTTGCGCGAGGCGCCGGCGTCCCTGGAGTTGGCATTTGCCATTTGGCAGGTGTTTTACGCTTTTGAAGGGTCTGTGTTCCAATCTTATCACTACAAGAATATGAACATTTCGTGACGCTTAAAAACGTCATGAGAGCTAACCTTTTGGGGCGTTTTGGCTATTGAGGCGCCCACCAAAAACGTCAAGCAAACCCCATGTTTGGAAAAGGTTTGAGGCGTTTTTTAACGTCATGATAGGCGAATTTAAGGCACTTCAAAGTGTCATAATAGAGCTTTTACTAAACTTGTGTACCGTCTTGAGAAGTTCTTGCGTGACATTAGACCACGTCGATATAATACACCTATTGTGGAGTTTTTTAACGCCTCTATGACATAACTATTGTGGCATTTTTTAAGGCCTTATAAATAGGTTCTGCAGGCATTTCGTAGTGTCATATTATTGGTCTATAAAGGCGTTTTATTGTGTCATATATGTCAACTATTGATGACACTTTAAAGTGTCATGATAGCTTACTGGAAAGGCACCTTAAAGTGTCATGATAGCTATCATGTGTAGACATTTTAATCTATCATACGTGCTTTTATTTGAAGACATCTTAATTGTCATAATAAGCCTATTTTATGGTCATTTTTCCATGTTAAATATGAAATGCACTCATCTATATTTCTTTTACTAGTAGTGATGAGCAACTTGACCGTTTTTATTTTTGTTTTATTTTTAAATTTTTTATCATAATATTCTATCAAATGATCAATTGAAAAACAATTATTTTTTAGTAATAGGTAGAAGAACAATTTTCCACCCAAATATCTCAAGAAAAAATAATCCAATAACAGTAATAAGCTAATTAATTAGAAAGCATTGCATAAAATATGTAATGCAATATCCATTTCTTTAACAAAAAGAGATACATCCAGTTAGAATTTTCAATGATATCCTCAAAATAATCATCAACATCTAAAACAAAGTCAAAAGAGATCTAAATCCAGCTAACAAAATGAGTTCAAATCTTGACTTGCTTTCCAAATGAGACAGCCAAAAACTCCTAACAATCTAGCAACACCACGCCCCATGATTGGCAATCAATCTTCATAAATTTTTACCTGCAAGATTAGTACGTTAAGTTATAAACTAGTTGATCTATCAACACAAGTTTAAAAAATTGTAGCCATTAATCTAATATTGAGTACTAAAATTAATAAAGCCTCAACAAAGTCTACCAATTTGGATGGCCAAGCGATGGGTGCGCCAAGTGCATCTCCAATTGTATTCATTGGCTCGTAGGGCCTAACCAACTGCTCTTCTCTCTCCACCGCAATTTGTACCAATATTTCAAACCAACCGGAACCTAATTGGCATCCTCCAACAATTCTAGATGGGTCAATTCCTTGAAGTCGTCCAATAGCTACAATCTTTGATTGGTCAAATAAGCTGGATAAAGCCACCCAATCTCCCTCCTAAAACAAAACAAAAATCACTTAATTAATTTTGACTATATGTTTAAAAAATTTTGACAGAGTTTCCTTTGTATTTTGAACATTTTCCAAATTTTCAGCCCCAAATATAAATGACTATAAGTTTGCCATGTTGAAACAAAAAGAATACAACTACTCCAGTGAATAATCAATCACAATTGCCAACCAATAGCAGCCTAAAACAAAACCAAAATCACTTAATTAATTTTGACTATATTTTTAAAAAATTTTGACAGAGTTTCCTTTGTATTTTGAACATTTTCCAAATTTTCAGCCCCAAATATCAATGACTATAAGTTTGCCAAGTTGAAACAAAAAGAATACAACTACTCTAGTGAACAATCAATCACAATTGCCAACTAATAGCAGCCTAAAACAAAACCAAAATCACTTAATTAATTTTTACTATATTTTTAAAAAATTTTGACAGAGTTTCCTTTGTATTTTGAACATTTTCCAAATTTTCAGCCCCAAATATCAATGACTATAAGTTTGCCAAGTTGAAACAAAAAGAATACTCCAATGAACAATCAATCACAATTGCCAACCAATAGCAACCTAAAACAAAACCAAAATCACTTAATTAATTTTGACTATATTTCTAAAAAAATTTGACAAAGTTTCCTTTGTATTTTGAACATTTTCCAAATTTTCAGCCCCAAATATCAATGACTATAAGTTTGCCAAGTTGAAACAAAAAAAATACAACTACTCCAGTGAACAATCAATCACAATTACCAACCAATTGCAGGGTATGGCATACAAATGCTACTAATATTAAATATCTAAGACACAAAATTTATTGAAGTCAATAATCCTAGAGTGGACAAAATGAAGTACATACCAAAAGGGCTCGTGAAGGTGAGCTTGAGATACGGTGGGATGACTTTGAATTATTTATTGATTTACTTGTTGAACCATTTCTTTGCTGGTACACAAATGCTTCCAAATCTTCAAACTTCTTAGCTTGGTCTTTTAGTTGTTGATCTTGCTCGGCAAATTTTGCCTCCATTTGGGATATTATTGCCTTTTGCTCCATAACAATCTGATGACAAGTACTACGACTTGGCAAACTGCCCCATAAATCAGCTGGGGCAACTCCTAAACCATACATGCGCACACGTCCACTTCTATCTTGCCCAATTACTTGTGCAAAAACATCATTTTGATTGACACTATCATCAGTACCAGGAGGAAGTTGGCTAACTTTTTCTTTCATAGCACACTGCACACAAGGTAGCATGTAGAATATTAACAAACTCAAGCACTAAATGCCTGTGGTATCTATTTACACGTGACCACCATCAATATAAAATACATTTGTAGTTAATAATGAAATGAATGACTAGATCAATGTAGCTTCATATGACTAGATCATGCTGGTTTTGACTTAATTCCATTTGATGCACATTTTGCTTACTTGATATATTACATTTACGTGGACTTCTTCGGGCAGGCAACAATGTACAACTTATGGAAAATTACCAATGTTAGCTAGGTGCATATTATTCAGTCCAATGTCATGTAATCTACACATATAAATACAACTAATGCAAGAATAATTTTGTACATTGCTCATATCTCTAACATCTAAATCTTAATTGAAACAAGTTCAATATTGTTGTAACTTGCAAGGAAAACAAAGAATAAAAAAATGAAACCCAAAAGTGCATTATTTTTCAAGCTTTTGGTTTTGTTGTTTTTAACAGTTTTATATGTTGCCCAAGACTAGAAAACAAATAAGAGTCAACAATATATATGTCCTTTAGATCCTAGGTGTCAATAAAATCTACATTGACTTTTAGTAGTTTTTATTAGCCATTTTCTATACAAAAAGAGGTAATGCTACTTAAAAGGGAAACATAGTTTGATGGTACTCGAATTCTCTATCACCTATGACTATATTCATTTAACCATAATGCCTTACTTACCAATTTACTAGCAACTTCATCATTTGAAGGGTTCCCATTTGAGTCAGTGTAGCAATGCGCAAACATTTCAACTCGTGTTGGAGGATGGCCTAATTTTTTCTTCTACAAAAAAAAAATGTCAAAGAATATCATGCTATAATAAAATAGTACTTTGATAAAAAAAGTTTAAAATAGTCACCAATATCTTTCGAAGTTGTGCATATGATTTCTTCCCTGTCTTGTGATTCATTGTTCTCATGGCCCTAAATTCCTTGTTCTTTTCGCAAACTTCCTGAAATTATGAAACAATTTGTGAAAGAAAATGAACATTATAGATTATTTGTTCATAACTACGAATAAAATAGTAAGTTGATAAAAGAGTTTAAATTGGTCACCAATAATAAAAGAATACCATGCTATAATAAAATTGATTTTTTTTTTACCTTTGATTTTTCTGATTTCCAATATACCAAGATGTTTCTCCATTGATCTTCCAACACTCGGACATCCCTATTATGAATCTGACTTTCAACGGATGCATCTGGATCATAATACTTTGCTTTTAAGGCTGCCTTCTAGTTTCTCCACTTCTTGCCTATAGACCGCAGGGTCCATGTTTCAGAACCAGGAGGCAGCTTAAACTTTTCCTACAAATTACTTGCATAGCTTTGAATCAAAATTTGGATATAATCATGTAAAAAACAGCAACACATGTACATGTGAACTAAATTTTTATTACCTTCACTACCGTTAGTATATCTTTCTTTTCAGAATCAGTTATCTTGTGCCAATCTTGAACATCAATAGGAGCATACAGTTCATTTCTTTCTATTGTGCCTAAGAAATCAACAAATTTTGACTTATTCTTGCCTACAGGCTCACCATCTTTGTCAAATCTAACTTTAAAGCGTCGACAATTGCGAGGTTGACCCCAAATTTCTTTCATATAAGTTGGTCCTCAGCACTTCTTTGCTATATTGTCATTGTCACTGTCATCATCTCTGAACAATCAAAATAATAATTTAATATGTATGCACTTCATATAAAAGTAATTCTAGGATAAAAACTTATCCCTATATTTTAGTATTAAAAAATGACTATAATAGGCTAGTTTGCTATATCAAGACTTAGAGATGACAAAAAAGCTATGTTTTACACACATTATCTACTTTTCATCCTATACTAATATAGTATACTTTCACAATTTATGTACAAAAATTAATAAGCAAACGGAACTGCTAAAAGTTATTTTCTTACATGAAAGCTTAAAGGCCTAATTTTATCAATAATTTGTTTGAGATGTACATGAGGAGTCATGTACATTTATGTGGAGCTGATTTTCTTCATTGCCATCAATTTCGTCAACAAGCGTATTTCCACCAATCCTTTGCCTTCTATTTCTTGCCATTCCCTTAACATAAAAAATTTAACAAATGCAACACTAATGCAAATATTAATATTAAAATTCAAGGAAATATGTTAAAAGCATGACACTAAAATTTTCAATTCTCAATTCTAATACAAGTACCATACTATTGTAAAGAAATTGTAAGAATACCATTTTCAAAAGTTCAAATAAAATTCTATCCGCAAACACACTATTCAAAAACAAAAAAACTCTATTATACAAAACAAACAAATCTAGTTATCATCGAGGACAATTTCAATTCCTTGAATATCCTCACGAACCCAAATGACATCTTCATTCCCATTATCAGATTGGATATTGGATATTGTGCTTTGCAAATATGTCTCAGTATCACAAATAGGCTCCATCTTAAACTCATTCTTGGGGGATGTAGTGATTACAACATGCCATCCATCTTAAAGGGGGTCTTCCACATAAAAAACTTGCGACGCCTGACAAGCAAGCACATAAGGCTCAATGTGAGGTTTTACATTCTTAAAGTTGGCCAATATGAATCCATCATCATCTTGCTTTAATCTCTTTCCCTTTGAAATCTAATCACATTCAAACAAGAACACTCTACGACCTCCCGTGTAATCCAACTCAATGATATTCGTTAAAACACCATAATAAGCCTTGTCACTTAAAATCGGATTTCGATCTTTAGTACTTGAAAAACTTGATGTTGTTGCATTGACGAAAACTCCACTATTTTGAGTTTTTCTTTTTCGTTCTACTTCTCTGGTATGAAACCGAAAGCCATTGGCCATAAATTTTTCATACTGTATCCCGACAACACTTGGCCCCTTAGCAAGAAGTTTCAAATCCTTTGAGATGCGATCTCCCTCAGGCAGTTGAAGATGTTTAACCTATGAAGTATTAGAAAATTTGATTTAAAAAGTTCAATAAAATGAAAAAAATTAGTGAATATTCTTAAACTTACATGATTTGCAAACCAAGCTGCAAAATTTTCATAATGAATATGCTCAACTACATGTTTTGCAGCTCGCAAATTCTGTTCTTTGACCATTTTATGATGCTGGCTGCAAATAATAAGCTAAATAAGTATTTAATTTACATAATAGATATTTGACTTGAATGTAATACACTTACTCAATATATGGTTTGATGTAGTCACAATTAAAAAGCACGTACTGGTGTGCTTTTCTCAAAGTTTCTGTAGTGAATGTTACAGGAGTTCTTTTTCCTAAAGGACGGCTTGTGCTTGAAAATATATCTAGTCCACCTGTCATTGCTCTCATCTACATCTTCAGTTTCTACTTCTTCTATTGAATTTTGTTTCAACATAATCTGCCAAATATAAGGAACAAAAAGTTAAACATTCTTCAGCAACATATCCTTCAGCAATACAGCCTTCTGGTTGACTTCTATTTCGAACATAAGACTTCAAATTCCCCAAATACCTAGAGTACATACGGTTTATTATAATAAACTACTGAAATGTTTAGAATAATTTTAACTCATTACAAAAATTCAAACTCAAGAACATAACTTAATAGATGATTAGGAGATTACCTTTCAATAGGATACATCCAACGGTAGTAAACCAGACCTCCTATTTTTGCCTCTGTTGCTAAATGAACAGCTAGATGTACCATGATATCAAAAAAGGACGGTGGAAAAATCCTCTCCAATTGGCAAAGTATAATAGCAATCTCCTTTATCAAATGAACTAAATCTGCTAGATATAATACCTTAGAGCAAAGTTTTTGAAAATACCGGCTCAACTTAATCAAAGGAGAGCACATCACTTTTGATAAACTCTTTCTCAAAGCTACAGGCAGCAATTGTTGCATCAAAATATGATTATCATGACTTTTTAACCCAAAAATCTTTAGTGGCTTCAATTGTACACATCTAGATACATTAGCTGCATATCCATCCGGCACTTTTACCCTTTTAAAACCTTGCAAAATATTTCTTTTTCCTTCTTTTCCATCGTAAAGCAAGATGGAGGCATATAAATCTTACCATTTTCCTTCTCAATAGGATGAAGGTCTGATCGTAAACCAATTTCAAGTAAGTCAAGACGAGACTTAAGTGTGTCTTTAGTCTTTCCGTCTATATTCAACAATGTACCAAGAATGCTCTCACAAATATTTTTTTCAATATGCATAACATCAAGATTGTGACGGAGCAAATTATCTTTCCAATAAGGTAAGTCAAAGAAAATACTTACCTTCTTCCAATTGAATGGCAATTTAGGATTGTCATTAACAAACTTTCCAAACCTAATTTTATGATTTGCCAACTCATTCAAAATTGTAGATCCCATTAGTTGCTCTGGTGGTCTTCCGTGTTCAACCATTCCATCAAAAGATTTGATATCCTTTCGGAAAGAATGATTCATTTCCAAAAACTTTCGATGGCCCATGTAGCAATATTTCCCGCCATTTTTTAACCACTTTGAACATGTATATTTGTGACACACGAGACATGCAAATTCACCTTTAGTGCTCCAACTAGATAGGATTGCATAACCTGGAAAATCACTAATAGTCCACAATAATGCTGCTCGCAATTGAAAGTTTTCTTTACGAGATGCATCATATGTGTTCACCCCAACATCCCACAATTCCTTTAGTTCAGCAATTAATGGTTGCAGATAAACATCAATGTTGTTACCTGGAGCAGTTGGGCCAGGTATCAGTAATGACAACATAATATACGGTTGCTTCATACACATCCATGGCGGTAAATTGTATGGTATCAATAATACTGGCCATGTACTATGAGCTATACTTATATTTTTAAATGGATTAAACCCATCTGATGCCAACCCCAATCTAACATTATGAGGATCTTTAGAAAATGTTGCATGTTTATAATCAAGGTTTGCCAAGCTGGAGAATCAGCCAAATGTCTCTTGCAACCATCTTTAGTACGACCCTCAGAGTGCCATCTCATATGCTTTGTAGTTTTAGAAGACATGAACAATCGTTGCAATCTAGGTTTTAAGGGAAAATGCCACAAAACCTTACGAGGTACTTTTCTTTTTTCACCAATTGGATCTTTTTCAGAAGGTACCCACCGAAGTTCCTTGCATGTTTCACAAAATGTTCTTCCAGCATCTACCCCCCAATACAAGATACAATCATTTGGACATGCATCATACTTTTCATAGCCTAGTCCTAATTCCTTCATTAACTTCTCAGCTTCATAGTATGACTTAGGCAAACCAGCCATTGCATCTGGAAATGCTTCTTTTAACAAGTCAAGAAGCATATCAAAAACTTTATTGCTGAGTTTACCAAGACATTTGAGATGAAGCAATCGAATAATAAAGGAAAGTTTTGAAAATTGTTTGCATCCCGAGTAAAGTTCTTGCTGAGAATCATCAATTAGTTTATAAAATTTTTCAGCTTCTGCATTAGGTAATTGCTCTTCATTTTTGTCTCCATCAAACAAGGTATGCTGTGGTTGGGGGTTTCCTAATGCATCTTGAATCAAACCATGCATGTCATCAACTTTATTCGACTCAACATGTGGTGTATCCTGGAAATTAGGCATAGAAGGACTTGAATACAAAAATTCTCCATGAGCTACCCAGTGAGTATATCCTTTAAGAAATCCATAAACTTTTAAATGAATTTCTGCATCTTGCCTAGTCACACAAATACCACATGCACATTCTGTACATGGACATAAGATCATCCCATTCGTACTTGAATGCTCGAATGCATAATCTAAAAATCTTTGCAAACCTTCCCAATATTCTTGACTTCTTCTATTGTTTTGCCTCCAAGATTTATCCATATTGTTGTAGTTATCAGAATTACACTCGAACAGACTAAGTAAAGAACCATAAAAAATCAATAATATGAATACTTACAAAATAAGTTGGAATACTAAGCGACACAACATAAAAATTTCAAATTGTTAACTAGCACCACAAATCTACTATCATATTTTGAACCAAAACAAATATCAAATTAAAAATTTTACAGGTCACTAAACTTCAAAAAGAAAATAATGTAAGCAAATAACTATTAAAAGAAAGAAGAAAAGCAAAACAAACAAAAAGAGCATAAAAAAAAAGCTGTAAAAAAATATATTCAACCATTTAAAAATGAAAATAAGACAAAATTCACCAAGTCCCTCCTAAAAAAAATTTAAAATTTTTCATAACGTAGCTTAAAATGTTCAAAAACTAGCAACAAAGAATTATTTTGATTGTTATCATAGCAGATTTTTATAGCTTATGGGATTAACCTCTAAAGTAGATAGGATCCTTAAAGATCCAAACCACATATTTGAATCTAAAATTACTAAGCCTGAAATAAACCAAGAATTGTGTAAAGGTATGGCCAAAATAAACCAAAAATTCAAATTTTAGTTTGAATAAACTTTTGCACAAGATAATTACAACTAAATTGTAAACTCATCAACCATCTAAATGAAGATTAAATCCATTGCACTTCTGTCAATTCTATGAAATATAAGTAAATTAGGTATCATTTGCATTTCTTTAGCATTACAAAATAAATCCAAAACACTTACTAGTACCGAATAAGAGACAACTTGAACCACAATTTTTCAACTTCAACCTCCTTGAAAATAATCTACAAATGAACTGTAGAAGCAAAAAAGATAAATGAAAAATACTTGAGATTTTAGCATCCAATGATTTTGAATAAAGAAATTTTGACCAATTAATATGTAAGAATAAACTAAAAGTAAAATATTAATTAATCATAGAAAGACAACAAGAATCCAAAAAATACATTGAAAGAAAAACATCACGATTGCCAACAATGCATTTTCTATTGCTTTGCTTTCTAGATAGCCTAGGCACCAAAAATATACTAAACCAAAGACATCTTCCTATTTCAATTAAATCATTGTGATTTTTGTAACATCCAGGTTAAATACATTAAAAAGATTGTTTGATCTTCTTGCACCCAACATTTTTGAACTACCCTCCAACTTCCCATCTTAATTCTTCCCTAGTTGGACGCACCACTTAAGGATTAGATAAAGATAGTTTATAATTTGCTCTCCATTATATTTTATAATTTGTTCTCCATTCGGTCTTCAATGTTTCTTGAAGTTGATTTTTCATTATGCTAGTTGGACTCTTTGGCTTAACTCAAATAGTAAAACCTATAATTTGATTCCACAGAGAGATTGAAGAGAACAAGAAGAGCCCAAAACCAGAATGACTAAAACTATGTAAAATAATAGAAGTTTAGGATTTTCCATTCAACGCATGACAAGAATGATCAAGAATTAGACCCATTTCATTGAATTTTGATTAGATTGACCTAGTCCTAATACTAAGATGAAAAAGCTAGCCATACGTATGGAATGCCGTTGTTGCTAAAATCAATCAAAGAAAGAAAATCATACATAAAAGTGCAAAACTTACAATGAAATGTCAGATTGGAACACATTGTTTAGTTCATCTAGTTCCTTCTTGACATAAAATCAAGACTAAAAATGCCTAAAAGGATAATAAAATTTGTATCTTTGTCAGCTATTATCAAGTTATTACAGTTTTCTACAGGCCAACTAGAGCAAGTTTCTAAACAAATAAAAAATTGAAATACACAAGCTCACTAACAAACATTATCTCAAAAAGAAAACTATAAATATCTAAAATCATTAAAAAAATATCAATCAAGCTAGCAAATACCTTGAAGGGTTTTGGGTTCTTGAGTTTTTCTGATAGCCAAAGAACAATCACCAAAGAGCTATCCCTAAAAGGCTGAAATCAAGCCCCGATGTTGAAGCCATATCAATGATCTGCAAATATGGCCACCTAATGTATGTAAAAATAGTGGGATTAAAAGTTCGTACCATCATATGGCAACAAGAAACCACTAGTTAGTGCTTAAGTCATCATATGGAAACAACATATTTTTGAAGCCTTTGAAAATGAAGGAGAAAATAAACATCCATCCTTGTCTTTTAAGATTAGTTTTGCGCCTTTTGGCACCAATGCCTTTTTTTTTTTTTTGACTCTTCGTTATGATTTTCTTTCTTTTTATACCCTTATTTCCTACTCCAACTTTCATATTAGAAGGCCATAAATCACCAACAGGGATATGAGGATGTAAAAAGTTCTTTTTAGATCAAATTTTTTGTACCCTTAAAATGTATATTAAAACAAATTTTCTATACCTTAAAACTTCTAAAGAAATTTGTTGGTGGCACACTTTTTCTTTCAAGAAGGTAACAAAATATATTAAGTCAAAAGTGCAAGAAAAATGTGAGTGGGCACCATTAAAATTTATAAACATCAATCGACTTTTTAAATGGTAGGATTAAAAATTGGTACCATCATATGGCCACAAGAAACCACCTACGATTGCACTTCTTCTACTAGAACAATGTTTTCCAAATTTATTTGCTGCTCATCGTATGTAAAAATAATAAAGAAATAAAACTTGCTGTAATGCAACTCAATATTAAGCTATCTATCAATAAATAAAAAATCTAAAAAAGCTGGATTTGTATAGTTGTATAAACTTCACTGCCATATCTTTCAATATCAGTCAAAATCAAAATATCTTAAGCAAGGAGAAACCCATGAGTTTAGTCCACTAAATCATGACTGATGACTTGATTTTCAGCTAGAGAACAAGTAAATCTTACCTCCACCATGTGTAGAAATAGGCGATGTTAACCATGAAGGAGACGATGATGGAGACTTCGAGGCTCTTTCACTCTTTGCTACATGGCTGTAAAGGAAATGGAGGTGCAGATTCTGGTGGAGGTGGGGACAATGGTGGCCGGTAGTGGGGAGATTTGGGAATATTGGAGGGCTGCGTAAGGAGAGGGGGGGGCTGATTTGGGGAGAATTGGTGGGGGAGAGAGAGAGAGAGACTTTTTAGACTTTGGGAAAGTTGCCTGCAGAAACTTTTGCCCAAATTTTCCCCACTTGTTTAGCGCCTTAGTTAGGCGCCATCTGACTTCTTCTTTTTTTTTTTTTTTTTTAAGGCTTAAGGCGTTTGTATGCAAACGCCTTTTATACCTCTTTGGTGACACTTTTTTAAAAAACGTCCTTTATATTGGTGTCACCAAAGCCTGATTTTGTTGTAGTGTATACAACAAATTAGATATGTAGCCAAGGCTTTCATAAAGTCAGTCTTACATTTTTTAATATACATAACATGAACTAACGGATGGGGGCCTGTCAATTTGGTGAGTTTTCAGTTGGGTCAAGTTAAGGGTTGTGATTGGAAAGGTGGGAATGGACGGTTGAGATTGATGTGTGCAAAGTTAAGTTGGACGGCGTCATTTTGGCTAGGAGGTTAAATGTAAAATGAAAATATGAAGTCAAAACTGAAATGGCATTATGTTGGGAAAATGCAAAAAGATAAAAACCTGAAAAATTAACTGTGGATTTCAGAGTAAAAAAAAAAAAACAAAGAAAAAAGACAGAGCAAAATTTTGAAATTCTAGTGCAAGAGTCTAAGCGGTTTGCCAAATTGATCAAGACAAAGAAGGTGGGCGTTGAAGGCTTAGACATTGAGTCACAGAAGAAGGAAGGGCTGAAGAACTTCAAAGTTGAAGCCTCTGCTCCGCTTCGGGATAACAATTTCAATCGATAACAGTTACATTTTGAGGTTTTTCATTGTTTTTTTTTTCAAACTGTCATGTTTTGTTTAATGTTTTGTTTAGTCGAAGCATATTGGGCATCAATATAAGTGTTAATTTAACACGGATCGTGTGATGTTGTCAAAATTTGATGCATAGCAAGAAAGGAGATTGGTAATGGAGGTAGGGTTAGGGTAATAATAATTGCAAGAACTTGAAATGATATGAAGGTGTGTAATTTGTAAAGCGAGTAAAAAATAGTTTTGGTGGTTGATATTTTGGTTGAAAACTAAAGGAGTAGGAGTGTGGTGTGTGCAATTTGTTAGTTTCGTGGAGTAATGGTGGGGGTGTTTTGAGTGATTGTGTGGTGCATGAGTTGGTAATATGTTGTATGTGTAATTAGATTGCTTTCCCTTGCATGTTAATGAATTTGTTAGAGATACAGTTGCAATCATTATCATTCACACATGTGAATTACAGATTGTGGTTGGTTTGTATTCAGCCACCATGTGAACATTAGCAATAGGTTTCCATTAGCAAATGGAATTGGCCCAAGTAATTATGTATTGCAATTTGGAAGAATTATGTGTTTGGAGAATTTTTATGTGTTAGGAGAACTGATTTTGACTTTGTTAAAATTATGAAAGTGTTGTATTTGGTTGAATACATTTGAGATGACATGGCAAAGTTACGTATGGAAAGAATGTAACACCCTAGAAATTCATGCAAAAACTATTTATTTTGTAGTATGTCCATCAGTAAAAAAAAACAAAAAGAAGGGCCGAAATTAGTTAAGGAGAAATAAGGAAATGATTTTCTATTTTTACTAGCATGTTGTACCATTTCCCTGAGGAGTTGTACCTAGAAGTCTTGCAAGATTAATCATAGGATAAATGACAAAATTCTCTTCTAATTACCATTAGCCAAGCGGAGTCTACAATGGCAAGAAAGTCAATCTCTACTCTTGCTTTTGTCTTGCTTTGATTGGTCCAAGTTTTGCCCAATTCTTTCTCTATTTCTTTTTCTTCACTTAGTTATTTTTTTCTCTCTTTTCTTTCACTTCTTGGCCTGCTCCCTTCTTCTCTCTTTTCTCTTCATTTGCTTCATTTTCTTAGAGCTTTTACTTCCATTTGATCACTTTTCATCCATAGAAAGTGAGTTAATCTTCCTCCTAAGTAAAGATCTTGCCTTATTAGAGGTATTCACCAAGAACGTCTCTTATTATTTCAAGTATAAAATTGTAGTTTTGTAGCTTTTAAACCATGTCTCTATTGTTAAGTATGATTTATCTAACCCATGAAATATGAAATTTTATTCCATGAATATGAGGTTTATGGGCTTGTATGACTTATAGATAGTGAATAAATCTTGAAATGACATGATTTAAATATGATTTGGTTGAAGAACCTTGGAGAGGTTCATGTGTTTTTATGGCCAAGTTGAGTGAAATTGGATTGAATTTTGATATGAAAGTGGTAGAACTACTTGAATTGGGTTGGTTGGTTATTTTCTTTGCAGGTTAAAAATTTTAGGTTAGTCCAATTATAGGAGAAATGCTGCCGAAATTTCGGTAAAACCTAAGAAATAAAGTGATTAGGCTATGATTTAAAGCTTTATAAGCTGTAATTTAGTGATTAGAATGTGCAGAAATTTCCGTAGATGAGCTATTAGGGAATTGAACCTTTCCGAGCAAAACCCTAAAATTTAGAAAACCCTAATTTCGAAAACCCTAAACCCTAAGGTAATACCCTAAACTCCAAAACCCTAGAAATTAAACCTTAGAAAGACTTGGGGTATTTCTCGAATTTTCTTATGAAATTGCTTAGATTTTAGTTGGGTTTTTATACGACTATTTTCTTTTGAGTTTTAGGATCCGGAAGTGATTCCCGACCATATTACGAAATCTTTTCTTAGGCACTTCAGGTGAGTGTTTTATGTGTGCATGATGCATGAAATGCCATGTTATACTTGACATTATTATTTAATGAAATGTGTTATTTGAAGAAAGATGTGTACTTTATCGCATCTATTTCGCAATGTGTTACATGCTTTCACTATTAAATGTGTTATTTGTGTTTGAGACTTTCGTAACTAACTTCACCGTTACTTCATGATTAGTCAACTCAGTTGTAATTGGGAGGTCATAAGGTGCTGGGTGTTTTAGGGCGTGTTGTTCTTTCCTAATTGAGTTGAATTCCTCACAAAGGCCAACTCCGGATTGAACTTTCTTGCGTGTTGGCCCTCCAAGGTTGAGATTACTCCCTGGATGTGGTAGCTTGTACGGAGGTTATAAGGTGAACGGTGGTTAGGGTTCTTGCTTGTTAATACTAGCATGACCTATGGCGAGAACCTGAGCTATTATCTCAGTCCCAAAGTCTTGGTTACATGTTCAGTGCTTACTACTTCTGCGGTTGAGTTTGCTCCCGTAGTTGAGCTCCGTATCCGCCATTGACTACTTATTAAATAAATTGTTCATATATTATTTATTTACCTTGTCAAAATTTTTATTGAATAAAATCACATTTTACTGGTATGGTTGCATGACTTGAGCACTCACTGGGCTATTATAGCTCATCCCATTTATTTGTTTTCTTTAACCAAGTTTCCAAAAATACTAAAGTTGGAAAAGCTAATTTTGGACGTTGTATATGTTCTGTTTCATGTATTTTGATAGCCACCTGTTTAGGCTATTCTTGTACATACTATGTGAATTTTAGTGTGTGAAATATATTATTGATATTTTTACTTTCAAGTAAATACATAAATGTGTTTTATTTTGTATTAAGTATGTTTGTACGTATTGCGCAAGTGCGTGTTTGAATCCTGGCGAAAGCTAGGTAGGTAGTCCGCTAAACCCTTTGGTGCGCCCCTGGGTAAGGTGGGGCTATCACAAAGAAAACATAAATGATTAAAGTTGAATACAATTAAAAGTGGTCTGTTAAAAACAAAATAAGGAAACTGTGTTTGAATTTGTATATGTAGGTAGACAAAAAAAGTTTGAAGTGTGTGGTACTTGATAGATTATGTTTCTTTAGTTGGACTATTATAAGCATATGTGTGTGTATGCGAACATATAATGTGCCATTGGGGATTCTTATAAACTTCAAAAAATATTACGTAAATGCCCTCCAACAATTGATCCAAGTTAATTGGAGAAGCATTATTGTATGTAATGGATAGTAGATATGTTCTTTAGGGATGCCTTGACATGACGAATTTGGTTCTAAGTTGTGGGCTATAGCCAACAGTGCATTGCAAATAATCGATAGTGTGAAGATGTGTAACTTGTTTTGGTAATCGGTGTAAGTTGGGTAATCAAATCAACAAACATTTTGTATTCTTGGTGGTAGGTAAATTGGCAAGTTCATCAATGCTTGAATCATGATGGTATAGGCATAACATGTGATTTGTATTTGGATAATTGTTCACATTTTTTCCGTAGCTTCATTCTTTATTGGTGCACATAATATGCAATGTACATGGTAGTTAGCTATATGTCTACATTCATATAACAATGTAATTAGCAGTTTCTTAGTCATTGTCATAGGCACGTAAGTTAAATAAAAATACTTGTATATCAATTCAGTTACAATGATCTGGAAATACGTAAGCTAGTTGGTCATGGGTTTGTAATAATAGCAGTGTTAACATACCATGTGTAACCTGTATTGGTCATGGGTGTAATAGGAACAAGCATGTACCTTTGTTTCAGGTTAGTTGATGCTACTAGTTTTATGAACAGTGATAATGGTACACTCACACGGCAAAGAGCTATTGAAGAAGCTAGCATCAAAAAGACACAGGAAAGAAAAATAAATGACGATGAAGAAGGAGAACCGTCGGCATCATTAGGAGGGTGGAATGTTAGAAGAACCAGAAGCCGATCGGGGTAGGGAAGGCATGCACAAGCACCTCTGTCTCCATTTAATGTGTTCTTGTAAGTTATGAATTGAATTTTGAAGAGTTGCGATGTTGGTATTTTTATGAATATAGGATTAAGTTTAAATATGTTTTTTATGTTAATTGTGTAGTAATTGTAGAGTTGTGTATTGCAGGCAAGAGTTTAGGAAGAAAATGAAGTAACAATAGCTTAAGAAGTAGAAGAAGACGATTACAGAGAATGTTGACGATGCTGGCGTTTAAGAACATGGGCTATATGGAGGGACGGTAAACCAAATAGTGAATTATTTTTTTGGGAACTTTAGAAGAATATCATGAATTTCTTATTTAAAATATTTAACGAATGAGTACAATGAGCATCGATTTGATTATACTCTTATGAAATAACAAGTTAAATTGTAAATAATAGATATAAGGTTTAATTTATCTTGTAAATGTTTGCACAAAAAATCTGTAGGATTTCTTTTTTCTATTTGCATCTTTACAAAATGGATTTGGATGGTTACGTTTGTGGATTTGTTGTATATAGGCCTAACGAATGGCGACTGAAGCCTGGAAAAATTTATCGCCTGTTGAGAAAGAGCGTTATGTAGTTGCTTACAAAGTTGAGCTTGCTAAAAATGGGAAGAGCAATATGGATGCAGGTTTAAGTAGGTCTAGGGGGAGTCAGAGTAAGAGGATAAGATGCTTGGCTAGAAATTAGTTGTATGCACTGTTATGTGAACTGTTAATCATAAAAAATGCATGTTGCTTTGCTGTTCTGAGAAACAACAGTTACAAAAATTCCTTATGTTGATTTTTTTGGTGATGAAATTATAGGATGCAAGTATTCGTTGTTCACCGTATCGACTTGGTTCTCTGGTGAAGGGATTGAACAAGGAGAAAAAGTAGGCAGTACATGAAATTGGTTTTGGCGGCTTGTTGTTTATGGATTGTAATCAATACCGAACATCATTGTAAAGTGGATTGTTAAAAATTTCAACCCATGGACATGTAAATTGAACATGGAGGAAAGAACATCTTCAATTACAGAGGTAGATGCGGTAGCTGTGCTTGGGTTTCCATACACTAGACTAGGCCCTACAAAATTTCCAAAGAGGAAGGTTCATAACGGGATACCACGGTGACTAAAGCCAGTAGCTTGTAGAAAGAGCTCTTTAGCATGCCTGTGGGACCAGAATTCAAGATAAAGTTTGTACTTTTTGCTTTTGGATGTTTCTTAGCACCGACGTCAAAACCTAATGTATCTACTGCACTTTGACTGTATTTAGTCAATGTCCATTCTATCATTCGAATGAATCGGTGTTAGTACATGCTCGACTTTCTATGCATACACCTTCAGGCGTGGAAGACCGAAGGCATCTCACAAAGGCAATGGATTTGTGGTTGTGTTTTTCTACTATTGGTAAGTAGGCAAAAAGATTAATTGTTGTGTGTATGTGTTGAGCTGTGTGGATGAACAACAGTTACACTCAATCTCCATTTTTTTTTTTATGTAAGTGCTATACTTTTGACAGGATTGACATCAAGCACTATTATGTGGGGAAGACACGTTCAGCAATACAAGCGTGGAGCCACGGGGCCTTCAAAAAAGGATATTCATTAGAGATTAAGCATCATGGTAGATTCGGTCTTGGAAACGTATATCACTTGGTGTAGCTGCGAAATTGTCAACACTTATTATGTATACATATGTGTTTTCTTTTGTTATAAAATTTTATTTTTACATGCAATTTGAACACAAGAGCAGCCTGGTAAGGCATACAATTTGTTTGATGAATCCTGGGGACATGATGTGAACACTGCTAGATATCATGGCGACAAAAATGATACACAACAGGATGCAATCTCGCGGCTGCAGCAGTTAAGATTTGGAGAAATTAGGCATTCGTTCAACTACTTGCTATTGGTGGTTGAAGGATGTTTTTATTCAGCATTAATTTGTTTATTTTGCTTATGTTAGATGTATTTAACTTGTCTATGCAGAGGTCCATGCAAGAAGTGTTTAGCGTAGCCTTTGAGTTGACAAAGATACCAGTCGCAAGAGGTGTCAATGGCATACAGGCCGTTGAAGCACTTATTTCTGAATTGTTAGTTGAGAAAAGAATATATATGCGTATTTATATTACTAGCCATTCAGACGAAAGAGCAGGCAAAAATAGTAATGAAGCGGGTAGCAATGGTAACGGATATCAATCACAGGAATTGAACGAGCATCGCGATACTGATTTAGGTGATAGCTTACACATTGAGGATGTTAGCCACTAGCAGCCAACTGGAGAGGGTGATGACGATGAGAGTGAGGCTGATGAAAACGATATTGACGATAACCAGGATAATGCTTATCATGATGATCAGCACCAGCAACAACTAATGGGACAAGATGACATCATAAACTCCTGTAATTAGGATTTGCACCAGTAGCATATAATGGGGGAGAATGACGGTAAAGAGAGTGAAGAACAGGATCTCCAGAACTGGAATGTTACAGGAGAGGATGCAATGGATGAGGGCACTTATGATGATATCTATTAGGAGTAGGTAATATGGAATGGTGGTAATGTTCAGGCCACACTTGAGTAGCTGCTGCAGCAGCATGCATATTTGGGCAAGATGACAATTATGAGGGCAATAACGGCGACGTCCACAGGTTATTAGGTAATGTGAAGGATGATATGGGTGAGTGCGAGAATGGGGATGAGGTTGAGGAGCACACTTTTCAGTGGCATGGTGAAACTGAATTTTTTGAGTCGACAAGGGTAGCAGACATGGAATATGTGGGTGATGAACAAAATACTTCAACCCCATCTGTAGCTACCTTAGTATTCGTAGATGGTCAATTCGAAAACATGTCAGATAAAGTTAACATACATTTCTCACTGTCTCCATTAACGCCTTCTGAGTTAGAAGGTACTAGCAGTGCACTTGTGCCAATCTTTGATGTAGAACATAACCAAGTTGTGCTTGAATATGCTGTACCAATGCCAGATACGAGACCAAAAAGGACGATGACGCGAAATAAGCGTTTGGGTTCAATTGAGTTTTGACGGACATATCAGCAGTCAAGGACAAATTGGTCTGATTGTCAGCTATGTTCCTTTATTCTTCTCGACGGAGCCGATGACAAGTAAGATCGCAACACAATTTTATTATTGCATTATTCGTCTTTACCCTTAATTTTTATGATATTTGTTTTTGGACAGGCACAAGATGGTTTAAATTCCTGGATATTCGCTTTTGAGAAAGGATTTAAGAACAATCTTCGATAAAGAACTCATTTCTTTGAATGTATTTGTTGAATCTACACTCTTCTTGGTGTTTGATTTGAAATTTTTTCTAATTAATGTGACTGATGACTAATTTGATTTCAGGTTATATGGATGTATACTGCTATTGTTAATCAGGAGGAATGAGTAGAAATTCGAGTCGTTATCTTTTTTATCCAATGATATCGGTACGTAACTGTTTAATAATGCTTTTAGATGTACACAAGTGTTCTAATTGGAAGGCCAGTACTAATGTACATGCAAATACCTATTTAGCCGTCGTATAACTTTTAGGTCCTACAAAGTTACATAAACCACACTTGCTGATGACTAACTTGTTTTTGGTTATGTTGTTCATTGTAATAGGAAAAAATTTAGTTGTATGGTTGTTTGGAGCGAAGGATAGACAAGGATCTAGTTTTATTCTTTACACCTACTTTTGTTAGAGATGAACTAGCAGTTGATTTTTCCAAGTCTGAGCTTGTAAGTATTGGTTCTTGTTACCCTTATCAAAATTCTTATTTTGTTAATATTTGACTTGCTTTGTTTCTGCCACCTCTTCTTTATGCCTACTACTCTGGTGCCATTATACTGTCTACATACATTGTCTTGCTCACTGTTTGTGATGTTTGCTATACCTACAGTTGGCGTTCCACTTTCTGGCTGATTGGTAAGGAAAGTAACTTTTCAATATTCTTGCCGAGTTCATTAAGAGTTTTGGAAAATAGGTTTTTGACATCTTGTGATCCGGATACTTGCGCAACAACTATTAATGTTGCTGGCCCAATTAAGCAATACCTACGGCTAACTTCCAATTTTGGTTCGACATGGATTACTAATTGCCCAGTATCAATAACTACGCTATCTCTAGCCTCCCATGTCCATCTCTTCACAAAGTACGATCGAAAAATAACTTTAATTTCCAATTTGTCGAGCACTTTTATACGCTGGGAGCAAAAAATTCCATTGAAATTAAATTTGTTAAAGTTACAAGTAATGGACTAGGTTGCTAGGAAATAAATTACAATGCGCTCACACCCCCTTGATAGTTGCAAATAAGTGCTCTCCCACATCTGAATCAAACTTCGTTGTCGTTACTACCAAGGTGCTAAACTCATCAAACTCATTCTGGAATTTGACAAATACAATAGGAGTGTAAATCGATGCAGCCTGATTAAATATGGGTGACATTTTTAAGCTAAATCTAGACAATTTCTGTCTCGATTTGTACTTAGCAACAAGCTCTTTTTGCTTTTTTTTCGCACAATAGTGCAGAAGTGATTGAAAAATTAGAGTAGATTGTGATTCAAATTTAAATGCGCCTTTATTTCAGCATTAAAACTCTCACTTAATTGAGTACTCTGCATTCCTACTACCCACCATTGCTTCATGTAACACCTAGCCCATTTACATCTAAGTTCACACAATACTAAGCCATTTGTACTTTTTGCTGCTTTGGTCATCGATTATTTCAGACCATGTCCTTAAAAACTCCGCTTCGTCTTCAATCTAATACATGCAATCCATAAACTTAGTAAAGAGCGATGACTCAAATTTGAAGTGACTATCAAGATGCTTAACAAAGTTCCGTCTAATGTGAAATGTACATAGCCCGTGGTAAGTATGCGGCATAACCGAGGCAACAGCAGCTGTAATGGCTTGGTCTTGATCAGTGAGTATTGTCCTAGGATGCTTATCTTACATTGCCTGTAGAAAGCTCTCAAACAACCACTTAAAGGAGTCCAAAATCTCGTTGTATAGCAGCAGTGCATCAAAGAAAACAACCTATCTATGATGATTTAGCCCGACAAATACCGCTAATGGACAGTACTTGTTTGTTCTATACGTTGTGTCAAATGTGAGTACATCCCCAAAAAAAGAGTAATCAACTCTCATTTGAGTATTGGCTCAAAATATATTAGTTATCTGTTCCTCACAGTCTAATTGTATAGTATAGAAATAATTGGGGTTGTTGGCAGCCTGTCTTTCAAAATACCATATCAATGTCCCTGTCTCACCGTAAAGAATGCTTCTCTCAAGCCTGGTATGTAGATGCATCTTTATGTCCTCCCTAGTACATCTAGCTTTGTCAGCTCTTGCTGCTTGTTTGCCCATCAAATCAAAAGTCTTCGTTATCGATATACCTGCATCTTCTGCAAATTCTACCTCAAATGCTTGTGCGTTATTTAACTTATGCTCTGACATCATAAAGTGACTGCATTTCCTGGCATGCTACTCATGATTATGTTTAGCAAGAAAATCGAAAACCATGTACTTCTGCATTTTCCTATTCAAGATACTACCCATTCTTGCACCACATCTAGTTCTGGTTTCTGCTTGGGTCTTTTTCTTTTTTGCGTCCCGTACATCCACGTACCTTCTACTCAGGGCTTTTTTGCGCATGTAAACCTTATCGATGTTAATACTCTTTCACTATTTCTGTTCGCATACTTCCTCCGTACAATAAACCAGTGGTTACAGCATACGAATTGTAAAATTCAAATGCATCTACTTCCAAATCAAACTCCATTCGCATCGTCGGAATATTATAAGCACATAGTTGTTATCAGTCTCAATAGGCTTCATAACCCCCTAAAGAGAACAAAAAAGGAAGCTTCATTGTTACATTTGTGTAAAATAAAAAGTGAATGATAAGTTTAGTACCTATAACAGTTAATGGATGCAATTTCATACTTAGGCACTAAAATTTTGCACCATCGCACTACAAAATGTGTAAATGTTTCACTTCATGTAAGCTACGTTATCTAACTTTAGCTAAGTAGTTTAACTATTACTATCTCTTGTTCCTAATCTCTCAATAGGGAACAATATGTCAAGAGTAAATACATAAGTTCAAAATAGCACAACAAATACTCAAAGAAAAAACTACAACTTTATCCTTCTAAAGCACCCAATTATTAATTGCTATCACAAATTCACTGGAAGAACTCACTAATGGGTTGTCTGTTACCACAACAATGAACAGCTAAGAATCACATACAACAGAATAAAGATGCAATCAAGGTGCATAAACAAAATATGTTCTTTAAAGACCTACAGTCCCATTAGATTTGATTACAAATTTAGTAATACCTCAAGTTTTGAACCAAGAACCCGTATTCAACTTTGCTCATTAAAGTTAGGCAATCTGAATGCCATTAGCCCATCAAATCTACGGTCCACCAAACTAATTTTCTACAACCATTGTGAATAGATCTAAAAATTTGATGTTCGATCTTCATCTCAGATGCCGATCGACTGCTGCTGTTGCACATGATAGGGAAGTGTCAGCCAGCACCAGTAGCTTTGCCAATCCCTAATCTTTAAGCGATGTAAAAATAGAGTATTGAGCTATTCAATTGTTGTGGGAGGGAAATGTTGTTTGCTCGCTAGCAGTAAAATTCAAATACCAAAACAATTTGGTTTCAATTGAGGAGATTGTTTTCAAATTGAATTCCGATAATAGGATATTAATTGTCTTCTGTAACAGCATAATACGCTGTCGTTTTTTTCTTTAACCCTTATAGCCTTGATGTTCCCATCTTGTGCGTCCTTTAGATTGAGTATTAATCTTCGTACACTTGGCATTTAAATTTGTTTAAGTGTTACCTTTGATATATATAAATTTTGTTAAGCTTAATTACCTTTGATATATAAATTTTGTTAAGCTTAATTAATCCTATTATTATGAGTTTATATGAGTTGGATTGTACGAAAGACATAGTAAAGTGAACAAAATTAACATACAATTAAATAATAATCCAATGCGAAAAATATGATGAAATAAACTATGTATTTATTGTGCTTTAATTTCTTTATTGGCATACATCTACATTGGTATATGATACATATCGTATACATATTTTAGCAATAAAATTGCATTGTATTCAGTCACAAATAAATTCACAAACAATCAAACTTTACTGCATCAACATTCACATTTTATGAATTTCTAATTTTAACAAATGCACAACGGGTTAAAGTGCTTCTACTTAAGAAATGGAGGGAAAGAAAATGTGATCGCTCCCAAAATTCAAGGAGACAAAGTCTTCATGTTATGAACAGTATAATCAATTAATCAAATACCGTTAAGGTAATATAAGAGACAAATTCACAAAAATCAGTGAAACAAAGAATAAGAATATTTGGGGCAAGTAAACATTTAACATAAAATTCATAGACATCAAAGTAATGTAGAAAATACTAATCTCCCTAGCAAATCCTAATATAAATGTAATCGCATTTAGGTGCACTAAAACAAACAAATACAAAAGATGCATGTTCTAAAAGGCAGTGCATCAAGATTATACCAATTAAAACATGCAATGAAAATGCTAATACAAATGTAATTACATACTAGGTCCAACAGTAACCCAAGGTTGGAATTATATAATACCAATAACGAAGATCTTTTTATTTTATTTATATAGCCGTAACAATGATGTTGAGTTCATAAACCGTAAAACTAAACCTCGATATCATAAACGCACAACATAATACTTTTATTTACTTCGCTATACACATATAGGTAGCGAAATTATGTGAGGCAATTTGGTTTGAATAATGCAAAACTTAGTCAACAATACCTTTTTGGATTATTAGTACTCTAACCTATATAGTTATACAAACACAGACATGTATACATCTACTCAATGAACAGTTTTTGTGGTTGAAAGGGAAGTACTATGTAGTATCCATTTTCATCGTCGTGCACTTATATGACATGTGAAGACTGTATAATGTTTAAATTGTAAAAAGACATTGCGACATTATTCTTATGTGGATGTTTCGTGGGTCAGAGTTGCAGTCTGTATTGTAACACACCAACATATGTACTACAAAATATTTCATTTTTTTATGAGCCAATTCAATGATATTCAATTCGTTCGCCAAATATGATCATCAAGCAATCACATGTAAAACTATATAGTATATGAACAAAGTTGCTAAACAAAAGTTGAAAAACAAAGAAAAATTCAAATAACTACAAATTTTCATTTAAGATTGTCGTTTCCGTTAAAACATGATACATAAACATATGAAGCTAACCAAATGTTGCCTGACAAGTGCAACCACAATGCTGAGCAGTTACAGGTATGTCTAAAATGTGAGAATTGCAAGGGGCCAAATTGTAATACCTTGTGCTCCTCTATCACATTCTTCTCGCGTTTTACATGTTTTGAAACCAATCATCGTTATCCAACCGAATAATTTATAAAAAAATAATCATTAATTAATGTATTAAATAATAACATTAAGATACAACATGTATTTGTACAGTCATTTTACTATGCTATCACATATATATAACTTGCCAAAATACTGTATTAATTCTACACAAATCAGTATAACTTTGGTAGTCAGCCAACATAGCAATTTAGCATTTTCCATTCAACCACATGGTAACTCCAAATCTAGCATTCACTCACACTGAATCATGACTACAAAATTGAGTGAAATGACACTTGAGAGGCCCCAAATCTAGATCAACATAGTTACACCAATGTTCAGCAAAGTTATACTTGACTTTCTACACAGTTGCATCATTTTTTAGAAGACTTAAACATTCTAATTAACAAAGCATCGACAATTAACTTAATCTTCCACGAGTTATGATTTGGTTGTTACGAATGTCAAATATTGCAATGACATGAGGCGTAAAAAAATACACCACTTGCAAGAAGCAAAAAGCACCGCATTGAAAAATGCAAAATGTAAATGTACATGATATGGAGATTCAAAGTTGAGCATAGTTCAACCGATGTTTAGCATCCTCAAAGTAACGTTCTACATAGTTATATCAATTTTGAGAAGAATTATACCTTCTAAGTAACAAAGCACTCACACTTAACTTAATCTTCCAAAAGCTATTATAAGGTTGTTATGAATGTCAAGTATTGCAATGGTATTAGGTGTAAAGGCAGGCGACCATTTTTGGAAATGCAGGACTTTTATATGGGCCAATTGCAAACCAACATTGGTGCGAATATGTGCAGTACAAGCACTTGTTGTCAATGTAGAGTTGTGGTAATGACAAATGCTTTGTCCTAAAATTAAATGATAAATAACAACGTATTACACCTTAAATAGTAACTATACAGGATTGTAGTGTAACTACTTTTTCTTCCAAAATCACCTCTTTTTGTGTTTTTTTTCCATAAAATTTGCTAGCATGGCACACATCTCAACTATTCATTTTCTCACATTCAATCTTGGTTATAAACTTGAGGGAAATGGCACTTGAGAAACCCCAAATTTTGCCGTACTAATATATTACCGCTAGGGATTTTGGGCATCTCAAGTGCCATTTATCTCAGTATCATGCCCAAGGGAATGAATGGTTAGATATGCCAGAATTTGGGGCCTCTCAAGTGCCATTTCTATCAAGTTGATGACCAAGATTGAATGTGGTAAAATAAATGGCTAAGATGTATGTCATATTGGCAAATTTTGGGAGAGAAAACACCAAAACCGAGGTGATTTTGGAGAGAAAAGTGGTGACATCAAAATCTTGGACAGTTGCACCAGATTGCTGAATAGTTACACAAAAATGTAAAATAGTTGCAAAGCGGTTACACAGTTTTAGCTTGTGGGAAATGGCAAAATTTTCATCTTGAGAGACCCCAAGCCAGCATGGGCATCAAACTTTGGATCTCCACATCATGTACATTTGGATTTTGCCTTTTGCAATGTGGTACTTTTGCTTTTTGCAGTATGGTGCATTTTTTTTTTGTTTTTGCAGTTTGTTGCATTTTGTGTTTTGCAGCCTCACCTGTAAACACTCTGTCCATTCACTCCCTTAAACGTTCTCCACAATAGCTAAACCTAATTTCTGACTAAGTTGGTTTCAGGATAAAACACTACATTAATACGTATAACAATTACAAATTGGTTATTCAATAACAACAGCAAGTGCAATTTCTGACGAATGAAATAGATCACATTAACACTGATAAGCAATACAGAATGGCAATTCAAAAACAACACTACATCCTAGAATCACATATCTGCAACAACTGTTCTTTACCACCTGCAGATTGGCCATTCGTTATCAAACTTGATACTAGGAATATCCAAGTTCCTACAAGAGCAATACACAACATTTTTTCTCTAATTTTGCTAATTTGAAGATTTTCCCTCATTTTCATGACTTTCATATCCAGTTTCTCCACCTTTTTTTCAACTCTCACTGCTCTCTCCTTTGCGCTTTCCAACTCTAATTCAGTTCGATTTATTCTTCTCAATAGACCGGGGATGATCTCTTTAGTTCGCTGGCAAATTTCTTCATCCAGCCATTGCCAAAAATTGCAGCCCGAATCCTACAATTTCTCCACCTTTTCACTATAGTTTTACTTTTATAGCAATAAAAAAATTTTGCTTAAAATAAACCCTCTTACCTCATCAATGCCGCATACACCATATCTCCTTCCCAGATTCAAAGTGGTCCACGAGGTCTTCATTGTACACACCACTCCAAAGTGGCAGTTAACATGCACTGGGAGTTGCCTTTTTGACATTGCACAATTTGGAGAACCAAATTTCCTGTTTATGGTTGATTATGGTCGAATGAGAATTTAGGACTGCTTAGTAGTTATCTCACCTCTACTTTCGCCCTAATTTCTCTTGCTTAAATTTAGTTGCTGAAGCTATGATGTTTCGATTCTAATTGCTCACTGCATCTAAAACCACAAATCAGACCACATATCACTTAATCATTCCAAGTCTGCCCTTGTCAACTTCACTCTTCATGTCCATTTTTTGCCCTGTGTGTAGTCTTCTTCTTCTTCTCCTACAACTCTGAAGCTTGAAGATGAGCAACAAGCCCTAAAACAATAAACATTTAATCATCGAATCTTGGTTTTCAATTTGAAGCAATTTATGCCTTTGAGGTTAATTAAATTCACACATTGAAAAGCATAATCATTTTCTTTTTCTAAAATTTCAAAATTCTCCTTGCGGCTCATTAACGCCGTTAACTTACGTGTTGTGTTTTTTATTTTTTTTCTTTTTCCATCACTGAAACGACATCGTTTGAATTCTATCCAAATTTTTCTTGTTTGGCGCATTGTGAACCGTGCGATTTGGTCTTTAAGTCCTCTCCGTCAACTTGATGCAACTGGAACTGGAGAGGCCTCATAGCCTGAACTCTAGGAGCATGACATCAATGTTGTAGCCAGAATTGTTCTTTTGTAAGAAGTCATTGTTATCCCAATGGTATTAATTATTGATGCAACGGGATTTGAGCATGAGTAATAATTTATCGCAGAAAAGAGCAATCTTGTGAAATTGAAGAAAACCTGCTATCACAAATGGAAGAAGAATACTTCAGTGAGGTACTTTTCAATAACACTTCAACTGCATACTAGAAGATTACTATTCTTGACATCCTCACTGTCAAGAGCAGCACTAAAAATATACAATTAGCACTTTGAACAAGTATCTGCGTATTATGTTAATGTAACTAGTGTAATTAGGTATCGGCTGGCGATAATGCTAGAGCTATAATTTTCCTGCTAAAGCAATTCTTGCTCAAATGTCAACATTGCTCTTAAATCCATATATTTTTATTAATTTTTCTTATTTGTCTTAATTACTCTCTTTATCATCTCTCTTCTTAATGATTCCTCTCTTCTCTATTTCAATATCTCACTTGTACAATTCTTGCCTTTTAGTCTGTATGTGACTTTCTTTTTTTTTTATACTTTTTTTCAAGGATTTTCTTTGCAAAATTAATTACATAAATAACTTATCTTTTCCATCTCTTCCCTCTTTATAATCAATATCGTTTATTTTTTTATTTTTGCTTTTTTTCTTTTACTGTTAATTGTTTTGCATATTTGAGTTCATAATCGTTTCCTCTTTGTACAAATTTTTGCATTATTGTTGTGAGATAAAATTGTAATTCAATTATGGAGTATATTGTTATATCCATTTGTATTTTAGATTAACGTTCTCATCCTTTTACAAATTTTGTTGGGTTGTTTGACTGCTTATTACTGGGAGGAGTATTAAGTGACTTACAATGAATTTTATTGCTTTACTGTATTTTTCATTTTTCTCTACCCCACCAATACCCAAGTTACATAATTACTTTTGAAATTTTATTATTCATTAAATTATTAGTTTTATGTATAGGCCTTTTCTGAGTTTCTATGATTACTTCAATATGTATATTAATCGAAAGAAAAAGCACAAACATTTATAATAGTTTGTTATATAAGATTAAAGTGCTTTGATTTTTTCACAGTTGTGGATATGTATTATGACAAAATTGATTCTCAGATTATTTTACTTATACAATAATTAATTGTTTAAAACTAGTTATTTTTCGCTTAGACTAGTTTGGCAATTTATACACAAGGATTTTTTGGTATTTTTTATTCTAATTGTTTAATTATTTGAGATAAATAAAATTTTATTATTAAAAATAGTTTTTCAAGTACAAAAAAAAAGATAGAAGTATAATTGGAGCTAAAGAACGGGAATTATAAAAAATGATAAAGAGCCCAACCCAATTTGTAAATGTTTTAAAGAAATACACAATAAGAGAGATGGGGGAGAGGGAGGGAAAGAATATGTTAAAGATGAGGAGAGAGAAGAAATCATTAGGGAGAGAGAAGATAAAAAGAAGCATTATATTAGCGACACTGCTTAAAATAATTTCTAAGAATATATGGTGTTTAATTGTTAAGGATAATCTTGGCATTTGAGCAAAAATTGCTCTGGCAGGAAAATTCTTGCTCTAGTAATAACACCACCTTAGGAAATTGCCATTTTAGTTTGGTAATTATTATTATTAGTTAGTTACCATGTTAGTTAGCTACCAGTTATCATATTGGTAATCACTACAAGCATATATATATAGAGTCCTAACCTTGTATTTGTAAACCATAGTTGACCATATAGATTTCATTCTTTCATATTCTTTATTATGGTATTACAGTTTGGACTTGTGTCGAAAATTTGTACTCCCATCCAACAATCTATCCGTAACTCGGGTCATCTTTTAACCACCTTATTCGGACAATCTAACACTCCACTCGTGACTTGGACCCTCTCTCAACTACCTTAGCTAGACAAAAATTCTCCATAACCCCATGTCATGGACAAAAACTCGGATCATCTCTCAATATCTTAGATTCTCTGGTAAGTCTCGAACTCTCTCTTAGCCTATAGGCGCTCAACAAAGCCAAGTCACATGTAAGTGGATGTCAAGCGATAAATATCCCTCATCAAATTCCCAAAGAATTCTATCCTAATATATAGTGTATATGGGCTTCTCTACTCACTAATTGATTTTGAGATGGAATCCCACATTCTTTAACATATTAAAGATGGCTCAATGTAAAATTTGAAGAAAATCAAACCCCAATCTTGTCATACCATTTTGAAAAAGATTTAAGGTGAACAATGCTTCTTGAAGTTTTGGATCATTAATGGTGAGAAAAAAAATTCAAATCTTTAAAATGGAGTAAGGCTTAAAAGGGTTATTGAATTGTTGTGATTGTAAACGAATTTTTGTCTCGCGTATTGGAAGAGAGATTTAGTATATTAAATTTGAAACTCGATGAAATCTTGGCAGTAGGTATAGGCACCAACAATGGTAGCCGAACCACATTGAATTTGGAATTTTCATTTTCTCATCCAATCTTTATATATTCATCTATTAATTGTATTGGTATTTATCAGTAGTATATTTGATTCCTGTTAATTTTTTTTTCTAAAAATCAATCAACCTAATTCATCCATATTAAGTTTCTTTTTATATTAAGTAATTAATTCCTTGTAGATTATAACTACTAGAAGGCCTTAAAAAATAAATATCCTAATTCCTCTAAACCGCTTTCGATTATTTAGTTTGACTGGTGCTTTTTTTTTTCCTTAGAAACATATATATATTCACTATTTCCATGTGACAAAAAAAAAAAAACAAGTTTCTCTATTCCTTTCATGCATTTTATTTTTAACAAAGAATGATTTGATTCTTGCCAAGCAATGCACTCAATTCATATCGATCATTTTTTTTATCTTTTCATTTTAAAATCTAACAAAAAATCACATGTTCGAACACAGGCAAGAAATGTAGCTCCAAAAATAGTACAAGTACCTCACAAACACTAAATCTTTGCACATCTAAGCCAACCCATTCAAGCAATTAAAAATATTCATATTTAGTTTCGAGTGACGAAACATACATGGCAACTGTTGCATTTTAGTTACTCAACGTCAATGAATGTATCAACAAAATTTTCAAATAATCCATGCCATATTTGTTAGTATGTAGTTAAGAAGCTGATGTTCTATTCTAGCAAATAATTGAAAATAAGAATATAAAAGTTTTAACAGTTGTGAAAAAAATTGAACTAAAGTTTAAATTTCATAACCGTCATATTGCAACTAAAATCTAGAACTTTTTATTTTTTTTTCCAATTTAAAGTTCGTTTGTCAATTTTTTCCCAAAAATGCTCTCTCCTAATGGATAGAGCACAAAATCAGGCCAAAAGATTTATACTTCAAACAGAAAAATCTCGAATCCCTAAAATATTTTATGTAAAAAATTTAGCAAAATACAATAGTTCATTTAAACTATGAGAAATCGTCACATTTCGTGCCCAGGTGTAACATGCCGCATATTAGACTTATCTAATACACAAGGCTATGAAAAATAGACAAAACAATTCTAAATTATAATTAACATAAATCTCAAAATATTCCAAGTCAATACAAACAATCCTCGAATAATGAATCTAACATCCATTAGAGTCATCAATTTCTCTTAGAGAAAATAGAATAACATAAGTCATAAAATAAAATTACTGTCATTGGCCTACCAACTGAGTACTCCTCCACCAAAGATAAATTCCTTTATTGAAAACAAAATGCCCCACTTGTCTACACCAAACGAAAGGCACCTACAAAACAAATAGTATAAATGAAGTGAGCAATTAACATGCTTAGTGAGTAATTCAGTGTAGACACCTACATGCTTAGGCACCTACATATATCTAATACAGGCATTCATTCCATAACACATTATTTATAATCACACATACAATAATACATATTACATATCAAGGTTGTGGCATAATCTGGTGGTAATGCTAACTAATACACCAATTCCCTTATTTTCTTCAATATCTCAAACAGTCCCACATATATAGGACTTAGGTTTCCTTCTTTCTCAAACCTCTTTGTTCCTTACTAGGAGATACCTTGAGGTATACCTTCTCCTCAACTTGAAATACCAAAGGTTTTCTTTTCATATTAACCCAACTTTTCTATTGATCCTGAAATGTTTTTGTGGGATTACCATGTATATTTTGATTTAGTGATTTGTATCCTAATAAAGAGATTTGGTAATTGACTAATTCTCATTTAATTAGTTTCTTATTTTAGTGGAATTCCTGATTTGAAGAAATTCGTTACTGATTTTGTGGATTGGAATGCTAGTACCTTTGGTATATGTATCTTTTTGTTATTTATATCAAAATAATCAAAACAATTTCTTCTCTTTGAAATTTCACATGGTATTAGAGCCTCCATTCCAATTCATCTTGGAAAACCTAAATTTGTGAAATTCATTCTTCATTCTCATTCCAACCTGTACAAAAATCTCCTTCAAGTTCTTTCAACATGACAAAATTTGAAGCAGCATTTCAAACCTCCTCTTTTGAGGTAACTTCTAGATCTAAAGGAACAACAATGGCTGCTCTTGTTAACCAGATTCTAGATCAATTCTAATCACAAGTCATAAGTTAAATGGACAAAATTACCTTCAATGATTTTGTTCGTGTTGATGTTTATTTTTGGAAAAGGTAAAACAGAATATCTCATTAGTGAAAATGAAATCCCAGAGAAAGGAGATCCAAAATTTAGGCAGTGGAAGAGTGACAACCGCATGATCATGTCATGGCTAATAAATTCCATGAACGATGATTTAGGTGAAAGCTTTCTTCTCTATGGCATAATAAAGGAAATTTGGGATGCAGCAAAAGAGACATTCAAGTTCTAAAAATACAGTAGAACTATTCCAGATTGAGGCTATCTTGCACGATTTTTGCCAAGAGAATCTTTCAATCACACAATATTTCAATACCCTAACATGATACTGGCACCAATTTGAAATGTTTGACACTTTTACTTGAAAGGACGCAGATGATATAGCCACATACAAGAAACTTGTAGAGCACAAAAGGATCTTTAAATTTCTATTTTGACTCAACAAGAAGTTAGATGAAGTTAGGGCGCGTATTATGGGCACCAAACCACTACCAAGCATAGTGAAGAAAGTAGGAGAAAAGTGATGATAGGATCTCAAGATGTCGCAGCAAACACTCCAGTACTTGATGGCTCTACACTTGCAGTCCAAGGAACCAACTTCAAGGCCAATGAAAATCTTCAACAATGAGGAAGGCCTTAATATGAACGTTATTGCAAGCCAAGACATTCAAAGGAAACTTGCTGGAAAATCTATAAAAAAAACTATTGATTGGAAACCAAACAAATCAAATTGTGATAAAGAAAGCCGTGCCAATGATGTTCCATCAGTTGAGGAGAAAATAACAAGTGAAACAAGTGGATTTAGCAAAGAACAACTAGAGATTTTCCAAAAAATGATCAGTTACAATCTCTTGCAATCCACCATTCAACCTCAAGCAACAAGTATGATGGCTTATCAAGGTAATTTTCCTGCTAAACTTAATACCATCCGAGTTCTTCTTTCAATTGCAACTAATTATAACTGGTTATTACATCAACTAGACATTAAAAATGCATTTCTAAATGGCAACCTTGAAGAAGAAGTTTATATGGAAGTGCCACCTAGAATAGAAAACTCTTATACTAAAAACAAGGCGTGTAGACTACAAATGTCCCTCTATGGAGTCAAACAGTCTACTTAGGCATGGTTTGATAGGTTTGCAAAATTTGTAATCAAATGTGACTATAAACAATGCCAATTAAATTATACCTTGTTTGTCAAGTTTTTCAACTAAGAAGAAAATTGCTATTTTGATTGTGTACGTTGATGATATTATTCTTATTGGTGATTTTGAGGAAGGATTACAAGTATTAAAACAACATTTGGCCTGGGAATTTGAGGTTAAGGATCTTGGTAATCTAAAGTACTTTCTCATCATGGAAGTAGCGTGGTCAAGAGAAGGTATAGCGGTGACTCAATAAAAATATATATTGGATTTGTTAAAGGAAATTGGGATGCTTGGTTGTAAACTAGTAGATTCCACCCATGGATTCAAGCAAAAAGATTGGTGCAAAATCAGAAGGTATGCCCGTGGATAGGGGGAGTATCGGCTTCATGTTGGGAGATTAATTTATCTCTCCCACACTCATCCAGACATTGGATTCGCTGTCAGTTTAGTAAGCCAATCTATAAACAATCCTACAGAAGAGCATATGGAGACTGTGTATAGGATACTAAGATATCTTAAGTTGATACCTAGGAAGGAATTATTATTCAGGAAGAATAACAAAAGGGAGACTGATATCTACATTGATGCTAACCACGCATGCAATCTACTAGACAGACACTCAATTTTTGGTTATTGTTCATATGTTTGGGGAAACCTTATTCCATGGAGGAGCAAAAAATAATTAGTTGTTTCACGGAGTAGTGCAGAATCTGAGTTAAGATCACTGGCATTGGGAATTTGTGAAGGTATTTGAATTCAAAGATTACTTAATAAACTAGGAATGAGAGACAAATAACTGATCCAATTATTTTGTGATAACCAGGTAGCGATCAATATTGTTAAAAACCCAATTCACCATGATAGGACTAAGCATGTTGAGATTGATCGCCATTTCATCCTTGAGAAGATTGAAAATGGAACTGTTCAAATTGTCTGCATCTTTACTCAATATCAAATTGCTGACATCCTCACCAAAAAACTTCTAAAAACCAGATTTGAAGAATTGAGTTGCAAGCTAGAAACGTACAATTTGTACAACTCAGCTTGTGGGGGAGTGAGGAATTACCACGTATATTTTGATTTAATGATTTCTTTTCTAATAAAGAGATTTGCTCATTAACTGATTCTCGTTTAATTAGTTTGCTAGTTTAGTGGAATTCTTGATTTGAAGGAATTCTTTCCTGATTTTGTGGACTGGAATGCCAATTTCTTTGGTATATGTATCTCTTTGTTATTAATCTCAAAATAATAAGAACAATTTTTTCTTTCTAAAATTTTGCAATTTTAATCTATATCTAACTTGTGCATTCTTATCCATGGTCAACTAGACAATTTATGGGCCAATTATCACCTTTTCTCTAGCTTCATCACAATATAATGGTAATATACACTTCCTGCCATATAAAGCTTCAAATGGTAGCATTCTAATACTACTGTGATAATTATTCTTGTATGAGAACTCTATCAAAATAAGGTGATCCTCCCAACTCCCTTTAAAGCCAATTGCACAAGCTCTAAGCATGTTCTTAGGAGTCCAAATGGTTTTCTCATATTGCCATCAATTTCGGATGAAAAGTAGTATTGAGTTTCACTGTAGCCCACATAACTTGCTGATATGCCTCCCAAAATCTTGACACAAATCTTCAATTTCTATCAAATAAATCTGATAATAAATTTTGCTACATTATAGCGAGCTTCTCTAAAGATGTGATAGCCTTCATTGATAGAAAGTGAGCTGATTGGGTGAGTTGGCCCACAAGTACCTATATGTAATCATTCCCGCAATTAGACCTAGGTAATCATATCACAAAATCCATGGTGATGTGCTCCCACTTCCAAATAGGTATCTCTAGGGGCTTCAGTAGATCGCCTGGTCTTTGGTGCTCAACCTTAATCTCTTAACAAACCAAACAACTAGTAACAAATTCTACCACTGATCTTTTCAATCCACTTTTTCTAGAACTTTTGCTTCAAATCCTAGTACACCTTAGTACTTTTAACATGAATAGAGTACTTAGAGTTGTGAGCCTTATGAAGAATTTCTTACCTCAAATCTGAATCACCATGTACACATAAACGTCCCTAAAACTATACATTTCTGTCCTCGTGAATTTGCTAGCCAGTAATCTTTTCTTCTTTCATTCTATTCCATATTCTGACCAATTATGGATCATTCCCTTGCGCCATCTTCACTGTCTATCAAGGTGGGCTTTTGCAATCATAGTAGCTGAAGCTTCATCAATAGAGTCCACTAGCTTTAAACTCAGCCCATCCATCTTTCTCACCAACATTAAAACCACTGTAGCAGTAGGCCTCCTACTTAGAGCATCTGTCATTTTGTTTGCCTTCCCTAGGTGATAATGAATGGTGAGATCATAATCATTGAGTAACTCTAACCATCTCTACTGCCTCATATTCAGCTCTTTTTGAGTAAATAGGTACATGAGACTTTAATAGTCATTGTAGATATCGCACTTCTCACCATATAAATAGTGTCTCCAAATTTTCAAAGCAAACATCACAGATACTGATTCCAAATCATGTATCAGATAATTCAACTCATAAGATTTTAACTGTTTCCAAGCTTGAGCAATCACCATATCATACTGCACAAGTACACATCCGAGACCTTCTTTAGATGTATCATTATAAATTACAAAACTATTAGAAATTGCAGATAATGTTAAGATTGGTGCCATAGCCAACTTATTCTTTAATTCTTGGAAGCTTCTCTCACATGCATCAGTGCATTTAAATCTAGCTTGCTTCTGAGTTAGCCTAGTCAAAGGCATTGGCAAAGCTGAAATTCCCTCAAAGAATTTCCCGTAATACCCCGCTAAACCCAAAAAATTGTGAACTTGCATTGGTTGTCTACAGTACTTCACAATTGCTTCCATCTTCTTCGGATCTACCTCAACACTATTTTCTAAAATAACATGTCTTAAGAAGGTCATAGCCAAAATTGACACTTGCTGAATTTATAATACAACTTCTCTCGTTTGAGTGTCTCCAATACCGTTCGCAAGTGCTGCTCATACTCTTGATCATCTTTAGAGTAAATTAGGATGTCATCAATACATATCGCCACAAATTTATCCAAATATGGATTGAACACCTAGTTCATTAGATCCATAAAAGCTGCAGGTGCATTTGTAAGACTGAATAACATGACCAAGAACTCATAATGGCCAAATATGATCCTAAATGCACTCTTTTAAACATCTTCTGACTTAATCCTCAACTAGTGATATCCGAATCTCAAATTAACTTTAGAAAAAACACGGTCTTTATTCAATTGGTTATATAAATCATTAATTCTCGACAACAGATATTTGTTCTTTATTATAATCTTATTCAGTTCTCTGTAATCTATACATAATTCCATATTACCATCCTTCTTTTTGACAAATAAAACTGGGGCTTCCCATGGTGAAATATTTGGACGAATAAACCCAATATCCAATAACTCTTGAAGTTGTGTTTTCAGTTTTTTCAACTTTGCTGGTGCCATTTGGTAATGAGTCTTAGATACTAGTGTTGATCTAGGTATCAAATTAATTTTAAAACTAATCTCTCTCTGTGATGATAGTCCTGGTAAATTTTCTAGAAATACATCAGGATACTATTTTAGAATTGGTACATCGTCTAATTTTGTACCTTTTGTTTTCACCTCTATCACATGAGCTAAATACCCTTCACATCCTTTTCTTAGTCCCTTCCAAGCTTGCATAATAGATAAAATTGGGGTGGTTTGTCTAGCTCTCCTACTATTGCAACTATGAAATATCACCTTTTCCCTATCTGGGAAACAAAAATGTACCAACTTTTCTCTACAATGAATGTGAGAATAATTTTGTCCCAACTAGTTCATCCTTAAAATGGCATCAAAATCCATTATGGTAATTTGCACAAGATCGGGGCCAAGTTGCAAGTTGCCAATCTCAATATGATGTCCTTTATATATCCAATTTGACTCGATCACCTTGTCTGTTGGGGTGCCAACTTTATAAGGGTTATCCAATCAACTAGGCCTTTCAGAAAACTTCTTTGCAAATTTTCTTAAAACAAAGGAATAAGTATGAGGTACCCAGTTCAACAGAACCATAACTGTTTCTATATCATCTGTTCTATCTGCTTCTAGATGAGTTATTGCTAACACACAAACATTTCTATTACCCTTTTAATTGGCCTGCTTGCTTTGCGGAGTGGTGCATGTAGCCACAATTCCTGAACTTCTAGATTTACTAGATCCAGTTGCCTTATCTCTCTTGTCATGTGGACGCTCTCAAAGTATGTGATCCTCAGACCCATATCCAAAGTAAGCCCTCATCTTCCAACGGCACTCTCTAGGATGATGCTATTGACAGTGCTAATACACAGGATACAAAGTAAGAGCTAGTATGGGCCTAGTTGTCCTCTTAAATTCAGTGCCCGTCGGTTCCAAACTTTTATTGATCTATGCATAACTAGGCATAGATACTAATTCGGAAGCCTACCCCTGAGTAAGTGACGCCTTCTATTTCTGACCTCTGATCTCAACCTGCCTCAAATTCAATTCTATTTTAGATTTTCTTGCTCAATCCATGATTGTGTTATATGTTATGTCTTGTAGTGCAATTCTTGTGCGAATCTCTCCTATCATGATCTCTAGGGAAAATTTTTTCAAAGTGTCAAATCTCTTGATGGAAGCTACTATAAAGACTCTAGGCCTTTATTTGATGTTCTCGAACTCAGTCCTATACTTTAGCTACTATGCTAAGGGAAAGTAATTGTCCAAGAAAACATCTTTAAAGTGCTACCATGTGATAGGCTAACCTGCGTCCCCAATTGTTGGCTATCCAGCCTTCCACTATTCTCTTGTATTATAGATCAAGAATGATTTAATGATCTCTAGTCTTATCTCCTAAGGTACTTTCATCAAATTGAAATTTTGCTCAATCTCCTCCAACCAGATATGTGTTTCTTAGCATTTGAACCACTAGCAAAAGTGCGAACTCCTACTCTCTTCATATGGGTGAAGTAAAATAATTTGTCTTTAGGTTGTCTTTGTTGCACAGGTTATTAAAGTTGATGTTGGAACAACGTTTGTTGTTGTTGTTATTGTTGCAAGAATTGTTGCTACATTTGTAATTATTTTTGTTTCTCCAAGAAACGCTACTGTTGTTATTCTACAGATCCATGAATAGCTCTAGCCACAACCACAGCTATAGCAGTATGGTCGATCCCAGGTATAGCTTGTCTCTCCTGTCTGATATTCTGACTCAGGCCATCCTATCCTTGTTGTGTGTTACACACATAACCCCAATGGTTTTATCCTAGTCGAATTCATATCTCTCCAGGTGGCTTTGAGAGTCAGCCTCAGCCTCCTCCCTAGCTTGACTTGACTCGGCACGAGTAGTCTGTCTAGATGAAATATCTTGTACATAAAGAAAATAGACAGTCTAAATTAGCTATCTCAACATATATACCCGTACTATATAACTAATCTTAATCTTAAATATAGATGATCATGACCTAATCTCTTAAATATAAAAGATCATAAATCTAAGTTTTGATACTACTAAATGTCATACCCCATGCCCAGGTGTAACATGCTATGTATTAAACTTACCTAATACACAAGGCTATGAAAAATAATCAAAGCAATTTTAAATCACAATTAACATAAATCCCAAAATACTCCAAGTCAATATGAACAATCCTCGAATAATGAAATCTAAGATCCATCAGGGTCATTAATTTCTTTTAGGGAAAATAAAATTATATAAATCATAAAATAAAATTACTGTCATTGGCCTACTAACTAAATAATCATCAACCAAAAATAAATTCCTCTATTGATAAGCCAAATGATCTGCATATTCAGAGAGTCTCTCATCTAAATCAAACCAAGTAAAGTCTCTCATCCTCTTCCTAATTATTAACCATCAATTGTAACCTCGACAAGGCTTCTCTCTCTCTTCTTGGAGAGCTGGTTCTCTCTTTGAGAGCAATTTACTTTCGCCAAGTTTCATCTTTGAGTAAAAATAGTAATGCTAGTCTCTGCATAGTTAGTCTTCTTTGTCTCCTTTCAAATATCTTTCACTTGCTCTTGCTTACTTTCTCTTGCATAGCCTTATATATACATGGCTTCTCTTCGGAGGTTTCGTCAAGAAAATTGGTCTGAAAGTTTAAATACTTCTTATGGTAGTGATTATTTCGAAGAGCGTACTAAAATTCCTGCAAGAGTGCCTTTTATTCTGCAGCATCTTAAATCGCATCGGAGAGCACCTGTGGTTGTCTTTCCTTTATGTTAATTTACGGACAGACTGTCGCGGTTTGAAAATTGTCTTCTAGGCTATCTTGTTGATAGACGACATCTCAGCATTGCAATCCTTAGAAGGTATGTTGCAACTCATTGAAAGAAAGACGTGCAAGTCATTTCGAGACATGGGAATTTTTACATATTCAAGTTTTCTGAGATGTCTGACTTAAAGGTAGTCATGGAAAATGGTCCGTATTTGGTAGAAGGTGCTATGTTGGTTCTTTATACATGGCAGCCTGACACCATATTGTCACGAGTGACGGTGAAACAAGTTCTTTTATGGGTTCAAATTCATGGATTACCACCAGAATGCATTCAACAAGACACTGGTTTCAAACTGGCAGGTATTCTTGGTGAAGTTGCCAAGGTGGATTGTTTACAAGGCCCTCCTTACAACTTCAGATATCTGCTAGCCAGACTGTGGATTCATGTTGATAGACCACTTCTTAGTGGTTTTTATTTCAAGCTGGCATTAGGAAGTGTGGTCTGGTTGGATTGCCAATATGAGAATGTTCAGAAACTATGTCGGCAATGTGGGCTCATTGGTCATTCTTATTCAACATGTGTTTTTTTCATTACAGCTTGAGCGTTTCTTGAATCGATGGATGGAAGAAGTTCATGCAAGAACAGGATCTCAAATTCATCGTGATGAATCTTATGAGCTTTTTCCTAGCTTCCTTAAAGCAAATCAACATCACCCCCATTGGCGCAATACAGATATACTAGAGTATGTGTTTAGATCAAATACCTCGACTTCGAATGCTCATTAGCATGAGGGTTTTAGGTACGAAATGGTGGAATTAAATAAACCTTGTTTTGGTATGGATTCCCTTAGACAGGAATTAGATAACCTTACTACAGATACGGAAGAATGGGAGTTGGGGACAATTTCAGAAAATCCTGAAGCTTTGGGTAGTCATAACGCTAGTCCTTTTTTACCTACAAAGGATCGAATTGCCATGCAGAATCAATCTGTTCCATTCACTACCAGTAAACCCCAGGCAGTAGTGGATTCACCCTTTGGAATTAATTCTGAAAAAACTTTGGAAGTGCCAGAATCTCAATTCACTGTTCCAAAACATTGGATGAAATATGGATTCATCACCAATGGGAGGCTTCTGGATTCAGGAGAGGAAATCTCCTCACCTACTTCACAGGAATTGGCATTTAATTTTCGATGGGATGTTGAAGCTATTTTTGAGGAGCAAGTTACCAATCAATTTATTGTTCAACATCCAATTCAACTTTTGGACGGAGACAGATTAAATTGTTCTTCTTTATGCGTAAATGGACCTACCATAATGGAGGCTGCTAATGGGAAAAATTCTGAAATAGTCATTTCACCATTAAGAAATAGATGCAAAGATGGAAATTTTGCCAAGAATACAACAACATTTATTACGCGCAGCCTGAAATCGCTCGCAAGCAGAGTTATTAAGAAACGTACTTTTCGGAGAAAGTCTTTATTAAAGCAAGGATCTTCTGTGAAGCGTGTATTTAGAAAATATGGCTGCTCTTTATTATGCTGCAAGCATTTAAGACAAGAGAGATTCCCTGTAGCTATAGAGAAATCAAATGAGCTGGTTACTTTGGTTAGGCCTGGTCAGGGGAGCTCTTTAAAGATGGACTGCCATCAGGATATACAAAAGTCAAGTGACTTTAGGCAAAACTCAAGTGACTTTAGGCCCGCATTATTCAATGGACTTTCAAACTCTTTTGTGGGCCAATCTTCTAAGAGTCCAGATGCCTTCGACAAACAATGGGAGTTGAGCCAGACTAACAATGCAATTTTTACTTCTTATGGTTCTAATCCAACATTGCCCATCTTTAATGATGGTTAGATTTTACCTTTGGGCTCTGCTATCTCAAGTCTTCCTTTGTGCTCGTCTTCGACAAGTCGTTTGATGGATACTTCTGTATCCTTTGAAGCTGGTGATTCAAGCATGGGGAAGATTTGTAAGCCTAAGTTCCAATCTCTTAAGGATACGAGGAAAAAACCAGAAGAGGCAAAATTTCATTATTCTGCTTCGAAAAGCTCGTTGGATTCCTCTGCTTCTGATACAGGAGAGAGCAGTTTCAATGCTAACAAGCATAAAAGAAAGCTGAAGTTTAAAGCTGATATTGCCCAACACAGAAGGCGCAAACTTAATGGCAAGGCAGCGATCACTGAAGATTCGTCTGATGATGGCCAACATTCTTGCGTTAAGGTGTTTGACGCCTCTTAGCTTGCTAACCAACTAGCAGATGTTCTTGAGCAAGTGCTAAAGGCTAACTCTGAGAAGTTTTCAATGGGTGTTCAGTTGGTTGACCCTAAACAACCACCTAAGCAGCAATAAGGCTTTTGTCATGGAATTGTAGGGGGATGGGTCAGCCCTCTACAATTCGATTACTAAACTTTTTTTTTTTTTGAGTAAGTGTGAATATTAGATTGATGGATCATTGAGAATTTACAAGATTAAGACATCTTAAGCCAAGCCTTCATCAAAGGTTTTGCTTAAGTTGTCTCAGAGAAAACTACTTCTACATGGACTAATCATGGTCCTGTACATCTTCTGTAGTACTAATACAGAGAACAAAAACAAAGTTTAATCAGGCCCTTCTTGTTGATCAAAGATTTTGAGTGACAAGCCCCATTCAAGTGCCAACTCCCAATTTCGTTGGTTTAGGGATACTTTCCTCCAAGACCTCACTACCTCTGCTACTGATTGTCTTATTTCTTCCACTAACCTGCATGCTGTTGTGCTTTGTTTCTGATACAAGCTTCTGTTTCGAGCCCTCCAAATTTTGTATATTGTGGTAGCCAGCATTACTCTATTTATCCTATCAGCAAAGGAATTGGTTCTCCAATGTGAGCTCATCCAACTAATTTCTTCTCTCCAAGTGTAAGGCCCTCTGAAAATGAAGCTGAAGGATTGCACTTTTTGCCACACTGCTGTTGTTACTGGGCATTGGAAGAAAAGATGGTCAATGTTCTCTTCCAGTTGTTTGCACAACTCGCAGCTTGTGTTTTCCAAGTTGATTCCCCAAGCATGCAATCTTGCTTTTGTTGTTAGCCTCCTTCTGCATGCAAGCCAGAGAATAAAGGAGAATCTTGGCACATATCCTTGTCCCCAAACCAGTTTATGCCACTCGACTGTCCGTTGCCTTGGCCTGAGTAACTTCATTGCAGATTTTATAGTGAAAGTGCCACTGCTACTTCCCAACCAGACTGCTGAGTCTTTTGATCCAGTTGTTGGGGGAAAATTTATACTTTGCTTCAGGACTTGTACTTCTCTAGACATTTTCCTACCTTGGGGCCATTTCCATTGTCCATCCTCTATACACATTGCTACTGTTGCCTGCTTGTTCAGTCCCATGCAAGTAAGGACATTCTCAGTGAATTTCAGATATAAAGGCCCTAACGGACTCCAAAAATCATACCAGAAACTTACTTCCTCTCCATTTCCAAGATTCATTTTGATGAGAGGTTGAATCTGAGTTCTACCCTTTAGAATCTTTCTCCATCCCCATGAGCAATCTCCTGGAATTTTGTATCCCCAGATTGAAGCTCCTTTCAGGTAGTTTGCATGTATCCATTTCACCCATAGTGATTCTTTTTTATTGCAAATGTTCCATAGCAACTTTAGGATGAGGCATTTGTTCCAGAATTCTATATCAAACAAGCTTAGACCACCTTCTTTATACGGTTGGCACATGTCTTTCCATCCTACCTTGGCTCCATAATGTTGTTTATTTTCTCCAGCCCAGATGAAGCTAGCCATTATACTGGCCAATTTTTTCAGAACAGCTTTTGGCAAAATAAAAGCACTAGCCCAATACATCTGAACTCCATAGAGGACAGATTTCACCAACTGTAATCTGCCTGCAAAAGTTAGCTTCTTAGTTGCCCAACTTTGTATTTTTTGTTGCAATTTCACAAAGATTGGCATACAATCCCTGTAGGATAATCTGGCAGTAACTAAGGGAAGCCCCAAGTACTTCACAGGGAGCTCACCTACAGGTATTTGGATGATGCTATGAAGCCTTCTTTTCATATCTTCAGTTGTGCCAGCAAGGAATATTTGGCTTTTGGCAAGGTTTGGAGTTAGTCCAGACAAGTTTGCAAATTCACTGAGTGCTCTTTTGATTAGTTGGAAAGATCTCTCAGTTGCTCCTGTCATGATAAATAAGTCATCTGCAAATGTAAGGTGTGACACTCCCAGCTTCCTACATTTTGGATGGTAGTCAAAATCCTGATTTTTGATGCTCCATTCAAACAGTTTGGTAAAGACTTCCATTGCAATGAGGAATAGATAAGGTGAAATGGGATCACCTTGTCTAATACCTCTTTCACTTCTGAAATATCCCACCAGGCTTCCATTTAAGTTAATGGAAAAATGTGCTGTTTCAATTCCCAGCTTCACCCATTTAACAAACACTTCTGGAAAGCCTAACAGTTCCATAGCATAAAGCAAGAAATCCCATTCCAAAGTATCAAATGCCTTCATAATGTCCACTTTCAGCATAGCTCTAGGTTTACCTCCCTTCCTATTATAGCCTCTAGCAAGCTCATGCATAAGAAGAACATTATCAGTAATGTTTCTACCTTTTATGAAGGCTGATTGGTTTTCACTGATCAAGCTAGGCATTATTTCCTTTAGCCTACTCTGTAGAACTGTTGAGTAGCACTTATACAGTATGTTACAGCAGGAGATTGGCCTAAAATCTTTCATCCTCATGGCTTCAGTTGTTTTAGGCACTAATGTTAGAATAGAACTGTTCATGGGGTAATACATGTACCTGTTGTTGAAACAGAACAAAATGGCTTGAGTGATTTCGTGACCAATATGTCCCCAATTCAGCTTGAAGAACTCAGCTGTATATCCATCAGGTCCCGGGGCTTTTCCATCCTTCATCTGAAAAACTGCTCTCTTGATTTCCTCCTCAGTAATAGGGGTAGCTAGGAAATGTTTTTGCTGGTCTGAGAGTACAGTGGGTATGATCCTTTGTAGCTTGTCCAATCTTCTGCTGCTCATGGTTTTAGGTCTTGTGAAAAGATCTTTGAAAAAATTGACAGCTGTCTCTTTAATCTCATTATACTCAGTGATTTTTTGGTCCTCTTTGTACAATGTTAAGATCTTGTTCCTAGCATTGTGGGATAATATTTTTCTGTGAAAGAATGCTGAGTTCTTGTCTCCTAGTTTCAACCAGCAAACTCTGGATTTTGCTTGAAGTAATTCTTCTTCAGCTCTCACTAAATCTGCATATTCTACAAGAAGCTGCTTTTCTTTGTTTATTAACTCATCCTCAAAAGGTTGTTCTTGAAGCAAACTTTGAATGTTGCAAATCAACTCCTTATGCTGTCTTACTCTATTGGTGATGCTGCTGAAGTTTTTCTTGTTTAACATCTTTAGATTCTCCTTCAGTAGCTTTAGTTTTTTGCAGACTCTCATCACAGGATTTGCTTTAATATTTTCACTCCAGGCAGATTTCAGTATCTCAGGAAATTGACCATGACGCATCCAAAATTTCTGAAATTTGAATGGTTTGGGGCCAAAGAAGACCTGCTTCTTCATTTCTACATAGATTGGTGAATGATCTGATACTCCAGGTGCCAAGTATTCAAGTACTGTATTTGGAAATTTGCCATGCCAGTACTCATTAATGAGCACTCTGTCTAGCTTACTATAAACTCTTTTCCTAGACTCCCTTTTGTTGTTCCAGGTAAAAAAGAAGCCTTTACCTGGGAGTTCCTCAGTATCCAATTCATCAATGCATTTATTAAAGTCCTCAAGAGCACCATAATCTAGTTCTTTGCACCCCACTCTTTCATATGCATTTCTGATCTCATTGAAATCTCCTAAGATGATCCAGGGAGTATTTCCAGTTATCATTTTTATCTACAGCAGGTGGCTCCATAAAGCTTTTCTTTCTTCAGGCTTATTTCTGGCATAGACCATAGTAATTAAGCCTCCCTCCTCCAGCTCCTTATGCTTAATAAAACATGTTATAGCTTGGTCATGGATTTGCATTACCTGACATTTTATTGTTTCAGGCTTCCAACAAAACCATATCCTACATACATGATCTACTGAACCATTATGTACGAATTTCCAGGTTCTAAGACATTTCTCAAAAATACTATCTGCATTGCTGTATCTAACTTTGTTTTCTAGGATACCAAACACATCAACCTGCAATTCTATTGCCTGTTTCTTTAATTCAACCTGTTTTATGGGGTCATTCAACCCTCTTATATTCCAGCTCAAGATCTTCATTTAATTATTGAAGACTTTGGTACCTTCTTCCTACTGCCTCTTCCAGCTTTCTGTGCATTTCCTGTTGGTTGTTTCTTCCCAGGAGGTTGGTCTGATTCTGAATCCAGCATGCTGTACGTATTAGAAATCTGTATGACTGCTGTTTCAATCATCTCAGCTTTGTCTCTGTTCCTCTGATTATCATTGGGATTTTCTTCTCTTGTCTTCTCATTTTCACCCTCCTCTACATTTCTCTGATGCATGTTGACATCCTTTATCTGCAAATCATCCTCAGCTTGGCCTTTTCCGTGAGACTTGTGTTCCTCATTCTGGTTATTGGATCCAATATCCTGCTGATTTTGATAATTTGCTTCTATGTTTTTTGGGTCCTCTTGAATATTACTTTTTTGCTCTTTTGGTACCCACTTCTGAATGGTCTTAGGTAGTTTTGGACAGAGATGACTGCTGTGTCCAAATATCCCACAATCCTGACAGAATGGTGGTAGCCACTCGTATTCAACCTCTTGCTGCTCCTTCTCTCCAAATATTACTAAACTTATTGATCCGTAAACAGAAAGCCGATGTTCTGTTTTTAATGGAGACTAAAGCCAAATTTTGTTCACTTTCGAAATGGCTGGAGTCCTCTATTTTTTACTCTTCGGAAGTAATAGATGCTATTAATTTAGGTGGTGGTTCGTGTTTGGCTTGGTGTAATTCAATCTCTATTAATATTATTGCTAAGTCTTTTTATTACTTTTGTGTTCAAGTTACGGAATTCAAGATGATCAATGGTTACTTATTTTGATTTATGATTGTCCTAGAACTGAGGAAAGGCAAGGAATTTGGTCACAAGTTTATCATATTTTGGAGGGGAAAAACATGCCAATTGCCCTTGTTGGGGATTTTAATCAAGTAATTAACCCCGAAGATAAGTTGAGTTTTTCGAAACAGCCAGTTAAGGGAGCAAAGTTTCTTAAAGATATGCTTCGTAATCTTTGTATGGAGCTAAATAATCGCCTTGATCATCTTTTAATTTGCCAGGAGAAATATTGGTAACAACGTGCAAAAGGCTAATTGGCAACTACGAGGGGATCGCAATACTAAGTTTTTTTATAAATGGGTGGAAAAGAGGAAGAGTTTAAAATTTCTAAGTGAGCTGAAAGATTTAAATGGTGATTGGTTAGAGGATGAGGATTAAATTCGGTCTTTCGTCTTGCAGCTTTTTCATAATCTCTATGGTGTCTCAGACTATAATGGGCTACCGTCTGAGAGTAATTCCTTAATGGACGACCATCATTCTGCTCTTCTGAGCTATTTAAGTAATCAATTAAGTGCAAAGGACCAGTCACAGTTAAGTATGGAGTTTAGAGAAGAGGAGATCAAACAGGCAATTTTCCAAATGAACCCGTGGAAATCTCCTAGGCCAGATGGGATACCAGCCGGGTTTTACCAAAAGTTCTGGTCGCATATTGGTGGAAAAGTGGTGCATGCAGTAGTATGGACCCTGCAAAATGGTAACATAAAGCCTGAATGGAATAACACCACCATTGTTCTTATTCTGAAAGTTTCAAATCCATCTTCAATTTCCGATTTATGGCCAATTAGTTTATGTAATGTCATCTATAAGATTGTGGCCAAGGTGGTGGTTAATAGACTCTGGCCACTCATGGATCGTTTGATTGGTGGATGTCAAAATGCTTTTGTTCCTGGGAGATTGATTTTTGATAATGTGTTAATTGCTCATGAGATTATTGAGTTTGTAAGGAAGAGGAAAGGCTCAGTATCTTTTGTAGCTTTGAAGATTGACATGAGCAAAGCTTATGACAGGGTTTCCTGGAATTTCTAGCGAGCAGTCCTGGTTAAAATGCAGTTCCCTGAACATTGGATTTCGTAAATCATGTCTTGTGTTTCAACAGTTCGTTTTTCTATAATTATTAATGGTTGGAGGTCTAGTTATTTTGAGCCAAAGAGAGGACTAAGACAAGGGTGTCCTTTTTCCCCTTATCTGTTTATTTTATGTCAAGAAGTTCTCTCGCAGGCTTTGAGTGCTTTAGCGAGGAATAATTTGTGTCCAGGTATAAAAATTGCGCCAGGAGTTGATCCAATTTCCCACTTGATGTTCGCAGATGATACTATTATTTTCTTTAAATGTTCAAGAATGGCTGCCCAACATCTAAATACATTGTTGCAGACTTACTCATTGCATGCACGTCAGGAAATTAATCTTAACAAGTCAGTGCTTTACTTTAGTTCTAATGTTTGTTATTCATTGATGGATAAAATTTGTTGAACATTGTGTATACATCAAGTGAGCACTATTGAGAAATACTTGGGCCTTAAAATGGATTTTAGTCAAACAAAAACTCAACTATTCTCAGATTTGAAAGGAAGGATCTTAAAAAGAATTTCATGTTGGAAAAGTTTGAGATTATCTATAATGGGGAGAATTGTTCTTGCAAAGAGAGTTTTGGCAGCCTCATCTCAGTGTACCTTGGCAATGTTTAGAATTCCCAAGCAGATTGCTCTCTCCACAGATAGACAAATTGCACAGTTTATATGGGCAGGAGATTCAGAAGGAAGGAAAATTCATTGGAAATCTTGGAATGTATTGTGTTTGTCTAAGCTTCATGGAGGTTTGGGAATGAGATCTACATCATAGTTGAATAGGGATCTATTAGCAAAAGTAGCTTGGCGTATCCTTACACAACCTCAATCTTTCATAGCAAAAATCCTCTTAGGTAAATATTGTAAGAACGAGGCATTTTTAGATGTAAAACCCAAGTCTTCTTCCTCCTGGGGTTGGCGGAGCATATTGTGGGGAAGGGATCTCTTGAAGTCAGGCTTGAAATGGAAAGTAGGTGATGGACGATCAATTTTCATTGATGATAATTGTATCCCAAATATGCAAAGTCCATTGTTCGGGAATATAACTATAAGGGGAGGATTAAATCTCAAAGTGGCTGATTTAATTGACCGTAGCAGAAATTGGAGATTTTCGTTAGTAAGAGCATTATTTCCAGAAAAGGTAGCTAAGCAGATTTTCTCCATTCATCTCCCTCAAACAGTTGAAGCAGATTTCTTGTATTGGATTCATCAGAAGAATGGAGGTTATACAGTAAAGTCAGGCTATCACCATGCTATTCAACTGTTTTCTTTGGAGAAAGCTTCATCATCTACTCATACATTGTCTAGTTCTGGATCAAGAAAAATTTATAAATCCTTCTGGCACACTTTGTGGTCATTGAACATTATGCATAAGTTACAATTTTTTATATGGAGGTTGGTAATGAATGCATGTCCTACCAGTGAAGCACTCTTTAAAATGGGTTGTTTGAGTGTGCCTTTATGTAGTAGATGCAGGCAGGCAGAGGAGACAATTTCACATTTGTTTTTGCAATGTGATTTTGCTAAGAGAGTGTGGAGATTGTCTTCTTTAGGATTTGATTTTTCTGTTGGACTTCCTTCCACATTTAATGACTGAATCTTGTCATGGTTTTCCCAAGCTCTATGTAAGGAGCTTATTGTTCAATCCATTTGTATCCTCTGGCAAATTTGGCTATCAAGAAATTGCCTCATTTAGGAAGGTGTTTCTGATTCCTTTCATGAGGTTATACGGTTGGCGGTCTACTGGAAAGTTTGCTCAGCCGGCAGAGGCATTATGAGATGCAGAATTTGGACAATGAAGGATCGGAGTATTGTGTTAAATTTCATAAGCAGAAGGATAAATTAACCCAACAATTTATGTGCAGGAAGTCTTGTGAGCAATGCATACAGGACATTTGCAAAGTTTATGTAGATGGTAGTTTTGGTTATAAAACTAAGACAGCTGCAGTTGGTTGGATTATCTTTAAGCTAATTCCACAGTTAATAAAGGTCCCCAAGCGGTAATTACAACTTCACCAACTCAAGCTGAAATGTTTGCCTGTTTGCATGGATAACAAGAGGCTCAAAGGCAACAATTGATCAAAGTTGCTGTCTTCACAGATTGTGCACCAGTTTTGAAGTTTCTGCAATATCCTAAAAACTCACCTATGGATATTTTTCCAATCTCATCTGATGTTTATGACCTATTAAATGCTTTCTCTGATGTATTTATTATTAAGTTACCCAGGTCTCACATTCAATTAGCTCATGAGTTAGCCAATCAAGCTAGGACTCTTTGTAATGCTACTGTTTGTAATAGATGTAATGCAAGTTGAATGAATGAGAGTATTTATTTTCAAAAAAAAAAAGAAAAAGGCCAAATGATCTAACTGTCTACCCCGAACTAAATTCACTTGAAAAAAAAATAGTACAAATGGAGTAAGCAATAACATGCTTAGTAAGTAATTCTGTCATTTTCTCACTAGTTTAGGCAGTTACATTATATATATACATATATATATATATATATATATAAATATAAAATACAAGCATTCATTCCATAACACATTATTCATAATCACACATACAATACATATTACATGTCAAGGTTGTGGCATACAAATGAAACATAATTTATATATACAAGTTCATAAATGAATAGGTTCAAAATTTTCAATGTAGGAACCAGTACTAGATATCTAGCCTAACGCTTCCCCAATTAAGAGGGTCATAAAACGTGCATACATGACCTGACTGCTCATCGTTAGTTTGATAAATTGAGAACTAGCTGTCTTTGGTGAAAATAGAATAATCAAAGCCAATACTACATATCAAGCATTCATACATCACGCATACATGCATATACACAGAGATAAATAAGGTGCCACAGTATATAAAGAATTTACGCGCTTCTCACATGCTCATTTTGAATTTCATATTACAAAAGTATTCATGAAAGAATAAATATACATATAAAATTAATTTTTGAAAATATAAGAAATGGTAGGAACCACTTACTTATTGTAAAATCCGTAAAATTCAACACCAATTGTATTAGCTTAGATAATTTTGATCCTAAAAATAATCACCACCTATTGATCATCAAAAGAAATACAATCCTTGCTTAATAATTATATTACTAAATTACTAAAAATTCTTAGGCCTACTTTAGGAATAATTCTAAATTTCCCCAAATTAATATTAGAATCTATTTATTTATATTACATGGCCTTTTATTGTGGCTATTGCTGTGACTCACAATTTCATTTAGCAGATTCTAAAACTACCAAAATAATCAACAACAGATTCATAAACAACCCAAACAATAATATGCAATTTCCAAAATCATTCAAAACAACACCTTATTGAATTGCCATGGGCCCACAATTGATTGGCAATTTTCACCAACACCTATGAACGACAATGACATTCTACTTTGCTCTACTATTATTATTTTTCTTTCTTCTGGCCACTTTGGTTCACAAAATTTTCCCACTGACTTTGGAAGTTAAGGACTTCCAATGGCTTCGGTCCACAAATTCTCCAATAAACTGGGGAGTCAAAGACTTTCAATTGCTTCCCAAGGCGTGGCTAATTTGGCCACGGCTTTGACAACAAAAATTAAATTTTTTTTTCTATTCTTTTAAAACAATCAAAGAGCTAAAAGGAAATGCATGTGTAGCAAAATCATTATTTTAATTATATCCCTTGCCTAGCAATTTTTGTTTTGCCTATCAATGACGACTACAATCTGCTCAAGTGGCCACAGATTTATTCCAACGCCAATTCCTTGAAATCGGTGCTGTGCAAATCGAAAAGCCACGGCACTTTTTTTTTTCTTTTTCTTTAAACAATAATTTGGCTCGTAAGTTTATAAAATTTCAAAAACTCAAAATCTCAATTTCTTACTATCTAACTATTCTAAACCTACTCCTATGTACAATAAAAATTTAAAATCAAAACTAATCTAACCTTACTTGTTGTAGGAATCAAAGGAGTGGCCTACTGTCCTTGGATCTGCATAATCTGTAGTCACCTTTAGATCTTGCTCTTGGAAGAAGCAGAAAGTCAATTTAAAGAAAAGGAAAAAAATAAAACGTTGTTACGCATTCTAAAGAAAAAAAAAAGATAAATAGTTTTTATTTATCATTATATTATTATTATTATTGATATGAGCCCCTCAACTTATCCAAAATTCTATAATGATCCCAAATCAGCTTTTCATAAATTGTACTTAAACCCATGATTGGACATGGATATTTCAAAAATTCTAAAATTCTCCACAGTACTTTCAAGAAAAAGTTGCAGATGCTGATTAAGGAAGACTTGCTATTAACCAATTGATGGTTTTTTTGTGTCCGCAAATTTTCTTATAACAAAGCACAATTCGATCCTCTGTCTAATTTCTTTTAGTGTCTAATATCAAACTACATCATATTAATATGCAGATATATAAAATTACAAGGTATTATTTAGTGATACGACATAGTTTTACATTAGAAATATTTTGACATCATACAAAATAGAAAGAGAATTGGAACTGAGTACAATACGCCAAACAATTCATTTAGAAATCTCCATTCAATCTTCCCTTTTCTACTAACGATTTATATTGATATTTAAGCAAAGTGATATAGCTAATAATATGTCAGTAATATACAAAAATACATTAGCAATCTGGTAATTTTGGGGAAAAAAGATGGAAAATTACCATGGCACCAGTGTCCATGTATTGATATATGCCGTGACTCATATCCAGTGCCTTACAAGTAGGGTCCTTGCCATTTTGGAAAATTTAAAATGTGCATAACATGTTACTCAAAATGTGTAACTCTACTAAATCATGGTATAACTCTGCTGAAGCATGGTGTAATCACTTTTTACTCTAAAACGATATCATTTTTCATCTTAAATTAGGCCTTGTTTAATTTGGTCCCTCTATTTTTAACTTGTCCCAAATAAAACTTGTGATGCCCCATTGCTATCATGACTCTGGGTTATTGATCATATCACAAGGATGAAATGTGGAAGCAATGAATCATCTTCATAAGCACAGAGCTAGGGCAAATTTTTTACCGAGATGAAAAAAATATTTGCAAAATACCAATGGACACTTTCTTTCCCAATAAACCATTATTAATATAGTTGTTAGGTTTGAATTGGGCTTTTTCTTATGTTTGCTAGGTCAGACAAAAAGATTGTGTCGCCTTTAAAGTTTCCCATCATGTTCATTTAGGTTAAATTTTGTTTTTTGTTGAGCTGCAAATGTCCTACAATCATTCCTCTAGTTCTTTTTTTCCCCAGCTTCATTGTGCTTTATTTTAGGGCTGTGTTTGGTTAGTTCTTGAAAATGTTTTCAAAAAGAAACAAAAAATTGAGAACTCTGATGTTCTCACTCCAAGGATCTACGAATTTCTAACTTCACTCCTGCATCTTTCTATCCCAGCCAATGCCACCGCCACAAAGCTTGATCCACCAACTTTGCATATCATAAATTAGAGAAGCAACAACTAATTTGAAGATTCAAACGATAAGAACAACTTCCAGGCAATTTCCATAGCAGATTAGGTTAGGGATATACATATGGCAAAACAAAGTTTTCAAAAGTGGAACGAAATTATCATAAATTGAAATGATTTTGGCATAGAATTAACAATTTTTGCTATCATAAGTAAATCAATTCCTCAAGAATAGTCACTGATATTGGAAAAATCTCCCAAAGCATCCCCTTAATTGTCCAAATCTAGAGGAAGATCGAGGATAAGAGGGCAATGGCTAGCAAGAGGGAAGAGAAGTAGGCAGAGTTGGTGGGGGGAAAAGGAAGCTAGGGAGGGAAAGTTGTGGTTCTATGGCTAGAGGTCACAATGAGTCATGTCATTATCGTATCATGCCATTGTGTTGTTCATGATAACAAACTCTCAACCCTAACCCAATTCACTAGGCTTTCATGTCGTGTCACGACCTACTTATTAACGAGCTGATACAACTTAACTTGCTTATTTCGTTAAATAATTTACATCATAATAATCATTTATAATATAAACAAACTTATTTATAGGATTAAACCATTGAACTTGTATTAAAATTTTTCTATCTTTTTAAACATAATACGTCAAAAAATTTTAAAAATAAAAAGCTAGCTAGAACTTATAATTTTTGACCAAATCAAAGTTTAATAACTATGCAAAACTAAACATGAGTTTTCAATTCTAGTCACAATCTTTAAGTCAAATTTGTAAGTTTTTGCAACCATCCATCTAATAGACCTTCATTTTTTTTAAATCAATGTTTCAATTCACATATATACACAATGAAAAAAATAATTTAATATTTAGTTACAAATCACAAATGCACAGCTAGATAAAAAATGAAAATGTTAAAAATTTAGTTACTTCATATAATGTTGGTTGTATTAAGACCCTGAATTAGCTCAAAAGTATGTGAATTAACGTCTAACAACATGATGTTTTCAGTTAGATCATCTAAATTCAATTGTGTAATATCTAACAACGATATCATAAATACTTTTGTTACTATGTCTCAAATGCAACTATCCAAATTCAATTGTGTAGCATACAAGAACAACATCATAGATACTTTTGTTATTAAGTCTCAAAAGTAATATTAAATAGAAATGTAAGATGAAAGAAAGAGGGTTTTTGTAACCACTACTTCAGTATCAAAATAGCCAATCTCGAGTACAAATTAAAGCTTATATAGCATCCTATTTAAGACAACTATGATATTGATTAAGACACTATTGACCATATTAAAGCCCAAATAATAAAAGAAAATATAAAAATCATGTTTTATTCAAATAAATCATTGCAAGTATTAAACTTACTTAATCAAGTGATGTACTTGCGAGTTCTAAATTTATGATTTAGGGATTGGGTTTGAGAAAAGAAGTATGGTTGTATAGTGTAGGGTTTAGATTTTAAAGGAAGACAATTAGACAAATGAGTTAAGGAAAGATAAATAAGTTATCTTATGTTGTGTCTAATAATTTATTAGCTTGGTTCTTAAGTTTTTAATTTTTGTAACTTACAAAAATTGGTTCTGTGATGTGCACACACATATATATTTCGGGTTGATGTGTCAACCTGTAGGTTGACTCAACTTGACCTGTTTTTGGTCGAGTTATTAACAAGTTGACCTAATAATAATCCACACAAATTTTGGGTCATGTTAAAACCTGTTAATTTCTTACCGTGTTCGAGCCGTGCTATGATATTATGTTAGAAATTTCCACTCCTAACTGCAACAAGATGCTGTTAGAATTTTTAGTCGTATTTTGTTTAAAAAGTATTAGAGAGGCCCATCTCAAGATTGTCCTGTGTGGACATTAACTTCCATAACATTTTCTTGGAACTTGTTTCACGTTGCTTGCTGTAAAATATTTTTTATTAGAAAATTTTTTTGCCAATCTTCTTTGCAACCAAACTTAGAAAATTGTGAAATGTTTTATATTCAAACAAATAGTCCCTCAGTGGAAAAACAGTCTTTGTAAAAATGTACTTAGAACTTTTTTGATTGTATGTTTTACTTGTGTATTTTGTTGGCCCCAGTCAAAATTCAGTAGCTACTATTAACAAAAAATGTTGTGATAATGAAGAGTTAATAAAAAAAGATTTTTATAAAAAATTGGTAAATTGTTGTCGACACTTACTGTAATGCCCAACTTAAGTGAGGGCAAAATGGTCATTTGACCTAAATTTGAAAAAAAAAATAGAGACTAAAAGAAAAGAATGAAGTCTCAATCAGGTCCTTTTTGTAGGAGAAACCAACAATACTTTTCAAGAAAGAAAATAACAAGAAAAAAAGAAGAAGAAAATAGAGGGAAGAAGAAGATAGAAAAGGGAGTCACCGGTTGTCGACTCTTGCCACTCATCAATGCTGGCAAGAATCTGGCCAGAAAAGAGAAAAAGAAAAAGGAGGAAGAGAGGACAGAGGACAGAGAAGAGAAACGAAAGAAAAGGAAAATAGTTTTGAGCTCCAATAAGGTAGTTAAATATTTGGATTTTGTTTCACTATGATAGTTATCATGATTTACATGTTAAATGAGTAGCACTATTGGCATGCATAAGAGAAACTAGATTTGGTAGAAATTAGGGTTTATGTAGTTTTAAAAATTGGGGGAAATAAGTGAGATAATACTTGAGATTTTAAATTAAGGTTAGAGTATTTATTTTTTTTATGTTCAATTGTTGATCATTATTTGTAAATGTGATTATAGTAGGTCCAAGAGAGGAAGAGGTGGAGGAAGCAACCTTGGAGGAGGTTTAATTTAAGAATTTTTTGTTTTGCACTTAATCTCCTTTGGAGGTAAGTATAATGCATATTATAGATCAATAGTATTATATGTTTTTTGAAAAGTGAGTGTGAATATATTAAAAATATGTTATAGGTATAAAATAAGATTGATAAGTATGTATGTTGGTAAATGATTGCATGTTTATTAAATGCACAAAAAGTGATTATTTTGAATGACTGTTTGATAGTGATGACAAAGTATTTAAAGGTGAATGGTTTATGTTCAGTTTATGAGATATATACTTAGCATATTTATTTTGCATAGTTATAATCTTGACATCAAGGACTTGAACAAGGGGATGAATATTTGTTTCAATGATTTATGTTATTTAAGATTGAAAGAGCTCATTTGTATAATGATTGGAAGAAAGGCAATGCAGAACTCACAAAAGCTAACATGGTTATTGTTAGTCTAAGTGCACCTAGTATCTACTAGCTAGAAAAGTCCGAAGTGATTCTCTCTGCCCTTCATGGGATAGATTACACTTCATTGGACAAATTACCCTTCATGGAATAGTATACCCTTCGTGGGATAGATTATGTTTTGCATAGTTTAATTTCGAGTAATGATCAAAGTACTAAAGTTGTTTGTTAAAGTAAGAATCTAATTAACTGTTTGTTTTATAGCGTGTGTGATGCATGTGTAGATTGCATACTAAAAAGGTTTTATGTAAAGTGATTATTTTGCATAGTAAGAAAATTACTTGGTTGCATCAGTTAATATCTGCTAATGATGTCAGATAATTGCATGGCATGAGCGGGTGTATATGATTTGTAATGTGTGTTATGCTTACTGAGTGTTGAAAATTCACCCCTCAAAATCTCCAGTATTTTGTAGATAGTGCAGAAGCTAGAATCCAGGGGAGAACTACATAATCACTTGATTTGGAGGTACTACCTGGATACTTTTGTTTCTTCCAAGCATAAGACTTTATGATGTACAAGTTTAGACTCGTAGTCTATTTTTTTAATTATATTCGATTATTATAACCTTATTTTTAGTTTAGCTACTCTGCTGGTAGTAATTCCAAAACTTGGACTAGAGATAAATAGTTCGTCTAGATAATATTTTTGGATATTTGAAATGTGAAATTTATGAGTTGTTGAACACCTATGATATGCCATGTTGATATGGATTAAGGCCGATGGCCTAATTTTTACTTGTCTATGTAAATGGAATATAGTATGATAATGAGCTTGAAATGGGTGATTGGTTATTGGACAAATTGGTTAATGTGTAGATTGTGGTGTATGTATTAGAAATGGTTGGGTTATTGAGTTTTATGCATGTTTAAAATTTGGGAAAAGCTCGATTTATAGAGGAGATGCTGCCGAAATTTCGATAGAATTCAAGCAGAGACTTAAGGCTTACATGGCCTATGGTGGATTATTTAACTATGGGATATGTGCCGGTCATAGTCTACAGGTTCAGGTCGTGACACTTTCAACAACACTTATAAATCTTTTATAGTTATGATAACGAGTAATCACCACAGTATTATTTGCTACTAGCGCTCACATTTTGCAAGTTTGAAATCAATGCAATTCCAAAGAGTGTTGACCACATTCCTTGCCACTGGCACAAAAATTATGTAGGATGTTGGATGCACAAGTTGCAAATTGCACAGGAATAGAAACGAGCAAGAAAAATTGGGGATTTGTTTTTAGAATGAAATTGTGATACAAAAGTTTTGCATAATTTATTCACTACTTCTTGTCGTTAATGCTTATCTTAGGATATATGTAATGACTGTTAGGCAATAGCATTAGTTAGTTAATGTGCTAATTAGTTAGTTAGTTGGCTGCTTAGCTGGCAATTCTGTTAGGAATAGTCATGATGAAGTTAGTTCTTGTTAGCTATATTATAAAGTTAAAGGAATTAGATGACAGGGAAGCGTGATTTTTGTAATCTTTGTCCTTAGAAAAGATCTAATATATTCCCATGTTTTTCTGTTTATTTGTTCTCTTCTTCTACTCCCTCTAATATTCTATTTCTTTTCTTTCTGCTCTCCTCTCATTTGCTTTCCTAATTCTTGCTTTAGTTCAATTCATTAGTTTGAGAATTTAAATCATAACAATTGGTATTAAAACAACCGGTCTTTGGACTTAGTAATTATTAATTTCTATAGAATATGGGAGAAGGCATATAGTTTAAGTTCTTGAAGATCAACATTGGAAGTAAGAAAATGGGCTACAAAGCACTTATTCAAGTTACGTTGACAGGAAAATTTTGGACAGATATAGTTTCAAAATCAATTCAAGCCTGGCTAGAAGTACACGGCCAAAGAATTCGAGGATTTGGATTTGGAGCTATTAGAATCTAAGTCTTTAAAAGACAAGATGGAATGTAGTACTATTTCATTAAGAAGTTATATGAGGACCTTATGAAACCAATTTCATGAATCGGTAAAATTCTTGATAAAGGAACAATTCCATGAAAGTCAATGAGTGAGATCTTTAGCCATTCAAGCTAAGAAGGTGGCTAATTTCCATAAGTCTAATATCAAAACCTCAGTGGATTTTGAGTCTAAGTCACCTGAAGAAGACGCCAACAATACGATTCTTGAAGGACATTTCAAGAATCATATTCTGGATTCTAGGAAAATGGAAGCAATAGAGTTCAACAGCTTGTCAATAAAATGTATCGAGTAAAATTCCATCAATGATATGAGTAATGAAAAGCCAATTGTGGTTGCTAAGGAGAAAATAGAATTATAGCTGGAGGCTTCACTAAGCATGAGGCCAATCAATTTGGACTGGAATATTCTTGGTTTGTGTGTTGAGAATGTTGGAGTTGAAGCCAAAAGTATTGCTACCAATTGTGAATCAAAAGGGAATGGGGATTTTGTTCACCTGGATGAAAAAATTGGATACCAAAATGGTTCCATTTCTATGGTTGCAAAAATGATTGATATAGGAAAGGTTAAATATTTACTTTTGTTGACATTAATTTGGAAGGAATTGATCTTAATTTTGATTGTGAGAGAACTTCTTTAGAGAGCATTATCTAGAAGGTTTCCAAGCAGATTGGTGATCTAGTGCATGAGCTTGCAGTTATCTTTCTGTGGTTTGTGCCATTCTTGGACATTTGAATCATTTGATACCGAGAAGAATGTTTTTAAATCTTAGGCTGAAATGGTGATTGGATTTAAAGGGGACACCAGGCACATGTGTTGTTTTAAACATTTGAATCACATTAGGACATATAGGGATATGATCTTGGTCATATATATGATATACAAGTGGTATTTGGAGGAAGTTGCTAAATTATTTTCTCATCTAATGGAGGTGCAAAATGGTGCAATTACACCTATTCACCACATTGGAGCAAAGATTAAACATAGTTGTTGGGGCTACATCCAGATTATCTGAAATTCTAAAAAAGGATTTATGCAAATAGCTCCATTGGACAATGTCCAGTAGAAAGCTATTTGCTTGGAGTTCTAACTGAAGTTTGTGCTTAGTTTCTAGGCTTCAATTCTAGGGACTAGGATTTTTTTGAGGGGAAAGTATTGTAATGATTGTTAGGCAATAGAATTAGTTAGTTAGTCAGTTGCTTAGCTGGCAATTCTATTAGGAATAATTATATTAAAGTTAGTTCTTGTTAGTTGCGTTATAAAGCTAAGAGAATTAGAGGGAGGGAAGTATGATTTTGTAATCTCTGTTCTTGCAAAAGATCTAATACATTCTCCTCTTTTTCTCTGACCCTATTTGTTCACTTTTGTCTTCTCCCTCCAATATTCAATTTATTCTGCTCTTTTCTTTCTGTTCTCCTCTCTTTTCCTTTCCTAATTCTTTCTTAGTTTGAGAATTTGGGTCATAAGAATACATAAAGCAGAAAAAAAGGTTTGGCCTAATTTTATTTTGATAAAGTACCAAAAAAAAAAAAAACCCTTCACAAATTATCAAAGGATAGGGAATAGATAACTACACTTTAGTTTGAGATGTTTTTGTCAGTGTTTGTTACTTACTTGTTACAGTTTGTTACCAACTCTTGTATATAAATAACTGTTATATCTTGTACTCATTAACACTAATGATAATACATTCTCGAGTTCTTATTATTTTTGAGTTGGTATAAGAGCAGATTGTGGCTAACTCAACCTCTTCTTCAACCCCAAATACCAGTACATTGACTATCCTAACTATCCCAACTCCTTCTCCACTGAATATGGTTTCTGGTTCTTTACCTTCAACTCCAACCCATGTTAATCAAACTTTCTCAATTAAACTCAACTCCAAAAATTATATCCCATGGGAACTTCAATTCACACTGTTGCTAAATTTTTACAATCTTCATGGTATTCTTGATGGAACTAAACTAGCCCCCCCAAAAGAAATTCTCAACTCTTCAAATCAAGCAAAAACAAATCCTGCATATATCACTTGGTTTAATAAAGATCAAATTTTATTTTCATGATTGCTTTCTTCTATCATAGAAGAGGTTTATCCACACCTCATAAGCCTGAAATCATCCTCAGAAATTTATAATGCCTTGGCCTCTGCATATGGTGTTGTTATTAGTGCACAGAGAACACAATTGCATATTGAACTTCATAATCTTTCCAAAGAAGACAAAACTATTTCAGAATATCTTTTTCAAGCAAAAGGTTATTGCCGATTCGTTGGCATTAGCAGGACAAGCAATTTCGTCAGTAGAAGTTAATGTAATTATTTTTTGCAAACTTGGGGCTAAATATAATAGTATCATTGGAGGTTTGCAACAAAGAGTAGAACCTGTATCATTCAATGAATTACATGGCCAATTGGTAGCCCCTGAACTACTCCTCAAAGCATAACAAAACTCTTTGTCCACAATGAATATTGCTCAACGCATGGGCTCTGCTAAGTCAATTAATTTTCAGACCAATAATTCTCAACACAATAGTTTCTCTAGAGGTAGAAGATGTGGAAATCAAGGCAGATGTGGTTCCTCTGCTTATCAAGAACATAGTTCAAATCATCAACCTCGTGTTGCTTGTCAAATTTGTGGATATACTAACGACATAGCCTTTGATTACAGACGCAGGTTTGATAGTAACTTTGTTCCTCGGCCAAATCAGTCTTTTCATACAAAGAATTTTGTAGGTACTAAACCATAGGCTAATATGTCCATCTTGCCAAAGTTGTCCGACAATAGCACCACTTCTAATTTAGTGGTTGATCAGTCATTTATTTGGTATCCTGATATTGGTGCTAGCCACCATGTCACTCCAAACCTGGCCTTTCTTCATATTTCAGACGAGTATAAGGGTAAGGATAAACTAGTAGTAAGAAATGGTACAAGGTTGATTATTTCTCATGTTGGTTCTAGCTTCATCAAATCCCCTGCCAAATCACTTTTCTTAAGTAATATTCTACATGTGCTGAATATAACTAAGCCTTTATTATCAGTTCAAAAATTTTGTTGTGATAATATTTTTTTTTTTGAATTTCACCTTGATTATTGTTTTGTGAAGGATCAAATTACCAAGAAAATAATGTTGCTCAGAACCAATGAGTTAGGACTTTACAAGTTATGTTGCGCGCTTCAACAGAATAATAATTTTAATGCAACTGCATTTTTGGTCAAGTTGGAGGTTGGCATGCTCGTATTGGACACCCCAATTATCAAACTGTCCGTAGTCTAGTTAATTAGTTTCAGTTACCTTGTTTATCTCATAAAATTACTCCCAATAAATGTGTTTCTTGTTGCTTAGGCAAATTGCATAGACTTCCTTCATCCCCAACACATCATAGAAGTTCTAGCCCTCTAGAATTAATTCACTCTGATGTCTGGGGTTCTGCACCTCTTTGTTCTTCTTCTAGATATAAATATTTTGTTATCTTCACTGATGACCACTCTTTGTTTACTTGGTTATTTCCTATGAAATGTAAGAGTGAAGTTTATCATATTTTTCGTCAATTCCAAGTTATGGTTGAAAAACAATTCAATTGTTCAATTAAACAATTTCAATCAGACTGGGGTGGAGAATTTCGACCATTACATAAATATTTCTAAGAAAATGGTATTATTCATCGAATTATGTATCCTCATACCCATGAACAAAATGGCATTGCTGAGAGGAAAATTAGAAATATTGTTGACATTGGTCTTGCCTTACTAGGACATTATGGGGCACCCTTTAAATACTAGCAATTTGCCTTTGAAACAACAATTTTTCTAATTAATAGGATGCCTACAACTTCTTTATTGAGTAAAATTTCATTTCAAGTCCTTTATAATAAACCACCTGATTATCTTTTCTTAAGAGTTTTTGGCTGTGCAATTTATCCATTGCTTAGACCACACAATAAAAATAAATTATTCTTTCGTTCCAAACAATGTGTTTTCACGGGTTATTCTCCACTTCATCTTGGTTATCGATGTCTTGACAAGAATACATGAAATATCTATTATGCTAGACATGTAGAGTTTGATTAATCATTGTTTCCTTTTTCACAAGTTTCAGGTACCAAATTCCTACCTACTCCAACTATCCAAGACCAACATACCTCCTCTTCTTGGTTTCAAATAGCACCTGAATGTCCTGATCTCAAGGTTTCGCCAACATCATCTTCTACTCCATTAGGCAATCTTCCTGTTTCGAATTCATCCTTACCTCATTCTTTCTCACCAATAATCAATTCTAGCCTAACTCCAACTTCCTCCAAGAGATCAAATTTGTACCTCTCCAGGACTCCCAATTCCAAGCAACCTTCCCTTTCTACAGGTCTGAAGTTGTTTGTTGATGACGGTGTAACTAATAAATCTCCAATAACTGAACGGCCACAAGAAATTAATCCAATCCCAACAATTCCACCCAACATACACACTCCATGAATCTCAAACCTTCCAACATGCAAAAACATGTCTATTTTGCCACAACTTCCTCGCAATCATTAGCCATATGAACTGAGCCCAATTTTTTTACACAAGCCAACAAAGATCCTAATTGGAGAAAAGCTATGGAGTTAGAATTTGATGCCCTTCATTGAAATCAAACTTGGGACCTTGTACCGTGACCTACTATTGGTGACATTATTGGCAATAGGTGGATTTATAAAGTTAAAAGGAAAGCAGATGGCACTGTAGAAAGATTGAAGGTATGGTTGGTTGCTAAGGGTTACACTCAAGAGTATGGCCTAGAATTTACTGATACCTTTAGCCCAGTTTTTAAATCAATGATTGTCAGATATGTACTTACTGTAGCTATTTCAAAAGGATGGCATCCTAAACAACTTGATGTTAGCAATGCTTTTCTACATGGCAATTTGAAAGAGACTATTTATATGGTTCAACCTCAGGGATTCATTGATAAGAAACATCCAAATTATGTTTGCAAATTGAATAAATCCCTTTATGGTCTTAAACAGGCTCCTCGGGGATAGTTTCAATGCTTGACTACTTTTCTTGTTCATCTTGGATTTGTTGGATAGAAGTTTTGCCACATACAATAGGAATTCTTTTATCCCAAAAGTCCTATATTTCAAGTATCTTGTCCAAGATAGGAATGCGGACTAGTAAACCTTGTGCTAATGAATGCTTTTGAATTATGAAGATATTGCCAAATATAAGCAAGTTTGTGGTAGTTTACAATATATCAGCATCATTAGACCAAACATCTCATTTGCAATTAACAAGTTGTGCTAGTTCATGCATTAACCGACAATTATACATTTTCAAGCACTCAAACGACTCTTGCGATACTTACAGGGTACAATTTCCAATAGTTTTTTTACTTAGCAGATGTCCACTTGATCAATTGATTGCCTTCAGTGATGCCGATTGGGCTAGGTGCCCTGATGATCGCTGCTCAACAGGAAGGTTTCTGATTTTTCTTGGCCATAATTTACTTGCTTGGAAATCTAGTAAACAAAAAATTGTTGTCCGGTCTTCTATTGAATCTGAATTTAAAGCAATAGTAGATGTTTGTGTTGAGATTAAATGGTTAGCTAAGCTTCTTGGTGAGTCAGGTGTCAAGTTGATTAAGCCTCCTCCTATGTGATGTGACAATGTAGGAGCAGTTTTTCTCTCTTCCAATCCTTCTTTCATGCTAGAACTTGACATGTGGAGATAGATTTTCATTTTGTACATGACTTGGTTGCCAACAAGGAATTCACAGTTGGTATCGTTTCTTTAGCAGATCAACTAGCTGAAATTCTTACTAAAGTGCTACCCAAACAACAATTTGCCAACTTCATTTCCAAGCTTCGGTTGCAGCTTCTTCCACCTTCAGCTTGTGGGGGCATATCAAAGGATAGGCACTAAATAACTACACTTTAGTTTGTTATGTGTTTTTTAGTGTTTGTTACTTTGTTACAGTCTGTTCACTTTGTTATAATTTGTTACCAATTCTTGTATATAAAGAGTTGTTGTATCTTGTACTCATTAATACTAATGATAAAACATTCTCGAGTTCTTATGATTTCTGAGTCAGGTGATATTTGTTCCTTTACCTTCAAGACAAAATAAAGTTTTCACAATGTTAGTTCTACTTGAGTGATAACTACCAAACCCAATTTTCCTTTTTCTAACGGGTGTGCGCGATAAGCACATATACAGTGTGTGCACTAGTTTGTATAACTGAAAAAATAATTAGATGGATCAGGTCCATGAGTGGGGAAGTGGATCTTGTAGTCCACATTCAACTACATCAGAGTAGGCCATGGATTGTGTAGTACGCATTCAACCACATCAGAACAAGTACCAAAGGATCCACAATGAGTCCACAGGAAGGCCCATATGTAACTGATGTGGTTGAATGTGGACCACAGGATCCACGGCCCCACCCGTAAACTCGGTCCACCTAAGTATTTTCTGTATAATAGGTGACGTACGGCCATTACTATTGACCATTTGAAGGTGTTGAACTTTTCCTACATAACCTTTTTACTCCGTTCAATGAATTTATTGATATGCTTTACTATGAAAAATACTTCCGGCAGATTCATCATTTAGACGTAATAAAATTATAAAAGAAACCATGCATTTGTCCAAAGAGTAATATTCTATCTTTCGTTGAAAAATAACCACCAATATTTTTCATTGAATGTAATTTTTCCAAAGTCAATTTTTCATAAATAACGTTTACAGAACAATTTGCTAAATTAATTTGGCTATCTTTGAGTACAAATTCTTCTATAAAGCAAGCAAGAAATCAAATTTGCTTGAAATAATTGATTGATATGCCAGAGCAAATAAAAGAAACTCAATTTAAAGCCCAGATTCAAATCCTGAGTCTTTCCAAGGTTGATTGCATCAGCACGTTCATCTTAGCCCTCAAGGAGTGGTTGTTTTTTCTCTCCCCAGTTGTCTAGTAGTTCCAATGCATTCTTAACCTGCATTCGTCTACCCGTGCAACCAAGGATTAGACTATTATAAGAAATGCATATTGTTTATTTCATTTCAAACCTCAACTTTTCTTTGTTTTCATTTACCTCTCTAAGAAACTATTTTCTCCTTATTTAGCCACCCTATCTTATCGAGGAAATAAAATAATAATGATTATTTAGCGGTCAAAACCAATGTTATGAACAATATTCAAGGACTAAAATGAAATTGCTTCCAAAATTTGTGTCAAACATGTTTCGCCAAAGAAAAGTTAGGAGCTGGTCACAATGAGATTAATTAATGAAACGTGGAGAGCTTGAAAGCCGAAAGTAAGCTAAAAGTAAAAGATTAATAGATGTAGATGTTATAAGTTTGAGGTCTAGCATAAATGTACCAAGGTTTTGGAATTCCAATACAGGAAAGAAGGGTTTTCTAACTTATGCTTATTGATACAACTTTAAAAAGATTAGTTTTTAACAACTAGCAAAATTTTGTGGACAACAAAAGTATGTGAAAGATCCTAAATTCCTAGAGAATTAGCTAAAAACTGAGAAAAGAGATATGATTGAATCCCAATAGTTGTTAACACTGAAAGTTATTTGGTACTGAACTTGTATAATCTAGAAACTAGTATCTTTATCTAAAAAAAGATGTGCATCTTGAACAGATGGTTAGGTATAAATTAGAAAGATTTAAAGAAAAAAATATCATGTGAAGGGATTTCGACATATCTTACTTTTGTTATTAAATATTTGGAAATGAAATTTGCACGCATTCAATATTCTTTTTACATTTTTTGAACCTCTTAAGTCCAAATATAGGCATATATATGGTGGTAAGTATTAGGTGCATCTTGCCACCTAGTACATTAGAACCAATCACATATTTCAAAATATTGTATATTGTGGCCCACAATCACCCGTGACGATAAATTATTAATTCTTTTTTTTTCGGAAAGATAAATTATTAATTCTAGTGTACACACACGTGACAATGCATGTGATACCTTTAATACTTTTTCCCAGATATGTGCAAAAATACTTTTGGTGCGTTTATCTCTCTTAAAATTTGGATTTAGTTACACTACAAAATTAGGAACCGGTCAAAATAATAGTAATGTCCATAAAAAATGCGTCCAAGTTCATTCTTCATTGTTGTCTAAACTAGGACCAATTCTTCCCAGGACAGCAAGCCCAAAGCTCAAAGAATATCTGTGAAATAAATTAAGATTACTCCATAGAGAATCTCTCTCTCTCTCTCTCTCTCTCACACACACACACACACACACACACACACACTACACATGTATATAAATATATGTGTGTGTATATGGGTATTTATTTGGGTGCATATATATACATATGTTCGTACGTATGTATCTACATATATACATGCACACACACATGCATATATACATACATAGATATATATATATATACATACACACATCAAACGCATACACACATATATGTAATAAAATCGATATATGTCTTGAAAATACAATAGATAAATTATTATTTTTATCTGTAGATCGTGGTTTTCTTTTTCTTTGTGTAGACAAAGTATGATTAAAATTTATTCATCACATTTCTTTCCTTTTAAAGAATTTTCTTAAGTTTATGATATTCTTTTAAAATTAGATAATATTTTCAATTATTTTTTTTACTATTACTACGCAATTTTATCTCATTTTTTCTTTTCTTTTGGACATAATTGAGTTTCACTTCTGTTTTTATTTTTTTTAACAAATTTAATTGAGTTTCACTTCTGTTTTTATTTTTTTTAACAAATTTTTTTGAGTCCTTCATTTAAAATATTATTAAAATCACTTTTTTGCAAGTTGTGTTTAGACTTTACTTTTCCTTTCCTTTTTCTTATTTCTATAGATTATTAAGGTTAACCATAGCTATTGAAATAATATAATTTGACACATAATAAATTTGACAATAAGTTTTTCCTTCTTGTCACACTAACAGGTTAAGTAATGCTTAAATGAATCATATAAATACAAAGGCTTGATTGTATTAATTCTATGCTGTTTGACGAAATATGTAATTATTGTGGATTGAAACTTTTCTTTTAATAAGAAAAAAGACTCTTCACAAAATTAGGCATAAAATGAATATTGTTTTGGCCATAATATCCATATATGAACCCAAAATTTACATATATTGATCCAAACTTGACTCAGTCCATAATATGTCTAGACAGAAGACATGAACCCAAACCTATATGTGGGTTTGGATGCCTATTGCATAACATGGATATTATATAACAATATATATACATACAAACATACTTACTTACTTATATACATACATATATACATACATACATACATACATACATATACATGTATATATGCGCCCTCAAGATATGTTTTCAGATATTGGTATCTAATTACAACCCTTTTTTGCTTAATAGATACAAAACACCCACACTTTAACACCTAGTGCAATAGCAAGCACCAGTTTAATTTGCGGGAGGTGGTGATTTAGTAGTGGTGGATGGCAAAGTGGCTTTGTTACCTATTTCGTTTAGGAACTGCAAATTTTTTGGTCCATCACATTCATGCATTTACGATTCAAGTGAAAATAAGAGAATTTGTATAAAAGGAAGATATAGATATAAAGTTATACTCACTGAAAAAATCTATATATATATATATATATATATTGACACACACACACATACTTACATAAAGACACACATGTCAATAATAGCCTTTTCATCTTATATCTTTTAGGGTTAATAACACTTTGCCCCCTGGCCTTTAAATGAGAGAAAATGTAGTTAAATGAAATAGTCAAATGACACAATTATCCTTATATTGGCAGAAAGGAAAATTTTAGAAAAAAACTTAGCGTTACAATATTTTTTAAAAATAATTTTGGAAAACTTCAAAATAAAATAAACTACTGAATTGTGGATGAATTAAATATAAAAAATAGCTAATAAGAAATGTGACCATGATATCATAAAATATTATACTTCTTGTACTATTGGAGAAAACTTCTACTATTTTCTTACTAAATAAAATTGCACTGTTATGAATGCAAAGTTAAAATTGTAACTTTTGATTTTTTTTTCTTGGTTTAAGGAAATTCTTAACTTACAACCTCAAAAAACTCAGTTTTAGCTTTGCAATTATAATAGTACAACTTTGATTTAGTAAGAAATCAGTAGATGTCCTTTCAATAGTACAAGAAATATAATCTTTTATAATATCATTGTCACATTTTTGTTAGCTATTTTTCATATTTAGTTCATCTAAAATTCAATAATATAATCTTTTTTGATATCATTGTCACATTTCTTATAAATATTTTTCATATTTAATTCATCTAAAATTTAGTAGTTTACTTTGTTTGAAAGTTTTTTGGAAATATTTTTAAAAAAATATTGTAACTACTAAGTTTTTTTCAAAATCTTCCACTCTACTAAGTGAAGGGTATTTGTGTTATTTGATTATTTATTTTAACTACATTTTCTCTTACTTAACAGATTAGGGGGACAACATATATATATATATATATATATATATATATAAATTAGGGGGACAAACTGTGACTTCACTTTACATTTAGGGGGGCAAAGTGTTATTAACCCAATCTTTTAAAGAACTCCCAACTTTATATTATCGCTTTTTAAAGTTTAAAATTACCTTAATGTGAAATTGCTTCTTGCATTTTTATTGGATAAAAAATCTATTTCTAGACAATTAGTCATTCTTATCAATTCAATATAAGGAAAAAACCTATATTCTAACTCTTTAATTTTGAGAATCCTAACTAAAATATACATCTTTACTAGAAACAAAAGAAAGCAACATAATTACACCTCCTTCATTTTGTAAATCCTTACTAAAGACGAAGTTAATTCAAGAATGATGTATACATTATTTACTTTAAATAAAAGCTACCAAAAATAGCCTACATATAATTTGTGTCGTTTAGTCAATAAAGTGTACAAATGTCATACCGGCATTTAGCTTGTCCAACAATTGGTTACAGGCTATAATTTTAGCACTTCTAACGAAGAAAAGACATTGTGTGTCCTAATTTTAAAATGAAAAATGTAGGTAAAACGAAAAATGCTTCGTTATAGGTCTTAATTTTAGGACTAAAAGTACATTATGTAACAAATTTTTAATGGAAAGAATTGATCCTTAGTTGTTATTGAAACTATTGGTCTACTACTATGTATTTTAGTTATGATCCAAAAATAAAAATTAAGTGAGGGAGAAACTCAAGAAGGGAAAAATAATTTTCAAACAGCACATCAAACGCTATATAGGATAGGCCTAAAACTCCATAAGATTAACGTTCACATTGTTTAGTATTTTTATGGTGAATTGCTTAATTGTTTGAGCCCCACAATTTACTCGCGAGACAAGCCTGACTATAATATAAATAGGGATTTTCCGGACAAATTGTATATCTTGCGTTTTTTGGCCAAGAATATAAAACTAGAATTTATACAGTTGGATTTGGAATCTGATTTTCAAAATAAAACAAAAGTTGATCAAATATTGGACTTTGGACCTTAGATTATGGATTGTTTTTATTAGGCAATGGCTATGAACTTGATATGGTTTTGTGTTAATATTAGGCCAACTATATTTGTTATTTTCTGTGTTTATATAGGCCAATTATTTTTGTTAGGTTTAGGACCAAATAATAAAAGGGTTCTAAAATGACTTTCAAAATGTATAATTTGCCGGCATAATTACTATTATCTTTGGCCGAATTTTATTTGTTTTAATTTTTGGTGGAATGGATGTCATGGAGATAGGAATTGGGGAATAATTTTTAAGTTCTTACATACGCATTTTCATGATCATCTAAGACTAACTAAATCAAAAGTGCGTATTTTGATAGAATAATCCTTGTTATATGTTGTCTTGCTTTATAGCAATTTCTCTTTTCTTTAATTTAACAATATTTTAATTTTCTTTTTAATTTTCCATGATCATGCATTTTTATTTACAATTATCATATATCATTTTTGTTGAAATGGTAGCATTTTATGTTAATTGATTAATATGAGACCATCTTCATGCCTTTTTATTCACTTTATTATAGTATTTTTAATTAACATTAATTACAATTATAGTAATCACATTAGTTTAAAATAATTTAGGTTGATCTAATTTTAAATTTAAAAATAATTTTTAACATTATTTTAAGGTTTATGTTTACTCATTGTGAGGGCTGTGCACTCGTTATAATCCGAAGTTAATTGAGGGACGTTCAAGATATACCGTGAGAAATGTATTTCATTTTGGTAATACCCGAAGTTCATATTGGGAAAATCTTTGGTGCTCAATTTGTTATGATCAAGGTAATAATATTTGGATAGTACAGTAATCGAGATGCAACATTTTCTACCTTTTATCAACTAAAATCTGTTGCTACGAGATCAATGACTAGGATATAATATTACTCAAGTAAACTTATTTATAAAGAAAAAAGGAACGTCATTTGACTTACTGGGAAACAGAAAACAAGGTTATTTAGTCACCAAAATTTCTATTAGTTTCCTAGAAAACCTTCAGATATATTAAATATTATCAACATAGATCTTTCCAGATTTTTGCCTATTGCACATAAGTTTCATATTCTCCTTTAAGGGTTCGTTTTGTTCATGGACGAGATGAGATGAGATGACTCATTCTCGGACTATAAATCCTAAAAGGAGTCATTCTCGAATTAATAGTTCCTATCATTTAATGTTTGGTTGATATTGAATTTGATTGATTGTCTTAAGAAATAATGTCAGGGTATGCTTTGTTAGTGATTGAATTTCGCTTTTATTGATTAAAGTAACTAGAATTTATAATATTTTTTATGTGATAATAGCGGTGGTACACAATAATAGATGGTCGTAATGGGGCATAGCGATAGTGGTGATGGTGGTAATGGTTGCACTCGATGGAGGTTCTATATGGTAGTAGATAGTGGTGGTAGTAGTGTTGCATGATTTTGATGGCGAAGTTACTCAGTGATGGCAGTGATGTGTGGTGGCAATGGTCGATGGTTGTGGTGGTGATGGTAGTGCAATTTAATAGCGGTGGTAATGATGATGGTGGTGCATGGTAGTGGTAGAAGTAGCGGTGCATGAGGTGGTGGTGGTGGTGGTAGTAGTGGTGGCACGAGTCATGATGGTGGCAAGGGCGAATAAGTCAATAGTTTTATTATTCCATATAAGAGTCATCCTAGAATGACTAATACCACCACTCTCAGGGTGCATTTGGTTTGTGGGATGACACGGAATTAGATTATTAATCCTATGGCATCTAATGTTTAGTTAAATTTTAAACATGAAATTACGCATCCTGTTTAACCAAATTAATCCCTTGTACATTGGATAAAATCATCTCATGAGGGTGATGGTATTAGTCATCCTTAGATGACTCTTAGATGAAATAATAAAATTGTTGACTAATGTGTCCTTACCATCATCACGAGCACCACCACTACCGCCATCATTGATTACCAACACCACCACCAAATTCCACTACCATCATCATTATGACCATTAACCATGACTACCACACATCACTACTATCACTTTACACCAACCTTTTCAATGCCAAGCAACATCACTACCACCAGCTTTACTATCGTACATTATAACCATCAAGTACCATATCATCATGCACTAGCACAACCATCTGTCACCTTGCACCAACACTATTACCAAACAAAAAATAATATTGTGATTCTGAGTATTTTAGTCCATAAAAGCACAATTTCAATCCCTAACAAAATGCACAATGACATTATTTCTTAAGATATCCCATCAAATCTAGTATCAACCAAACATTGAATAAATTGGACTACCAATTCGAGGATGACTCATTCATAGTCTAAGGATGAGTCATCCCATCTCATCCCAATTGTGAACCAAACAGACCTTAAAAGATTACCTTCTCCCATGTATCTAGGGGTTGGTTAAATAGAATCGTAATCCCATGCTTAAAATGCAACCAATTATTGGATGACATAATACTAGTAATCTAATCCTATGTCATTTCAAGAACTAAATGTACCTAAGTTTAAAATATTTTTTTGTAAATGTTTTACATCAATTTTATTTGAGACCTTTACATTCCTAAAAAGTATCATTTGCACCGACAAATTCTCTCTTTAAAAGTATGATTAGTCTTAGTAGATTTAGAGTCTTTGCACCTTGTGTGTTAGTTTTAAAATATACCTAAAATGTCCTTCTATAATGTCCTTTTGTGTTGTAATGAAATTGATTACATTGTAATTTAATGCTTTAATGATATAATGAAATTCAATTGATTCTATTGTAATTGAGGTAGAGTTACAAAAACCTTTGATTTACATTAACCTGGTATAAGAAGTTGAATAGCCACGATTTGCCTTTTTTGTTGAATGATGAGCAGTCTTGCTTATACATGCAATGATGACACAATAATGGGTGTCCAGTCATATAAATAGTTTTGAGGTTATGACCTTGAAAATTGTTGCATGAAAAACTGTTGTGAAGAAAATGACGGATGATTCAAGAATATACTGAGTGCTATAATGAAATTTATTGTGTTGTTATTAAGGTGGAGTTACAAAATCCTTTCACTTAACCCTCAAATATGTCATATGTCAATCTCTTACTAACACCAATAAAAAAAAAATTGCTTCTGTTCATTTCTATTGCCAACAAATATCAAATAGTTTAAAAGGTCCTTACAATGGTGGAGGAAAAGAAGAAGAGAAAAATGTTAGTAACCCTCTCAATTCATATGCAATATGTTTTATAATTTGTTTCTATTTGTAGGTCACACATAGCCATTGACTGGTGTCAGGTAATTATATAAACTCAATTGCCGGAGAAACTAAAACTTTTTTCGACTTGGCTAACTGATTATTTGTTATGGTAAAAATCTAGGATCAACTAAGAAAATTAAAATCAACATCAGCAACAAGAAATGCATAGAAGTTCAATAGTCATCTTTATAATACTGAATTATCTCTACTAAGTCGTATCATGTAGAAAAGGAAAAAAGAAAAAAGAAAATAGTAAATAGTCCATATACTTGCACGTGTCAATTAACAAGTTTGAACGAAATAAAAATCCACTAAAATGTAAACTGCAATTCTCCTCCTCCTCTACTTGCTTGTCATGCTGATCCTACAGAGTTCCCCAGCGTTTCTCCAGTCTTGGACGTCTCTTGCTGGATTTCTTTAATCTCTTTCTCTTAAATAATCTGATAAGAATGCATCTCTTGTAGTGTCTCCTTCTCTGGTAATCCACATTCTTGTGATTGTACACCTTGCTATAAAAAGAATGATCATAAAAAATTATTTTTTATTCTACCTATATGTATGCAATTTTAATTACCTATTTATCATCATGGATTGGTATTATAAATTGAAAAACAAATTGCGAAATAGAATGAGAGATCACCCAACTATAGAAACCTTAAAAAGATTAACTAAGAAGTTAGGAGTTCTCCAATTAATCATTACATCAGTGATTTTGGAATTACTTCCTATGCTGTAGAAAAAATTCAGAAATACACAACTCAACAAACTAAAATTTCAATTTATTATTGATCTTTTATTCTTCGAAACACAGAGATGAAATTGACCCTATGATTAGTGGAAAGAAGGAAAAGCAGAGAAGGAACAAGGATCAAAGAAGACAAACCAATAATTGGTACACTTCATTAACTGATAAATATCCTCGCCACTAAGTGCCTTTTAACGCTGAATACGGTTATAATTTATGAATAGACAAAATCAGCGCGAGGAAGTCAAGACCAAGCTGGTGGTCAAAAAGGCCACGAGCAAGGTTGTCAACAATAGCAACTCCGTCTTTAATCGAAAATCTTGTAGCGTCACAAACAACATAACTTTGAAATATATATACATACATATCAATTTTAATTTTTACTTGAGGTGACCAAAAATGGATAGGCTATCAACGACGAGCTCTACTAAGCAAACGTCGAGCATTAATCCCAAAATGAATTAAGTATGGTTGACATGACAAATTCTTTTTGACATAAGCTTAACTTACAATTGATACTGTCAAGTATGCCATCTATGTTGATAGTTTATTGGATCTATCTTGTTATGATAAAAACATCTCTCATTTTTCATTTACAAGGTACATTGATTGTTACTAATTTATAGCCTCTTTAGTGCTTTGGGTTTATTACCCTATTTTTTCGCTGACTTAAGCATAGGAATCACATTGGGGGATGAGTCCACGTATTTTTTACCTTCTTTTGTGCTGCAAACGACCACGTCTGCTTAGTAGACTTCGTCATTGATAGCCAGTCCATTTTTGGTCACCTCATTACTCTTTAACTCGATGTATCTTTAACTCAGTGTGCTAAAGTTTTGTCTATTGCAATTTTCTTGCTTCTTGATGCATTTGGTCTCTATTGGAATCCCACTTTCTCCTTTCCTTGACGTGGAATAAATACAAAATGAAGTAGAAATAGAAACAAAGAGTGAAACTTGAACGACTCTAATTACACAACACAAAGTGTCTTGCCGAATCTCCATAATCTTCTCTTAACCTACATTTTGGGGCCATTGATGTGGAGGGATAATTTTAGCTAATTAATAAATCCCTCCATGCACGAAAATAAATACTCATAAAAAAATGTGTTGCAATAAATTTGTGGTAAAAATTGAATATAGTTTATTAATCCTTTCTTATCACTTTGTTACTCATCTCCTTCTTCTTCCCTTGCCCCTTTCTCAATTCATGCTGTAAAAGAACTGCATAAGATAACTTAATTTCGTTATTTAGCTTTTAACTTGGACACTACAAAGAAGATAAAAGTTGAGAAAGATTAGAGCATTTCTTATTACTAATTCATGTCTTTCTTTTAAAAAACGTTGTGACTGTCTTATGTCATTAAGTTTTTGTTATATTAATTAACCCTTGATTTAGTTTTCATATTGTTTTTTGTTTTAGATACTTTAATTTTTTTTCATACTCTATATTGCAAATTAAAATTATAGAATAATTAACATCAGTATGCACATATGTATCAAAATAAAAAATAAAAAATAATGTATCACATCCACGTGCAACGCACGTACTTCATTACTAGTATTAAAAGTGGCTGAATCGAACTCAAGAATTCATCAATCCGTTTCCCACATCCTTAGTTCATTTATCTATTTATTTGATCATACCCTGAACCTGATGCTGGTTATTTGCAAATACCAGTGAACCAATAATTTTGCAATATTGACGTTCATTTAACTATTTGGTATTTTGTTGACAGTAGTTTGCTAAAAAAATGTGTTGCTGTTGAGGTAGTAATTATAGAATGTATGCTTGTTCCTATGTCCTTTAATTGAGTTTAAACAGCTCTATGGCGAAGTGAAATTTCATTACAATATGCAAATAAAGAGTAAATTACCTCTTTTTTCCAATCTGTTCGAAGGGTGAACCATATCAAGATAAGTGTTTGTATCACCGTGCCACCGAGCATTCCTGACCATAAACCCTACAACCATAAAGTAAAAACTATTACCAACTCCTTTATGCAATTGTGATTGGTCAAAAGATTAAAATTAGGTACTCTAACTTCCTTTTTCCTTTTTTTTTTTTTGCTGCCGGGAGGGAGGGGGGGGGGTGGGGATAATTTCACAAATCTTCCCTAAATTCTATGACAATTTTATGTAGCTTTTCTCAAGTTTTAAAAGTCACACTTAGGTCTCTTATTTTGCCGATTTCTTGACATATTTAGTCCAATTAAATTTGCTATTAATTATCAAAGCATATGCTGAGTTTTACTTCCAATTTTACCCTTGCAGTACTCCGTAGAAAAAAGTTGTAACCACTTCTTTGTTTATTCTTGAAATGCCATTTTTTTACTAAATAATTAAAAATACTAGCAAATGATATGCTAAAAAGTGAAGTACATAAAGATTATATTTTTAAATATTTTTTACTAAGTTCCTTCACATTTGCTTTTTATATATAGTACTTTTAAATTTATAGAAAAATATATATTTTGTTCAAAGTGAAATTAAATGCCTCTCATAGGAGATTACACAAAATTAATGCTTTTAACACACTCGAACGTGCATGCTTATTTTAAATATATATGTTATTTATTGAAATATTTTCATGGAATTCGTGGTACCAAAATTGAAGGTTTTAGGTGCAAAAGAAAAGGATATGCAATTTGAATAGCAAAAGGACTTTTCTAATATTACATTAATTGACAAAAAATGTAACATCAAATGCAAGACTTTCACTTTACATATAGATAGATTATGCTTTCTTTAGGAGTTGGAGATTCAAATGTCTCGAAAATCTATATTTAATTAGAGAAAACTCAAAATAACATAGGTAAAGTTTAGTTTTTAAAATCTGACAGATGTTATATCATAAATTCCGGAGAGATTTGTAAAATTATCCCTTTTTGTTTTCCAATGTTTATTTTGGATAAGACGGTACGCTAGCTATGTACAGGGCGAAAGGGGAAAAAACTCAGTTGAACATTAAAAAAATCTAGATTACGTTTCACAAGTCGCCCCCACCTACTCACCAGACCCCATCGTATACGAAATCTAGCACTTTCACACCGAAATTGACCATTTTTTAGTTATATTTGCGAAAACATAACAATAAAGGTCAAACCTAACGCAATATGTTTGGGTTCATACTTGTTAAAGCAATTCTAATACTATACATTGCACTACGCTTTGGTATCTTACTATCTCATCTTTAAGGATTTTTTTTTTCGTTTAAGACAAAAGGATAGTGGAAAATCACTAGAAAATAATTTCTTGAAGATTTTGTACTTTCAAGATTCGTTATATACTTCTCTCTGAGAAAAAAACATTATGTATTAACTTTTTTAAATTCTAAACATGCATCAACACAAATTTCAACACAAGTAAACCAAAATACATTAGATAAGCTCATTGTTACCAAAAATATAGATAATTTTATCACAACACCAAATTATATTGTTTTGTGTAAATAATTCTAAAAGTCCCTATCTTCCTATTCATCATCTCAACTTAAAAAACATCCATTAGGTCCCAAACACATCAAATTAGTTTTGGCCGGTTCCTCTAGACCAAATCCAAGTACAGTAATTTTCTCTTTCGCCAGTACAGTTGGGTTTAATTTCAGTTTAAACCTCAAAGTTTAAAAAATACAAAATTTATGGTTTTAACGATTTTCATTAAAATATTTAACCAATGAATGCTTTGATTTACAAAAGATGAAAAAACTACTCATTTTGACAACATACACTAAATATTACTTTGTGCTCTAATCTATTAATATGAACATTCTATTATGGTTTAACTAGATTAGTTAGACTTGAATAACAAATTAAGTGAAAAGGAACACCAATAAGGAAGCTAAAAAATGAAAAATTCTTAAGGTGTGGATGTTAGAATTGAATCGTTTCAGCTCGTCATTGATTTTATTTTCAAAATTTTTTCATTTTTTAGAATTCATAAGCTTACAAAAATATTAAAATGACAAACGGAAATAAAGGTTTTTTATTTTTGTTCCCCATAAATTTTTTCTCATTAATTCAAGATTTTTTATTTTTATTTTATGTTGTTGTTTGTTTGTTAGATTTAAATAAAATAGTAACAACAACAACAAACTTAGCAAAGCTTAACAATATTCAACTAATATTAATTGTATTTTAAAATGCAATTTGGTGATTTGTGTAGTTTATATAAATTGTTAGAGTGGGTAGGTTTGTAATGTTTATTTGTCAAATTAATCAACAATTGTAAATTTAAGCAAAATCATTAGAGGAGGCAAATATGCCCAATTTTCTGTTTTGGAGGGGCAAATATACATTAAATAAAACCCAACTGAGCAAAGCAAAAATTACCTTTCTTTGTTCTGGCTTGAAAGGACCATTTAAACTAAAGATAAACTAAAGGTAGACCCTTTCAAAAGTCAGGGAACTAGATAGAAAGATAGGTAAAGGTTCATGAACTGTTAATATATATATATATATATATATATATATATATATTTCTTTGTATATGTTTTCATATGGTAATATGTAAAATTCCGGGTGAGGTGAGACATCTTCAAATGGAAATTTCTAACCTTTTTCTACTATTGCGTTTACTACATTCCAAACTCTACACCACAAAAACATGGCAGCAATTGTACAAACAACAGGAAAAGCTCAAAAGATGAATGGATAGTTAGTAGAACAAGTAACAAAGATTGAAGATCTTCACATGGAGACATATAAGCCAAAAGGTCTTCAAAAGAGACATATAAACCAATCTCCACCTAAATGTTAACCATTGCAATGCATATCGTTACGGACAAAATAAATTGGAACATAAGGATACTCACAAGTATAACTTCAAAGATTGCATATAGTCTTGGAAATATAATTATAGAAATCATAAATCACTCAAGAATTAATGCATTCGAATATTTTTCCTGTTTTATACTAACAATTAATACCAGCAGATTACAATGTTGTTAACTTAATCAGTTGTAAAAATAACGTTATTAAAGCTACTGATTTAAGCATATATAGATATTCAATTTTGCTCATCGCGCGGTAGTATTCGTCATTCTTCTATCAATGCACTTATGAAGTTGATTTTAAACCAGATTTTAACAATGAAGTTGCATACAAACTAATGAGGCCGAACAAGTTACAAATGAAATTTATTTAAACTTCGGTAAGAAAAAAACCATAATTTGAAAGGCAAAGGGCCAAAAACGGGGGTGACTAGACGATCGTGATACTTATTTATCTTGCGAAGAAATTACCTTAGCTCCGAGCTTGAAATAAAACCCCAACAAGGCTCCCAGTGGCAGTCCAACAAGATAGTAAGACCCAACATTCACATATGCGACAAAAGTTTGCCATCCACATCCAACAGCCACACCGTCGAATCGGAGAGTACCAATTTAGAGGAAATGCCAAGAAAAATTCTACAGGCTAATTCTATTTTGTTTTTGAACAAACCAATTTACAATTTAAGGAGAAGAGCAATGGGGGCTTGGGCTTTTAGTTACACTTTGTGTTGTTACATTCATGTTATACCACCTAAGTGAATGATAAGTGTACTTTTACCAACTATATCTCAAAAAATAAGAACACGTGTCATTCATTTAGATGGTGTAACACTACAAAGTGTAGCAGAGAACCCATCGCCAGGAATGGGGATGCTTTAGTCACAATGATAAATGTCAAACTGTAACATAATAACTAGTACTCCTTGACTCAAAAGTTACTCTCAACAAGTGAAACCTATCCTTGTGATATATATAAGATGGGAAATTAAAGGGTTATAATTTCTTTCAGATTTTCATTCTCAAATGAAACAAGGAGTTTAAAATTTTGTGAGTTCTAAGTTATGGTTGAATATTAGAACAATGAAGAGATTGAGCATCAACGCCCAAACATTAATCCTCAAATGCTTTTGACAATAATCCCTTTTTTAACCTAAAAAGTAGTTTTGGAAAATTGAATTCTCATTTCTCATGTATTCTAAGTTATAAAGAAAGTAACAAGTGTGGCCATTATGCTTCAATGATTGTCACTTGTCATAGTGATAATTTTATTACTTTGTCTTTTGTAGAGATTTTCTATACTACAACTTGAGAAGATTTTTGTATTTCATAATTTACTTTAAAAATAACAATGATTTAATTGTGTCCATTACAATATTTGAGATACGTTTTTCACATTTTGAGTTTGCATTTCATCCATACCTATAAACCATAAAATTCCTTATTAAATAATCAATAATTAACCCTAGACAAAATATACCCCCACATTAAAATTTATTTAGAAATTAGATATTATTAATAGATGTACTTATTTAACAATTATACCTCGTATCTAATTGCAAACTTCCCTCAAATTTGTAAAATATGACATTCATTTAGTGCCATGAAAATCCTGCCCGCCCCTTATTCCCTTCGGGAGGTCATCATACCTGACAAGACAGGTTGGATACCATTCAGAGCAATGGTTATTGAAAGAAATGGCATAAGATCTGAGACCGCTTCAGCCACTTCTTCACCTTGTGTGAAAGCATAGCTAACCACACGGCGCAGCACGAGGACAATAACCGCTGCAGCCACTGAAACGATGGAGCTGACTACATTCACCACCAGAATTGAGAATTCAGCTGCCTTTGGATTTCTTGCTCCCAGCTCATTGCTCACTCTCACACTGAATATAGTCTTAAAGTTTTGTTCACGACTTTGAAATTGCAGTTATCGTATTCATCATGCTCTACGGGCACGATGTAAAAGTCCATTTTCAAATAAAAAATAGGTAGATACAATGTGTATTAGAGGAATGATATTCGCTCACTCTCACACCTTTACATTATATATTAGTTATAAAATTTTGACTTAAATCAAAGAAGGATGTATAAAATCATTTCCCTTTATTTTATTTTGCTATCTGCAATAGATATTGACTAACACCTTCTACAGAAAAATCCCTTGGAGGACAAAGTTTATGATAGTGAATAGATGACTTCAGGATGAAATTTTCTCCAATTTCGAAGGGGGGAATTGTTGATGTGGCAGGCCTCCCATGCCCCTCCAAATCAGTATGTTTGGAATATGTGAAGAACAATAATGTTAGCCTATCTTTATAGTCGCATACTTTTTTGTTGCGAAAATTAACAAAAAAAAAATTACCAGAAAAATAAAGGACACAAAAATTCTTAGTTCTGTCTCTTTTTATGATATTAGCACTTCTTTCCTTATCTATCCAATTATAATGGTATATAATTCATTTAACTCTTATTAAAACTTTCCTTATTTATCATCCTATAATCTACTCCAAATTACCTTTTAACTAATATTCATGTATGTATCCATGTTATATTTTTTTTTATTAATTTATAAATTCTTCAGAGTTGTTTTATCTGTATAGTTTAAACTTTTACGTAGTTTTTTTATTTCCTATTGTTGTATTGCACCTTTGTAATTTTTTTTATAGTTTTAACTTTATGTTAAAGTTCAAGTGATATTTTCTTATATTGTCTATTTTTTAATATTTCACTTAAGTATGTATTTATAATAAATATGTACTTAACAAAAATATAAAATATAACTCAAAAGTGGACATCTAATTAGAACTGTGGTGCTGTGTGACCGGACCAAGGAGGGGGATAGGGGTTAAATATACTTTTTTTTTTTAGCGTGCAAAACCTCATAGGGGTTAAATATACTGGCGGATGCAAAAGTTAATTTTTAAGAGCGAAGACGGAAAGGGCATCCCCACTGCAATAAAGTAAATAAATTGTCCCATATACTGTAAAAGCACAAAAAAAAAGATTAATTTTAAATTAATATTTAATTTGCACATCGAATTTTCAACTGAAAAATTTAATCTGAGTTATTATTTTTTTAACAAATGTGATTTTTGCATAATGTACATGTCTAATACTAGTTATTTCTGAAATAAGAATTTTTATGTACCCACCATCTTTGAATTTCTGCTGTCTTTAATAAAATAGGTAGGCATTCGTGTCAAAGCTTCCACTATCTTTCAAGTGGTTTTCTTTTTTTTTTAATTTTTTTAAAAAAAATTATGTTCTTATTTTTTAAACAAATGAGAAGAAGGAAGGAGGTAATAAGAATATGGGAGGTGAGAATTTAAGATGAGTAAATGGGGTTCGATTCAGAGACCTTCAGACAAAGAATGAAGAGAAAATTTTAATTTATATGGAATAAAATTAAATGTTATCAAGGAGTGAAAAGGAAAACAACATAAAAAATATGCTTTTCAACGTTAAAATAATGAAAGGAGATATTTAAATTCAGTCTTTCATTCTGACTTCACGTGTTGTATAATATAACACACACAGATATATATATATATATATATATATATATATATTGCTAATAATACACACACACATATATATATACATATATTTGCTAATAATACAAATGCTGACAATATAAATTATTGATGCAGGAGAGATGGCGAAGATGCACTAAATCTTTATTGATTTCACGCGTTGTATAATATCACACACACACAGATATATATATATATATATATATATATATATATGTATATATGCGCTAATGATACAAATGCTACAAATGAAGTTTACTTCTCATTCCTCCTTTCAATTGAGATTGAGTAAGTGGTCTTCTCCTTTCCCTTTCCCCAATTGTCAAAAAAAAAAAAAAAAGATATAAATGCTGATTGTATAAATTATTGATGCAGGAAAGATAGTGGAAATATGCCAAATCTTTATGAATATAGCCATTTGCTATTTAAGCGGTATACGCGGTTGATTTTCTGCACTTCAACTTCAACACTTAAACATTCAGACATTAACAAAATACTTTTTCGCCGTGAAAATCGAAGACTGACCTTTCTGCAGCGTTGAACCCTATTGAGATCATAAAAATCCAAGCAAAAATAGCGAAGCTGTAATAATTTCAATTTACACTTCATTAGTTACTAAAATCATAGTATTTTTTCGGAAAAAGAAATAATTAAAGATATGATATTTCTGTAGAGTTGCAGTTGTGCAGACATGCATTAGTAAGTTTACTTGTGTTGTTCTTTTCAACTCACTAATTTTGGATCTAATACTATTGATGACATGTTCATTTTATAGATCTAGTTTGTCTTAGATACAAGTTTAGTTGTGACCATTTTCGAAGTACAAATTTAATTCCCATCCCTTAAGTAATAGAGTAAGCTATATTAGTATTAAAATTAATAGTAAATGGGAGCTGATATTAGGTGAGGATTAAGTAGTAAGGAGTTGTTTGGTTCAAATTTCTCAATTATTATTACTATGAATATCACTAACCCTATTACAAGTATGAGTTTTGACGATTTTCCTCAACAGTTTGGTTTAATAATAAAATGAGTATCATTCCCTCTAAAAGTGAGTTTGATAGAGTAGTATTTTGGAAGAATTATAGAGATTCTAATTGGGATAATTTCACATACCTTCTATGAGATTTGCCATAATTATGCTCACCTCCCCTCAGGTTTTGAAAATTAAACTTACACCTCCTGTATTTATATTTTTCATAACAAAACAAGTCCATTTTGATAATGTAATCCTAAAACACCAACCAAACACCTTAAAATATGCTTAATTACTTTTACAAAAGATAAATAAATCTTAAAAAATTTATTAATTAGTCAAAAATATCAAAAGTACTTATATTCATACATCAAATTTTTAATATTCACCAAATATTACTTCTTCAAAACTCAGTTATTTGACTAATCTAAATGAATTTATTTTATCTATTAAAATTTTACAAATAAATAATTAATAAGAAAGAGATGACCAATTTAAAAGCAATTAAACATATTTTAAGATGTTTGGTTAGTGTTTTTTGGTTACATTATCAATATAGACTTGTTTTATTATGAAACATATAAACATAGGGGATGTAAATATAATTTTTAAAACTTGAGAGAAGATAATATAATTATGACAAACCTTAGGGGAAGTATGTGAAATTATCACATTCTAATTAATTACTTTTATTCTGATTGAAAGATAGTGATAGTTATTTTCTAGACATTAATAATGAATTTCATTATTATTGACACTTATCCCTCCATAACGCCCCTAAACCAAATGCCCAAAATATTAGTAACTAATAATGGTAGGTAGACCTAAACACATACTGTCTTCTCTTTCTTCAATGTTTCGAGAAGAGGTAAAAATAATGATTTTTTTTTTCCTTCATTTGGGAGGAAAAGGTAGACCAAATCTTTAGATGGAATATTCTAATAATTATATATAATTTTCCTTTGACTAAAAATGCATTTGATCTGCAAGGCATAGTATAATGCAGGAAAGCTGTCGAAATTTTATATTGCAAATTATCAACCATCACAAACTCTCGGATCTGCTGTCTCCCCTACTGACTTCAACGAATCAAATGCTGCCTGCCATTTATCAAATATAAAATACTTCACAAGGAACACCCGAAACCAAAGTTCTGCTTCATGGTTTAGTCTCTCAAAAAAGAGATTAATGGTAGACACGTGAAAACGCATCAAATGCATTTATGATAAGGAAATGGAAACTTATTTAGAATATAATAATACTTTACAGTCAAATCAGATAGAAAAAAATCATCGAGTAATCGGTTATTTATAAGACTCTCACTCAGCCATTTTCTGTCGTCAATCAAAGCCTCGTTGATAATAAGTTGGCCATTTACCTAGGGAAAACTAAAACAGGAGTGCCGCTAAAAGTACTTATAATTTGGTTTGTTAATATTCTAATAGATTCTAGGGGACAGAAAATGATAACAAGAAGCCACAAATCGTAAGAATATTAACTTAGTTTACCAGTTCTTTAGTTACATGTCCATTTTTATTACTCTATTGTTTTTATTACTGCACGTTTTTTGTTACTCTATTGACATAACCATTATGAGATATGCACATGTAATTAGAAAGAGTGGGTTTTTCAGCTTACCAAATAGATATAGCATCTAAAGTCAATTCAGGATTTGGGAGCAAACCAGCCATCAAAACCAGAATCTGATAGTACCATTCCTCCAAGCAAAGCATTACAGCTGATGAAGCTGATAATTTGAAAAAGCTGAACAATTCAGAGAAGGTTTCCAGACTGAAACCTGTCCATGTCTGCTTGCACTTTTCACTTTTTACTATGTAAACATATTGGGCAATACTGATTATCCACCAAGACAACCTCAAAACAAGTGATATGTATACAACCAGCCAACTTAGTAGAATATGAAGAGCTAATGCTACAAGTGATATGTATGCACTTGGTGCCACTATGCTTTGAGCTTGCATAAACTTTTGGATGGGAAAGTTCACGGCAAACGCGAAAATTTCTGGGATGAGGCCACACGCAGACGAATATCGATGCTGATAATGCTATTTTTGGTGATTGACCTAGGAATAAGAGGATGGGTTTGGAGAAAATGTAGACAACAGAAAGGGGGATTCCTGTTAGAATTTAGGAGTATGGTAGATCTTTGAAGGTATTTGCCAAGCATTTCATATTTTTGGGCTCCATATGCTTGTCCGCATAGAGTTTCAACTGCACTTGCCATCCCCAGCTGTTGATAAACACATCAAAACAAAAAAAAATTGATAAATTTGATGTCATTTTTTTTTTAAATTCTGATTAGTGACTCAGATGGATATAGGGCAATCTTATGCACTTTTCATCCAACAATTAACAGTTTAACACTTCTCAATTTCAAGTACCCTCTAGTTTTCATTTAAACAATAAAAAATTGAACAACTAGGGTTAAAATCGGTCTTAGAGGTACCGGAACAATCTTACTTTCAACCTGTATAATTCTGATTGTTGCTTCTTTAGGTTTAAAATGTGAAACGTTTGAGTTCCTTCGCAAAAATAACTTCTTGCACTTTTGATCTTCAATACCAGTCATTCTCAAACTCGATCAACATTGTCTAATCTTTACAAATAAACCTATTTATCGAACATTTACTGTCCAACCGTTTTCTCAAAACTTGTGCAGGTTGACTTTATTAACATGCGATTTCCAAAAATGAGACACAAAAAAATCAGTGCATTTATGTGTATTAACAAACTCACCATGATCCCGTGGGAGAAATACTGAATACCGCTGTTTCCCAGAGAAGCACCGCCCAGTTCAAGATTGCCGAGGTGGCCTGCAAAGATTTGAGTGGACATGGACATTATAAAGTTGATCATGTAGACAGCTATGGCAGGTGCAGCAAGGTAGGAAAGGAGCTTTAGTTCGATCCAAGTTGCCAGCCAGAAGCGCTGAAAGCCTGGTTTGTCGGAGCTGGAAAGTATTCTCTCCAATTCATAGCTTAATTGGTTTTCCGTCTCTAATAATTGGGATGAAGATGATGATTCATTTATGTTTTGTATCAAGGGTTGATTGGCATCATGGGCTGAGGATCCCATGGTAACAAACTAAAAGAAGAGTGTCAGCCGACCACAGTTCTCCGCCGTGTGAGAAAGGTGGTTAGGGGAGGTTAGAGGCGGTGCACCAAATGCGAATATTGGCTCGGAAAGTGATTTATATACTCTTGTGAAACTATATTACTACTTCCCTTGATGCTGGAGGAAACAGGTATTAATATATGGATATGGAGGGCTGACATAGCTCAGTGAAATTTTGTCACCGTTATATTAATGCTTATATGAAGTTGACCATATGGATTTCATGTGCACATTTTTCTTTAATTATTAATTTTTCATTTATTTTTTGATTATCATAATCCCATCCCTAGACCACCCCCCCTCCCTATCTCCTGCAAAATATTAGAAATCGACGACCAGAAAATGACACCCAAATGATTATACCACTATCATCTATGCAAATTCTCAAACTCTTCTATCGCCAATAACAATCACAAATAAAATGCCATCCCTCAATAAACAATTATTGTAATCCTAAAATAGAACAAAATTGTGTAAATTTAGAACTCAAGTTAATCATCTAGATGATGGAATACATATAATAGAATTAACCTAAGAAAGCATTCCCATCTTTGTGACTTCTTTCTTTGTATTTGACAAGTGCATATTGACGTGGACAATTCATATATGAAGTGATATGTTGGTGAAAGGAAACGAGATGATAAATATCATTTCTCTAATATATAGTTCGTATAGAAGTCCAATGGTTGGGGGAAGATGCCAATTGCCAAAATAATACTGAAGCAAGACTCTTCCTGTTGCTAGACAAAAAAAAAACATAATTCTTTACGTGTTATTTTATTTTGAATTGGTTAATGAGGAATAATTTTGGTCCGGAATTCAATTTAGTGATCGAATTATGTGGTTTTAAATTAAAAAAAAAAAAGCTAACTGCCTCAGTGGTATGTTAACTAATAGGAATCCAAGTAGAGACGGAAGTTGAACAAATTAGGAAACTAACTAATGGCCACATATGAATCCTAAACAAAAACAATATAGGAGTTGATCAAGCACTATCGTATCTTACAAATACTAACCCAAGTAAAAAAAAACATGAGACGCAAACAAAGATGGAATGGGAGAAAAAGAAGCTACTAATGGCCTAGAGAAAGAGAGAGACAACATGCAGCCAAGAGGGAAAGAATAAGGATTTCAAGACACTGGAAAAACCTTTTCAAGCTTAGTTTATTTTTCCTTTTATGAAAAATTATCATTTTTGCTTTGGAATAGACGATTTAGGTTATCTATGATGTGCTTTCCTCATTATTTGGAGCCTACCTCATTAAAATATTGTGTAGTTTTTTTGTAGTAAATTGATTTTAAAGGGTGTCTATTGTGAGTTGTGAGGAAAGTCTTAAGAAAGCTATGCTTTGTACTCTATTGTTCTTACTCATAGTGAATTTTTCTCTCTTGAACTGCCCGTGGATGTAGGTCTTACGACCAAACCATGTGAATCTAATAGCGTGCTAATTATGCATATTATTTGTTGAGATTTTGTCTTAATTATAGCCAAATATTATGCTAACTGATAGATTTTATTATTATTTGGTTTTTATGTTGCAAATAGGATGGAAAGTGATCTTTTAAGGAAATTTTCCAAAAGATTTGTTGCGATAAAACGCGCCCACGCCCTATCCAGATTGGAAATGCAGATTTTTTGAGATTTGAAAGTATCCTTGATTGGAGTTTGATTGGCAATTGGAAACTAAATTAGTTTCGTAATTTTAAAAGACTCTTTTAGCAGTAAATTCCTCTCTATGCTTATTTGGTAATTAAATGGAATTGGATTTAAAGAAGGAAAGGGAAATCTTTCCTTTCCACCAAATGTGGCGCGAGATTGAGAAAGAAACAAAGACGGAAAAAACAGAAGGAAAGACGTGACTTCCTTGAACTGCAGGGTAATCAACGAAGGGAGGCCATATATTTAATATTTATCTCTAGTTTTAGTTAAGAACTATTCTCGAGTATTCTCTAGTCTTTAGTTTAGTTTTAGAGTTTTAGTTTTTCTTTTCTTTTCTTTCAAAACTTGTAAGCACAATTGTCATGGATACCTTCGGCTGCGTTTTCTTCAAGGATCGTAGCTAAACTACTTTCTGGTTGCGGAATAATCAAAGCATGATTTCATATCAATTGTGAGATCTTTCGATATTTGCTTGAATTGCAATTCATGTGTTCACGAGTATTTAGTTATTTTCTGTTTATCAATTGATTATGATCATTTTGATTTAATTGAATAAATATGGCCAGTTATTCAATTGTCTGAATGATTTATTGCTAATTAAAACATCTGGTCCATATGTATTTGGATGTTTTGATATAAGTGGCGAATGACACAATTTCATTACCTCACAAGTAATCTAATCTGTGTCATGGAAATAACTAATCTAGTTTAAATGAACCCGCATATGTGATTGTTAACTAGAATTAGGTCTTTCTAGTTTTAAGGCTGCAATTAGATTAAATCCTATGAGCGTCTGTAGGGTTGTTGTCACACCCTGTGATCGAAGTATAACACCCGCCATGCCAAAACTACGTTATGACATAAAGCTAGCAAAACAAAAACTTAAATTGCTCGAAATAACAATTTCATTGAACTTGACTCTATTACAAAGTTATGCGATATATTACAAAGATAATCCTAAACAAAATGAAAGTTCATTTTATACACCTCCACTAAGATCACAAAATATTTCCCAGTGGAAGATTCTATACAAAATAAATAACAGGAATCTTTGTTAAGTATTACATCCTATCTCCAAAACTAATACCATGAGTCAGTCCAATTCTCTTCTACAAAAGCCTCGTCCTCTGCATGAAACAATTAAGGGGTGAGCGAAACTAATCACTCAGTAAGTGGTAAGAGTACTCCCTGTGGCTTAAGAGTGTTATTCGTACATGTACAGTTCATAAACAAAGTCATTATCGAATTTAAATACAAATGTAACATGGCCAATAGCATATTCTCGTCAAAGGTATACATTTCCATAAACAAACCAATGAGTTCTATCAAATGATTCCAATTGACCCTAGATATCCATTTGTCAACTATTACCGGTTAACACGGTTCCAAAACTAACTTTAACCGGTTGATGCGGCCCCAAAACTAACTTTAACCGATTAGTGTGGTTCCAAAGACATTGGTCATACAATTAAAGAACTAGTCCCGTCAAAAGTATACCACATTCAAGAACTCAATCAATTCATTCATCAAATCATTCATTCATATAGGCCATATTGTCACTTTTATAATAGTTGTAATTAACCACACTTAAGCCATACATTTATACCACAAATAATCAATTCAAAACATTTATCGTTCATAAAACTCATTTTCAAAAGATCAAAAAGTACAAACCCCCACTTACCTTGATCTGAGCTAACAAAGATAATCCAAATAAGGATGGTCGATGTCTTCACCTATACCACAAAACAAACACTAGATTAATTCACTAATTCTGTCAAAAAAGTAAAACTAAGACTTACATACAACTTAACAGGCAAAACGGAACGAAAAAGGGAAAAACTGCGGTGACCCGCGGGGTCAGACGCGACGCGGCTCACCAATAGTGACTAGCTGAGGTCCCAGTCGCGCCGCAGCTGGTACCGCGGCTCAGGTAAGGGGATGGAGGTAACCCATTTGCAGTGCGGCTCACGCCGCAGATGGGGCCAGAGGGTTATTTCCTCCGAGCCAAGGTCCAATCCACGGCGCGCGCCGCGGATGAGCCTAGAAAAATGTGACCTATGCTCTGCAACACCCAAAACCAAATTTAACCTTTCCTACTCCATCCAATCACCACCCAATCACCAAAGCAACTTCAAATCAACACAAGAAGCCCATTAATTATTATATTATTACTACTCAACATAAATTTCTCCAAAATCCATCAAGTGTAAATCATTAAATACAATCCCTCCGACACTTACACACTCTCACATCACAACCACCATTAATGCACCATCATCATGACATAAAGCCTAAGATCTTCTTAGCTAAACACTTAATGCATACTTTCTACTTCTAATTCAAGGATCTAAGAAGGGAAAAGGAAGAAACACTACAAGAAAAATTATTATTAGTGACAAAGATTTTCAGTGACAAAAAAAAATTGTCACAGAATACCCATTTTAGTGACAACAAATGATCTTGTCACAACTAACATATATGAAGTGTATTTTTCAGTGACAACAAGTAAATATCGTCACTAATTATTTCCCGGCAAAAGGCGCCAATTATTATTACTGACAAGTGGTACAAGTTGTCACTAACTCGTCGCACGTTAGTGACAACATTTCTTGAGTTGTCACTAAAATTTGCCCATTCAAGTAGTGACAAGGTAAGTTGTCACTGAATTAATACTATTTTCTGACAACATTATAAGTTGTCACTAATATATATCTATTAAGGTAGTGACAATCATAGTCGTCACTAAATGAATACCATATATGTGCCCATAGATAGTGACAAAATTTGTTGTCACTAAATACAAAATATATTTTTCACATTTAAAATGTTTTTTTCCAGTTAGTGACAACATCTTCGTCACTAAACGTGTACCCTTGTTTGGCTAAATAGTGACAACCATTATTGTCACTGAATATGCACTATTCTCTAAAACTCTACAATATGAGATAGTGACGACATGTGTCGTCACAAAATGTTCACTAATAATGTGCAAATTCTACCTATCACAATAGTGACAACATCTGTCGTCACTAAATAGAATTGGTATTTTAAGATATTAGTGACAACAATTGTTGTCAGTAATTGTGCATCCTATGTTTGGCTAATTATTGACAACAATTATCGTCACTGAATAGAATTGGTATTTTAAGATATTAGTGACAACAATTGTTGTTAGTAATTGTGCATCCTATGTTTGGCTAATTATTGACAACAATTATCGTCACTGAATGTGTTGAATCTAAATTGAGATAGTGACAACAATTGTTGTCACTTAATATTCACTATAATTTGCAAGTTATACCTATCATCATAGTGACAACAGTTGTTGTCACTGAATAGAAACACTATTATGAGAAAAGCTTTTCACTGACAATATCCTCAAGTTGGCATTGATTGTATTTTTTGAAAAAAAAAAACAAGTTCATGATGGTAGTCTTTGTTTTTTGTTGTAATTGCTCCTTAATTATGTTGTCCAACTTGTGTAAGTTATAATTCTTGTGTTCTTGTGTCAATGTTTGATGTCAAATAGTTAGTTTTTAAATTATTTTCTTAATGTTGGTGTATGTGTAGAGCTGTAAATTAAATGAATCGAATTTGATGCTGTTAGGTTTGATTCGAAAATTTGATTTCGAATTTAGATTCGAGTTTGAGTTAAATACGAGTTTAAAATTTAGGCTCGAGCAATTCAATTTTGCACTCGATAGGTTCGAGTTCAATTCGAAACCTCGAGTTTTTTTATTTTTTATTTTTTTGTATTTTTTATTAATAAAATATGTATTTTTATATAACTATATTATTTTATGTAAAATAGTTATTATATATTAAATGAAAAATAATTAAACAAAAAATTATTAAAATATAATTCGAGCCTTGTTGAGCTGAATATGTATAAGCTCGAATTCAATTTGATAATATAATTGAATCTTAATTTTTTTCGAGCTTGGAAAAACTAAAATTCGAATTGAGCCCTTATCAAATCACGGCCAAACTATTCATTAAGGGCTCAATTCATGTGATTGTTTAATTCAATTGGATTTAATATTTTAAAAAATAATAAGGTTTTAAAGTTATTGTTTTATTTAAAAAAAATGTTCTTTCGAGGTCTCAATTTTATGGCATTTTTATAGAATATTAGTATAGTTTCATCAAAATTAAGCATTTGTTGTTCTTCTATGTAAATATGTGAAATCTCTCACCTATACAATAAGAATCTCATAAATACAAAAGACAAACTCCAATGAAATGTTACCTTTTTAATTGAAAGAAAAACAATTAAAAGAGAGAATGGAGCCTAAAGTAGTTCCAAATAATTTGAAGATGTAAATTGTAACTACGTATTTTTTTTTGTTACTTTTGTTTGTATTAAAAGAGAGAATGCCCAAGCTAATGTTGACCTGCAATGCATATGTGATGTAAATACTTATAATGATATTGCATGCCTAAAATGAAATATTAAAATAAAGTAAAAAATATATTATATGCAAAACATAAAGAATTAATTTTTTCTTCATATATATTTAAGTAGTTCTGAAAATTAACATTAAACTTGTACGGTTTTTTTTTCCTATCAAATGAAACAATTAACAAGATAAATATAAACAAAATTTCTAATTTGTACAAATTTCAATTAAGAAAATGAGACTACTTTTTAATTTTCATATTAATCAAGTTATTGTAGATAAAATTACATTGAGAATGTGCATTTGATTTACATAAGCTTTAGTTTTCAAGAGAATAAATACAATTTCTAATTATTAGTTTATAGCATTTTTTTCGGTTGTCTTAAGAGGAAACTAAAAGATGATAAAATTTACTAAGTCTTGAAATCTAGCCTCTAAGTCAAACTCTTTTCTCTGAACTAAGGCAAGCTACCTTTACTTTGGCCTCCTCAATCTGTCCGCCCTCCCCCCAAAAAATTTCACCAAAAATCAAATTGCTCACTCTCCCAATCAGATTCCCCCCTTCCTGTCTTCCTCGGCCTTCTTTCTCGTTTCTCTCGTCCTCTCTCTTTCTTATTCACTTCCAAAATCCATAACCTTTACCTCTTCCAAATTCCACAACTTGCAGAGAATCTTCAGTTGTCCAGCTGTGTCGGTTAGATGGGCTGACCGATCCTTCATCGGAGTTGGCTGTGGTTATGCTCTAGATCAGAATGGCTAAGCTCTTTAGGTGATAGGAGTTGGCCGCAGTAAGAGAAGAAGTTGGAAGGCTGGGGTTTGATGTTCTCAAACAAGAACTTCCGAATTTAGAATCTTCAGTTGCAGAGAATCTTCAGTTGTCCAGCTGTGTCGTTTAGATGGCCTGACCGATCCTTCATCGGAGTTGGCTGTGGTTATGCTGTAGATCAGAATGGCTAAGCTCTTTAGGTTATAGGAGCTGGTCGCAGTAAGAGAAGAAGTTGGAAGGCTGGGGTTTGATGTTCTCAAACAAGAACTTCCGAATTTAGAACGTAAGACCTTTTTTTTGTCTAACTTTCATTGTATCTATTTTTCAGATTTTCATTTCAGCTTTTCTTTTAAACACAATTGTCAGGCAATAAATAACTAAAGGATGGTCGACGGTCAAATTTGATTAGATTCGGTAATGTCCCTGAAACAGGATCCAAAAACTGATTAGTGGAATAATTGCTTTTATTGTTGATTGCAAATTACTACTTTTGTGGGTAGGCCTTTCAGTGTCTACATTCAGTTCATGGAACTAATTCGAATGATAAAACTCGAGAAAAAGTTGCATTGTGAAACTTGCGGTTTGGCTCAAAAATTTTCAAGATTGCATGTCAGGTCACACAAACATGCACATAAACATCATAAACACAAAGAAATTCAATACTTTCTCCTACCCAATTCGTTAGGACAATGTTCAATAAGTTAAAAGTTGAAGTACCTCTAGTTTTGAGAAGTTTTAAATGAAGTCCTAGCACTAATTTGCCTTGCGTTAGTCTAATGATAGAAAGTTGTAGGAGGAGAAACTAATTAAAATGAAAAATTCAGTACTAAATTGCTCCACCAAATTACTAAATCTTCTGCATATTTATAACACAGAAAATAAACTGCAACCTGCTTTCTTTGTTGAGGTCAAATTGTGCTTGTGTTAGATTCACGGGGAAGCTGTAGCAATCAGAATAGAGTCGCATCACTTTTCCGCGTGGAGTCGAGGGACGTGTTGAAAATGTTTTTCTTATACATGCCTCTGTGATCTAGATTTTTTTGGGTGTTTGGTTAATAACAGGTTGAAAATGTTTGGTTAATAACAGGTTGAAAATGTTTTTCTTATACATGCCTCTGTGATGGTTTGGATCTCTATGGGTGAGGAAGAGGAATAAAAAGTGAGTGGCTAGTGATTCCACCTCATTAGATTTCTGTGGGTGAGGGAGAGGAATGAGAACACTATGCCGTTGTTGTGAGTGGCTGACGATTCCAACTCGTAAGGGAAGCTGCAGTGAATAGTGAAGCTGGTATTTTAAATTTATAGGAATATTTACGGTGGATAGCGAAGTTGGTTAGAATTATTTTTCATTTCTGTTTGCTTTTCTGAAACTTGGGCGTGAAATACAACGCATAGAAATAAAATAACTTCGAAAGTTAATTCCGTAAGTTGTTTTACATCCGTGGATGGAAAATAATTTTTATTGGAAATCATTTTCCTAACTTAAAATGCAACCAAACATCTGAAGTTGCTGAAAATATTTTTACATCTAAAATCTCTCTTTGGCATGATATGTCTAAAATCCTTTGATCCATCCTAAACTTATGTTGTATTTTGTTCTGCAGTTGTACAAGGAACTTACTTGCCCCTTGATAACTTTGAGCTTTTAATCTTTTCCATGCCTGGTCTTGAGGGCAAGTCCTGAACAGATTAGAATCATTCTTCAAACCAGTTGCTAACACGTCAGCACCTGTTAAACGAAAGGTACCATCTGGCATTACAAACTTCATTTATTTGTGATTGTTCGATGCAAGCTGATGAATTTGTTTCCCTGATATGCAGCAGTCTCGCAACATTTAATGGAAAGTAGGAAACTGTCTAAACATTATGATAATATCTTTATAGTAAAAGCAAAGATAATATATGGCTGTATTCATGTTGTACCTGTAGCCTAGCCTCGTTGATTCATATATGATAAGTTTCTTGTAGCATACAATTTAAGTGGCCAAAATAAAGATTCAATTGAATGAGAAGGCACAAGACTGTGACCTTTATTCTGAATTTAAGCTTGTAATCCTCATTTTGAAGCCATGAGTGTAGTGAAGAAATGTTTTATTCTGAATTTAAGCTTGTAATATTCATGTTGAAACCATATGTTTAGTGAAGAAATAAGCTAGAAGAAATGTCATTTAGTGTCGATGGAGTTTTGATCCCCGTTATATAGTTCAGTAATAAATAAATATTTTCTTCAGATATGTAAATAAGAGAACAATTACGAACTCACAACATGGCTGTCTAGTGTTTTAACAATGTCACAACTAGCCAAATCAGTGATAAAAACAATCCTTCATTAAAGAGTGTCAATATAATATGCAGGGAGCACCAATTGTTCCATTGGTTTTCATTTATAGAATGAAAACCATTTTCCATGCAAACATTTGTTCCTAGGCAAACAAAAACATTGGTCTAAATGGTGTGAATATCTTTCTAGATGTGGTGTAGTGTGATGTAAGCCTGAGCTTTCATCGAGAAGTGTAAACTAATCTACTTAATTTCCTATTTTTATGATAAGAAAAGGAAAAAGTGTAAAGTAATCTACTTAATTTCCTATTTCTGTGATAAAAAAAAGAAAGAAGTGTTCTAGATTCTGATATTAACAGCATTCTACATACTTGAATCACTTGTTTATGAACCAGGAAACATAAGTAATATGCATTCTCCAATTACGGTTTTGTCATGCCTAAAATTTGGTAATTAAGTGATAGTCTTCTCCATGGAAACTTTTGTTTTTATGCTTGCAAACAACTCTTTTGTCCAGCTTTAAAATTTACCTTAGCTCCTCCTGAAATTTAGTGAAAGTTAATGTTTAGCATATGAAGTTTTTCTATAAGTATATTTTGGTATTAACTATGTGAAGAAAACACTTTTCAAAGAGTTTTTTTTTTTTTTTTGAGAATCAATGCTACAACCCCCCCCCAGCCATCAAGGAGGGTGATGCCTTTTGTTGGAGCAAGGGTATGTGTTAAAATGCTGATGCATTGGAAGTTCTAAATGTAGGAGATAGAGAACTGATAAAAAATGTTACAGGTGACAAAAAGTTATTAGAAAAAAAGTAACTTTTAAAGAAAAGTTTTAAGTTTTTTGGTTGAAATTTATTATTTTTTAACAAAAACATGCTATTTTTGTTGAGAGTTGAGATAATGAAGAGTCGCTGAATCATATCATTGTTTAGATTTGATATGCATGTGATGAGAGATCAATTGCCCATTACATGAAATTACACATTATCTATTACTTCGGTATAAAAACCTTGCTATTGATAACAGCATTTGGAATCCAAAATTTTGTTTATGGACTTTTCCCTATATTTTAGATACCACTCCATCAAATACTAGAAAGTAAACAAGAAATTTCTATCTATCTCTATCATGCAAAGATGACTTGATCTTTACTGTCGCATCTTTACCTTAGAGTTTTCCACTAAACCAAATTCTCATTTTTCTGATGTTGTTATTAGTATCCAATGCCAATGGAGAGACCAAAAAAAAAAAAAAAAAGTTGCTGACATTTCACTTCAGCAGTTCATCAAGTTTCTAGGTGGCTTTACCCATGAAGAAAACCTTGCTAATAGTTGCCCAAATAGAGATAAATGGCTAATCTCTGGGACGAAAGCCAAAATAGCAAAATCTACAAACATGATTCCTAAGATATCAAGGGTCCTTTTTGAGAGGTAATAAAAGTGAAATCAAAATAGGAATTTTGTACTGGTGCTCTAGCCTTAAACCCTTATCCAAAATTTGACAAAAATGGAAATGAAATATACAGTTGGCTTAAAGGAGATAAAAAGAGGTCAATTCGACCAAGTAGATAGAGACTTTAATGATTGGAGGATAGTTGTGATTATTGGCTTGCTAAATTTAGCAATTGTGGACCAACCAAGTGAGCCCTCAAAGGAAAGAAAAGGGGAAGAAAAGAGATTCCATTTTACTACGACCAACCTGTCAACTTAATTGTATCTTTCCAGGAGTTCTTTAGACTTCATTTTTTTATTTTTTTTTTGTTCCAATCTTGATTGCAATATTATATTGGCAAATGTTACATTGATATATTGATATCTGCATTTTGTGACAACTTGTCAATATTTTTTTAATCAAAGATCTCGAGGGTGCTTAAACGGAACTTTTATTTGTTTTCTTTGTTTTTGTGTTCCCATAATTATGGTTAATTACCTTTCTGAAATTCAGATTTTTTTAATACTCGATGACCTAGCTGAATATTTGAGTTTCCATAACCTGTAAATTCCTAGTAAATTACACTTCACGCCTATAAATTAATATGGAGTTTGCTGTAAAAGAGTCCATTTTCACTTTCGGAGACAAGATTACAAGAATTTGATCCTCAAAGTAGGAATTCGTACTCCAATACTTTGACTGCATGTATTGCTACAAATTTGACATGGCAGCCTAAACTGTGCCTACAAATTTGACATGGCTAATTAATGGTTGAATGCAGTGAAAGCCAAAGTGTATAGGACTGTGCCTACTCCTCGCTGGATCTGATTTCTTGGAAACATCATCATCATTTTGGGAATATCTGTAATTCAGGTTCGAATTGTTGGCCTTCTTATTTTTATTAATTTTTTTGGGGTTGAATTATGAAATATCTTTTAATTTCAGCAGTGAAACAATAAAAGTTTCAGTTTGTCTAAGGAAATTCTGTACAACTATATAGGAAGAAAAAGATGTTGACTTAGTTGTGATAGTCTATACAATAGATAGGAAAATAGAAATCTCGATTCATATTAGAATTCAAAATGAAAATGTAGCATTCCTCTTGTAATTGTGTTGGTTGGAGGACATACATGCAGAAATGTTTTCAAAGACTAAGCTTGCTGATTTGCTACTAACAGTAAAGCATATTTTGAGCCAGAGATTTTAAATGAATTTTTTTTGCCAATCAAAAGCAAAGTTTCTTTGGCTGTTGAAGTATAAGGCTGATTTAAATGACGTTGTTGAGCATTAGTTGGTACAACATTTGACTGTGATCTAGTACTTTTGACTCTTATTATTAGACACTTTTTAGTTTTAAACATAGAAAAAAAAACACTTTTGAAAAATGTTAACATATTTTTTGAAGTTAACTTTAGTTGACTTCATGCCAAACGTGTGTTAGCTTCATTCACATCCTGATGGTAGGGTTGTACCAAGAGAAGCTAGTATACTATTCTACTAGTCTAGCAATTCTATAACTTTTTTAAGCATGTATTATTTCATTTGATAAATCGGTTTTTGAATTGGCAAGAAGTATTACTTACTTTTTGAATGGCTCTTCAAGCTTTGTTTTGGAGCACTTTGCATGGTTAAAACTGAGTTATCTTTGGTTAAGAGGAAATTTAGATTATTCAAGGTCATAAAATTTTGATCTAGAAACTGAATGATTCAACCAAGTTGTATCATGGAATTTAACTCAATTTGAAATAAATATGGTTCAAATTTGAACATTCCTATTTACTATTTTTGATGATGTTTCCAAGAAGAAATTGCAGCTGCTACCACTACTTTAGAACAACATGACCACATCAACAAATGCTAGTTTTGTGAAAGATACTTTTGAAGAAAACAAAACCAAAAGAAGAACTGCACTTGACATTTTTGACTAGTGTTTTTTATTTGAAACACTTATCAAATTGGAAAATTTCTATTTGATTCTCTTTTTGCTATGAGCTTCATTAATTCAATTTCTTAATTACTATTTTTGAAATACTAGGCGAAGAACTTATTAGCCACCATTCAGAAGATCATATCCCTGTGAAGTGCGTCACTATTTGCTAGATTTCAAGGTACCAAACATGTATTTTATTAGCATAGAATGGTCAATAAGTGGTAAATGAAGCATTGATTTACATTGAATAAACTAGTTTTCTTTTTTTTTTTTCTTAACATTTTGTTCATTGCATTGATTTGTATATGACAATATTTAAGAAAGTGACTATAGAGCATGGCTTAATTGTGTGCCTTCGGTTTGTTGGACATCTTGTATTGTCCCACTTAGTTTCAAAACAAGATACTAATATTCAATAAATACTTGTCACAACTGGGCAAAGAATTTACTGAATTTGGCGCTATTTGTTGATTTTTTTTTACATCAAGTGCTTGCATCTTGATAATAACAAGAGTATGATTTATATATCTTAGGTAAAAGGCTGCAATAACATGGACAAAAGTTGGATGCAAATAAAAGATCACCTAGACAGCAAGTATTTAGATGGTGTTAAGGAATTTATCAAATTTGCATACTTAGGCAAGGATCCCAATTGTAAACTTCCTTGTCCTTGTAAACTATGCAACAATTTTGATGCACAAACTATGGAGGTTATGGATGAACATGTCAGTTGTAAAGGAATTGTTGAGAGTTACACTAGGTGGATTTATCATGGTGAAAGTTTAGATGAATCTGATGGTGATGAGAGTGATGAAATAGATATAGATGATAAACATAGTAGTTGTGATGATATTCATGAGATGTTGAATGATGTTGGAGCTGCTAACTTCGGTGGGAATTGGAGGAATTCGGGAGAATGTAGTAGGGAGGATCGGAGTAAGCCTGAAGGCGAAGCAAGTAGATTTCTTAAATTGTTATCTGAAGCTGAACAAAACCTTTATCCAGGCTGTGAGCATTATTCAAAACTCTCCTTCATTGTTCATATTCTCCATTTGAAAACAATGAATCAGTGGACTTGCAAATCTGTTGATATGTTGCTCAAATTTCTCAATCAAGTGTTTCCTATGGCATCAATTCCTAGTTCATACTATGATGCTAAACATTTCATTAGAGAATTAGGACTTAAGTGTGAAAAAATACATGTTTGTGAAAATGATTGTGCACTCTACTGGAAGGAAAATGCCAACCTGGATCATTGCCCAAATGAAAACTGTAAAGCACCTAGATATAAGTCTCATGGATCTAAAATTCCTAAGAAGGTGATGCGGTATTTTCCATTGAAACCGAGACTACAACGACTCTTTGTTAATAAGGATATTGCACAGGATATGAGGTGGCATAAGGATAGACGAGTAGATGATGGCAACACTATGAGCCACCCAGCTGATTCAGTAGCTTGGAAAGAATTTGACAAAACCAATGAATGTTTTGCTGCTGATGCACGAAATGTGAGGTTGGGACTTGCAAGTGATGGTTTTAATCCCTTTGGAAATATGAATAATGCATATAGCATATGGCCTGTGATACTTGTTCCTTATAATTTGCCACCTTGGAAATGTTTGAAGGATCCTTTTTTCCTGTTGTCAATGATTATTCCTGGTCCTAAATGCCCTGGAAATGATATTGATATTTTTTTCGACCTCTAATCGATGAGTTGAATGAGTTATGGTCCCCAGGTATTGAGACATATGATGCTTCAATTGGAGAGATGTTTCTTTTACGTGCAGCCCTTCTTTGGACGATTAGTGATTTTCCAGCGTATGCCTATCTGTCAGGGTGGAGTACAAAAGGATATGATGCATGTCCTATTTGTTTATATGACACTAGTAGTGTGTATTTAAAACATGGAAATAAGTGTTGTTACATGGGACATCGTCGATTTTTGCCCCCTGATCATAAATGGCGAAGAGAAAAGAAGGCTTTTAATGGTGAGAGAGATCTTAGACAGCCTGTTGAAATTTTGTCTGGCGAAGAAATATTGCAACAGCTTCGGGATAATGAACAGGTTGAGTTTGGAAAGGCACTTGATGTGCTTAAACGGAAGAAAAGAAAACGCAAGGAGAGTGGTATAAATTGGTTGAAGATAAGCATATTTTTTGAACTACCATATTGGAGTACTAACAAAATTCGCCACAACTTGGATGTTATGCATGTTGTGAAGAATGTGTCTGAAAGTTTATTGGCAACATTAATGAGCACGGGTGACAAAAACAAGGACAATTTAAATGCTAGAAGGGATTTGAAGGAAATGGGCATAAGAGAGGATTTGCATCTCCAACAAGATGGTGATTCGTACATAATGCCAGCTGCGTGCTATACTTTATCTCGTGAGGAAAAGCAAAAATTATGTCAATTTTTAAGCTCAATTAAATTTCCAGACGGATTTGCCTCCAATATAACTCGTTGTGTTAAGACAACTCAAAATCAAATTTCAGGCATGAAGAGTCATGATTATCATGTATTCTTACAGCGATTACTTCCATTGGCAATACGAGGCATGCTACCAAAGGAGGTTTCGCAAACATTAGTAGAGCTCAGCAATTTTTTTAGAAAAATTTGCTGTAGAACTCTACATTTGGATGAGCTGGAAATACAAGAGAAGAATATTGCTTTAATACTATGCAAACTTGAAAGAATATTTCCTCCCTCTTTTTTTGACATAATGGTCCATTTAATGGTCCATTTACCTTGCTGAAGCAAAGATTGGTGGACCAATACAATACCGATGGATGTTTCCATTTGAGAGGTAAATATTTCTTTTTTTAAATAGTTCTTTGATTTTATTAGACAAGATATTATAAAATTTAATATAATTGACTTAATTTTTTGAACATAGGAAAATGGGTCAATACAAACGATATGTGCATAATAGGGCTCGACCAGAAGGGTGCATTGCAGAGCGTTACTTGGATGATGAATGTCTTACATTCATTTCCATGTACTTACGAAATGTTCCAACTCGGTTTAATCATGTGGAACGAAATACAGAGAGGGTTGAAACCTCAGGAGAGTTATCTATTTTTTCAGGTGTTGCTCGACCTTTTGGAGCAACAATGTTTGGTTATATGGATGACGCTGAATTGAAAATGGTTCACCTATACATCTTAAAAAATTGTGAAGAGATAGATGAGTACATAAGGTAGGTGACCTTTATATGCTGACATATTCGAAGTTTCATTTTTTTTATTTTCATATCCTTTAATTATAAGCTATGCATAATGAACTAATATTGTTTGTATAGGGAACATATGGAAATTCTTCAAAAGCAAAACGTACCCAATGTCCAACAGCTACATGATTTAGAATTTCCAAAATGGTTTGAAGAGCGCGTAAGTATATAATAAGCATAACATAAATTTATCTATTGTTATAAAACTCGTAATTTGGTTAAAAATCACTAGTTTGATTCTTATTTGACATAGGTTTCTCAATTACATGTACTTGGAGAATGCAATGATGAACTCTTGTCATTGGCTAAGGGGCCTGATGTTCGAGTCAACAGATACCCAGGTTGTAATGTTAATGGGTATAGATTCCACACGAAAGTTCGTGAGAAAGAACGAAAAACACAAAATAGTGGCGTTATGGTTAAGGGGGAGCATGATAATGATGAGATAAGTTTCTACGGTATAGTCACTGATATATTAGAGGTGGAATACCCACTTAGTCAAAATCGTGTGATATTGTTCAAATGTGACTGGTGGGATTTGAAAAACAGTTCAGGAATCAGATTTGACAAACAATGGAATGTCACTAGCGTTAATGTGTCAAAGAAATGGTACACCGACCAGCCATATATATTGTCATCCCAAGCTGCACAAGTTTTTTATCTCAAGGATATGAAACTTGGTGGTCATTGGCATATAGTAGAGGTGGTCAATCCTCGTGCATCATATGATGTGCTTGAGAAAAGTGAAGATGATGTGGTTGGTGATGATGAAGCTTATCAAGAAGATGATGTTGAAGATTTGATTGGTGTGCAAGAAAATGATGAATTGCACTCTTTAAGACGAGAGGATGCATTAGCAGATGAGAGGATTGAAGCTACTATTTTAATTTCCAAAAATTCTTCCAAAAGTGCACAAGAAATAGATGATGATTTCATTGATGATGAAGACATTGAGCAATTTTTGAGTGATGAAGATAAAGATGAAGATATAATTGAAAGTGATGACTATGATTCTGACTGAACATGTGCTTTAAAAATAACAGTTGTAATGAAGATCTTCTTTCTGCATAACTGCTGGTTTGTCATACTTTCTTGCACAAATTTTTGAATAGTTTGATTTTCAATATTATGCCTCTAGCAAAGTGTCAATTTATGACATTCACTATGCATATCATCTAATATTTTTTTCCTTATTCTGATGGCAGATGGCTGGACCTGGGAAAAAAGGATATGCCCACACGCGACTAAGTGGAGGTATAATCACATCAGGTTCACAACAATGCAGATCTAATGCAGCTGATAAGGTATTGAAAATAGAGTTTGAATACATTTCTACTTACTTGAATATGCATGGATTTCATGAATATTTGTTTGTTTTGTTCTTGTAGCAAGTTGGTGCAACAAAAGGTAATGTACTGACCACTACGGGCACTAGAGCAGGACCCTCGTCTGAAGGTGCATCGGCATCAATGTCACTTCAACCCAAATTGAATTCAGCTAGTCAGGTATTTAGAGGCTTTTTACTAGAATTTGTTATAGTAAGACATGACATATGTATTACAAAGAATACATTATTATTTATGTTCGCAGAATGATAGCTCTTACAATTGCTAACAGAAGTTCCTAATAATAAATTACATATAATCAACAATTCATTAAAAATGGTCATAGTTAAGTCACTATGAGAAATGTTGATTTTGGACATGGAACAAAATTGGTTTTTGAAAATTTTATTCAGGATGAAAGATAAATAACATTAAAAACATCTTCATGATAGCGTGAAATTTAGTCCATTCCAGTAATCACTAGGGTCGAGTTGTAGCATTGCTTATTTCTCTCTCTCTCTCTCTCTCTCTCTCTCTCTCTCTCTCTCTCTCACCCCTTCCCTCTCTCTCTCTCTCTCTCTCTCTCTATTTATAACAGCAAAAGAAGCACAAAATTGAAAAAATGATGTTTGAGAATAGAGTTTGTTGAAAGATGATTAATTCATTATCACGTGATGAGGTTATGGTAGATTAATAACACGTTTATGATTTCAGTGTTGCTTAAGTTGAAAATATAAACATATGGGACAAATTGATTGCATAGATGTGCATGACGGTCTAGTGGCTTTAATGATCCTTCTACAATATAAAGGCATTAATGATGTCTTAGGTGTTGTAAAAAGGCTATAATAGGCTATGGTATGTTGTATCAAAAAGCTACATAAAAGCATATGTAAGTTGAGTAATACTATTGCCTTTATAAATAAAGAAAACAATGCACCATAAAAACTGTAACGCAGTTCTTCCTCTACATATTTTATCATTATCTTCTACATTGAAAATGGTCCAAAAAATTTTGTTTTGAATTCATAGCTGAAAATAGTTAAGAAAATTGAATCAAGACTTCCAAGGGTAGGAGTAACGTTTCTTAATTCTTCAAGTTCTAATGCTATTAAGCTTCCATGAGTTAGTTTGCTTAATAGCATTAGAAGTTGAAGAATTAAGTTCTAATGCTACTAAGAAAGCAACTATGGAAATTCAACTGGATTTCTTTAATTTTTCAAACCTCGACATAGGATTGTGACTCCATAGGCATATTTGCATGCACTTTTTTGGGAAATGATGATTAGTTTTAACTCAGTAGTGTGTCTAATTATTATTCCACTATCTGCGTGCCCCATGATCTTGTCCCTCGTATGTAAACTATGTACAAGTGGGGAACCATTTATAAACATATCATTCTCAGTACTTGATTGGCTTTTGTTGCTTTTGTAAATGAGATGTTCTTTGGACTACGACAAATGTAGTACACTTTTTTTTGTTAGGCACACCACTTCTCCACGAACAATTTGAATCAACTAATTATTGGTAAATATAAAGTACAAATATAGTTATCAATGTGCTTTTGTCTTGCACATCGCTTAAATTTGGTTAGAAAATGTTTTCATGAACTATCTTGCTCCTATATTTTCTTTAAACACATTGTTAATTGTAGCAATTTCCCATATTTGTGGATTGGGACTGTTGTGCATTATTTTTTGAATAGCATGTATTCATTTACCAACATTATGTATAAGCAATGTCGTTGGTACAGGTTGGTGCATCAAACACATGTGTAGGCTCGGCATTAGGCTTGGGACGAAAAAGAACAATTCAAGTGCGTCTATTTCCTGAAACCGAGGTTGATACTTGGTAATTAAATGAAAAAAGGCTGCTTTTGCTGCCATAATGATAGGGTCATTATTGAAAATTAAATGATTGCTTAACAACTATAAAAATGAATAATTTATGTACTAACTGTCGCCTCAATTTGAGAAGCATTTATGTTCTAATTCATGTTTATATCATTTATCTTTGCATAATAGGAACCAAATTCAACGACTAATGGAGCTCATACAATAGCACAAGGGGATGAGCCAACAACTAATGGAGCTACTACAAGAGCACAAGGGGATAGGCAGACAACACCCACGAGTGTTGAAGTTGAAGGTCACGCTAATCCTTCCCCACAAAATGAAGGATCTGACCATTTCATATCGTGTGGCAGCAACAGCAATGATGTCGTGGAACCGGTTCAAAATGACAATAGCAATGGTTATGAGACTTTCTTTCACTACTCTATGACATATTTAATAAGTGTAATTTTTTGCGTCTATTAAACTTACAAAATTTGCATCCTATTTTTATTAGGCACCAAAACATTAAAGAGGGCAAGAGGACCTACTCGCAATATTTCTTTGGCTAAGAAGAAGAAGATTGGAGAAAAGGTCAAAGTTCACATTTCAAAGACAAGTGGTAGATTGATTGGAGAAGGTGCACAGGAGTTTATTTCAGAAGCATCTTGTGTGATTCGGAACTTTGGCAAGTGGCAAGCTCCAAAATGGGCAAAGCTTTCAAAAATAGACCGGGAAGCAATGCTGAAAATGACCAATGTAAGTTACTTTCTCCTTGTAGGTGAAATATTTGTCTTTTTTGATTAATTTGCTTAGTCAAAAATAGTTTCAGCTTATTATATTTGTCAATTTCTCTCATTCAAACTAAAATTTGCTTTCATATGCAGAATAATTTCATTCATGAAGAAGGCGACCATATTGAACCAGCATTGTTTAAGCAATTGAACGTTCAATATCGAAATAGGCGACACAATTTTCACAAGTTATTCAAGAGTTTCAAGACAAAGGAAGAAGCTCTGTCACATTGCCCTCCACGAATGGAAAAAGAAGATTGGGTGTATCTTTGCAATTACTTCTGTAGTGAAGAATTTCAGGTACTCATGGCTTATAATTCACACTTTTTATTATTAATACTATCTATCTTTGCTATATTACTAAGAATCTTACATTTGCTAAGTGTAGGCCATAAGTAGACGAAATGCGGTCAATAGATCAAAGCAAAAATCAGCTCATACAGCTGGAACAAAGTCATTCTTACGTCATAAGGCTGAAAGGGTAAAGTGCTACATCTATTTATTTTATGATGCACAATCCAGTTTCTTACTTTTGTACATATTAGGAAGCAAAAGAAGGACGTATAATTGGACCGATAGAGCTGTATGAAATGACCCATTTTAGTAGGAAGAAAAATGCAATGATTGATGAGGTGTCTGCAAGTAACTCTGTGAGTTCTATTAAGCTTGTATTTACATAACTTTTGCAATATTCAATTAGATAATAATTCGCAATTTATGTTCTAACAAGATGATCGCAAACATTAATGTAGATTAAGTTGAAGGAGTGCTTGACCGAATCTCAAGAAAATGGTTCAAGCAGAACTGAAGAGGATATATGCATGGAGTTAATTGGCCACATTCCTGGACACGTATGTGGTCGCGGTGTCTCCAAGGCAACAATGATGGTGGAGCAATTTGCAGAGATTGAATCCCTCAAAGTACGAGCTGATAATGCTGAGAAAATAGCAGATAACGCTGAGAAAAGAGCTGAACAAGCAGAGAAAATAGCTTGTGATTTGGAAGTGCAAGTTCAAGCTCAACAAAAGTTGATAGAGAAACTTGAGAATCAACAAAGGCAGTCCAACAGCTTCCTTGAAGCAGTAAGTGCAAAGCTCGGGTTGCAATTGCCATTCAATGACAACGCATCTTCTAGCTGGTAAGCATTAAGTGAAAAAGTGTTGAGTTGTGGTGGTGTCAATTTTTTTATGAATATTGTGATTTTGTGTTATATGTTCTTATGACACCATCTGAATCTAGTTCTTGTGGTTCCATTTTTTTAAGCATGGCCATTAGAATATAGTTCTTGTGGTTCTATTTTGCATCTCTGTGTGAAGTATGATCAATTAGAAACGTTGAAGTGAAGGTGGAGATTGTAAATGATGATGAATTTCTTGAATCATAAGGATGGTGATGGCCTTAACTAGCTGCATTTGACTGTTATTTTTAAGAAAATTGAGGTACAACAAACTCAATTAATTGATTTTCATATAAAATTGACCAAAAATTTCACCCCATTTTGTGTCTTTATCCCTTCTAAGAAGGGGTTGGATGAGGAGCATGAGGTTATTGACAATATAGTCTCCAAAGTACAATGATAAATTAGTACTCTTGAGAATTGAAGCAGTCTATATAGCATCATCATGTGTTTCTTTTATACTCATTTTTTTGTTCTATGTTTTCGTCTATGTCGATCAATGTTTATTAGTATAGGATCAACTCATAGGCTACTTTTGTGAATAAGTTTTTCTTTTTTTGGTCGTTATAAATAATGAAAAAGAAAGAGTAGTAGAGAATAGCTAATTTATTTATTTATTTATTGGTTTAAAAAAAAAGATGGTTTTAAATAATTGAGAAAAAGGCTTAACTAGATAGTGTCTCTTAAATTGGTCTAATACAAGATGGGGTGATACTTATAACAAAAATAATACAAGTTGGAGAAGTAAAATATCAAGGAAACAATTTGATATATAAATTCATAGTGTCAAAATTTTCTTTTGGTAGACTCCATAAAACAAATTTCTGATGAAAGCGACTGTACTTTACTAATCTCATTATTTTTATCCTTTTTGGTATATGGTTTAAAAAAGAAGGTTGTTGACATGAGGATAACATTAAAAAAAACAGAGAGAGAGAGAGAGAGAGAGAGAGAGGAAAGGTTAATGTGACAGTTAGTTAGATTTATGACTTGTAAATGCATGATCCCGGAATTTTTGTTGGTAGTAATGACTAATTGCACAAGTTAGTTAAACGAGATGTAACGCTCTAACAAATCAATCTAATCCAACTTTTGGGATTAGAAAACCCTCTGATCTACTTTCATTTGTTAATGTTGACCATGTTTAGTGTGCAGTATAACAAAAATTTAAACCAAATTGCATGGATAGAGAGCAATAGTAATTGTAATCAGGTAATCAGTTGCCATCATGTTTAAGAAAGACTTAACACAGAGGATGGTGTTGTGCAGTCAGTACTTTCCCCACGATGAATCCTTTGCGTGATGCATCTGTTTTGCAATAATAATTGTATGTGGTTCCATTGATGAGTTGATATGATTATCAAGCGATTAACATCTTTAATTAAACTTCACAAACAATTGAACTGTCTTATTCTTGTAGCATTTGGCACGTTACCTTCAATCACATGGCACTTGCATTGCCAATTGTGAGTGAGAAGATAATTAATGCTGCATTATCTTTCTTGTTAAGTAAAATGATTTATCACTTTAAGTTATGAAAATGAATGATAATTTTATAAATTGAGTGAAATTTTATTATGAAAATTTTAATAACTTACGATAACGTATGTTACCACATATAATGCATGAGGTTGAACATGATATTGAGTTGATGGGTTACTGGACAAATTGGATGATGTGTAGATTGTGGTTTGTACATATATTGGATATGGTTGGGTTGTTGAGTTTTTTTTCATAGGTTTGAAATTTTTGGAAAAGCTCAAAATACAGGGGAGATGCTGCCAAAATTTCGATAGATTTTAAAAGAAAAGTTGAGACTTGCGTAGTTTGGGATGGATAGCTCTGTCACTATTGGACTACATACCGATCATGGCCTATAACATGAGTTTTTAGTTATGCCCTTTAGTTTGTTTGATGCCTCGCATATTCGTAGATCCGTTATAGACATGTACTAAGAAAATTGATAAGGAAAAATATCTTGGACAGAATTTTAACCTCTTTAGACAAGTGGAAGGTAAAAAAATATATATTAAGAGGGGGGAGGGAGAGAAGACACGTTCAACTCTGATCCAAGTCTTGCAAAGGAAATTAATGCAAATCCATACAAACTGCTACACTTCACAAGCAGTGAAGGTGTATATCTAATAATGACTGACAGAAAAAACTTTAATAATCACTTGCCAATAAAGAAAGACGTTGCTAACAACCATCTCAAATCATAATGCACATGAGAAACAATAATACTGATTGAGTTTTGCACTAGTGAAGAGAAGCCTCTCAATACCATATGTATCTTCCGTTGAGACATTTTACAATTTCAGCCCATCTATTCCTATATGTTGACTGAGCTTTAATAAGAATCAATTCTCCTCTCTAGTCCATAGTCTTTTGTTAATTTTAGGATTCAGATGGTTGTGCCACATGTACAATAAGCAGTTAGCTTATATTTCTAATGTTTGAAAAGGAAATGCTACCTTTTGCATTCAATTTGGAGATTATGTACTTCGGTGTTGTTTGACTTTAGCAAAATTGACATTGGTTGCAAATTCCAATTACTACATCACATGTGATCCAAGCATAAGCAATTTTTTTATAAGTTCAGTCTATGGTTGCACAAGTTGTTTATGAAATACAAATTGGAGCTAATGGAACTATTGTGTTAAAAAAAAAAACAAAAGTTTTTAGTACATGTCAAAAAAAATTATATTTTTAATATTTTCGATTTTAGCTTAATTAATGATTAAAATTAATATTTCAATGGCATTCACTCACTTAAAATTTATAAAAATTAATGAAATAATCATGTCGAGTTATAAGGTCATTATCAACAGTTAACTTGCATGAATAAATGTTGTTCGAACGTGCGATTTACAACTTGAGTTGTACTTCAGATTAACCATATTCTTATAGTAAAGGACATGAAATCTTTACGCACTAAATTGCTGCACGTTAACTTTTTTTATTAGAGTCTCTTTTTCTATTGGATTGCTAGACAGGTTTTTTCTGAAGGTGTTAATTCTCAAGGAGTAACATCAACATTGGCCTGACATTATTTTCAATCACTATATTTTTTTTATTTTGTCTTATTTTTCCTTCTTGTCCTCTTTAAATGGTTTTGAATTTATAGGGTCTCATTTTGAATTTTGTTGTTGAACAGTGGTATAAATGCTCCATAGCTCCATGCAGTGACTTCAATGCTCAATGAGAAGGTGGAAAGTAGGTTGTGACAAGATTCGTGGTGCTAATAGCTTCATTTGACAGGAAGACAGTTTGAATATGTTGGTTGACAACAAGGACATCTAAAGTTATATTTTATTTCTTACTTTAGTTGCTTTTGTGAAGATTGGATTTTTGAGATATGTAAATTAATTAAGATTATTTTGTAATGTTACAGAGTATTTGGGTGGATTTTTGTATGTTAGACGTTTTTTGTAAAGTTTTGAATATTATTTTGGAAAATGAAAAGGATGGTTACTTTATAAACATTGTTATTGATTATATTGTGATTGACTTGAAATTCAATCCAATAATTGTAACAGGATTATGGGATTTGATATTATATATATATTGATTTTTGTCAGGTGCAAAATAATAATTACAATGACAATTAAATTAATAAGTCATTAAAAATGTCATTGCATACAATTACAATAGATAAAGTTTTATTGACATCCAAAGTTGTCATTAAAGAGTTCATTAGCGACAACAATTCTTGTCATTGAATATTAAATAGTAAATTTAATAAAAACATTAGTGACAACATAAGTTGTCAATAAATAGCTAATGTAACAGTGACGACAATTGTCGTCACTGATAAAGCCTCGTATAGTGACAACATAAGTTGTCAATAAATGCCTAATGTAACAGTGACGACAATTGTCGTCACTGATAAGGATACGTATAGTAACAACACAAGTTGTCATTGAATACTTAATGTAATAGTGACAACAGGTGTCATCACTAATAAGCACTCGTATAGTGACAACATATGTTGTCATTGAATACCTAATGTAATAGTGACAACAAACCTCGTCACTAATAGACATTCATGTAGTGACAACAATGGTTATAATTTCTCCGACAAAAAAAGAAGTTGTCACAGTAGGGAAAGTTATTAATGACAACAAATGTTGTCACTAAAAGGCATTGAAACAGTGACGACTTTTTTTTTTTGACACTATTTATATTTAGTGACGAGCCTTTAGTGACGACTCAGTGACGACTTTTTTCTTGTCGATAAAAGGTATTAGTGACGACTTTGTAATTTTCAGTGACGACTTTTGTTGTCACTATTGATGATTTTTCTTGTAGTGAAATACCTCGCGTTGAAAATAGAACAACACCTCCTAAGCTCTCCCCACTTACTTGATCCCGCAAGTCTACACCTTCACTTCCTTCTTCAAGAAATGAAAACAACTAGGAATGATAAGAAGGATGGAATTTTGGTGGAAAGAAAGAAATGAGAAAAAATGGGAGGAAAAAGAAGAAAAGCCCTAAAACAATTGGGATATAGGTTTCTTAAAATTGCAACTAAGACCCTCAACTATTAACTAATAATCTATCTTGCATTCTTTATTGGCAAATTACAAAAATACCCCTAAGGAAGACCTTGGTGTTACAGTTATCTATTTAGCAAGCGAAGTAGTCTAAGAGCGTCTCATAACTACCGGGTAATTAAGGAAAGATCGGTGGTACAGCGGTTGCTGGACTGCTATAACTGATTTATTCGTAAATACATGAGTTATCCTATGTGTCGATGATCAATTGGATGAACCGTTGCTAAGATTGTTTTCATAACCAGAGCTTGTTATTCATTTGTTTTAATACTTTAATTCCATTTTAATTATTGCATATTTATCTTTATATTTAATTATGAATTGATAGAAACTCTCCTCTCGATTTTTACTGCATTTTTCTTGAAACCAATAATTCTACCAATTTTTTCTGAAGAGACGACCCTACTCGCTGCTATACACATTCATTTTGGAGAGTAGGTAATTAATAAATTAATTTTTGGCTGGTTGACACCTACCAGAATCTCAAATCTGTTGCTTTTATCATGTTCCTAATTATTTTGATTTCGCTTCTGTTTTGCCCAACAGTTTATTGTATAAACCTTTTATGGATTGTATATAGCATGATTATATGTTTATAATTATGATTTTGGTTCTGAAAATGTAAACATTCGTGTGAAACTAGAGTCTTTCAACTGTCGAAATAAAAAGAAAAAGATTTTAAGAGGATTGTAAAGTCATGACCACTTCTCATCGACAGCCTAGCAGTGTGGCCTTAAAGGTGGCCACCCGCTGCCACGATGTCACAGGCTACCTTTTAGCACGGCCACAAAACTCGGTGGATTACTTGTAAGCATCAGTTACACTCCATTCTTTATGCCTTCCAAGTCTGCTGATGCTCGTTGAATTCATTGAGCAAGTGCTCGATGCTGTGACTGTGTTTGCATGCTCCTTCTAATCCATGCCAAGGAGCACGACCTTGTCCGTGTCCGCTCTCGTCCATGTTGAGAGCTCATGCGCCCGACTGTGTGTACATGTGATCGTTTGTGCTGCCATCTCATACGTGACCTGCACGACCAATTAGGTCACACCCAAAGCAACTGATGCTGAGCAATTTGCATCGACTGCCCAACAAATCCACCGACGTGCCAACGACCTTTTCATTACCCAACCAAGCAGTTGAGATATGAGACCAGCAAAACCATTGGTCAGCGACCAATCCCGATTCTTGCCAAAATGCATTATTCGTAACTAGGAGTTTAATGATGTAATTTGTAGTTTTTAGTTCATCTTCGATATATATAAACTAATTTTTTCTCTTCCTCGTAAAATTAACAGTGTCTACTCCTGCCGTTTAGATTCTTTTAGCCAGGACTACTATACGAGACTCAAAATTCAAGCAATGTTAACTAACTAAATTCACTATTAAGAACTCTCATACCTATTGTCTGCTTTTTGCTTTCTATTATAATAGTTAGCTTTCATTAAGTGAAATTTATGTTGAATTCAATGTTTTCAATGTACCTCGAAAGTAATTTTTTGAATAAAATTACTTTTAATAATGAAAAAATACACACTAAGGTTGTGAGGCTGAAATGATAGGATGTTAATTGCCATATGGATCATCCTTTTTTGTGGAAAACATTTAACCTATAACGGTTGGAATTAGAGCTCTGGCTTTGTTTCAAGGCTCAAGCAAAGACGAATACAATAGCTACTCAACAAGAACGACTTGATGACTTTGAGGAGGCATCATGCATCTGACCTCGTTTTGTTTTTGTGAGGGCAAATATGCTCTAGACGAGCAAGTAAATCAAGTTGAAATAGATCTTGCTTACCTGAGTGCAAACCTTGAACGGGAACAAGATTATGTTTCCTACGTGTGTGGATTATTAAGCACTCAACAAGATAACAGTAAAAAACAAGTGTTTAATACCACTTATTGTTAATTGAGTTGATCATCTGTGACACGTCAAGTTTTGCACAATGATTGACTTATGGTAGGTTTTCATGAAGGAGAGCGAAGAGCACAAAATGACTTGCTAGATAAGATATGGTGCATACGAGTTCATGATGATGCTGCTTGGATTAACCAATTGACGAGTTATAATTAGGTCAACAAAATATACAATAAAAACTTTACACTTAACAAGTAATTATACCTAATCTCCCGTTTGCTTCAAGTATATAGGTCGATTGTAGTATAGAAAAATTACATGTGGAATCGCACAGAGAACCCCTTTTGCAATTACTAGAGTTTCATCACTTACTTCATTATCTAAATAATAAATCTCAATGAATAAAAAGTGGTATGTAAATGAAACAACAAGATATAAACAACTTGCAGAGAAACTAACTTGTAGCTAGAGAATGAATTCAAACTAACCATGCTAAATGAATTTGGCTGTCTTCGCACACAAATCCTTCTATAAAGTAGGCAAGAAATTAAACTTGCTTGAAAAAATTGATTGATATGCCGGAGTAAATAGAAGAAACTCAGTTTTTATAATCACATAATTAATCATGTACGCACAAACTTCGTCAACAAATTATTCAAAGCCAGGCTTGCAGGCTCTTCAAGGTTGATTGCATGAGTAGGTTCATCTTAGCCCTCAAGGAGAGGTTGTTTTTTATCTTCCCAGTTGTCTAATCTTTCCAATGCATTTTCTACCTGCATGTCAAGCCGTGCAGCCAAGGATTAGACTACTATATGAAATGTATTTTTATTTCATTTCAAAGTTCAGATTTTCTTTGTTTTCATTTACCTCTCTATGTAACCATTTTCTCCTAACTTAGCCTCCCTATCGTATTAAGTAAATGAAATAATGTTGATTAATTAGCGGTCTCAAAACCAATGTTATGAACAATATTCAGTGACTAAAATGAAGTTGATCACAAAGTTTATGTCAAACTTGTTTTACCACAGAAGAGTTAGGAGCTAGTCACAATGAGATTAATCAAACATGGAGAGCTTGAAAGCTAAAAGTAAGCTAAAAGTTTAGATAAACATATCATAAGTTCGAGGAATACTATATAAATGTATTGCAATAAAGGGAAGAAGGATGTTCAAACTTATGCTCATTGATACAACTTTAAGAAGATTAGTTTTTAACAACTAGCAAAATTTTGTTGACAACAGAAGTATGGGAAAGATCCTAAATTCCTACAGAATTATCTAAGAACTGAGAAAAGAGGTATAATTAAATTCAAATAGTGTTAACTCTGAAAGTTATTTAATATTGAACTTGTAAAAGCAAGAGATTAGTACCTTCTAATTGTCTGAATAAATTTGTGCCTCTTGAACACACGATGAGGTGTAAGTTTGAAAGATTTAAAGAAATAGGGACTTTCAAGATATTTTACCTTTGTAATTAAAGATTGGACACATCAAAAATTTCATTTTACATCTTTTGAACTTTTGTAGGCCAAATATCAAGCATGTTTGGTAGGCAAAAATATATATTAAACGTGTGCAAGAATGCTTTTGGTGCGTGTAAATATCTCTAAAGATTTGGATGTAGTTATACTATAAATTTTGGAACCGGTCAAGATAGTAGTAACCTCAATCAAAGATGCATCCAAATTCATTCTCAATAGTTATCCAAACTACGACCAATTACTTACCCAGGACAGCAATCCCAAAGCCCAGAAAAGATATGTGAAAATACACTATTATTACTCTAGATATGTATGTATGTATATTTTTCTTAAATATACATGAGCATCTAAGTCCTCTAATAGGTGGAACACAAATTTTGATTGGCCCATAAGATTCAGTATCACTTACAATTGATATATCGCATTGTAATGGATCATGTATCATGGCATAATGCCTCCATATCTATCCATACTTCTCTGATTCAAGACAGCAAATTATTAAATGGACCCGATCCATGGCCCCATCTGTTGACTATGTGGTTTAAAATAAAGCTACATAAGTATACTTACATCATTTTATATTATTTTCTTACATTAGCATACATCACTTTGCTTACTTGGCGCTCTTTTAAATCACAAAATCCACAATTGGAGCCGTGAACTAAGTCCACCTAAGAATCTCTCAATTCAAGACTACCTTTCATTCTCAAACTCTCAATGAGGTCTCAAAATATGTTTTTAATTTTTGAAAATGTTTTAAGTTGTTTGATTGATTTAGTGATACTTGTGCCTAAATTTCAGGTCTAAGTTTTGAATATCTTAGTAGAAAGGAATAAGCTTATTCCAAACCCATATATTAGTCCCCAAACATTTTAAAAATGGGATTATGTTAGTTAGTAAAGAGAGAGTATTTAATATTAGGCAGTTAGTAAAGAGAGTGGATTTAACATTAGGCTTTCATTAAATATTGTATGTGTTGTATACACACACACACACACGTACCTGTATGCGTGCATGCAGGCATGCATGTATACATATGCATGCATACATACATACTTGATTGGATGTTTTAAGAAATAATATCATTGTGTGCTTTATCATCGATGATTGAATTTTTCTTTTATTAGCTAAATTATCCAAAAATTATAATATTATTTTTATGTGGTAACAGTGGTGGTGCTTTATCTATGATTGAGTTTTACTTTTCTTAACTAAAATATCCAAAAATTATAATATTATTTTTATGTGATAACAGTGGTGGTGCACAATGGTGGATTGTCATGGTGGAGCACGAGTGGTGGCAGTGGTAATGGTGGTACTCAATGGTGATAGTGCATGGTAGTAGATGGTGATGGCAATGGTGTCGCCTAATTTTGATAGTAGTGGTGGTGTTCAGAGGTAGTGGTGGTGTTCAGAGGTAGTAGTGTTGTGTGGTAGTTGCGGTTGGTTGATGATAGTGGTAGTGATGGTAGTGCAATTTGATAGTGGTGGTGGTGGTACACGATGGTAGTGGAAGTGGTGGTGCATGATGGTGGTGATAATGGTGCTGGTGCACGCGGTGGTGACAAGGGCAAATTAGTCATAATTTTATTATCCTATCTAAGAGTCATCCTAGGATGACTAATACCACCATCCCAAGGGATTATTTTATCCCATGTATAAGAGATTAATTTGGTTAAATAAAATATGTAATCTCATGCTTAAATGCAACCAAACATTGAATAATATAGGATTGGCAATCCAATCTCATGCCATATCATGAACGAAATGTACCGCAAGCTTAAAAGCTTAAAATATTTTCTTGAAAATATTTTGCATCGATTTTATTTGACTCTTTCACATTCCTAAAAGGCATCATTTACATCCACAAATATTAAGAAGTGGCGGAATCAAACTCAAGAATTCATCAATCCGTTTACCCCTGGAGTTTGTTGTTTGCAAATTCCTGTGAACCAATAATTTTGCAATATTGATATTCATTTGACTATTTGATATTTTGTTAACAGTAGTTTGCTAAAAAAATGTGTTGCTCTAAGGAAGTAATTGTAGAATTTATACTCGTTCTTATGTCCTGTAACTGAGTTCAAACAGTTCTACTGTGAAATGAATTTTCATTACAATATGCAAATAAAAAGTAAATTACCTCTTTTTTCCAATCTGTTCGAAATGTGATCCACATCAAGATAAGTGTTTGCATCACTGTACCACCGAGCATCCCTGACCATAAACCCTACATCCATAAAGTACAAATTATTCCCAACTCCTTTATGCAATTGTGAATGGCCAAGATACTAATATTAGGCATACAAGCTTCCTCCTCAAGTTATAAAAATTACACTTGGCTCTCTTATATTGAGGTTATTCTTAACATATTTGGGCTAGTTCAATTTATTATTAACTATCGAGGCATATTTTGAGATTTACTTCGAATTTTACCCTTGACATACTGTTAGAGAGTTAAAATGTCATATATATTGTATTGAATTTTTCCTATTTTGGTCAAAGATATTGTTTAATCTTCGCATTTGATCACTTCTTGGTGTTTGGCCTTATTTGTAGGAAATTGTAGAAAAAGACCTTAATATTACCAAAATTTCAGATGACTCAATTTGATATAGCATGGCCACGGTCTGTCCATGTTGAAGTGCAAAAATTAGAAACAAACTACCTTTGGAGGGTATCACTTTCATTATTTTAATGAATCTCATTAAAAGAAATTCTTTATTGACAAAAATTGGAAACAAAGACAAAAAGGGAAGAGGTTGACTTGGGGAAGGAACCAAAAAATAAAAAAGAAAGAAGTTGATTTTTGGAATGAGACAAAAAAGAAAGAAAAGGAATGTGAAAACAAGAATCAAAGGGGGAGACATCGGTAGATTGATTTTGGAAGAGAACACAGCTTTTCTTAGAAGCTTTAGATTTCTTTACTATTATTAGTTTTTCTTCTTTTCTCTTTAGACCAAAAATTCTTGTTAATTACTTTTGGAGATTTGAAACCATGATTTGTGGCTAAACTCTTCATTCTAGTTGAAGGATAATCGAAACTCTGTTTATCCATTACTTTGAAATCTAATTATTTTTAATTGTTTTCTGCGTTTATGAGTATTTATATGTTCTCTGTTTAAATTCTAAGATGATTGTGTTCATTCTTGTGGGATTGGTTTGCCAATTAAATAATTGGCTACTATTTAATTGTCAGATAATGTAAAGCTATCTAAAACTTCAAATCCGTAATTGTTTGATAGTTTTAGTATTAATGTCAAGTGATTAATTCAATTGTGATAGAAACTTTTGGACTATATCACAGAAATAGATATTCTGATTTGAACAAAGTCTCTTAGGTATTTGCTGGTTAAAATTGGTAACTTTTCTAGTTTTAAAGCTGTTAAATGATTGAATCCTAAGGTCTTACCTTAAATTATCATCTTACCTTAAATTATCATTTGATTAAGGAAGTAATTTATGTTCTTACCTTAATTACCGATATAGTAAGGAAAGGCAAGGTGTTAGAGCTTTTCAACAACCATAACCAATTTATTCGTAAACATAAGAATTTATCTTTGCATCGAGGACTAGCTAAAATTGAACCAGACTGGAGATTATTCCTTTGACTAGAGCTTAGTTACCATTTGATTATATTTTAATTAATTTTTGCATCATTAGAATTTTTTATTTGAATTTCCTTTAACTTAGTTATTTCAAAATCCCCCCTCATTTAATTTTTAGTTTTTAAAGAAAGAGAAAATAAATCGACCAATCCCTATAGATACGATCCTACTCATCACTACAGTTCACTTTACATTTAATTGAGTAGAAAATTTTATTTTGCTAATTTGACATCTAATAAATTTTGGTGCTGTTGTCGGGGACTGGTGTCACTATTTTTTTTTTATTTAGTTGCTAATTTATGCCTCGTTCTTCTCATACAAGTGAACTTCAATTTGATCCTGAGATAGAGAAGACTGCCAGAAGATTGAAAAAAGAAACTAAGCGACTAGCGAAACAAGCATCCTCATCTCTTGGACTCAAGTTGGCGATTGATCCTATCGAATTCTCTAGTGACTCAGAAAAAGAAATCATCATTGCTAATGAAAGGACTTTGAGAGAATTAGTTACACCTGACTTAAATTAACAACCTTTGTGCATTGAATATCCTGCATTAGATGTAACTTTTGAATTGAAATTTGGTTTCATTCACTTATACCTCCTTTTCATGATTTGCCAAGTGAAGATCCTCATAAGTACCTCAAGGAGTTTCATGTTCTGTGCTCTACCATGAAGCCCCAAGGCGTTAATGAGGAACAAATCAAATTAAGAGTCTTCACATTCTTTTTAGTTGATAAAGCTAAAAATTGGCTCTATTACTTGCCCTCTTAGATCAATCATCATATGGAATGAGATTAAGAGGCAATTTTTTGAGAAATTCTTCCCTACTTTAAGAGCTACAAATATTCGCCAGGAGATATATGGGATTCGGCAATACAGTAGAGAAATCTTGTACGAATATTGGGAGAGGTTTAAACAGTTGTGTGGTAGCTGTCCTCACCATCAAATATCATATCAACCGCTTATCCAATATTTCTACTATAGATTGTCTCCTACGAATAGAAAGATAATTGACGCCACTAGAAGAGGCGCGTTGATGAATAAAACTCCCACTAAAGCAAGGAATTTGATCTCAAGGATGGTTGCAAATGCACAACAGTTTAGTGATAGACCTGATTCTACCTTCAAAAAAGTCAATGAGATAAGTATGTCTTTCATTAATAAACGTTTAAATGCATTGACTTCCTTGGTTGAAAAATTGGTTATAGGACAATTACAACAGACAAAGACTTATGAGATTTGTTATGCTCCGAGTCATCAACTGATATGTGTCCCACATTGCAAGAAGATCCAAATGAACAAGCCAATGCAATTGGTGGATTCCCAGGGCAAGCACAAAGAAGATATGATCCTTATGCAAACACATATAATCCAAGATAGAAGGATCACCCGAATTTCAACTATGCATCAAGACCCTAGAGTTATCAACAACAATAATTTCAACCTAGGTCCTCAATTCCATTACCACAGCAACAATCATCTTTCAAGTAAGGTAAGTCTGTTGAAGAAATTATGAATTCATTAGCTACTGATGCTCAACAATTTCAATAGGAGACAAGAGCTTGCATTCAGAACTTAGTCAATCAAATGAGTCAGATGGTATCCACCATGAGTCAAATGCAATATCAGAATTTTGAAAAATTAACTTCACAGATTGTGGTGACTCCAAAATAGAATGCTAGTGCCATAACCTTAAAAACTAGTAAGGAGTTGACAGAGCATCTAATAATGAAGAAGAAGAAGAAGAAGAATAAGAACCCGAAAAGGAGAAAGATGGGGGGGGGGGGGGGGGGGGGGGTCAACATCAAAATTTACAAAAGTCAGAGTCTAAAGAGAACCCTCCAACCGTATGCCCTGATGGAGTTCTAGAAGATGTTTTAATTCAAGTAGATAATTTGGTCTATCCTACAATTTTGTTACTCCAATTTTGTTAGGAAGGCTATTTTTTAAAATTGTTAGGACAAAAATTGATGTGTTTACAGGAACTTTGACGATGGAATTTGATAGAAATATTATAAAGTTTAATATTTATGATGCAATTAAATTTTCTAATGATTGTCATTCAGTTTTTGTTGTAGAAGTTGTTAACTCTTTAGCGCAAAAAAATTTCGAGGTAAATGATGAAGATGCGTTGAAGATTACTCTAACATATAGTCTTGATCATGAGGATGTCATAGGAGTAAAAGGGAAGTTTGATTTTCCTTCAGAATTTCAAGAAACTATTGTTGATTTGAATTCACTTCAACCTAAAAAGGTTGATGAATCTTATTTTACTTTACCCTTGTCTCACTCAAAACTTATCATCTGTTGTGCAGGCTCCATGAGTTGAATTAAAGCCACTGCCCAATCATTTGAAGTATGCATTCTTAGAAAACAAAGACTCTACCGGTGATCATCTTTTCAAAGTTGAGTGCATTGAAAGAAGAAAAACTGATTCGGAGTGCTTAAGGACCATAAAGAAGCAACGGGATGGATAGTGGCAGATATAAAAGGAATTAGCCCCACGATATGTATACATAGAATTTTGATGGAGGATGATGTCAAGCCTTCCAAAGAAGCATAACGTAGATTGAACCCACCCATGATGGAGATAGTCAAGACAGAAGATCTAAAACTTCTTAATGCAGGTATCATCTATCTAATATCGGATAGTAAGTGAGTAAATCCCTTACAAGTGATCCTTAAAAAGACAGGTATAACCGTGATAGAAAGCCCCAATGGTAAGTTAGTACCTACTTGAGTTCAAAATGGATGGCGAGTCTGTATTGATTTTAGGAAAATGAATGCTATGACTCGCAAAGACCACTTCTCCTTACCTTTCATTAACCAAATGTTAGAAAGATTAGCAGAAAAATCTCACTATTATTGTCTTGATAGTTTTGCAAATTTCCACTAAATTCTGGTTGCACCTAAAGACCAAGAAAAAACAACGTTCACTTGTCTTTTTGGTGCATTTGCATATAGGAAAATTGCCATTTAGTCGTTGTAATACCCCCGCCACATTCCAAAAGTGTATGGTTAGCATATTTTCTAATCATGTAGAGAATATCATAGAAGTTTTCATGGATAATTTCACTGCATATGGTGATATTTTTTATTTATGTCTAGCTAACCTTACCAAAGTTATCAAGATATACATTGAAACAAATCTTATTTTAAATTATAAAAAATGTCAATTTATGGTGGATCAAGGCATTATTTTAGGACATGTAGTATTTTCTAGGGGTATTGAAGTTGATAAAACTAAAGTAGAAATCATTAAGAGCTTACCTTACCTTACTAGTGTGCGAAAAATTCACTCTTTTATTGGTCATGCAGGTTTCTACTGGCGCTTTATTAAAGGATTCTCAAATATTGCTCAACCCCTTTATTAACTGGTTCTCGATTCAAAGATAAATTCATACGTTCATAAATAAATTTGTTATGGTTGTTAAGAAATTCTAACAACCTGCCTTTCCTTACTGTATCGGTAATCAAGATAAAACCGTTAATTATTTCCCTAATCAAATAATAACCTTACGATTCAATCATTCAACAGCTTTAAAACTAAAAAAAACTACTAATTCTAACTAACTAATATCTAAGAGGCTTTGTTCAAATTAAATTATTTATTCTCGTGATATAATTTAAAAGTTTCTATTACAGTTGAATTAATCACTCACCACTAATACTACAACTATCAAACAATTACGGATTTGACGTTTTAGATAGAATTAGATTATCTGACAATTAAATAGTAATCAATTATTTAATTGATAAAAATAATTACACAAGAATGAATACAATCACCTGAAAATTAAAATAGAGAATAAATAATTACTCATAAACGTAAAAAATAATTAAAAATAATTAGATCTCACAGTAATGAATTGAATCAGAATTTCAATTATCCTTCAACTAGAATAAAGAGTTTAGCCACGAATCATGACTTCAAATCTTAAAAAAAATAATAATATTTTTGGTCTAGAGAAAAAAAGAAGAAAAACTAAAGAAAACTAACTATACAAAAAAAATCTAAAATTCCTAAGAAAAGCGGCATTTTCTTCCAATATCAATTTACAGACGTCTCCCCATTTTATTCTTGTTTTCACGTTTCTTTTCTTTCTTTTTTTGTCTCCTTCTAAAATCAACTTCTTTTATTTTTGTTTTTCGATTCCTTTTCCAAGTCAACCTCTTTTCTTTTTGTCTTTGTTTTCAATGCTTGTTAATAAAAAATTTCTTCCAATGAAATTCATCAAAAATAAGAAAAGTGGAACCCTTCAAAGGCAACCTTTTTTCAAATCACGTTTTACAATTTCTACACTTCAACATGGGTAGACTATGGCCATACTCTATCAAACTGAATCTTCTTAAATTTGGGCAATATTAAGGTCTTTTTTCATAATTTCATACAAATAAGGTCAAATACCAAGAAATGAATAAATGCAAAAATTAAACATTTTTTACTAAAATAGAGAAAATTAAATACAATATACATGACATTTTAAGTCTCTAACAAATTCTCCCACACCTAAACAATACTTGCCTCAAACATTTTACCAACCAAAAGTACAATCAAGACACCAAGTACTAATAACAAAACAATCAACAAAAATACCACCTTTCTCAACAATTTCGTCAAAATTCAATATGCACAAAATTCAACATCCTCACTAAGATTGTCAATGTAATCACTCAACCCTCAAAGAAAAATGAGACAAGGTATTATTTAAGCACACATCAATACAATGAAAAGGTATTACCATAAAGTTGCACATATATTAACTCTTCACCACCTAATAAAGAACTTAATACAAAAATCAAAGAGCCCTCACAAAGGTTGTAACGGGACTTAAGATAAAAGCATGATGAAAGAGAAATTTAGGTTAAAGGTTTCAAGAAAAATTTTACAAAATCATCACATAAACATAATTGTTGTCTCCATGTAACCTCATTACTTAGTGTTAATCACAACTTGCACATATTAGGCAATTACTATTACATCTTGGGATTTGCCCAAACTATCACAATACTACACATATGTACATCACACTTCACACATATTTTTGTATTTTTCACTTTTTCATTTTTTTTTCTTTTTCTATTTTTTGAATTTTATCTTTTCAAAACAAACACAAAACTTGAAATATTTGTACTTGCCAACGACTTTTTTTAATAAACACTTTGCAATGAAACTTCCAAATCCGTTTTCATGCAATAAAATTGAGAATCCCTTGATACGCGATTCAAAAAGAAAGTTCAAATAAAGAAATTTTTGACTAAATTATGTGATTAATAAACAAAGAAAACGTCAAGGCTCTTAGACACTCACTAATGGTAATAAAAATTCAAAACATATCGTTACGATAGTCAAAAAGGTTTAAACCTAGGTGACGTTATCATTTTAATGCATCAAGTTCAGAAATGTGGTCTCGATATGCATAACAGTACAAATTCTAGAATATACAATACATGTATGAAAAATCATTCAATCAAAGAAATAGAACAAAAATGAATGAATTGCTCTTAAGGCTCAAATCTCACAACAAAGGATTGAACAAGTCAAATTTTATACATTTATCAATCAACTCAACTATCAGGAAAGGTTTAATACTTAAGCTACTAAATTCATGTCAAGTATACTTAAAATCTTACTGTATAACAAAAATTTTCAAAAACATGATAAAAAACAAAGGGATAGAAAAAAGACTTTAACTTGTCAAAGTAACTAAACTAGAAGAAATCAAGTGATCAAAAGAAGTAAACCATCAGAAAGTACCCCCTCCTCCACACTAATTTCCGACATTGTCCCCAATGTAAAAGGATAAAGAAAGAAATAAAACGAGGACTCCCTAAACGAATATTAAGAATTAGAGGTGAAGGCGCAGAGCTAATCGACCGTGCTATATGAAAAAATATGGTCATCACTAAAGCTATGTGTGAGATGTGATACTCCATTCTAGACAAACAGTTATCTAGGTTATAAATGTTGACACTCACCTGCTGTACCTGTAATTCCAAAGAAAAAAGTGAAGGCATAGTAGAAATAAAAGGATCAGATGCCTCTAAAGGCTTAATACTGTGTTATGATCTCTCTATAAGCCTATTATGCCAACTAAAACGCACAAAACTACCAGGAGGTATAAACTCAAAAATCTCATTCACACCACGTACCACTCCCACATGTTCTAAACTAATCAAGGTCAAGAGATCATCACAAGGGCTAGTAACGTGCAACTCATTATCGATGTTGGATCAAAAACACCTGCTTCTACAACTGAGTGAGTGATAATGAAACATAAAATCAACGGTTTATTTTTCTTTATGAGCACAGTTTGAAATTGGGTAGCCAACCAACAATCCAGATTTACTTTAACATTGTTGAGCGTGCATCAAATGAAAAAAATTTCAGCTTTCGTAAAAGTTCCTTAAGAATCTTTTTTGCCAAAAAAGTTAAAGGTAAGAAATTTCTGAATATACTTTAAAACCGAATCTCTCATATAGGAACTTTTCGATTGGCTTGGGTCATAGTATCAAGGACTTACTCTTTTCCAACGCCCGTGCAGCACTTTGTCACTTGCGAAATATGGCTAAGTTAGCCTTTGATCCTTCTTGACTGTGCTTCACACAAGCTAAATATGGAGGACAATGGTTAAAGAATTTAGCCTAAGTAGGCAAGGAGAGAATATAAGAAAAAAGTCTTTAAAAAAAACCTTTATATTGCTTGGAGAATACTTTAAGTACAAATAACTTAGTTGCCATGGCAAATGACCAAGACCCCTATTTATAACTTTCCTCCTCCTCAATAGATGGTGGAAATCAATTACATCCAACGATCTATATTAATGCTCTAGAGAATTCTATATAATTCGAAGATATTAACAACATACAAGATTTCTCTAGAATATTCTACACTAATCTATAATCTTATGGAAACTAAGCGTTCCTAAAAAGTTCTCTGTCTTGAAAGATGTAGGAGTTCTTTACCACGTTCTAGAATCTTCCGTTTAACCTCCAAGCCGAATGAACCGGAAACAACAGGACAGTGTTGGGACAAAGTCTCATTTCATGACAATAGGCATAGGGGTTAGTTGACATCTCATGCCAATACCCCCACGCTACTCGAAAAAAATGGCTCAACGAAATCACATGCACTTTTCACATATTCTTTAAAATTAACCGAACTCTCATCAATGAAACTCAAGTACACATTAAATTTGGTGAAAGACTTGCTAAATTGAACTCCTAATAATTTAAACTTAATTACTCCAGAAGTATTCAAATTAAAATCAATAGGTTTTTCAAGTTCGTAAGTATAATAAAACTCATACACTAACTTATGATAGGTTAAATAAGTGATGGTCAAGTATTTTTGTCAACTTATTGATAAGTGCTAAAATATACTAGTTTTTAGTAAGCTTTTAGGTTAGGTTTATAGGGTTTTCCATGAGTTTTCCTCTATTTACTTGCTATTTCTTCTTATTTTTGAGTTTAATAGCTAAGTCGTGTGTTAAAGATAATTATTTGCATTATTCTTGTGTTTTCATAGGATTTGCACATTGCGTCACTGATTTGGTTGATAATTGGATGATATTTTAAGATGATTTAAAGTTAGTAATGAGTTGAAGTAAAAAAATCCTCAAATTGGTGCAAAGAATCAATGGTGTAACAAGAATGGGAAAGAAATGGGTTTGCAGCTTGGACATGTTTCAGTGTTTTGGCAATAACTCTAGCTAGAGATATTGGATTGAGATGCTTCTTGAGCCATTTTAAAGATAAGACAATGGTCTACAATTTATATGAAGACATCCAAGTCTAATTCTTACGTTTTGATGGTCCAATTTCCAAGTTACTGAAGCACATCTGTACTGCGAGACAGTTCTGACCAGTTCTCAGTATTTTGACTATATCTCGAGCTACAAAGCTTCAAACGACTTGATTTTTATTGTGTTGGAAAGCTATCTCAAGGGGCTACAACTTTCGTGTTTTGAGGAAAAGCTAATGCTGTCGTCTTCGAGGTCAAATCTGACATAGAAGTGAAAATTGAGGTTCTGTCCGCATTTGCAAAATCACCCGCGGCGTCATCCGCGGACGTGGCCGTGCCGCAGATGGCGCCACGGCTCAATTAGGAAAACCTACAATTTTCTTTGTTTTGGATAGAATCTTTTAAAAGAAGAACCCTAACTCTTGGGGGGCAATTACACACGCACCAAAGACATTAAAAACACGCTTTTGCACACATCTAGAGAGATGTAGAGAGGGAAAAGTAAAAGTAGGAGGACAACTCAAAGGCTTGAAAGGTGCAAAACAAGAAGATTTTATCAAGATACAAGGGAGGATTCAAAAGGACTGCATGAGAATGAGCTTTCTCTTTCTTTCTTGTCTTTTGTTAATTGTATTTTTGTACTTATGAATTGGGTTGCTTATGATTTAGATGAGATGAACCCTAAATTCTTATGTTTATGATTTTATTATTTGTTTAATAAAAGACCCACTTTGTTTTAGATTTATTCTTAAGTTTATTGGCTATTGAATTGGAATTTGCATGCATAATTAGATTCAATATTGATTTCATATAGTTGAATTGAGAAATCATCATTTTGATTAGATCATCTCTTGAATAAAGAGGCTTTCATGAGTTGCTAAAGATAGAATCACATAAGTCTTCCCGATTAGATTCAAACCTAACCAAAACTATAGAATCCATAGAAACTTAATGCTTCTCTTTGGGGTTTTGATTGAGAAGAGATTCCAATCAATCAACCAAGAGGATAGGGGGTTAATACTTGAGAAAAATTGAACCTAATTAAGGAATTCTAGGGTCTAAGTGATTGAGTTATTTATTAATCAAGGTATAGTCTTAACATGCTTGGTTTAGGATATTCTTCATCTTGATTCGCCTCTACTTTTATCCATTCTCTCTACTGACTTTTAGATTGTGGTTTAATTAGATAATTCGTTTAGTTAATTCGTATTTCTAATTAATTCGCTATTCGCTTTGTGAAGTTAGATAATAGAAAGAAGGTTAATACTAGTACTTATATAGTCCCTGTGGGATCAACACTCGGTACTCCTGTACACTGTACTACTAGGAACGATAAGTGCACTTGCCTAAATTACCCATAGTATAGCGAAACGGATACCACTTATATTGGAAAAGAGTTTATGTACCTCATTAGCAGTTTTAAGGTGATCAACTGTTGTCGGGTCTATGCATTTGTAGGTTGCAAAAAAACCAAGCCTTCAACACTTGTAGGTGCCTTTTTTGGTGGGTGGATAGCTAATCAAGTGCATCGCCTAATTGCTCCAAGGAAAGGAGAAGTACTTCCTTATGTATCCCTAACCTCGATCTCTTTCTAATAGTAGAAGAGTGTTGTCTCTTTTTGGCTTGTAGGATTAGCGAAATTAATTGTTTTTGAGGTGCTTTGGATTTCTTTTTGAAGGTTGAAAGATCCAGTTTTAAAGTATGTTCAGAAATTTCTTACTTTTAACTTTTCAGGTAGAAAAGATTCTTCAAAAACTTTTACGAAAACTAAATTTTTCTTTATTTGGTGCATGCTCAACAATGTTACAATAAATTTAGATTTGGTTGGCTACCCAATTTTAAACCGTGCTCATAAAGAAAAATAAAAGTTAATTTTGGATTCCATTATCACTCACTCAGTTGTAAAATTAGGTGTCTTTGATCTTACTGTCGATAATGAATTGCACGTTGCTAACCCTTGTGACGAATCCTTGACATTGACTAGTTTAGAACATATAGAGGTAGTACATGATGTGAATGAAATTTTTGAATTTACATCTCCTGATAGCTTTGTGCGTTCTAGTATGCATAGTAAGCCTATAGAGAGACTATCACACAGTACTAGACTTTTAGATGAGTCTAATCCTTCTACTTTTATTATGCCTTCACTTTCTTCCTTAGAGCTATAGTTGTAGCGAATATCAACATTCAAAACCTGGATGACCGCTTATTTAGGATAGAGCACCGTATCACACAAATGGCTTCGGTGATGACCGTGTTTTTTCATGCAGTAGGGTCGGCTAGCTCTACGCCTCCACCCCCAGTTCTTAGCATTCATTTAGGAGAGTCTCCGTTTTAATTCTTTCCTTATTATTTTACATTGGGGACAATGTCAGAAATTAGTGTAGAGGAGTGGGTACTTTCTGGTGGTTTACTTCTTTTGATCACTTAATTTCTTCTAGTTTAGTTACTTTGACAAGTTAAAGTCTTTTATCTGTCCCTCTGTTTTTGGTCATGTTTTGTTGAAAATTTTTGCTACACAGTCAAGATTTCAAGTATGCTTGGGATGAATTTATTAACTTAAGTATTTAACATTTCTTGACAATTTAGTTGATTGACAAATGTTTAAGATTTGACTTGTTTAATCCTTTGTTATGAGATTTGAGCCTTAAGAACAATTCATTCATTTTCATACATGGATTATATATTATCAAACTTGCACTGTTATGCATATCGAGACTACATTTCTAAACTTGATGCATTAAAATGATAAGGACACCTAGGCTTAAACCTTTTTTACTATTGTAAATACATGCCTTGAGTTTTTATTACTATTAATGAATGCTTTTGAGCCTCGACTTTCTCTTTATTTATTAGCCATATAATTTAGCCAAAAATCTCTTTTTTTGGACTTTCTTTTTGAACCGCATATCAAGGGATTCTCAATTTTATTGCATGAAAAAGGATTTGGAAGTTTCATTGCAAAGTGTTTATTAAAGAAAGTTGTTGATAAATACAAGTATTTCAAGTTTTATGTTTGTTTTGAAAAGAAAAAAATTCAAAAAAAAGAAAAAATAGAAAAAGCAAAAAAAAATGAAAAATATAAAAAATATGTGTGAATTGTGATGTACATGTGTGTAATGTTGTAATAGTTTGAACAAAACCCGAAATGTAATAGTACTTGCTTAATATGTTCAAGTTCTGATTGTCACTAAGCAATAAGATTACATTGAGACAACAATTATGTTCATGTGATGATTTTGTGAAATTCTCCTTGATACTTTTCATCTAAATTTTCCTTTTATCATGCATTTATCTTAAGCCCCGTTACAACCTTTGTGAAGTCCCTTTGATTTTTGTATTAAGTTCTTTATTAAGTGGTGGAGAGTTGATATATATGCAAGCCTATGGTAATAACTTTTTACTGTATTGATGTTTACTTAAATGATACCTTATCTCATTTTCTTTAAAGGCTAAGTGACTACATTAACAATCTTAGTGAGGATGTTGAATCTTGTGCATATTAGATTTTGACAAAATTGTTAAGAAAAATGATATTTTTGTTGGTTGTTTTGCTATTAGTACTTGATATCTTGACTGTACTTTTGGTTGGTAGAATGCTTTAGGGCAAGCATTATTTAAGTGTGAGAAAATTTGTTAAAGAGTTAAAATGCCATATATATTGTATTTAAATTTCCCTATTTTGGTCAAAGATGTTGTTTAATCTTCCTATTTATTCACTTATTGGTGTTTGGCCATATTTATAAGAAATTGTGAAAAAAAACCTTAATACTGCCAAAATTTCAGAACGCTTAGTTTGATAGAGCGTGTTCACGATTTACCCATGTTGAGGTATAGAAATTGTAAAACGTGATTTGAAAAAATGTGACTTTGGAAGGTCTCACTTTCCTTATTTTGATGAATCTCATTATTGACGAGAATTGAAAACAAAGACAAAAAGGAAAAAAGTTGACTTAGGGAAGGAACCAAAAAACAAAAAGGAAAAAAGTTGATTTTTGGAAGGATACAAAAGAGAAAGAAAAGGAACGTGAAAACAAAAATCAAAGGTGAAGATGTCTGTAGATTGATATTAGAAGAAAACACAGCTTTTCTTAAGAGCTTTAGATTTCTTTAGTATTATTAGTTTTCTTTAGTTTTTCTTTTTTTTTTCTCTAGACCAAAAATTCTTGTTAATTACTTTTGGATATTTGAAGTCATGATTCGTGGCTAAACTCTTCATTGTAGTTGAAGGATAATCGAAACTTTAGTTCAATCCATTACTATGAGATCTAATTATTTTTAAATGTTTTCTACATTTATGAGTATTTATCTATTCTCTATTTTAATTCCAAGATGATTGTATTCATTCTTGTGTGATTTTTTTGCTAATTAAATAATTGATCACTGTTTAATTGTCAAATAATATAAAGCCATCTAAAATGTCAAATCTGTAAGGTAATAAGGGGAGTAACGCAGCGGAAAATTTAAAAATTTATTACCTTAGCCATGGATCTCTTTGATGTAATCTATACGATTAAAGGGTGTTTAGCACAAATACCTCAAGCATAGAAGGTTTCTATGCTTCAAAGGGCAAGATCCTATTCGATGAAGGTGTTGATCTACCATGAAAAGCCCTCCAAGTGTAGAGCCTCCAACGGTATCCACACGAACACGATCTTTAGGAACCTTTGGGCTTGCTTGCCTTGCCTTTTGAGTGCTAGCTCCCTTGAATGATTCATGAAGAACACAAGAAGAAGAAAGAAGTTGAAACCCTAACAATTAGGGATGGAGGTGTGGCGTTTTTCTTGGAGAGAAAAACGCCACCAAGCTCTCAATTTTTCTCTCTCTAAATTTTGTGTTATGTTTCATCAATCAATCAAGAGTCAAGGCATGGACTTATTTATAGATGTAGTATCCTAGTCTTTAAGGAAACAAGAGCAATTGGAAACCAAGAAGGTTTAGGAAGCTTGCCTTAAGCTAATCCTATTCCTTTAAGAAACCAATTCCAAAAGGAAACCAAATAGCTTCTTAATTCCTTTTAGGAAACTAATTTCCATCAAGACTTAGAATATTTATAATTAAGTCCTTTAAGTTAATTTATCACATAAATTAACCCCATAAGTATCTTATACTTATCTTAATAACAATTTAACCCAAAAACCATGTTCTTATTGTGTGTGACCCATTAGGTTTCATTCACGTTGGCAATAAGTACAAATTATAACTCATCAATTAATTAATTAAGAGCCAGATAAATTAACACTTTAATTTATCATTAATTCACTAATTAATTAATTTGCACTTATAGATCATGAGTGGCGTCTAGCAATGCATCATGACCACCCAAGTGAATAGGAAAGTCATATGGTAGACTACACCTATCAATGACAATGTTACCGTGTAATTAATATCCTTTCACCACACTATATCCCAATTAGTCTAAGAGTGTAGTGCGCACTCTTTAAATGACTAATTAATGATTTCTTGTTCCCGAAATATAACTTTCATAAAAGTATAACCTTGAAACTCTTTCAAGTCATACTTTCACTTTTGCGCAAAAGATTCTTTTAAGTCATATTTCAACAAGTGGCCAATCCGGGATATACTCTCCCATAATAAGGAGTGGTGAATCCTATATCGATTACTCACTATCCTTCCATGCTTCATACTATACCCAATCTTTACCGTATGGGCTACTCTTTTACGAGCACCGAGCAATAGAGTCAAAGCATAGCAATCCACACTCAAGATACCATGGTAATCTCAAGTCTAAGGATCACTTACACCATTGCCATTAAGAGTATAATTCATAAGCACTAAGAATAGTAACTCTTGGCGGATCAATCCAATGAACTTGTTCTCTAACAAGCATCCACATACCAGCTTAGGTGTCACACGCCATAGTTGACGAGATCAACTACTACTTACCATAAGTAGAGGCAAAGTATGTGCTAGTCTTCCCATATTAATGATGTCCAATCTCATTAATACTACGACTAGGAATATTTAAGAATATAACTTAATGTGTAATAAGAGTCTCATCATTGTAACTCTTACAATCTCTTATACACAGTTAATATTCTATAGACTTCATCAAATAAACTAGTAATATAAATAACAAGTATTAAATGACAAAGAAAATGCCACATATATAAGTATAACACGAAATAAGCGTAATAAAAATCTCAAAAACCAACTTGGTTTTAGGGCATACACTAACAAAATCCGTAATTGTTTGACAGTTTTATTATTAATGGCGAGTGGTTAATTCAATTGTAATAGAGACTTTTGAATTATATCACAAAAATAAATAATCAAATTTGAACAAAACTTCTTAGGTATTTGCTAGTTAGAATTGGTAGCTTTTCTAATTTTAAAGCTGTTGAATGATTGAATCCTAAGGCCTTACCAAGGGTTATCATTTAATTAGAGAAGTAATTAATGGTCTTATCTTAGTTACCGACAGAGCATTCAATCCAAAGGTCTTATCTAGAGTTATCATTTGATTAAGGAAGTAATTAACAGTCTTACTTTAGTTACCGACATAATAAGAAAAGGCAGGTTGTCAGAGCTTCCTAACAACCATAACTAATTTCTTCGTGAACGTAGAAATTTATCTTTGCATCGAAGACCAGCTAAAATTGAACCAAAATAGAGATTATTCCTTTGACTAGTGCTTAGTTACTATTTGATTTCAATTAAATTAATTTTTGCATCATTAGAATTTTTTATTTGAATTTCCTTTAACTTAGTTATTTCAAAATCTCCCTCATTTAATTTTTAGTTTTTAAAGAAAGAGAAAATAAATCAACCAGTTCCTATAGATACAACCCTACTCATCACTACACTTCACTTTACATTTAATTGAATAGGAAATTTTATTTTGCTAGTTTGATACCCAACACAAACTCCAAAGAATTTGTACCACTACTTTGTATTTTCTTGAAATCCCATTTGTAATTATAATCAAAAAATTTTAGCAAATGATGTGCCAAAAGTGAAAGTATAGAAAGAGTACATTTTTAAATTTTTTTTACAAAGGTCTTACACACTTGCTTTTTATATATAGTACTTTTTAAATTTATAGAAACTTTTATATTTTGTTCAAAGTGAAATTAAATGCCTTTCATATGAGATTATACAAAATTAATGCTTTTGGCACACTCTAATGTGCGTCCTTATTTCAAATATATATGTTATTTATTGAAATATTTTGATGGAATATATTGCATTAAGTTGAAGGCTTTAGGTGCTACAAAAAAGGATACGGATGATTTGAAACTAGCCAGCAAAGGACTTTTTCAATATTACATTGAGTGATAAAACATGTAAGCAATACTTCCACTTTATATATAGTAATATATATTATGCCCTCCTTATAAGTTAGAGATTCAGTGTCATCCTTTTCAAAGTCTTTCCAAAGATTGTTAAGGGTAAATTTGGAAGTAAAATCCAACATGTGCCTTGGAAATTGATATTTAATAGGCATGGGTTGAATATGTTTAGAAAAACTCAAAATAACAGAGGTAAGCATAATTCTTAAAATATGAGGGACGCTACGTGAAATTGTCATAACTTTAGGGAAGGTATGTGAAATTATCTCTTTTTGTTTTCCAATGTTTGTTTTTGATGCGATCACAAGCTATTTGTAGGGTCAAGGGGAAAATAACTTAATTGAACATTTAATAAATCTTGATTAAGTTTCACAAGTCAAATCCAACTTCGATCAAAATTGAAAAATTTTTACTTATATTTGCAAAAGCATAACAATAATAGTCAAACCTAACACTATGTATTTAAGTTCATACTTGTTAAAGCAATTCTAATACTATGGGTTGCACTGACCTTTTGTGTCTTACCATTTCACCTTTAATAATTTATTATTTAAGACAAAAAGGGTAGAGTAAAATCACAAGAAAATAATTTCTTAGAAGAATTTTATACTTTCACGCTCCATTAGATACTTCTCCCCAAGAAAAAATTATGGATTAAATTTTAATTTTTCAAAATGGATCAACGCAGAATTGAACACAGATAAACTGAAATATAAAGCTTGTTCTCAATAGTTTTTTGTACCTGATTTTAATTTCTGATTTTTGAAAATCTATTTTATAATGTTCTCAACTGCTTCTTTTACTATGTTTTTAGATTTTTTTTCTAAAATTAGGAGTAACTGATTTTTAACTTTTTTAAAATCAATTTGTGCAAAAATCAAAAGCTATTGAGAACAAATCCTATATAAGATAAGCAAATTGTTAACAAAAGATACAAAATTTATCATTAGGTCCCCTGAAGATTTATCAGTCTTCCTGTTCGTAATCTCAACTTCAAAAATATCTATGAGGTCCCTAATCTCATCAAGTTAGTTTTGGATAGTTCCTCTAGACCAAATCCAAAATATAGTAATTTGCTTTTTGCCCCCTGCAATTGGGTTTAACTTTATTTTAAATGTCTAATTTTAAAAGCTACAAAATTTACCACTTTAATGATTTTCATCAAAATAATTAGCCATTCAATTGTTTGATTTACAAAAGTTGACAAAACTACTCATTTTGACAACATATATTACAGATTATATTGTGTTCTAATATATTAATATGAATATTATCCTTTTATTATGGTTTGACTCATTAGTTAGATTTGAATAACAAATTAAGTGAAAAGGAATACCATTAAAGAAACTACAAAATGAAGAAGTTTTAGATGTGGATGTTAGAATTGAATTTTACTAGTTCGCCATTGATTTTTGTTTTCAATTTTTTTTCCTTTTTCAAAATTCATAAGTTTACAAAAATATTAAAATGATAAAGAAAATAAAATTTTCCATTTTTATTCCCCTTAATTCTGATTAATTCAAGATTTTCTATTTTAATTTTATGTTGTTGTTTTTTGTTAGATTTTAAATATTATAACAACAGTAACAATAAGAACAACAACAATAATAACAACAACAATGTTAGCAAAGCTTTGCAATATTCAACTAATATTAATTTTAATCTAAAGCAAAATTTTGTCATTATTATGGATTACATAAATTGTTAAGAGTAGGTAGGGTTGTAATTTTTTGTTTGTCAAATTAATCAATAGTTATAAATTTAAGCAAAATCATTAGAGGAGGAAAATATGCCCAATTATCTGTTTTAGAGGGGCAAATTCACATTAAATAAAACAAATTTACACTAAATAAAACCACACTAGTCAAAATAAAAAAATTAACATTCTTAGATATGGCTTGCAAGGACCATTTAAACTAAAAATAAACCTACAGACCAGATAGCCAATTCGGATGCATAGTGCCATTTTGCCAGTCCAGTAGAGTAGCCACTTTGCGTTCATGCTTTAGTAATTATTTAATTTATCCTAAGCATTCATACTTTAGTAATTATCTGATTTATCTAGGTGTGATAAATATGAACGCGAAGTGACAACTCCTTATTAATGGTGGATTTGGCACACCAAAAATGGCATTGAGGACCCGAACTGCCATATAGCCATATTCAAAAGTACAGAAAGATTGGGTAAAATTCTTGGGTGAGATGGGGCATTTCAAATGTAAATTTCTACCTTTCTTTCTAATGTATTTACTAAATTCCAAACTCGACACCAAACAAAAACTTAGCAATAATTATAGAAACAACAAGAAAACCCAAAAAATATGAATGGATAGTGGAACAAGTAAAAGAGAAGATCTCACATAGAGACATATAAACCAATCTCCACCCAAGTATTGCCCATGGAAATGCATATACTTACTGACACGATAAATTGGAACACAAGGATACTCCCAAGTTTAACTTCAAAGATTATTTATTGTCTTGGATACATCAATAGAAATTATGAATTACTCAAGAATGCATCCAAATATATTTCCTGTTTTACATTAACAAATACCAGCAGATATTACTCAAGAATGCATCCAAATATATTTCCTGTTTTGCATTAACAACTACCAGCAGATATTACAAAGTTAATAACTTAATTAGTTGTAAAACTAACTTGTTAAAGCGGCTGATTTAACTACAGAAATTGAATTTTGCTCATCAAACAGTTGAATTCGTAATTCTTCCATCAGTGCACTTATGAAGTTGATTTTAAACCAGATTTAACAATGAAATTGCATACAAACTAACAAGGACGAGCAAACTACAAATGATATTTATTCAAACTTCGATTAAAAAAACTATAATTTGAAAGGCAAAGTGCCAAAAATGGGGGGTAACTACATGATCATGATACATATTTATCTTGCGGGGAACTTACCTTAGCTCCGAGCTTGAAATAAAATCCAAACAGAGCTCCCAGTGGCAATCCAACAAGATAGTAAGATCCAACATTTACATATGCAACAAAAGTTTGCCATCCACATCCAACAGCCACACCTTCGAAACCAGACACTAACAATTTAGTAGAAATGCCAAGAAAAGGTCTACAGATTAATTCTCTTTTGTTTTTGAATAAACTAATTTACAATTTAAGAAGAAGAGGAATGAGAATGTTTTAATCATAATGAAAAAAGAAACTGTTAAGTACTGCTCGGCTCAACAATTACTCTCAATTAGTGAAACCTATCCTTGTGATATAATATATGCTAGGAAAATTTAAGGGTTATAATTTCTTTCATTATTTTCATTCTCAAATGGAACATATACTTTAAAAATCTTTGATCTTTAAATTATGGTTGAATATTAGAACAATGAAGAGAATGAGTATCAACACTCAAAAATTAGTCCTCAAGTGCTTTTAACAATAATTCCTTTTTAAACCATTTTTACCACATGTCTAATTGCAAACTTTTCTCAAATTTGTAAATTATGACAATTATTTAGTGCAAGGATAACATAGAATTACAAATTAAGAAATAGAAAACATATAGATAGGGAAAAGTATTTCTTGTACCTAAAGCTTATTCCATTTTGGTGATCATCATACCTGATAAGACAGGTTGGATACCGTTCAGAACAATGGTCACTGAAAGAAATGGCATAAGATTTGAAACCGCTTCAGCTACAACTTCACCTTCTGTGAAGGCATAGCTGACCACATGGCGCAGCATGAGGACAATAATTGCTGCAGCTACTGAAAGGATGAAGCTGACTACATTCACCACCAAAACTGAGAATTCAGCTGCCTTTGGATGTCCTGCTCCCAGTTCATTGCTCACTCTCACACTGAATATTGTTTTAAGATTTTGTTAGGTGAGAAAGAACCTGTAATTGCAAATATTACTACTTTGAAATTGCAATTGTCACCATGCTTTACAGGAACGATGTTTGAAAGGTCTAACATAAAAAAAAAAAGAAATTAAAAAAAAACTAACTGTTAACATTGAAAGTTACAAGTTGAAGGATTCTTTTACGATGTTCTTGACTCATGGAACGTTGAAACTACAGGAGCTTCAACTTGAATCCACCAATTCAGGTGTCGTTATCAATCAACAAAGAGGAATGACAATAAAAAATGAGGGATGGTATGGGAAGTTCCAATCCAGATGTTGTTACTCAATCAACAAAGAGGGATGGGGACTTCTCCAAACACTTGACTTTCTCCCACACTATCAGATTAATCACTCCAATTTCTCTACTTCCCCCCCCCCCCCCCAAAGGTATGTAGGAGGATAAGATGATTGAGGAGAGAGGGGAACTGGTATAACCATAAGCGGTTAAAAGTTATCCACATAAAGTTCAACTCAAACTCAGAGTTATATAGATAAAGATCAAATCGAACTCTTATTAAGATAAAGATTAGATCAAACTTTTATCCATATAAAGTTCAAATCAAACTTGGAGTTATCCAAATAAAGTTCAAGTCAAACTCTTATTTAGATAAAGACAGATAACCATATGCCAACAATGTTAAATTCAATTCTCAAACCACTGTAACATGAAGATACAATATATGTTATAGGAATGATATTCATTCATCCCTTTATATTATCTACCTATATAATAAAAGAACATGTGAGTTACTGTAGAATACTTAGCTGTTGACATGTGGCACACCCATTTTAAGTATTTTGCTTCCCTTCCTTCTGTCTTTTGCTGCTTTTTTCCTGTCTTTTTATTTTTTTAAACTTTGTTTTTCACCTTTCGTTTGGGCCTTTTCTTTCGTTTGTTGTCTGATTTTTTGGCATATTAATTCACCTGTTGAGAAGTACTGGTCTCGAGACTAAGGCACCAAGCACATCTTTTCCATCTCTCTCTCTTTTTTCTCTTTCTGCAAAATTCCACCAGCCACAAGCAATTTGATTCTGGCATTGCTAATTTCTCTTTGTCCATAGAAACCCTGCATACGTTCCTCTCTCCCCTGATGTTTCTATATGGAGCTTTTCAAAATCCCTTCTTTTCCTTGACTCCTAAAAGCTTTTTTTTTTTTTTTTTTCCTGGGGCGACTCCTAAAAGTTACTTCCCTTGCTCTTTTATTTCTACTTAATTTTTCTATTTTGTGTATTATCTGCCTCTCATTTGCATATGTTTTTCAGGTTTAAGGTGAGTATTTTTATTTAGCCTTTTGAGAACTACTTCAGGTTTGTAACTTACTTTGTGAACAAAAATAAGAAAGATAAAACCAGAAAGTAATCTCTTTCTACTCCTACTTTCCAATTTTCAGTCCATGTTTTCTTTCGTTTGTGAATAATCTCTTTCTACTCCTCAGAGTAAAGCATATACACTTGAGGTAGCTCTCAGAAAATTATGTTATTCATTGCAATGTGGGGAAGTTAACTTTTTATGGCTATAAAAAAATGTGTTAAATTTTCTTATCTCAAATGTTTGCCTTGATCAATTTTTTTTTTCAATGATAATTTGCCTAGATAACTTCAGATACTGCCTGTGAACATTAAATGCCTTGCCTGCAATATGGCTGTATTATTCAATTGGCTGTCAACATCAATGGTTACAATGACAACAAAATTGGTTTCTTATACGAATTATTTGAATTCATCATATTTTGTGCTATTTGTATAATTTAATCAAATTGTCTAATTTTTTAAGTTTATCAATTTTTTTCTTTTTTTATTCTTTCTTTTCATCAATCTTGCATTTAGTATTACAACTCTAAGGTATGATATTGTGGTGATTTTCATGTCAATCAGACTATAAATAAATAAAAGAAGTTTCATTTACTGAAACTTATACATTTGATTATACCACATAAGTTATATGTTTTACATTTTTTAATCTGTTTCATACTTTTTCAATCTTGCATTTTGTCAAGGGAACTACAAATAAGAGCCACAATTTAGCAATAACTTTTATGTTGTTGAAATCTAAGATCCTTTTATTTCCATTTAACTTCTTCACTTGCTAATTATCTTATAATTACTCTATTTTCTTGAGGGTTTAAATTAATCATATTTTTAGGTGGGCCAAGGACCCCCCTAGTATATAGGATATACAAATATCACTCCCCTTAATGTTATTTGCTGTTTGAAATAAAAATCGGCAAAGGTGGATTTAAAATTTTGAGTGTTCTTTCACCTTTTATAAAATTCCATGGAGGACAAAGTTTGTGATAGTGAATAAAGGACATAGGCATGAAATTTTCTCCAATTTCGAAGGGTGCAAATTTTACTTTCAAGGGATTTTAAGAAATTTTTTAGTTATTAGGAATGGAGTTTAAATATTATCAATGTTGATGTGGCAGCCCCTCCCATGCCCCTCTATTTCAGTGTGTTTGGACTATGTGAAGAACAATGTTAACCTATTCTCATCTCACGCCCTTTTCTTTGCCTCAAACCTTTTGATAGAAGTCTTGTTCAGAATGGTTTGTAATTGCAATTGGATACTCCCACCCTAAAGTGAATTTCTATGGTTTCTTGAGTTTCTCTACTTTTGGCTTCCATAAGTTAAATGCTGACGGTTATTCTAGAGGCAATCCAAGATCTTTAGATGGAAGGGGTGGAATTTCATTGGCCACTGGAAATTTAGGGCCTATTTTCAATAGCTTTTTTCTATCTGATTTTAGCTTTTGATTTTTTAAAAATCTATTTTGTGATATTTTCAACTGCTTTTTTTTAATATGTTTTTGGATTTTTAATCTAAAATTAAGAGCAACTGATTTTCAGCTTTTCTAAAATCAATTTTTATAAAAATCAAAAACTCATGAGAACAAGTCCTTAGTAGCATTTGGTTTCTCCTGATCTTATGCTTCCAAAACTTGTTTGGAGGAAGAATCTTTGGCTTAACTTTGTGTTCCAACATAATTTTTTAATGTTGTAGTTTAAACAAATTTAAATCTTTGGTAGACATCATCAACAAAAAATTAGAACTTCTTGAGATAGGATTCGATTGGGGAAAATTTGTTGCCTTTCTTTTCAAGGAAGTTTTATATCTTGGGACACTCACGAAGAAACTAACTCAGTGGTTGGTTCTCTAGCCAATCTAGGAAGTTTCTCTCAACATTCCCAAATCTTTAGCTCTTCAAATACTCCATTAAAATTGAAGACCTCATTAGATTAGATAAAATGGCAGTGGCATACCCTAGACTTACGTAACTAATTCTGAATTAAGATTTTTAATCTGACCCATCTATGTAATTTTTGCTTTCTTTAATAAAATAGATAGGGATTCGTTTCAAACCTTCCACCATTTTCAAGTGGTCTTTCTTTCTTTTCAATTTTTATTTATTGTTAGCATATTAAACCAAGCTATTTAGGATTTAATTATTTGATAAGTACTTCAACTGTTTTAGATTTACATGTTATTAGTAATATTGTTAGTTAAGTCCAAAAAAGGGATTTTACATCCTAATTTGAATTGGTTAGTTTTATTGGATTTCATATTTGATTTGATAGTGTGAACACAGGAATTTTAACCCATGTGGTCTCTCAAATTAGGCAGGTTCCATGTTTTATAATGGTATCCTATTAGTTGTTGTTTTTAGTTTGTTTGACTTATTTGTCAATTTGTATTCCATATAAAAACTCCTATGTAGCGTTTGTATGTGTGCAAATATAATTGTGAGATTTGTTCTAATAAAGAATTAGTTTTTTGCTCCCCAAACTATTTGGCACTTACTTCTCTCTTTCTTGTTTCGTCTTAACCGAATCCCTTGTCTCTGTAAATCTAAATCGTTATTTTTATTTTCCTACATATATAAAAAACAAAGCCTATCTACATATTTTTTAAACAAGGCATAAGAAGGAGGAAGAAGACAAGAAGAACAGGGGAGGTGAGAATCCAATATTAAACAGGGTCCGATTTAGGGAGCTTTACAAGGAAAATTGAAAGAAAATTTTAATATGGAATCAAAATGTTATCAAACAAAGAAGAGGAAAGAAACATAAACAATATGCTATTCAACATTAAAATGCTGAAGGGAAATGTCAAAATTCACAGTGTAACCAGTAATTTCACTCCAATTGAATAATAAAAAAATATTCGTTACTTCTCTTTTGTTGTTTTCTCAATACTTAAATGTCATGGACTTATTCAACACTTAAAACATTCAGACATTAAAGCACTTTTCTCATCAAGAAAATCAAAGACTGACCTTGCTGCAGCGTTGAACCCGATTGAGATCATGAATGTCCATGCAAAAATAGTGAAGCTGTAATAATTTCAATTTGCACTTCATTAGTTATTAAAATCACAATATTTTTTCGGAAAAAGAAATAACTAAAGGTATTATTATAGGTATGCAAACACACCTTAGTAAGTTTACTAATTGCTATTCTTTTCAAATCATTAATTTAGGATCTAATACTGTTGATGACAAATTCATTTAATAGATCAAGCTTATCATAGATGCTAGATTAAGTTTACACCATTTTCGAAATACAAATTTTAATTCGCATCTCTTGAGTAAAATTAATAGTCAATGGGAACTGATATTAGGAGATGATTAAGTACTAAATAAATATTGGTATCTGATAATAGTGGATAGACCCAAACATATGCTGTCTTCTATTTCTTCAATGTTTCGAGAGGAAAGTTAACCTAATCATTTTTTTTTCTTTTTTTTAAAAGGAAAAGGTAGACCAAATCTTTAGATGGGATACTCTCATTATTTATAATTTTCCTCAGGAAAGCTGTAGCTATTTTATATTGCAATTTTGCACAAAAAGGGATCTGCTGTCTGCCTTATTGAATTCAACGAATCAAATGCTGCGTGTCAAATAAAAAATACTTCACAAGACTTTCACGTAACCATGATTTAGTCTTCCGAAAAAGTGAATAATGGTAACGTGAAAGCATCACATGTTTCTATGATCAGATAATGGAAACTTGTTCAGAATATAATAATACTTTACAATCAAATTAAAAATATTAGTAAACCAATTATTAATAGACTCCCACACCACCTCTTTGTGTCGTCAATCAAAGCCTCATTAATGATAACTTGGCTGTTTACCTTGGAAACTAAAACAGGAGTGCCGCTAAGGTACTCATAATTTGTTAAATATTCTAATAGATGTTTCTATGGGACAGAAAATGATAACCACCCATGAATCTTACTTCAATATTCAATCTTTCAAATCTATCTTGAGTTGATTCGAGTTTGGCATAGGCTTTTTTTTCTTTTTTTTTTTGGCCATTCTTTTTTTATAACATATAAGAATTTGTAAAAATATTTCTTTTCGAAAAAAAAAAATAGAGTTGTAACATTCTAACTTATTTACCAGTTCTTTTATTACGTGCCCATTTTTATTACTCTAGTGTTTTTATTACCACAAATTTTTTGTTACTCTGATGCTATAACCATTATGAGATTTGTATATGTAGTTGGTAAGAGAGTGAGTTTTAGCTTACCAAATAGATATAGCATCTAAAGTCAATTCAGGATTTGGGAGCAAACCAGCCATCAAAACCAGAATCTGATAGTACCATTCCTCCAAGCTGAGCATTACAGCTGATGAAGCTGATAATTTGAAGAAACTGAACAGCCCAGAGAAGGCTTCCAGACTGAAACCTGTCCATGTCTGCTTGCACTTTTCACTTTTTACTATGTAAACATATTGGGCAATACTGATTATCCACCAAGACAAGCTCAAAACAAGTGATGCTCCCAGCAAGCCTAAACCAATCTTGTAGACAACTAGCCAACTTAGTAAAATATGAAGAGCTAATGCTACAAGTGATATGTATGCACTTGGTGCCACTATGCTTTGAGCTTGCATAAATTTTTGTATGGGAAAGTTTACGGCAAATCCGAAAATCTGTGGGATCAGGCCATAGACGAATGTTGCTGCTGATGATGCTATTTTTGGTGATTGACCTAGAAATAAGAGGATGGGTTTGGAGAAAATGTAGACTACAGAAAGGGGGATTCCTGCTAGAATTAGGAGTATAGTAGATCTTTGAAGGTATATGCCAAGCATTTCGTATTTCTGGGCTCCATATGCTTGTCCACATAGAGTTTCGACCGCACTTGCCATCCCCAGCTGTTGACAAACACATCCAAAGAAAACAAAACCAAATTTAGTAAGATTGAAGTCCTTATTTCTTTTCCTTTCCTTCTTCTGATTAGTGAAATTGATGTAGAACAATAAAGGCCATCTTATGCTCTTTTCATCCCATTAACATTTTTCCACTTCTCATTTTCAAACACCCTCTAGTTTTCACTTAAACATAAAAAATTCGAACTACTAGGGGCTGAAAAAGTACCAGAATTTGAAGTACTAAGGGTTGAAATCGGTGTTAAAAGTACCAGAACAATCTTATGTTCTACCTGTCTAATTGTGACTGTCACTTTTTAAGTTTAAGACGTGAAATATTTGAGTTCCTTTGCAAAAACAACTTCTTATGCTTTTGAATTTCAATACCAATCATTCTTCAACTCCAAAAACATTGTCTAATTTCACATGAAAAACCTAATAATCGGACATCTTTCTGTCCAAAAATTTTCTTAAAGCTTGTACAGATTGACTTTATTAACATGCAATTTCCCAAATTGAGACACAATATAGTCAATGCATTTTGGGTATGAACAAACTCACCATGATACCGTGGGAGAAATACTGAATACCGCTGTCTCCTAGAGAAGCAGCAGCGAGTTCGAGATTGCCAAGGTGGCCAGCAAAGATTTGGGTGGACATGGTCATGACAAAGGTGATCGTGTAGACTGCAATGGCAGGTGCAGCAAGGTAGAAAAGAAGCTTTAGTTCGACCAATGTAGCCAGCCAGAAGCGCTGGAACCATGGTCCCTCCGAGCTGGAAAGTATTCTTTCCAATTCATCACTTAATTGGTTTTCCTTCCCTAATAATTGGGATGAAGATAATGGTTCATTTATACTTTGTAGCAGAGATCGATTGTCATCATGTGATGAGGATCCCATGGTGACAAAATAACAGAAATGTGTCCGCCGACCACCGTACTCCGCCGTGTGAGAAAGGTGGTTCGGTGAGGCAAGGGGTGGCACCACCAATTGTGAATGTTGGTCTGGAAAGTGCTTGAATTTTTTATGGAACTACATTACTATTTCCCTCGATGCTCGAGAAACAAGGATGATGGGGCTAATATACACCACCCAATATGTTGTCATCATTATATTTGTACGTATGTGAAGTTGTCTATATGGACTTCATGGGTACACTTTTTTTTATCATTATTAATTTTCCATTTATTTGTTTGATTCCGCATCTCCTCCAATGTATTTGAGATCGGCGACCGGAAAGTGATACCAAAATGATTATAGCACTACCATCTATGCAAATCCTCAAACTCTTCTGTCGCCCATGACAATCGCAAATAACAAGCCAACTCACAACAAATAATTTCAGTAATCTTAAAGCTAAACAAAGTTGTGGGAATTTAGAACTGACAATAATCATCTTGAAGATGGAATAAATAAACTAAAATCAACCCAATAATGCATTTCCATCTTTGTGACTTCTTTATTTGTACTTGACAAGTGGATACTGAACTGGAAAATCCATGTGTGAAGTGACGTGTTAGTGAAAGGAGAATAGATGATAAATATCACTTCTTTAATGTATGGTTCATATAAACTTAAGGGGTTAGGCAAAGATGTCAATTGCCAAAAACTATAAAATCCCTGTGTGAAGTGATGTGTTGGCGAAAGGAAAAGAGACGATAATTATCAATTCTTTAATATATAGTTCATATAAAATTCAGGGGTTAGGCGAAGACACCAATTGCCAAAAGATTTCTAACATGATACTCCATATGTTGCTAGGTATAAAAACTCAAATCTTTACGTGTTATTATTTCTTAAATTTGCTAATGAGTAATAATTTTTGTTTGGAATTCAATTTAGTGATTGAATATGTCCTTTTAAATTGAAAAATGCTAACATATTACAATATTGCCGTTAGGAAAAAACTAGTAGGTCACAGATGCTTCTACTGTGCACAGGAGGAGACTTCTGTGCATGGTGCAAAGAATTAATAAAGTTTTAACAACTCACATGGATCCCTTCTTTGTAGAATAAATTGACAAAAGATAGACTGATGTAAAAATAAACAAGCATAAAGGATTTCTATGTAATTATTAAACAATAAAGTGGTGTGAAATTGAGAATTACACTCATGGCAAATAATCTCTAATTTTGGCAATACCACTTAGAGTTTATGAAGCTCGCGGTAGGACTCTTACCTGCCTAAAACCACCAGTGCTTTATCTCATTCAATAGGCACCGCAAATGTGAAGAAATGGCTGCAAAGCAATGGCACCACAAATGTCAAGAAATTCGCTAGATTGCCCAGCAGACACTAGGCCCCAAATCTCAATCGGCAACCACCATGACCACTAGTTTCTTTGGCAACCTCTTTCGCCATCTCTTCCACCCAAAAGCCACCACATAGCCACTATATCCACCACTTCAATCCCCAATTATAACTTCAGAACTCAGCCTCGAACCACCACAAGAATCACCTATTCACTGCCACACACAGCAACGCACTACCGTCAACTCCAATCGAAATCTCCACGGCCATCTTCACTACTGTCAAACCCAAGTAAACCTCTCAGATTTTTTTTAATTTCCATTATTTATCAGCTAATAGATGAGAATGAATGCATGGTTGTTGTTCAATTGATGCTTGATTCAAGGGCTTCTGGAATTTTTATTGAAGAGTTTAGGATTTTGAGGTTGAAGAAGTGAATTGGGTTTTAGAATTTTGAAGGCAACCAAGTGTAGGAATTGGAGAATTGGGAAGTTTGATTTTGGATCAAAGAACTCAGATATGAGGTTGAAAAAAATGATTTTAGGCATTTGGGGGGTTTTGAGTAATTTTTAGATTTCATTTAAATCAATCGGTCAACTAATTAAAAAAAATCTATTTTTGATTTTTATGAATCTTTTTTCAATGATTCAGCCCTTAGTTTACTTTAAGTAGTATTAATGTGCCTTTAGAAGTTTTTTTTATCTTTGGACTTAACTCTTGATCCAGTCTTTTATCTTCTCCAATAGGCACTACAAATGTCAATAAATGGCTGCAAATCAATGGCATCACAAATGTCAAGAAATTCACTAGAATGAGTCAAGGTGAAACCATTAAAATAGATGAAAAGTTCTCAGATAAAATGTATGTTTTCCAAATCGCTTTATATATAATGTTAGTGAATGGCTAACAATGAGTCCATTGTTGTCTCACCAAATCTATATGAATCCTTTGTTGTATTTGTTACTTTATCTTAGTGGGATAATGCAAATGTTTTGTATTGCAATTAATGTTTAATCAACCTTCATGTACAGCCATAAATATATTTCCAAGCCTTTCTTTACTGGTGTTTCCAAGTTACTTTAGAGTTTTTTTGTTATCCATGAAAAAATATTACTACATGTGTTAGGATAAGCGTCGTCTTATTCAAAAAATTTTATTAAAAATATTGTTTTCAAAGTAAAAAGATTACTGGAGCTTTTATTACTTTTTAATAAAATGAGAAAATCTGGAGGCTTATTTGTTGGAAATAGACGAAAAATTAAAGATAAATTGAAAATTTAGAAAACTAAAAGACGAATCAATCGATGGATAGAAGAGTACAATGAGCTCAAGACCAATAAATTCATAGGCCAATTCCTCCACACATGATGTTGATGAAATACGCATAGGGGTAGAAGCTGCAACACAAGAAAGTAACTCTCAATGTCGTTACTATAGGAGCCAAAACATAAAGGTAGATAGTGACCACCCTATCACGGTCTTTGGAGTATATGCAAGGACTATTTCTTAAAGAGATAAGAAGGTTGATCGAGAAATTGGAGAATGGAAAGTCTTGTAACCACAAAAATAAGTTACAACTGGCTATTCATGATAGTAGAGAGCCTACTATGCTGGGTGAACATTTCTTCAGGGATGCTCAAAGTAATGGGATACCAATCCATTATTGTGGAGATAACAAGGACGCGTCAATAGATGTGATTTTGCCAGTGAAGGTGGAAAGTAGTGATGGAGTACCTACACATTCAAAGAAAAGAAAGGACAGGTCATAACGAATGAAATGCATCTAGAAGCCACTATGAAAGTTGTCCCCATGTCATTAGAGAATAGGTCATGTATGAAGAAAACTATCAGTCATAAGTAAAAACCTAAGATATTCTTTGTTTATAATTTCCAATAATTAGTTATTTATAGTATGGATTAATGAATTTTTAATGATCAATCCTAATTGTTGGTAGGATAGCAAGAAGTGGAGAAAGTCAATTAAATCCAAAATTGCATCCTATATTGCTCAACTAACCTGAATTGCACTTGACGTATAGCCAGACAACAGTGGTGGAAATTTGCAGTTAACAATACCTACACGATCTTGGTTGATCTATCTATTATTTAATCACAGGCTACCGAAATAGTTAAGTTATTTTTGATTTTATTGGTTGTAATATTTTTTTTCTTTGGAAGGTTGATGAATGAACTAAAAATAACCCAACAATATTTATTGTGCAGTACAACACTTGTTTCCATTTTGGGACAAAAAGTAACTCATTTCCAAATTCAAACACTTAGGCCTTTAGAATGGATTCATGTCAAGGTAAGAGAAATTTGTGTTCTAACTTTAAAACAAACCTGTGTTCTAGCTTTGAATGAGCTTTTCTACAAGTCATTCACTGCTATAATGGACTGCTAACCTCAAGTGCTAGGCGTGAAAGGCTCGGAGGTCCCCACCAAGTTTGGTACCTTTTGAGCGATGTCTAGGTGCGTAGATGAGTGTACAATGAATTTTTTGTATGTGTATTTTGTGTGTTGATGCACTTCATTGGTTTAAGCATATGATGATTATAATGTTGTTAAATTGTGGTCAAACTAAAATTGGTCAGTTTTTTCGTATCATTCATGCAGCAAGTTATTCTTTCTAAAATTATTTGCAATGAGGTCCTTTATACGAATTACCTCACTTAAAGTAAGCTTAGGAGGACCTCAACACGAGTGTAAGAAGGTACCTAGTATATTTAGACGTTGAAGATGTACAGTGGCATTTAGACATTTATTCTACATGCAAAAAAGTTAAAACTAATTGTTATATTCATAAATATATGTTCCTATGAATTGGAAAAGCAAACATTGGTACATGGCTACAATCGACATAATGAAAGGAATATTTTGGATTTATGACTCAGTACCTGGAACTAAGTCCATTAATAATTATCGGGAAAAGAATGTTAAGATAGTTGTAAGTACCTTTTAGCCACTAGTTTATATGGCAACAATTTGTATGACTTAACTTACTAACTGAATCATATAGTGTGATATGATCCAAGAGGCCTTGTGTATGGATTTCCAAGCGAACAAGTCAGTGACATTTCTAACTTCATAATTTCTCGACCTGATTGGTGTCCCAAGCAAGATAACGGGTAATATATTTTAGGTGACTCACAAGTTGAGTCTTTGTTTCGATGTTCATTACTTGTGAAATTAATGCTAACATGTCATTAGTTTCTTCATTTCAGACATGACTGTGGCTTGTACCTATGCAAGTTTATGCAATACTGCAATGAAATGAAGCCTGGATTCAAAATCGAATGTATGATTTAAGTTGGTTTATTCATTGTCTCAAACTAACTCTTACTTCATAATTGACTAAATATTTGTCATTTTCCATTTGCAATGAACTATTAGGTTGTTTCGAATGAAGCTCGTGTTAGTCTTGCCTTTGATATTTTCTTGGATCCAGCAAATGATGTGCGTCACTTGTGCGTCTATGATTTTGCTGGGTTGGAGAATTTATTTGTATGATCTGCTAACTTGATCGTGAAAGTGTAAAGGGCTGAACGTATTTTGTAGAGGGCTTTTTTTGTATCTACCAACTAACTTGATAGTGATAGTGGCCTTTTTTTGTGTATACTACTGTCATAAGAGCCCTTTTTGATAGTGATTATGGCAGTAGCTTTGGCAATGGAACTACTTATGCTATTGGTATTGTGGATATTGTCAAGGCTTTTTGTCATAGTAGTTTTGATTTGGCTTTTTGTCATATGAGGTAGGAAACAATTTAGTAATGCACTCAGGATCTGGTTTCATACACTGACTTAAGTCGTTCACACGATGATGTTGTGCTTAATATTAGATCATATTTCATACTGTAATTGTTTAAGGTCATTAATCAATGACTTTTTCTTTTTCTATCTCTTTTTGTATTTTTGTAGTTGACTAAAGAAGTTAGCAAGTAAAAATTTGGTATAAAAATTTGGTTACTTTGATATTCATGGATCAAGCCATCTGAATAAAGAGATCACTTTTAGTGGCCATATCACATATTTCTCTTATGTATTTTCCCAGCAATTTCAATATAAAATGAAACCTTTTACGATATTTGGTAAGTAGGGAAAGTTTTTTCATTCTCTCTATTACCATAACCTTGAACATATGATAAGAAGGCAATCTTAGTGTCTCCATTTGTTGGCAGGAACATTACATTATCTCCGAGTTCCTGTTATATTAAACTCTCCACTATTTACTTGAGTATTCGTGTGTTATAAAATGCACACACTAAACTCTATCATCCATCCCATTGTACCTATAATACACACCTTGACTTTTCATCTTTGATCTTACCTTGAGAAAAATACGTCTAGTGTACATTTTTGCTTCATGTTGCTCCAAGTAATGCATCTCAATCGGAGGCAAAAGAGTAGGGTGCTTTGTCTCTGCATTTAATCGTGCCTCCTTGTGTCGTAGCCATGCCACAGCTAGGTCAAAGGCCCGCACTGACTCAATAGCCTTTGCTTTCTATGGAAATATATCTTTAGCATGTCATTCATCTTCTCTAATCGTTTTTTGCTACGCATGCCTCCAAAAAAATTCCCCTGAAGATATGCTAAAGCCCACTGCTCCCTCTTCTTGTAGATAGACTTGACCCACTCATGATTTTGTAGGTTGCAATCGGTTACTAGTTTGGCCCACTTTGCCTCAAACTGGTCAATAGAACAATTATTATACATACAATCGTGAAACCTTTTCTAAAATCTTCATTGCTAATATTTGAGATAAGATTCCGGTGGATATGCCAGCAACAAAGTCTATGCTTTGCATTGGGAAAACATTTTAAGATGGCTTTTCTCATTTGCGGGGCACCATCAGTCAACACAGATGCAGGCTGCTTGCCATCCATAGCCTCTAAAAAATTGTTAAGGATCCACTCATAAGTGTCCTCTTCCTCATCTGGCACAGTGGAGCATGCAAATATAGATGTGCAAAAATGGTTGTTTATGCCACACATTACTACCAGTGGGTGTGAATAGCGATTTGTGTTGTAGGTGCTATCAAAAACTAAGACATCACCATAGTATTTGTAGTCTTCCCTTGATCGAGAATCTGACCAAAACAACCTTCCCAATCTACCTTCATTGTCAACAGTGAAGTTGAAATAGACATTTGGGTCAGCGTCCTTCTTTGCAAACAGGTACGCAATTGCATCCTCTGCATCCCCATCAGCAATCTCCTCTATCCGACCAGCATTCATCCTATTGTAGAGGTCCTTCATGGTGAAAGGTACGTTCTCATAGCCGCCACACTGTAGAACAAATAATTTCATTATTTGGCTCGTCTTCATGCCCACACGGCGAAGTGTGTGTGCTTGTGCATAGTCGGCATCAGACACTTTACGGTGAGACTTTAGGAACCTCGTACTAGCTTGGTCTGCTAGAGTGTGTGTGTGGGCTCTAACAAAGTCACTCACAACATATTTATTCTCCTCGGCTGCATATCTTATTTTGAGAGTTGCTTTACAGTCCACTCTAGTATCTGGCCTTGGCTCTCTCTTCCTGTCCTCTCTATTAACGTGTTTGTCATCCCTCTTACCTTGTCTACTACAAACCCATTGCCTGTACCGCACCAATCCATCATCATCACAAAATTTATAGCCTTTGCAGACACTAAACCCGGTAGCCTTGGACAAACATATTGTAGAAAACCTCTGCCTCTTCTACACTGTCAAATTTCATAGACATTACATCATCGTCGTTCAGGGCTTCATGATTTATGTCTACATGATGGCCTTGTTGATTTCCATCGTAGCCTTCTTGTTCACCTCTAACGAGCAAGTCTTCCCTTCCGCTGTAGTGATCTAGTGATGTTCGTATATGCCCGCTATCCCATTCGCAAAAGTCTTGCTCGTTATACTCCACTGATTTTTTCCAATTTGGATCATCGGTCTCCATTTCCTATGTCAATAGTGAATTAATATGCAACTTGAAATAATCAAAATAGTAATACTATATTTGGGGAAACTATTTTTACCTAATATAATCACGTAGTGGCTTTAAAACAAGAATGCCAATCAAGTTCTCAAGAAATTACATTTTTTTTATAATAATCCTTCTCAAGAAACCAGTTGTGGGCTTTATTTGGATCATAAACAAAATAAACAAATAATATTTTTCAAGAAATTAACAACATGCATTTTCAATTCATTTCCCACCTACCAAATAATAACATGCATTTTTAATAAATTAAAAAAGGACATAAACAAAAGGAACAAATAATGTTTTTTTCAAGAAATTAGAAAAAAACATAAACAAAATAAAAATATAATATTTTTTAAGAAATTAAAAAGTAATGTAAACAAAATAAATAAATAATATTTTAAGAAATTAAAAAAGAACATAAACAAAAGAAACAAATAATATTTTTTGAAATTAAAAAAAGAACAAAAGCAAATGAAACAAATAAACAAGTAGAGAGATATTTCCCAGCCAAAATGGTAAAAGAAAAAACAAACAGGTACCATGCGTAGGCATTTTGCACTGGCCATTGGGCCTACCGAATTAGCAATGAGAAACAAATAATGGCTCCGTTTAGATACTATTATTTGAGCATTATTGAAAAATTATTTGAAAAAAATTTCTAGAGGTGTTTGGATAGGTAAAAATTATTTGAAAATTTCTTCAACAAAGGTCAACAATTTTCCCTTTTATTTTTTGAATTTTGAATGAAATTTTCCCTCTCAACAAAATTCTCACTTTATCAGACGCTAGCATTGGATGCTGACAGCGTCTGATGCCAATGCTCGATACTCCATTACAACTCCATTACTATTGTTAATGGAGCTCAAAATGTTTGTTGCGTTTTTTTTCATTTTTCTGAACAAAATTTGTTGAAAAAATGATACGTTTTGTGAATAACCGTATAAAAAGTTGAACAAGTTATTAGGGAGTTTTAAACATTTTAAAGAAGTGCTTTTAAAAATTTTTAAAATTCAAACACTTCTCTCCATTTTAACAAAAGTCAACAAAATTTGACCAATTTTTTTCACATTTCAAAAAAGTCAACAAAAAATACTTTTGGAAAAAGATTTTCAAATAATTCTCAAATAATGGTATCTAAACGGAGCCAATATTTTTCACGAATTTAAAAAATATCATAAACAAAATAAACAAATAATATTTTTCAAAAAATTAAAAATAACATAAACATCATATGTTTTTAATACCAATGGAGCATTGTGGAAAAAATGAAAAAAATAATATATTACTTTGTATTCACTAATCAACATGTGCAATATCATTTTTTTCTTAAATGAAATTCTTATTATACAAAAATAAAATAGTTACCTCTCCTCCATAGGCTTGCAAGCTTCTGTTCCTTTTGAAACAAAAAAAAAAAAAATACTATCTTTGTTGGAAACCAGGTAAAATGTGTTTCGTACATGAATTGACTAGTTTATTCCTTCAATCGAGGTCTTATAACTCATTAATTAGCACCCCAAATTTGGGAAGTCCTCCAAGACCAACACCTATTATTTTTCCAAATTTGGAAACATGCATTTCATTTCCTACCTACCAAACATGCATTTCATTTCTCACCAACTGGGGCCACTTTCAAATTAAGTATTACATTTTGTTGTGGTACAAATGTATACAACACATGAAGGACCAAAGCTTTAAGTTTTATAACTTCATGTGCTCTCTCCTAGTTGTCTTTGTACGTTTGGCTCTTGGTATAGTACAAAGCTGACTCAACTATGTACCATAACGTATTCTATAGGTCTTATATGAATTCTCAATAAAATATGTTTTGGTCAAATCCTAGTCAAATCCTAATTTATCTTATAAATACTAACCCAAATGGAACAATTGAGATACAAACAAAGATGGAAATAGAAGGGGGGAAAAAAGAGTTGATGATGGCCTGGAGAAAAATAGAGAACATGCAGCCAAGAGGGAAAGAGAGAAAAAGACGAAAGAAGAAGGATTTCAAGATTTTGGAAAATTTTTTCAAGGTTAGCTTACCTTTTCTTTTATGAAAATCTTTTGGGATAGACAATATAGGTCGTATAATGTGTCAACTTTGTATTGATTGATTAAAGCATAATTATATGTTTATTATATGATTTTGGTTCAAAAAATGTAGACATTCATGTAAAAACACTATTCTTTCAACTCTGAGGTTTGATTAAAATCGAAGGGGAAAAAGAAGTTTTGAAGGGAAAGGTAAAGTTATCATTGCACCTCATTGACAGCCTAACGGTGTGGCCTCAAAGATGGACCTACACTACCGTGGCATCATGGATCGCCTTTCAACATAGCCTTAAGACTTGACGTATGACTTGGAAGCATTTTCCTACTTTCTAATTCTTAGCCTTTCCATATCCTCAGATACATGTTGAATTTGTTGGAGAAGTACCGATGACGCGGTTGTGCCTGCATGTTCGCCCCTATCTTATGGCATAGGTCTGATCGAGCCTATAACTGCACCCATTTTGTTGCCAACCCATGCTCTAAACCATATGCGTCTGTGTTGTTTGTATTGCTAGCCTATATGTGACATCATGCGATCAATTATGTTTCACCCAAAGCAACAAATGCCACATCCCACGTAACAAGCAACTAGTGACGACTACAAAATAAACCAATAAACGTGCCAACGACCTTCCTAACACTCAATCAAGCAGTCAACCTACATGCCTTGCTTGACTACAACCTATCTAACTCTTGCCAGGATATATTATTCATAGATAGGAGTTTAATGATGTAATTTGTAGATTTTAGTTCATCTTGGAAGTATATTAGACTAGTTTTTCCATTTTGTCATAAAAGTAGCATCTATTTCTATCACTTATGAAATTTTTGCCAAGACTATTATATAGATTATAAACTCAAACAATATTCAGTAGCTAAATTTACTATTAAGAAACCTCGTACCCATTGCATTTGGAATAGTTAGCTTTCGTTTATTTCACTGTGCCTCTAATGTAATTTCTTATATTAAACTACTTTTAATAACAAAAATTGTGATCATGATACAATGAGCCTATGATACTGAAACAATGGATAGGAAGTTGTTTGTTGTAGAGGTCATTTTTATTTGTAGGAAATATTCAACCAGTAAATAGTTGGAATTAGAGCTCTGATTTGGTTTCAAGGATTAACCAAAGACGGATATAATGGCTACTCAACAAGAACAGCTTGGGGCCTAGAGAGACGGTTAGGCATCTCACCTCGTCTTGTTTCAGTGAGGGTAAAAATATTATCGCTTTGTATCGGTGAATAAATCAAATCAAGATAGACCTTACTCACCCAAATGCAATCCTTGAAAGAAACTAAGGCACCATTTAGCGAGAAGCTAATGAATCTTGGCTCTTGAAGAAAGGGTCACAGGTAATACAAACACAATTGGAGAATTTCATGCTATGTTGATTGAAATTCATGTAGAGTTGCAGATACTCCAATTAGCTGTGGCTAACAATAACACTAGAGCCAATATGCCAGAGGTGGCACGAGCCTCTTATATGCCAAAATACCCTGAACAAAGTCGTTTAGTGGGTCATGAAATGAGAAAGAAGTAGAGAACTTCCTTTTTGACTTGGAATAGCACTTTGAAACTACAAATATTAGGGACAATGCTACAAAGATAACTACTGCGACCATGAATCTAACCAAGCCAAAGTGTGATAACATACGCAAAAAGTTGATATCTATGCAGGAACCTGATGATCAACATATAAAAATAGCTAAAATGGAGGATAGTATGATAGTTTTTCTAACACAAGATAGAGGATTAGGCTTGTAGGACCTTATATGGGCTGAAGCATATTCAGGATTATTTTAAAAGCTTCTAGGTATGTCTATTGAAGATCATGGATATGTTAGAGAAGGATAAGCTTTTTTTCCTTTGAAGAAAGCCTAAAGTTATTGGCAAGGGATAAGCAACAATAGTCACAAATTGAGGATTTGGACTTTGCAATTGCATAGATCGAAAGTTTGGTTGACTATCAATTTGAGTTACGAAGGAAAACTAAACTTGTGAACAACGACTAGTCTAAAGGGACCAAAATTGACAATGGAAACAATAGAAGCATAAGAAATAGGAACGGTAACTTACAAAATATTGCTTAGGCAGAGTGAGTTAAGGGTTGGGGACCTCTCAATCAAAATATAGAATAGGAAGGGCGATACTTTATATGCAACGATTTTTACCGAGTTGATGAATATCTCAAACAAAAGCTTCCAAATGTTTTATTTGAAGATAGCAATGATTATAGTCACGAGAAGCAACCATCATAGGAAAACAATGGTGATGAGTTGGAAGATCCATATTTGTAGGATGTTACATAGGCACTTTTCTACGAATACAATGGATTTGAGCATTCAATTGGGAAACTAAAAACTAAGCCATCACTTGTGGACAAGACTAACATTGTTATCGCCAAATTACAGGCAAAGCAATTGCCTTTAAAGTACAATCTGTAAAACAGGTAAATAGATACACCAAATTTTTAAGAGGATGAGATCGAATAGATTCGGCTAATGTATGGCAAAAATAACGGTATCATGTACATGGACTTGAAGATAAATGAGAAGACAATTTAAAACAATGATCAATATAGGGGCAATCCACAATTATCTTGCAAGCAATAAGGTGGAACAAATACTTGGGAAGTTCATGGGTAGGTTGAAGACTATGAACTCTGTCACTAATTCATCATAGGATTTATCGAGGAAGTTACCATCAAAGCTGGTTCGTTTATGGTACAAAATAGTTTCTCAATGATGAAAGTAAATAATTTTGAACTCATCAAGCTAAAAAAAAAAATAAAGCTTTGAACTCATCATTTGATAGATTCTTGCAAGACATGTGGATTTTCGTGTGCCCTTATGCAATACAATAATAATTTTTGCAACAATTTGTACATGATTTACGCTATAGTTGGAAAGTCTATTGATATGAACCTCCCAGTTATACAAGTGAAGAAATGCCTAAAATAACATGAGAAACTTACCCATCACATTTTTGCTAGGAAGAAGTTGAGGAGATACCTTAGCTATACCAAAAGCGGTTAAACAACTGTTCGAGATGTTTGAAAACGATATGCTAGATGAGCTGCCTAAAAGTTTTTTTGACTATACGGGCAATTGACTATGTACTGAGTTGGTCCTAAGGACCAAACCATCAGTACATGTCCCTTACAGAATGTCTCAACCTAAACTCGTTAAACTTTGCAAGCAATTGATTGAGATCCTGGAGTTGGGAACCGTTGTCCTTGCAAAGTCATTGCACGGAACACACGGTGTTGTTTCGAAAGAAACATGACCATATGCTTCATATGTGTGTAGCTTATCACGCACCCAACAAGATAATAGTGATGAACAAGTTTCCAATATTACTTATTGCAAATTGCTCTTATCAATTGTGCCATGCTAAGTTATACAGAAAAATTAACCTGTGGCCAGATTACTAGCATTTCGCATGATGGATAAGAATGAGCACATAATGACTTTGAAAATCATACATGAGTTCTTGTTGATATCTTTTAAATTAAACAATATCCCCAACAACTTTGTATATTGATGAACCAAATATTTCGAGAATTTATAGGCTAATTCTTGGTGATGTATTTGGATGATATTGCAATCTATATAAACCTATTCAAAAATCACTTAAAACACTTACAAAAGGTTTTGACTCAGCAACAAGAACGTGAATTTTATGCTAAGCCCTTTATATGTACCTTTGCCTAGCGACATATTAATTTCTCGGGGCATATTAATGATTATGCAAAATTTATATGGATCCTAAGAAAGTACAAGCTATTGAGGAGTAGAGAGTCCTCCTAAAAGTGTCACAGAGTTTTGGTAATTTCTGAGCTTAGCCAAGTAATACTGACCTTTCGTGGAGAATTACTCTAAGTTAGTCTTATCCTTAATGGATTTATGTATTAAGGAGAAAGCATGAATTTGGAAGACCCAATGTCAAAGAGCATTTGAATGGTTAAAAAAACCCTGTTCACTGATCCCATACTTGTCCGATGTTACCAAACCATTCAAAATGCACACAGATACCTTGGCTTCACCTAGGTGGAGTCTTGAAGCATAATCCGAAGTTGTATAATGCCAAATAAAGATACTCAGCCCACGAGATGGAGCTACTTGTTGTTGTCTATTGCCTATATGCCTCTAGACACACTACTTACTTGAAGCACCGTTCATAGTGAAAATTGATAATACGATCGTGAGCTACTTCACAATGTAATCTAAGCTAAGTAATACACAAGAATGATGGTAAGAATGATTGGTAGAATTTAACTTCATGCTTGAGTGTATAATGAACAAATGTAATCAAGTAAAAGATGCACTCAATAGACAAACAAAGCTAATTATGGGGTGCAAAGTGGTTACACTGCATGGAAGTCAAGTCTCTACTAATATCAAAGACCAAATACATGCCTTTATACTCAAAGATCGCAGTGCATAGTATTTACTTGACTTGGTGAAACAATAATAAACTCAATAATTTTGGCTTGACGATAGTTTCCTACTTATAGAAGAACCATCATTGTGTTCCAAAAGATAAGTGTGGATATAGTTTATCAAGAAGTTTCATAATTCTTTGCACTGTACATCCTGGTACAGAATGTACCTTGTCTTTGTTGCAATATGAGTACTATTGGTAATAGATGCAATATGGTGTATACAACTTCATGTGGATGTGCCTTGTCAATAAGATAAACTCAACCATAAAAAAAATAGTGGACAATTTCAACCCCTACAAGTTCTAGAGAGACCTTAGAAAAACATTTCACTGGATTTCTTCATCAGGTTACCAAAAATTTAAGACTTGCTATAATTTTGGTGGTAGTTGATCTTGAAGATCTTATGGTCCTAAATCATTTATTTTTTATGATTAACAAAAAAATGATAAAACAAACTAATGGTCTATTTGAGCTATTCCTGTAGTGACGTTAATTGTACAAAACAAGGAATAAAAAAGGGAAAGAAACTGGAAGAAAAATGTGTCAGACTTGCATGCAGAGTAAGTGTAGATGCATATGCATATATGATACAGACAAAGTAAAGTACTAGTAGACGTACATGCAAAAGCAATGAGGACGTTTGCATAGCTGGAAAGTGTTAAAATAAAAATTGGATACGCGGATGTAGAAGCCATCCGAACAAGATGCAGACGTCCGGATCACAAATTTACTGTCTAACGACTAGTTTCTATAGAATTTTCGATTTGGCCATTGAAAGAGTTTCTAAGGCTGTTTCTCACTCCCTATATAAGCATAGTGGTAGGAAATTAATTGTAACTTTTTACTTACATTAATTACAAGTACTCATAGTGATTTTAGTAAGAAAATACTCTCCTTTTGTAGGCTGGTAGTTTTGTGAGGTAGTTAAGTTGGGTTTGAGTGTAGTTCTTTATTTTGTGAGCAGAAGCATTCAATTATAGCAAAGTGAGGGTTAACTAAGTAGGATTGTAAAACTCTTTGGCTCAATTAGTGAGAGATTAGTGTGAGCAAAGAATGATCCCCTTACAAGTTAGTTTGCGTCGCTAAAAATTGAAGAAGCTACTAGTGAATTTAACTCCATGCTTGTGGAAGCTTGAGAATGGATGTAGGTGTCAAAAAGGATACCAAAACATTATAAATAGGTTTTGTCTCTTTCTCCTATCTCTTTATTTCGATTGTCTTACTTTGCTTTATTCAGTTATCTAGTTAACTTATTTACTTCATTATTTAGTTGCAAGTTATTTGCTTTACTTGGCATATTTTTAGGTGAAAATTTTGACTGACTTGTACTAGTTTTTAGAGGTTGCTTTTTGCACTTACAATTGGTATTAGAACTTGGTCTCTCGGTAGATAGTCTAACAACTAAGAAGTAACCAATATTAATGTTATGCTTGTATAGGGGTAATCTATTAATAGACTTCCTATGTTTAATAGTGCTCGTTATGATAGTTGGAGGGTTATAATTCCAATATTTTTGAATTCAATAGATATCAAATTGTGGCATATAGTTAATGAAGGACCTTTTGAGGCCATTATTCTTTACAAAAAATTGGGTATATTTTATAAGATAAAGTAAATCTTTCTTTAAATGCTAAAGTCATAATTGTTTTATATAATGTTTTGAGTAATGCTAATTTTAGTAAGATACAAGGATGCAAGACAGGAAAGGAGATGCGGAATAAATTGGAGGAATTGCTTGAGAATGAAGATGATTAAAAAGTTCAAATGGAGGAAACTAGAAAAGACAGTGAACAAGTCGTAAATAACCTCGATACTACACGGGATGATTGCAATTAAAATAGAGATGTTGATGAAGATTGTGAACCAAAAAGAATGCCCTTCATTGCCAATGAAGTTAATGAAGTATCATCTAATCACTCTTCTCATGATAATGGTAATAATGATTATGATGGTGATGATTTCAATTCATTTGTTTTAAATTTATATGATAATATGAAAAATTCTTTTGCCAAAAATAAAGAATTGATATTGATAGTCAAAATCAATTCCTTACAAAAAGAGAATTTAATACTTTTTCAAGAAAACAATAGTTTAAAAGAAGAATAATGAAAATATCAAATGCAAAATTGAATTTTATTGCAAAAAATATGATTTGAATAGAAAATTGGAGGAGAAGTCCAAATTTTTTGAGAAAATCAAAGAGTTACAACTTTTATTGAGAAAGAATATTGTTGAGTTTGGAAAAATTCTTCAATGTGAAAAATAAAGAGTTTTTGAAAAGAAAAAGGTTTCAATTCCAAAAAATTTCACTACCTTTAAAAAAGATGGGATTTGTTTTTATTAAGCCAACTTGTACTCAAAATCCCAAGATAACTTTGTTTGTTGTCAATAAGGCCACATGTATAAAGAATGCTAGGTCAAAAAGAATATTAAGCTTGCATGAAAGCCATATGGGTGGAAAAAAGGTGTTGCTAATAATTTTGGGCGCAAAAAAGATAGAGGTACTTTACTTTTTGATTTTGTAGGTATAATGAACAATACAAGGAAGACAAGGGAGTGCTTGGACAACAATTACTAAATGGAAAATGTATTGGTTAGTTTTATAGTTGTCTATGTGGTTTATGTGATAATTGATTTTGAGATTGATGATTTCATTTTAATTGATAAAAATGATTTTTTAAAAGAATTGAACAATGACGATATTTGTGAGAGATAAATATATATATCATTTTTTTACTTAGAGAGTCATGTAACTTTACTGAATTTAGTGTCATTTATATGCATTGTGTACTTATTTGCCTTTTTCAAGAATGAATAAAGAACATGCATGAATATGTGATAATTGGAAAGAATTTTTTTCTTAGAGTTTGTTCATAACAAGTGATGGTTTTTGTAATAGATCCATGATGATTTATGGAGACTCCTTAAAAATTATTCATTCTTGATCTATTTTGACTCATTTACATAAAATTGAATTTAGTGTAACTAATTTACTATAGTGATCATGGAGGATAAATGTACTTATGTCCACTTTTTTGTTTACACATATTGGACATACACTTTTTTGTTTACACATATTGAACATACTTCATTTTTATGATTTTCACAAAAATTACAGTTGGATTTACTTGTGCTATTTATGTGGTTGAATTGAATAACCAACAAGCTATTTTAAGTTTTCCTGCTTTGAAGAACCCTATGTGTTTTTCCTTTGTTTACACTGTACCCCCTTTTTAAGAGAGTTTTGGATTTTTGAGAAACAATGTTTGAAATTAAAGATTTTACTTTTCCAAAATTTTTGACAAAAAATTGATCTTTTTGCTTTTTTTGACTAAAAATTAATTTTTAAGGAAGTGCAGACGACTGCACAAAGTAGTGGATGTTCGGATGCATGCGGATGATCGTATGATAATGCGGACCTCCTGATAAAAAGTTGTAAAAATCAGTGAATATACAAACACTTATCTGGATGCGCATGCTGACATTTGGATTGCAACTTTTAATAGCTGTGAATATCTTTATTTTTAACCCACTTCCATGCCTTTTCAACCCCCATTTACTCAAAATGAAAAAGCCCCATTTTTCAAATTGAATTTCCTTAAAAAAAATCTACAATTTTCTTACCTTTCAAACTATCATTTTATCCTAGTTCAATATTCACCATATCTTTGCGTTTAAAACTATTGGATGAGTATTTGGAACTTTAAATAGTTTAAAATAATATATTTTGTGATAATGTAAATTATTTTTGTTCTTGCTTGTATTTATACTCAAAAAACTGGTTTAGATCTTCTCTTGATGAAATTGTGATATGTACTTTGTTCCATATGCTATTCCGCTTGAAACTCTATTTTGTTTTTGTCTTTGTTAGAATCAATAGTGTTAGAATTTCTAAGATCCAATATCAGATATTTGAATATGACTATAACATAAAGGCATACCTGAATTCATATTTGACCAATCTACTGCTTGAATTTTTTGTGACTTGGAGCGGCCTCTCAGATCTACATGTATTCTTTGATCTTTTGAGAGAGAGTCCCTTTTGTTTCTCCTTCTGGTATCTTTCTTAACGATAGGATATAAAAAAAGGGAACAATAAATAACAATACCTGAGACTCGATGACCATAACCCTACTTATAGATAACTTCCTTGTTATATTTTAGTATTTCAATTTTAGCCCATCATTAAAATAGAAATTACTTTAAGTCTCTACACATTAAAGGCTCACATCTTATTAGATACATTAAAGCCCAAATCACAATTGATCACTTTAATGGGCTTAACTTTAATTGATAGTCTACAATACATAATTATTCACATATAAGCCCAACGTTAGATTAAAGATCCAACAATCTCTCACTTGGACTATGTGTGTAACCTTATAATTAGGTTTTGCAACATAACCTTATAAGCTCTACTTTAATGTCATCCCCACAATGTATCTACGACCAATTCGATCCATCAATTATGCCAACATAGGATCAAAGTGACATTTGTTATATTTTCATAGCTCGACCCATCAATGGTCATGTAAGCTGATACAATCAAATGACATGAATCATGATGTGAATGTGTAGCATGAACATTTCATACAATGTGATCTTAACATACCTATTTCCAACTAATCCACTTTAAATTATGTGAAATTTACCATACTAAAATTAGAGTGTGAATAAATTGAAATCTTATTTTATGCAAAAATATTCTTAAAATTTAAACAACTAAAAAGCATCAATGTTAGAAGAGCATTTACAATAACAAACTCCCATTAAAACTGAATATCACTTAATGACATGACACCCATATGAGTAGTGTGCTCATGAAACACTTTAGGTGGAAATCCTTTAGTAAGTGGATCCACAATCATGGAGTTTGTTCCGATATGCCTTATAAACAACTGTTTATTCTGAACTCTTTCCTTAATTGCCAGGAACTTAATGTCTATATGTTTAGATTTTGTAGACGTCCTATTGTTATTGGAATATTGAACTGCTAATTTATTGTTACAAAATAATTTGAATGGTCTCTCAATACTATCCACCACTCATAACCCTGTCACAAAATTTCACAGCCAAATACTGTGATTAGACGCCTCATAACAAGCTATAAATTCTGCAGCCATAGTAGAAAAGGTTATAAGAGATTGCTTAGCACTCTTCCAAGATATGGCACCCCAGCTAGCAAGTAGATATAGCATGATGTTGATTTCATACTATCTTGATATCCAGCATAATCGAAATTAGTATATCCAACGATCTCGAGCTGATTTGATCTCCAATACGTGAGCATGTAGTCCTTTGTTCTCTGTTGATACCACAAGACCCATTTGGTTATTTTCCAATGGTTTGGTCCTGAATTGCTTAAATATCTACCCAACATTCTTGTAACGTACGCAATTTCCGATCACGTACAAATCTGAACATATATTAGACTCCTTACTGCTGATGCGTAAGGAATCTTCTACATTTCCTTTTCCTCTAAAGCATTCTTAAGGTATTGATCGAGACTAAACTTGTCTTCTTTAGCAATAGGGGTTTCACCTGGTTTTGCAATTTTACATGGTATACCTTTTGAGAACCTTTTTTATATAGACCTTATGTGATAGTGCAAGAATACCCCAAGAGCGATCTCGGTATATCTGTATGTCTAGCACAAAAGATGCATCACCAAGATTTTTGCTGCTTCACTAAGATCTTTCATCTCAAAATTCTTAGTTAAAAATCTCTTGGTTTCATGTAACAAATTATATCATTGTTGGTAAGCAAAATGTCATCAACATATAATACAAGAAAGGTATACTTACTCCCACAGAACTTATGGTATAAACATTCATCAATCAAATTCAACTCAAAATTAATTGAGATGATCACTTGATGAAATTTGAAATACATTTTCGAGACGCTTGCTTGAGCTCATAAATGGATTTATTAAGTTTACAAACCATATTCTTTGAATCTCCCAATATAAATTTTTTTGGTTGCACTATATAGATCGTCTCATCAACGTTACTATTGAGAAACACTATCTTTACATCCATTTGGTGTAACTCAAGATTGAAATGCGCCACTAATACCATTATAGTTCTAAAAAAGTCTTTCGAAGAAACTGGAGAGAAAGTTTCTTTATAGTTGATGCCTTCTTTCGGTGTAAAACCTTTTGCGACAAGACGAGCTTTGTATCTCTCCATATTGCCTTTTGAATCCCTTTTGTTTTTAAATATCCATTTACAACCAATGGATTTCGCTCCTTCTGGCAATGGAATAAGATCCCAAATGTCATTGTCTTTCATAGATTTCATCTCTTCATTCATGGTATCGATCCACTTTTGAGAGTTAGAACTTTTCATGACTTGATAGGAGTTGATTGGATGATTTTCCATCACTCCAATGTCATCCTCATATTCTTGCAGAAATACAATATAATCGTCTGGCACTTCACTTCTTCTTTCTCATGTGGATCTCCTTAACGGCACTAGTTCTTGAGGTAGTAGAGTTTGTTCTTCTAGAGTAGTTTCTTGAATAGGAGGTATTTCAACATTATCTTGATTTGTTGTGTCATGAACAAGATCAGGAATACGATCCTGAGCAAAATCAATAACACCTGTGGGCATATTAACATATTCTTCTTCAAAGACAATGTCCCTAACTATATATTCTCCCCCAAACTCTACATCCTCAAAAAATCGGGCATTTCTCGTATTAAAAATCGATTTAGCCGTGAAATCATAAAATTTGTAACCCCTAGATCTTTCAGAATATCCAATAAAATAATAACTAACCATTCTTGAGTTCAGTTTCTTTTCATTTGGCCTATAAAGCCTTGCTTTAGCTGGACATCCCATATATGCAAATGGTTCATACTGGGTTTCTTTCTAGTCCAAAGCTCGTATGGGATTTTCGTAGTTGCTTTAGTTGGAACTCTATTAAAGATATATGCTGCAGTTTTAAATACTTTTCCCCAGAGTGATTCTGGTAAGGTAGAATGACAAATCATACTTCTCACTATGTCTTTAAGCATCCTATTTCCTCTTTCAACAACAGCATTCATGGTGGGTCAACTAGGCATGGTGTACTGTGGGATGATACCGTATTCCTCTAAATACTTAGCAAACAACCCTGGACGTTGTTCACCTAAACTGTCATATCTATCGTAGTACACACTACCACGATCAGATCTGACACTTTTGATTCTTTTGTTGAGTTAGTTATCAACTTCAGCCTTAAAATTTTTGAACACGTCCACTACCTGTGACTTTTCATAAATATATGTAGTCATATGTTGAGAAATTGTCTATGAACATTATAAAGTATTGTTGACCATTGCAAAGATATGTAAGAAATAGCTCACAAATATCTATATTATATGTTCTAAGACGTCCAAGGTCTCCTTTTATTAGTTTGTTTCCCTTTTATACAGTTGATACAATTATCAAAATTTATAAAATTTAAGGAGTCAAGAATTTCATTTGACACAAGTCTTTCTATTCTCCGTTTGGAGATATGACCCAATCTTTTGTGCTATAATGTAGCTGAATTTTCATTGGTTAATTTTCTTTTTACACCTCTGGTACTCAAATACAAGGATTCATTAAATGAAGCACTAGTATCAACCATATATAGATTATCGTAATATGCTAAAGAATCGGAACCAATTAATTTTGAATCATGAAACAATCTAAATTTTTCATCTTCAAATGAACAAAAATAATTAGATTTGTCCAAAATAGAAACAAAAATCAAATTCTGTCTAAAAGACGGTACAATAAATGTTTCATTAAGATCCAAATAAAATCCAATTTTTATCAAGAATCTAAAAACTCCTATTGCCTTTAATTGTTTTGCTATTGCCTACGTAGATATATCTTTCATTATTATTAGGCTTTCGGCAACTCAGGCAACCCTGCATAGACACACTAATGTGAGTTATTGCAATAGAATCTATGCACCATGTGTGTCCAGGTACTGAAGTTAAATTAACTTCAGAACAAACCCAATTAAGAAGCATACATTTCTTAGCACGCCAAGCGTGATAGTTGGTGCAATGCTTTTTTTTATACCCTTCGGCTCCACAAAAGAAACAACCATTCTTTCCTGGTTCAACCAGTTTCTTTTGAGATGTTGTACCTACGGCTTCCTTGTCTTTCTTCTTTTTATGTCCCTTACCTTTCTTATTAGTAGATGAGGCTAGATGAGCACTCTCTGTCTTGTCTTGTTTTAACCTTTTCTCTTCTTGCACACAGTGTGAGATGAGCTCATTCAAAGACCAAGTCTTTTTTGACAATTATAGCTCACTTTAAATTGGTTATACTGTGTATGAAGAGATATCAAAAGTAGATACACTAATAATTCTTTATAAATTATTAGATTAAGTGTGCCCAATTTAGAAGCAAGATGAGACATCTCCATGATGTACCCCTTAGTATTGCTTTTACCACTATATCTCATTGAAATTAGGCTTGTCAAAAGTGTACTTATTTCGGCCTTTTCGCTTTTGACAAACATCTTTTCAATATCCTAAAGGAACACCTTAGCTGTAGTTGTCTTTTAAGACATTATACCTCTGAATGCTTTCGTAATGGCCTTTTTCTTGATCATTATACACATGCGATTTGATCAGTCTCACCTTTTTATATCCTTCTTTTCGTCAGAGGTACTTTTATCTGTAAGAGGTGGAGGAGAATCATCCTTTAACGCAAGGTCGAAATTCATGACTCCAAGAACTATCAAGAGGTTTTCTTTCTAGAACTTAAAGTTTGTGCCATTCAGCATAGGAATTGAGCTGATGCTGGTAATAATATTTTCAGGATCATTCATAAATAAATAGAAAACATCAAACAATTAGAGACAAGCTCACATAAACCAAAATAATAATAAATTCAAATAAAGGTAACCCCATCTCAAGATACTGAAGTTCCATTAATATTTTGTCTTTGGACCAAAAATATTAACTTCTAGGTGACATTTTGGTGTAGTAATAAATACTGACAATAAGTACATGTCAAAAAATAAATTTTCCTTAGGGCCAATTTACAATTCGCATATACAATTTAATTAATCATCACGAGCTTATCACAACAAGTGCATGTGCAATTTCGTTGAACACTGACCTTTCTTTGGCTGGGCAAATATTCACAAAGTCAAAATTACAAAACTAGTTATATTGTAGAACAAATTAATTTTCACAAGAGAGGTCACTTTGGTGACATATTATTTCAATTAATTTATCCCAATATATATATATATATATATATAAACACACTAATGTTTGAATTTAAAATTAGACAAAATTTTAGAATAACGTCAACTTTGGTAAACTCTGGTCAAGCTAGTTAGTGGGTCAAACTTAGTCAAACTAGTCAAAACTAGTCAAATCTAGTCAAACTCTGCCGCGAGATATTAATGACGAGGAAGGATTTTTTGTTATGCTACTAATACTTGTACTTGCTCTGCTATTTTGCCCAAGCCTGGCAGAGGAAGATTTACGAAGTGTAAAACAAAAAAATAGGCTGATGGGGCCGGGGCATACTATGTGTAATGATTACACCATTCACAAAATAAAAAGAGAAGTCATTCCATTTCGACAAAAGACCGACACCGAAGTTCCATAGCTTTTGGTTTGCTATCCCCATCATTCTACCCCCAGAGGGAAAGGTACTTCCCTTTTGGGCCAGTTGTGGGCGAGGAGAGATTCGAACCCCCGACACCGTGGTTCGTAGCCACGTGCTCTAATCCTCTGAGCTACAGGCCCCACCTCGTCTCCACCGGATTTGTTCCTAGGCAGTCAAATAAGATAGACTCAGTCAAACCAGTTAGATTTGGTTCAACCAAATAATTGGGTCTAAGACTTATTGGATCAAAGACCCATATCCATAACTTTGACAAAAAAATTTACTATTTAAGCCCAAAAATCATCTTCAAGCCTATAAATGCCTTATAATTACATATATTCAGTGGGCCAACTTTTTGTACTTTATTGGGCTTAAATAGAATATAACTTTATTCGGGCTTCACTTAAATTAGTTAACTCTAATTTCCTTAACACAAATATATGCATATTGACCCTTAAACAGAGAAACAAGTCAAAGCATATAGTATTAACCAAGTAAATATATCTAGTTTTATTTTCACATGCAACTAATTCATATCTCAAGTACCAGAATTGAAGTAAGAAAAGGTAAAATTGATTTCCTTTCTTTTCTAACTTCAGAGCAGTAAACATGGCTACAGGAATTCAATAACCGACGTGAAAGATGACAAATATGCCAATGTTTGATTTCCAAAGTAAAAGGCATAAAGATGCCAAGGCCACTAGATTGAATAAATTATTGATGCCTTAAGAAACTTTAAATGGCTTGTGGTACTGAAATCAATAAAATACTATTAAAATTATGCAAACAACATCGACACTGTTTACGTCTATATTCTTAAGAAACCTAAACGGCACATAATACGACTAACATGAATCAGTACGTGAACCCACTAAATATTTTCGGATCAAGTCAGATACGCAATTCATTGTTGCGGAGAATATTAATAGTCCTTTAGTTTACATATTTGCAAGTGTTTTCCGATTCGTACAAATCCAACCGAAATATGTAATTAAGACACATATGTAAATCTAGATTCATTGATTCAAAATCTGATATTGATGTTCTGATACTATACTATTTGTTAGAATTTTTTAAGATTCAATATCAGATATTTGAATATGACTATAACATAAACGTGCATTTGAATTCATATTTGATCAATCTATTGCTTGAATCCTTTGTGACTTTGGGTGGCTTTCCAAGTCTACACGCATTTTCTGATCCTTTGAGAGAGCCCCTTATCCTTTAAGAGAGCCCCTATTGTTTCTGCCTCTAGTATCTTTCTTAACGATGAGATAACAAGAAAGAGAACAATAAATAACAATACGTGAGACTTAAGGACCGTAACTGTGCTTATAGATAACTTCCTCGTTATCTTTTAGTATTTCTATTTTTAGCCCATCATTAAAATAGAACTTACTTTAAGTCTCTATACATTAAATACCCACATCCTATTAGATACAGTAAAGACCAAATCACAATTGATTACTTTGAGCTTAATTTTATTTAACAGTCTGCAATACATAATTATTCACATATAAATCCAACATTGGATTAAGGATCCAACAAATAGGAGTAAACAGCCAAGGCAATCATCCGCTTGATACCCTGCTTTATGGTTGTATTTGTTGGATTTAATATGATCGTCTTTCAAACTGATCCGCCGGATGTAAAAGTTATACTGTTTTTAGGCACTTTTGTAAGACACAAGCACAATTTCTTTAAATTTTACAACACATTGTTCTAATTTGGTTGATTCTGCATGCCGATTGACTGGCATTGAATTGTCATCAAAGAATTATTATGTTTTGCTACAATTTTCACAATATAGAGAAATTTTGGTGTAGTAAATTGGTTAAAGCTTGTTTTCGCGTCTTAGAAATCAGGGTTAGATTATGATGCGGCTATTTTTCCCTTCTCCTTTTCATTTATTCCTCTCTAAAAAAACTTTAAAACAAGGTACTTCTGAAATCAACTCGCAACTACTTGAGCTGCCAGTTTTTTATGTTTTTAAATATTCACTTAATTTTTGATTTTTTTTGAGTCATTAATATTTATTTAAATTTTATAATTTTTGTATTAATGAAATGTTTTCCAATGTAGTCGTATTATTCCCATGAATTTCTGTTGCCAACTTTTTGTATGTTTATAGATTTTTCATGAAATCTTTTTGTAATTTTCAAAATTTGTTTAATATTTTCTCAAAATTTATAACTTCTCTTAGTAATAGTACGCTTAGCAAACCATCCAAATTGTTAGAAATTCCGAATGAATTTTCTCATACATCTTTTTGGGTGTCAATATATTTTATGTAAAGTTGTTAGATTATTCGAAGTTGTTGGACATATGTTGAGTTTTACATTTTTTTTTATAATCAAATGGCTTGTTTTCCAATGTAGATCTGCCATTGAAACTTTATAGTTAAAATTTTTGCATAATACAATTTTATGATAATATAATTTATATGTAAATTGGTAATTTTTTAAAGTAATTAAGAATTTTTATTTTTCTTTAAATTTATCGTTCAACCGTTAAAAATTTAAGTACGAGATGAATTTTAAGTCATTGCAATCATGTCACCTCTTTCACATTCTTTTTCCTACTCATATTGCCACGGCCCAAAACAAGCATTAACAATTAGCCCATTGCTGGGAACTAGCACAAGCTTGTACACTAGTCTCGGCGACATATAACAAGCATTAAGAGCCCATTCTGCTTAACTAATTAAAACTTTGCACAATTTATTTCAAGAGTAAGGTTTAATAGTACCCGTTGCCAGGAACTAGCACAAGCTTGTAGACTAGTCTCGCCAACGTATAACAAGTATATTAAGAGCATATTTCACTTAACTAAACAAAACTTACCACATTTCAGTTCAAGAATAAGATTTAATAGTAACTAAATCATGTCGACATTTAATCGAAATATGTTATCAAATAAACTATACAAAACTTATACTTTGGAAATGTAATCGGTACAAGGCCCCTTCATCTTTACAAGATTTGGAAGCACGGAGAGTTGGAGCCCTCAAAGTTCTCCTCGGTGTCTACAATAATACACAGCACAAAACACTCAATTATTAACTTCCAGACATAAAACCTAACACTAACAAATAACTAAAGCTAAAAAAAAAACACCCAAAACTCACATAAATAAGACTTGCACAAACACATAAACACATAATTTAAACACAACCGTAGAAAACCAAAGCAAAACCCTACCAATCGTCCAAGCAGACAACTTCAACAACTCAAGTGGATGACCCTAGAAATTCAAGTGGACACCTTTGTTGGCTAGAAATCCATGTCCGTCTGCCACAGGTGGCCAACTTCAGAGAATTGTGCCACCTAAGGTAGACGTCCTCCCTTCACGGGGTGGACATCCACCTCGTGCAGTAAGTATTCGGACGCTAACATTTTCAGCTTTCCAAGCCCAAAATCAACATCAAAATCATTCCGAATCTTTATACTAGCTTATACACATCAAAACACATAATTCTAATCATGTTCCAAGCGAAAATTACATCATCAAGTTTTATGCAAAGCTCCATCATCTCAATTTTCGTCACACACACAACTATCACCACACACGTTCTTAACTTCTATTTCTATTCATAATTCAAGTATAAATCACCATCAAATTGATATAAACTAGTATACAACATCTTGTAGTAAACATTTTGGATATTTTTGTTGAATCATTGAAAACAAATATTTTTTGTTTATAGAGTATATATTGACTTGTTAGATTTAAGTGTTGAATTCGTGTTTGAGAAAAAGTGTTATGTTTTGCATAGCAACCTATTTACCCCTATAGAGTTTGATCTATCATGGCATATCACATTGAATTTGATATGTATTATCTGGGCTGTAGTTTTTCAAGTCATCCCCCTTCATTTAAAATTTCTAATGATTATCTGTATTGGAAAATTATCACACATATCTATATTGAAATTTGTGGTTATGGTTTATAGCATTTGGTTAAACAATGGTGATATTATTCCTTTGCAAACTCATGAAAATTGTACTGAAGTATATAAGGCACTTCATGAGTATAATGATAAAGAGGATGATTTTATCACTAAGAATGTGACTACCTTAAATTTGTTACATTATATTTTTAAGTAAGAAAGAATATAATTTTGTGCCTCAATATAGATCTGATAATGAACTATGAAGATCCTTTGAAGCAACATGTTAGGATTGGAACCCCAGGAATTTAATTAAATAAATTGACTAGCCCTTAATGACTATAACAAAATAACAATAGCTTATAAAGAAAATATAAAATAAAAGAGAGACACAAAATTTACGTGGTTCGGTCAATATGACCTACGTCCACGAGCGAAGAGGAGCAAAATCTCACTAACCAAACAAGAAGGATATAAAAGTGGAGAACTCTCCAAAACCCAAGTAGCCCTGAACAAAACACCCAAATACAAAAGTACTCAAATATCTCACAATAACACAAGAGAGCCTTATCAAACTAAAAGCGCTAAAAGACCCAAATTGCTCTCTAGTTAATACTAAAAAGAGTACAAAATACAAAACATAAAACCTCACAATTTAAGATCTAAATGAGGCACTTAACTCTCTTGAGTGTTGTTCTTAAAACTCAAACAAGGGCCTAATTTATAGATGCTCAAGGGACAAACAAATCTTTAGACTTCCGATGTGGGATGGAAATCATCCACATGCTCCACCGACATAAGCCCCCACCTAACAAATCTCCACCTTGATTTTTATCCCACATGCGCAAACATATTGGATATGCTCCATCTTCTCCACAAATGCCCCAATGGGCCAAATCATTCTTGACGAACACCAACAAAGTCCAAGTTGCATTTGGACTTAGTAACTGTAGTAGCCCCTGTGACAGTAGATCCCTGCAAAAGATACAAAGTCCCAGACCTGTGTGCTTTCATAACAATAGAGCACCTTTCATGACATTCAGGACTCCACCTTCAGCTACATATTTATACCCAAGAGTTTCAAGAATACCCAAGGAGATGAGATTGTTCTTCACATCAGGAACATGCTTGACATTACTGAGTGTTCTCACAATGCCATCGTGCATTTTAATTCGGACTGTGCCTTTTCCAGCAACTTTACAAACAGCATCATTGCCTATTCGAACAACTCCACATTCAACTGAATCATATGTTGAAAACCAATACCTATTGGGACACATATGATATGAACACCCTGAATCCAAAATCCACTTGCTACTAGATTTGGAATTATCATCAGTTGCCAAAAAAATAATTCCATCAGTCTCATCAACTGCAATATCAGCTTCGGTGGTTTCATGCTCAATTTTCTCCTTATGCTTTTCTTTATTTTTCAATTTAAAGCATTCAGACTTGATGTGACCCTTCTTGTGACAATAATTGCATACCAAATTCTTATGTCTAGAATTAGATGACTTATTACTATTTGTATCTCCTCTTTCAGATCTACCCCTAACTAACAAGCCTTCTGCTTGATTTTCTTGAGTATCCCCAGTAATATCTCTATCTATCTGATCTTTTGATTTCAGAATAGACTTAATTTCTTTATACGAAATAGTTTCTTTTCCATAAAGCATTGTATCTCTGAAATGCTTAAATGACTGAGGAAGGGAGCATAACAATAACAGGGCTTGATCTTCATATTCAACTTTAACGTCTATATTTTCCAAATCCATAATAATAGAGTCAAATTTATCTAGATGCGAAATTATAGACGTACCTTCAGCCATGCAAAGCATGTACAAAGTTTGCTTTGAATAGAGCCTATTCTCCACCGACTTCTTCATATACAAAGCTTTCAATTTTTCCCACATATCTTTGGCTGTGGTCTCAGAAGCAACTTCACGTAAAACATCATTAGAGAGATTTAGAATAATAACTGATCTGGCCCTCTTGTCAAGATCAGCAAACTCCTCGTCTGACATTTGCTTTGACTTCCTGTGCAATGCTATGTCTATTCCATCTTGGATTAAAATGGCCTGCATTTTAAGTTGCCACATACCAAAGTTGACACTTCGGTCAAACTTTTCAACATAGACCTTCATTACCGTCATATTGGCTGTCAATACTTGACCTGGGGTCAAGGCTCTAATACCAATTTGTTAGGATCGGAACCCCAGGAATTTAATTAAATAAATTGACTAGCCCTTAATGACTATAACAAAATAACAATAGCTCATGAAGAAAATATAAAATAAAAGAGAGACACAAAATTTATGTGGTTCGGTCAATGTGACCTACGTCCACCAGCGAAGAGAAGCAAAATCTCACTAACCAAACAAGAAGGATACAAAAGTGGAGAACTCTCCAAAACCCAAATAGCCCTGAACAAAACACCCAAATACAAAAGTACTCAAATATCCCACAATAACACAAGAGAGCCTTATCAAACTAAAAGCCCTAAAAGACCCAAATTGCTCTCTTGGTTAATACTAAAAAGAGTACAAAATACAGAAGACAAAACCTCACAATTTAAGATCTAAATGAGGCACTTAACTCTCTTGAGTGTTGTTCTTAAAACTCAAACAAGGGCATAATTTATAGATGCTCAAGGGACGAACAAATCTTTAGACTTTCGATGTGGGATGGAAAACATCCACATGCTCCACCGACATAAGCCACCACCTAACACAACACATGAAGGAACCAGTGATGTTAAGACTTCTAAAAGAATGTCATTGATTCATGCATATGAAATGTTAACCATGGAATTTAATGGGTTTATTGATCAGAATATAGGCCAAAACAAAAGTTCTTCAAATTGTATAGCTGGTACATGGTTAGTGCACCAATCTATGCTCGACTGCTTCTGAAGCACGTCGAGCAAAAAATTTTTTTTTTTCAAGGTCGACGTGCTCGGTGAGCACGTCGAGGTCAGGCTGGTCAGCTTGACCAGCCTGACCGAAACTCCTTTTTTTTAATTTAAAAGTTGAAAATGTTTTTTGGGTTTTAATAAAAATTAGATTATTTTTTCCAAGGGTTTAGGGTTTATGGTTAAAATTTGAGTTTAGGGTTTAGGGTTTAAGAATTTAGGATTTGGGATATAGGTCTAACCAGTCAAACATATAAATCTTCCTTAAAAACCCTAATACTAAACCATAAACATTAACCCTAAACCATAAAATAAAAAATCTTAATCATACACCCTTAAAACAAATTTAAAGTTTAGGGTTAACATATTTAGTTTTTAGAGTTTAAATTTAGTATGTAGGGTTAACATATTTATAAGTTTGATTAATTAAAATCGGCGATTTTTTTTATATGTTCGATTAATTAAGATCGTTGAATATTTTATAAATGATTTTAAGAATTTTGAACTTTAGTGTTTAGGATTTGAGATTTAGGGTTTAAATAATCGATTATACAAACCCTCCCTCAAATCCTAAACACTAAATTTAAGCCCTAAAGTTCAAAATTCTTAAAATCATTTATAAAATATTCAACGATCTTAATTAATCAAACATATAAAAAAAATCGCCGATCTTAATTAATCAAACATATAAATATGTTAACCCTACATACTAAATTTAAACTCTAAAAAGTAAATATGTTAACCCTACACTTAAATTTGTTTTAAGGGTATATGATTAAGATTTTTGATTTTAGGGTTTAGGGTTAATGTTTATGGTTTAGTATTAGGGTTTTTAAGGAATATTTATATGTTTGACTAGTTAGACCTATATCCGAAATCCTAAATTCTTAAACCCTAAACCCTAAATTCAAATTTTAACTATAAACCCTAAACCCTTGGAAAAAATAATCCAATTTCTATTAAAAACCAAAAAATATTTTCAACTTTTAAATTAAAAAAAAAGGAGTTTTGGTCAGGCTGGTCAACAGCCTGACCTCAACGTGCTCGGTGAACACGTTGAGCTCGACGTGCTCACCGAGCACGTCGACCTTGAAAAAAAAAAAAATTTTGCTCGACGTGCTTAAATTGGTGCACCAATCGTGTACCAGCTATGCAATTTGAAGAATTTTTATTTTGGCCTATATTCTGATCAATAAGCCAATTTAATGAGACAATCACCCTGGTGATAAAGAGATTCAATAGTATTATCACTCACTTGACAAATTAAGGAGACATAAGAATATAATCTTTCGCTCACAACACAAAGAATGGAAACAAGGTTTTGATTGTTAAAAACTGTAACTGTAAATAAGAAAAAAATCACTGTATGTGTTTCTATGATGCCTTGAAGAAGAAATACGATACTATTCTTGAAAAATATTTAATGTGTTAAAAAAATGTTTAAATTGAAGATATTTCTAGACAAATTAGTTAAGATACAAAATGACAAGAACATTATGATTAAGCATCAATTTTCTAAGTTTCCATCCCCGGAGATGACAAATCGGTTTTCAGAAAAATGCATTTCAAACGTGATTATTGTAGTATATTTGGACTTCTTTTAAGTAGTGTTATGATTCATTAGAAAAAACATCTAATTTCTTTCGCTTTCTTTCTGGAAAATTATATAATGTCTATCATCTTCGTTGTACAATATGGAACATTGAGAAGAGATAGAAAAGATATTGACAGTGAAAGGCACTAATGATTATAGACCTAAGAAAAGGGGACCATAGTTTTTATGCTCAACGTGTTTTGTGGATTGCTCTGTTGAGCTCTTTTTTCTTTTCTTTTTTTTTTATGAAAAGGCTATTTGATAGCAGATGATCTCACTGTGTGACCACAGAGAATGTGCTGGCAATACAAGAAGAACTCAATCAGTTCACAATAACTAAAGTTTGGGAACTTGTTGAAAAGCCTGAGGATCTTTCAACAAAGGAGTGTTTTACAACACATTTGATGAGAATAGTAAGTTGGTCAGAAACAAGGAAAGACTTGTAATAAATAATCAGGAAAAAGGAGTAGAATATGATGAGCCATTTATACCTATAGGTCGCTTTGAATCGATGCTTTTGCTTGTCAATAGTGCTTTCTTTAATGGTTTTATAATTGAGGAAGATTATGTCGAAAAAACCTCTTGATTTGAAAATAAAAATTTTCTAAATTATGTTTTCAATCTAGTAAAAGCATTGTATGGTCTTAAACAAACTCCTGCAGATTTCGACAATGATCAATGTAAATTTTTTTTTAGTACTGACAATCAATAGTTTGGAACTATTTAATTCACTTCAGCACCTAAGATTTCTTATTATACATCTAATCACAAATGATAAGTTCGAGATTCTTCATCACAGGGCAGTGGCCAAAGGAATTTGGTAGCGTGTTAGAAGAAATTATCAAGAAGCAATTCATGTTACGATTTACATGTTGATCATAGAATAAAAGAAGATCCAGCACCAAATAGGGTGATCAATGTGAAATATTTCACATCACTGGAACGCAAAAGAAACCTAGATGGCAGAGCTGTTCATAGTCGCTTTCGAGTTAACCAATCAACAAGGAATGTAAAACAAAGGGATCAGCAGCATTGATAAATCAAAATTGGGAATGGATTTTAATAGATGTTTTCTCGGAATGAATTGAGAGCGGCAAATCTTGCGGCCCCAATCCAAAGAAATAGAAGGGTACAAAAATTAGTAGCAGTGTCTAGTTACTTCTCTTTTTGGAGTCTTTTCTAGTACTCTCTTCGTCCCAATTTTACCGTCATTTTACAAGAATTCAACTCTTTAGCAAGGGTACATCGATTGTAATGTTGAGTGATTTTCTTTTTCACTTCGCCCCTCACTATTGGAAAGTTACATTCGAAGTAATGAACATAATTTAAGCATGAGCTAATTTTGGAAAGAAGTATTAAAATTTCGAAACATGACAAATATTGTAATACTTTACAAGTAAGATGCATGTCCAATTCAAGGGACCGAAATATAATTTTTGATGGTTTTGTTTTCAATCTACTTTACAGCATAACTATTCATACGTGCCTTTCAACAAAACAGTTATGTGACAGCCCAACCAGGACATACACAATATCTTGACTGAGCGCTTGTCTAGCTTTTGCCAGGACTCACTAGTCACACTTTCGAAATAGATAAATTTAACATATGATTACAAAACTCAAAAGAATTACAAGAGTGCGAGCCATCTAGGCCTCAAATTTACACTACCATAGTGAGCCTATGGTATTACAAGTACCCAATCTTGCCACTCTATCACGTGCTTAACCGCCTGTAAGGATCGTAAGAGTGAGCTAGAAGTCCAGTGACGTCCATCTATAAAATCATTTCAAATACCTTGTTAAAATATTTATTTTAAAATGAGGTAACATTCAAGAGTAACAATTCACTCATCCAGATCTAATAATAACAAATTCAACAAACAAACAATGGAGGATACTGATGAATCAAGTCAAGCACTGCTCGAGAGTATCTCGAGCGTCATTCGGGAACTAGTCAAGTACTGTGCCATGGCAAAAGTCTAATAATTCTCAAGTCTTGCACACCAATATTTATTCCATGGCCACATCACGCTGGTTGGTAATTTCGAGAGTTACCTAAGTATTTTTCCATACACCTCCTTAACCTACGAAACGTCCTCGAAGGTTGGTGGGTGCCGAGATGCCAAGGCAACCAACAGTTGATGACCAAGCCCGCTGCTAGCTCAGCCAAAGTGGACATGCACAAGGTGGGCCCAAATCAAGTACGCGTGCACAAGTACGAGTCAAGAATAAGTTTTTCCCAATGTAATAAAGTACACAACTGAGTTTATAGCAAATTCAAGTACAATTATCAAGTATAATATCACGTCAAGTAATAACAAGTCATATCATTGAGCCTTTTCAACAAGTCACACAATTTTCATAGAAAATGATGTTAATAAATAAAAATGATTTTAGGACACTCACTGGTATGTCAAGATTAGAGGTTCTCCAAATGCTCACTATTGAAACTGCCCGAATCACCTATCATTGGGAGACAATATAATCAACTATCGACTTGAGGTAAACGAATAAATAATAAAATTTAGGATTTCTCTTAGAGGAGCTTGTATACATGAGTCTAACTTTAGTTTTACTCTACTAAATCTCACAAACTCAATGCCCATGTAAACTAGACTTAATTTAGAATATTTTTCATGAAAACATGAAATTCTAAATCCAATTATAACCTAGCTAAATCTCAATCACAAAGTTGTTTATCAATTGTCAACATTAAGTTATAGTCATCCCAAGTGTCTAGATTCAATCGAGCATAACGTTTGGTAGAAAACTTGAATTGCTTCACAATTTATAGGTATAGAAACCAGTGTTTAAGGAATATAACTTTCATGAAGAAAACAAATTCATATTCCCACCGTAACAGGTGCAAATTTAAGCCACAACTAGACACATCATCAACCCCATTATGCAGGTTTGATTTTCTTGCCTAATTTCATTGAATGCTGAGTTCAAGATACAAAGAATCAAGAGTTGTGGCTGATATGGTTGGAAACTACAGGTTAAGGGATACAAATTTCATGAAGATCATCAAGTCAAATTCCAACAAGAACAGGTTTGAAAATAGTCTACAAATTGACGTTGCACTAATCCTGTTCATGCAGGTTAGATGTTCAGCCAAGTTCATGTCATTGCTAGAGCTAATACAAATAGAATCAGATTGTATTGTTTACATGATTAAAAACTCCATTATACAATATACAACTTTCATGAAGAACATGAGCCCAAACTCCAACAAGAACTAGTTCAAAATCTCGCTTAAAATTAGCTCTTCACTAAACCTGTTCATGCAGAATCGAATTTTCAGCTCGTTTATATAATTTCTGCGATTAATATAAAAAGAAATTTTGGTACTTGATTTAAATTGTTTTGAAGCCCTATGAATCTAGTTTTTAAATCAACAAGAATCACCTCGTTTCAAATTTCCTAGACGAAGTTATGACAGTTTTACTAAAGCTGGTCCAGCATAACAGACACACGACTTCATCAACCATAGTTCATTAAATTCAACGTATCTCAAGTTCTATTCAATGAAAAATCAAAAAATTTACACCATTTTAAACTAGACTCAACATAAAACAAGTTTTAAAAGGAATCATGACCTGATTCTACTCATAACCTTGTCAAAATTCCACTACAATACCTGCTACTTTCAGGTTACTAACATATGAGAGTTCTCTTGATCAAGGCTCACCAATCTGGATTTTCTAAAACTCCCAGCTATAATTTCATGCTTTATCCACCAAGTACTCAATGATATTAGTTTAATAGCTTACAAATATGCTCACATGTTTAAGAAGATTTACCTCCTTTGGCTAGGTTAATTCCTTTCCTTTTTGTTGTTTACTTGCAATCTACTATTACCGACGTATATGTTACCCCCTTATTCTTGATACTCCCCTTTTTTTTTCAGGTGGCTTTTAATTGGTCAAAAGCTGGTGATGAATAGGCTATTAGCTTGCTGACTATCACCCAAGATGTTGACACCACGTGCTTGGCTTGGCAATTTGCCCAAGCTGAGCTAATCCACCCATTCTGCTTCATTTTTTTTCTTTTTTTTTTTAACTTTTGAAAAAGATAACAAACATCTCATCATGTTAATCTAATTATTTTGCACATTACACATGTAATTATGCACCAACATAATTTACACTAATTCTCTTGGTCTCAATATTTCAGGTGCTATAACCTAGTGAAATAATTTCGCCATTTTAACTACCAATATTACCTATCCAAGCTAATCTTAACATTAATAATATTAACACACAAATAAATGAACGAATGGTTACACGATTAAAATCTAGGGGTCATTGTGAACAACCGTAGTTTCGGTAAGTTACTTATATAATCACCATTAGGTGCTAAATCTTTCAGGTATGTAAATCTATCCACTAATTTTGTGTAATCTAATACTAAGGCTACATTGTCTATTAAGTCTAGTAGTTGTATATAAACAACTTAACTAATAGATTAAATAATAAAACTACCAATATTTAATAAATTAGTAACAAGCCTTCACAAGGTACCTCGAGGAGTGGACCTAGCATGGAATGCAACTATAGACATTTTAAAATCCAGCAAAGAGCGTTCTGCTTCTATGCACATTCTTCCAACATGAATCTCATTTGATATTTTGTTATTGCATACTCTTGCCTGAAAGGAAAGGACCCCAGCAAATCACAAACATACCAAAAAGAGTCGTCCTTTTTTTTTTTTTTTTTTCAAAATACTCCCTGAATGTCTTAATTTTATCTGATACAAGTATTAAGGGATGAACAATTGATTTTAGTAGTTTAATTTGTTAGTGGTGCTGGTTCGTAACGGGTTTATTATATAGTTAATAGGAAAATATAAGAAGATAGTGGTGAATATATTGGTCCACTTGTATTTGTACTGCATAAAATGTTTTAAGATAAAGAATATCAAAGAAATTAAATTTTATTTTGGGACGGACAATTAACTCTAGTAAGACAATCAATTTGGGATATAGAGAGCATTAAAAGGAAGTCCCATATGGTCTGAGAAATAATTAATTTCTTTCATAATTTGATTTTTGTCTGTAGTTAGATATTTAACAATCCAATATAGTTTAATTTCTTGTGTGTAATTACTCTCCTGAATGATTGATTCCCGATTGATATGGATGATTTAAATTTGTCTAGATTAAAAACTTTTGGTATCACTTTTGTTTAAATAAAAAAATTATTGTGGTATGAATGCCCATATGTGTTTGATAAAATAAAAAGATAAAACTGAAATCAAAACCTTGAAAAAGTATGGTTGCAAAAGAGAAAGCGAAAACTGGAAAAACAATTAATTTTTGTAGTGTTTCTTTTTAAATTATTTTTTATTCATGCTTAAATATAGTTATGATGTTAACCAATTTTTCAGTTTCGGTCCTGCTTAGTTGAAGCAATTGACTTATGAAGCCGAGTTCCTCTTGGCTAGAGTTTAAAAGCATTGTCTACAACATTAGGTAAAAATCAGTCGGTATTTGGTAAATTTGGTATATTGAATTCATAATATTGGTTTTCTAATTTTAAAATCCTGTATCAAATTTGATTTTGAATTTGTATATATCAATTTCGTACAGAATTCTATGTGGTATCGGTATTTCTGAATTCAAATAGCACATTCTTTTTTTTATTTTTACCGCCTTAGACCTACCTTAATGTTGTTTTTGTTTTTTTACCTAAAAATCTAAGATTCTTTGCATTATTTTTCTTGTTTGCAAGATACTAATACACTAATACATATATACTTTTTCGTATTATTTATAGATATGTTACGAAATTAATAGTTTGATATACCGAATTAAAAAATTAAAAAACTGTAAACTATTCATTATATGCTGATTTTTTACCGAATTATCGATGATTTCGATATGCTAATATCATTTTGAAATCAGTATTCAATTCGTATCGAATTTGCTCACTCATCGGAATTGCGTTTTGCTGGGGTGCCCACGGGAGTGGGTGTCCAACAGGTGGCGGTTGCAGTTATGGTAGCAGAGGTCTTCATGCAACCCACCTACATAATAGTACCTTGGTAATCTCCTAAGAAGAAGTTTCGACGGTGCTCGAAATGATTTTTTTATTTTTATTTTTGAGGGTAAAGATATTAAATGATAGCGGTCCGTGAACAGTTAGAGCATATTCTTGACAAGTGACTCAAATCCGAGAAAAGTCATACAACGTTGTTCCCATCATTATAATATTATTAATCCCAATGGATATGCTATTAGTTACAATCAGGGTTAATAACAGTTTGCCCCCCTGAATTAATGGGGTAGTCACACTTTGCCCACCTAAACTTTGAATATATACATTTCACCCTCCAAAGTGTCTTATTTGACTTTGACCCACTCATTTACAATTTTTTCTTCCAAAACTACCCTTGCCCACTCCTAAATTACTTTAGTTTTATGAATTTTTAGTAATCAACTTTTGACTATTCTATTATTAATTTATTTTAACCCTGCTATATATTCTCCACATCTTATAGAAAAGATAAATCGATATTTTTATCCAAATTAACAAGAACAAATATATGAATCGTTCTAACATGTAAAAAGTAAATCTAGCAAAAATAAAATAAAATGATATATCTTTCCAAATCAATAAGAACAAATATATAAATTGCTCCAAAATGTCAAATAAATATGTATTTGCCATGATATTTTTACCATTATTATTTTCGAAAAGAATATGTTCTTTCCAACAAAAACACAAACTAGAAGGTTTTACATGGCAATAAAATATTCCAAAAGCAACATGTTTTCCCTGCTACAATATACACAAGACTGTAACAATCTATTAAATTACAGTCTAAAATAAAAGCATTAAACAACAAAAAAGTGCAGTCTAAATTTTGTTGATTTAGATAGAAATATCGTTTTATCATTTTTGCATGATTTATTTTTTATATTTTGGAACGATTCATATATTTCTTGTTGATTTGGATAGAGATATCGATTTATCTTTTCTATTCTATAAGATGCATGAAATATATAACAGGGTTGAAAAAATTAATAAAATAATCAAAAGTTGACAACTAAAAATTCATAAAGTTAAGGTTAGTTTAGGAGCGGGCAAGGGTAGTTTTAGAAGAAAAAATTGTAAATTAGTGGTCAAAGTCAAATAGAACACTTTGGGGGGTGAAATGTATATATTCAAAGTTCAGGGGGGCAAAGTGCGACTACCCCATAAGTTCAGGGGGGCAAACTGTTATTAACCCTTACAATCAAACATCTTTATCATGCTCGAGAAATATACACGTGTGCATCATAAAATTAATGGTTGCTCAATAATGTAGCTCAATCATTGATACGTAGTATGGTTGCCTTTTTTATTTTCATGGTAAGCCAACCCCATCAGCATCAGCAGCATAAACTTAAGGGTTAAATACAGTTTGCTTCTTCAAAGTGGGAGTAACCTACACTTTGCCCCCTTAAATTAAAAAAATGCATTTTGGACCAAAAATTTTGGGTTAAAATTTTTTATTAACTTAATTCTGTATAGATTGTTAAAAGTCTAAATTGTCCTTATAACTGTATGTCTATTGACAAATATAGTCATAGACACTAAAACTTTTTTTCCCCTATTTTATTCCATACATATCCATCATGCTCGTACGTATAATTTTTTAAACAATAATTGTACATACTGTTAACTAACCATATAAAATACATAAAAAATTTTGTCATATTATACTTCACAAATAATATTTTAATTTGTCGTAAATTTTTTAAATTTACATAACAGTAATGATATATTTTGGACACTATATATAAAACAATGAAAACTTATATCTAAATTTTTATATGTGTGTGTGTGTGTGTGTATATAAACAATAAGATGATAGAATTTTTATGTTTAATAATTATGCTACATTAGTATCAATTTTAGCTATTTTCTTTGTCATGAAATATTACATTATGTATAACATAATTGTTTATTAATATCAATTTTAACTCTTTTCTTGGCATATGAGATATCACATGAATAAAAATTTATCATCTTATTGGTTTTATATATGTGCATGTATAAAATTTGGATATAAATCTCTATTGTTTTGTGCGTAATGCGAAAGATATATCATCATTATTATGCAAATTTTAAAATTTTGCCACAAATTTGAAATATTATTCATGAAGTATAATACAACAAAAATTTGTATATATTTTACATGGTTAGTTAAAAACTTGTACTAGTATTTTTCCATATTAATTTTTATAATTAGACATATAAATGTGTATTATAGGATTATGAATGACATGCAAGGGATAAAAATAGGGAAAGAAGTAAGTTTTAATACCTATATGTATATTTGTCAATATGCATGCAATTATAAGGGCAATTTTGACTTTCAATAATTTATATAGAATTAAGTTAATAAAGAAAATTTTAACCCAAAGTTTTTTGTGCAAAGTGTACTTTTTTGTATTCAAGGAGCCAAAGTGTAAATTACCTCCACCTTCAGGGGGCAAACTGTAATTAACCCTAAAATTAACAAATGACTTGTCATAAATAGTTATCTGATGTAACTTTTGAACGTGTTCCACAAGTGCACTCAAATATCTATTATGGTATATTTATTAACAAAGGTACAAGTGGCAATGAAAATGTGTGGTACAAATTGCTTCTATCTTTTCTATGGTATCCTATGGATTTGGCTATTCCTTTTCTTTCAGAAGTTGTTTAGTTCAACTTTGCACGGTACAACTGAGGTCCCAAGCAAACGTTCATGTGCCAATAAATGCGAAAGGGCCAAATACCAAACAATTGACTTAGGCGCCGAAGCTAACTTATACCACGCGATAGAATTTGATCCGCGGACGAAAATATGGTTGCGGAAATGGTGATAACTTCACATTCTCTATAATTGACAAAGGAAATGAAAACTCCATAATCTTCTTAAAAACTAGCTAATTCGTCTCTAGAGAGTAGTCCGTCAATTGAAAGGGATTGAAAAAACAAAGGGATTGAAAACTTCGTAGTCTTAAGGATTCAAACACAAAATATTAAGAATCATGGTGTTCATAATGATATAAGAATATCTTAGACAGTAGTCCGTCAATTGAATAGTTATATGACTGTTAAAACTAAAGAAATATATCCTAATAGTTATTATCCAACTACAAGAAACAAAAATTTTTGAAACGAAATCCAGCCAAGACCGATAAGTTGGAAAGATTTAGAAGTACCAAAAGGATGGTTATTTGTAAATTTTACACAAAAAGAACCCAAAAATTTAATAAACCGATAAAAATCCAAGCCTCAAGAAATCATCTTTATTTTAAAGATTCGGGATTGGATGCTAGTCGGAGATAATTCAAAATTGATAATAATGTCGGAGAAAGTTTAGGAAAAAAGTGGAATTCAGTTAATAACACAAAATATCTACTATCCAACTTCCAATATTGACAGATTCCTCTTCTAAACAAGCAGAATTTAAAGAAAAAAAAAACACATAAACACACACACAAAATTTGAACAAATGAATATTAATTTAGATACAATGTTTTTCTCTTACAACCAAAATAAAAAAAATTATTATATTGAGATGATATTTGAAATCTTAGGCTATGAACCGTAATGTCTTCGTGCATTAGTTGATGCAGACTAAATATTACCGTATGCCAACAAAATGCACTACTTGTCCAATTTTGGCAAAAGAAGAAATATCCAATTTTCAATAAAATCCTAATAGGGCTACAAGTGTAATGAAATATAATGTAAGCAAAAAATACTTTTATAATACCTAAATTGTTGTGTTCACCATGTATACATGGAGATATCTTACATGCAAATATTATTTCTCAATATTCACCTTTGTTGATCACTGTTGACCATATCATGTTTTCAGATTAGAAGAAATTATGTACCATGATTAAAGTCGCATGACATTTGTGAAAAGGGATTTAAGCCAGTCAAGCTTGGTGAGCCTAATCCAATTTTACAAAATCCAGAAGAAAAAGTAAATGCAATTGTATAATTCACATTGGGTTCATAAGATACCAAATCCAATATTTCAGATAATCCTTTATTACAAGAAAAGAATCTCCTACATGTCGTCATCTTCAATTATAAGGTGAACCAAAAAATTAGGGAACTGATTATCTGAATTAAATACGATATAAATCAATTTTTTATTCAAATAAAAGAATTATTAGAAGAAGAAATGATAGAACCAACTGAAAGTCCTCGTTCTTGTCCTACAATCATGGTTAGAAAACACAGTGAAATTAAAAAGAGGAAAACCATAATGGTAATAAATTACAAGAAACTAAATAAGAATCTTACATTTGAAGGATACCTAAAATGGTGTCTTAGTAAACAAACAAGGAGAAATAGGATATATAATAAAATTGATTGTAAATTAGGATTTTGGCAAATAAAATTATCAAGAGAATAAAAAATATTGACAAATGAATGGACAGTATTACCTTTTAGAATTTGTTATGCGTCATAGATATTTCAAAAATCAATGAATAGTATTTTCAAGGATATAAATGATTTTTGTCTTGTGTATATATATGATACATTAATTTTCTCTAAAAATAAAGAAGAACATGCTATTAACTGAACTACAAAAATTGGAGTAAAGAGATTTCAAAATTTCTGATAAGGACCAATACCAAAACTGTTAGACTTTTTGTCTAAAAGAAGAAAGTTAAAGACGGTTCTAATAGGGTTATATGGCAAATTATATCTCACAATATGCATTTCAAATTGTCCACATCAGCACTAACAAAAATGTGTTTACTATCTTAGCAGATGTCATAATGATAAACTAATCAAGTTTTTATTCATCATTAGAAAAAAAAGAAAAAAAAGAAAACGGGCACAAAAGTTCCTAGAAAGAGTAGCAGGGCAACCAACTACCCTATAAAAGGAAAAAGGCCCAAGTAAATAAGACTTGCTATATTCCCTTCAATTGTTCAAAAGTTTTGACTAAATTTGTAGTAAATATTGAAAAAGAAGCATAAATTCCTAATTTCTTAATCATGGAATCGGCGATAATTTCAATATCCATCTCAATGCAATACGGAAAAATTGTATTCTTAATAAAAGAAGGAAATTCAAAAAATCCATATCTAGTTTAATTAATGAGCTGCTTAAATATAGTGTGACAAACCTGAAATATTATCACGGAGCTGCCCATCACCTCGCTCAAAATGGAAAGCATAGTAACCTTGAAAATTTTTGGAGCGTTTTACCTCCACCTTGTGTAGTTACTCTGTTGCATGCAGATGTTTCTGCCTTTCAGTTTAAATGAAATTCTCCTTTCTACTATATATATATATATATATATATATATATATATATATATATATATATATATATATATATAGTGTGACAAAATGAGAGAGTGTTAAGGAGTACCATCATAGCTTTATCTACACTATTTAATTTGATGCGGTTAGATTATATAGATCTTCAAAATTTAGATTTTTATGAAAAATTGATTGAAATCCTAAAAATGGATTCAAATAATCTAAATTTAATGAAGATTAAGAAAATCAAGATCTATGAATAAGTTACAAAAGCTTTTTCAACGGAGGTGATATAGCTTATTCATGATATGCTTCATTTTGAAAAATTTTGGGCAAAATATTTCTGTGAGCACGATTATCGCATCAAAAAATTGGTTTTCAATCTTTATCGGATGGATGAGGATCAACCTGAAGAGCCGATCATTTTACTAACAAAAGCGGATTGGGGATTGCGTAGCACCGATCAATCTGGCTCTTGATCACATTGTTAAACTAAAGAATTTCTCCCAAATGGCTAAAGATGTCAATGCCTCGGAAAATAAGAGGACATGCGTGCGTACTCCATGGATATTTGCGGCACGATAGGGTGGAGAAAATATGAATCGAATCTAAATCTTGGGCTTCGCTATCATAGATCTCTATATAATTCAAATAGGTAAAATTGCCTTGTGAAGCTAAAAGAGATGATCTAAAAGAGATATCCTATCTTCATGGGTGATCTTACTCTTTACGCAAAAAAGTTTTTAGATTCTTTTAAAGAGCGAAGATCAATAAGAAGTCTACATCCATTATTCAAAAGAGATTATTAAAGAATATCTATGGCATGGCTATGTGAGATGGATGAACCTAACTAAAATAAGGGCATTAAAAAGCTTTTATAAGACACAATACCCTTAGCAGGCGTTGATATACTCTCACTCATCTATGATGATTTCGAAGAATTATTCACATAATATGTTAATGATAGATGTTAATCAGATGCAGATGCAGAAACGGATAAAAGATTTTGGAATGAAATAGATTTTCACATTTATCATAGTATCATGAACATATGGGAAGGGTAACAAAAGTTGAATAACAAAAATGTAGTAGACCAAGAAAGGACAATCGTAGTAAAAGTATATCCCTCTGGAATCTCTACAAAAAAAATTAAAATAATTTCTGAGAAAGATAAAAGAAATTTCCTTCAACCAGAAATTGTCAGAATCTTATCATCACATATGTAATTGAAATTGTTTCAAACTTAAAAAATCCTTTTTATGCCTATAAATAGAAGTGTTTTTTAACGAAATAAGGTGAGAGTTTAAAGAGTTTGTCATTCAAGTTCCATCTTCGTCAGCCTAATATTAGAGTCTTTCTTTCGTGATCATTTGTATAATAATAAGGTTTTTGTATTCTAGTATCAAAGCCCGGTAGTTGTTAGGCAAAGTTCGACACTTGTACTTGCGAGAAGTATTTAACCATAGAGGTATGCCGGTAGCTCCTTCTTTGAATTGTCAGTTTTATATTGTAATTGTTTTAATTTGTTTGATGCAAGTTTATATGCTAATTTAAGTTTTATTTTAACGTTGATTTACCTTGTTGAGTTTATTTTTTAAGCGCATATTACTGAGAAGGAAAAAAAAAGAAAAAGAAAAAGTATTGGGGTGTTTGTATAAATAATATATCAGAGAGTCTAAAAGTAGTTAAACAGAAACATGATGAGATTGAAAAAAATCACAACTATGGAACTAAAAAGTAGTTAAACAGAAACATGATGAGATTGAAAAAAATCACAACAATGGAAATTGGTCGATTTTTCCCCACAAAAAGGAAATAAGAAGAGAGATGTGACATAAGCTTAGACATCTTTAGTGGAATTTAAGATTTCTGATAAAGTGTCGCAATCGAGCTTAAGGAAATCAATGAACATGAATAAGTGGTTGACAACACAACTACGCATTTGTAGATTACTTGACACGTTGTCCATCGTCGAACATGATGGTGATCCAAACTAAAATAGGTTCACCTTAGATGGGATTTTACTTGAACTAGAAAGAAATGGTTACAAGTAGTTTGTCGGTCCATTTACACTTTAGAAAAAAAAAGTGTCAGAAACTTAATCAGTGATACAGTGCTTTACATGTTATTGATGTTACCGGCTTGCTGACTTGAAAATGTTGTATGAAGTGAAATATTTGACACTACGTTACAGCGAAAATTCCGTGTAGTTATGAAATTACTCATGAATGTGCTGTTCTATAAATTCAGCACATATGCCGGCACTCAAAAGCACCAATTCCTTTTCAGAATATCTCTTTCTTTAATTGAAGTGAATTAGTTCAAAAAATGGAAATGCATTTAATAGAAACTGCCATTGTTGCCTCTGGGTTTGTAGTACTTTTGGCATTGTTGTGGAGACTGTTGGACTGGGCATGGTTCACACCAAAGAGACTAGAGAAGTGTCTGAGGCAGCAAGGTTTCAAAGGGAATCCTTACAGATTTTTGGTTGGAGATGTAAAAGATATGGTCATGTTGCACCAAGAAGCCTTATCTAAGCCTATGGAATTCAACCACGATATTGTTCCTCGCATCATGCCCTTCGCTCATAAGACAATTAAGACTTATGGTACCGTACCTTTTTTTTTTTTTTTTTAATGTTGTCACTACAATTTTTTGTGTCCTTCCAGAAGCAAACTTAGCACTTCTATAGGAGGAGAACCATAATTTGAATTACTATGTTTGTTTCCCTGAGTATTCATCGCAGAAAAATTAAAAAAGGTATAAGTTTCTTCATCATATTTTAATATGCAGGCAAGAATTCCTTTACGTGGGTGGGACGTGCCCCAAAGATACACGTATTGGAGCCCGAACTTTTCAAGGAAGTTTTGAGCCAATACCGTAAATTTCCAAAGAATATCTCTGTGCACAATCCGCTTATAAAGTTCCTTTTCACTGGAGTTGGAGCCTATGAGGGTGACCATTGGTCCAAGGACAGAAGGCTCATAAATCCAGCCTTCACCCTTGAGAAAGTGAAGGTTAATTCAACTGCAACCTATAACAGTGCTAATTCTTTTTCTTTTCTTTTTTTTTTTTATCTTAGAGTGCTCACAAAGAAGTTATTATAGGCCTAATTTTCTGCAATTTGGATTAAAAAACAAACGTCGTCGGCGGAGCTCTAATTGGTGATAGATTTGTCAATCAAATAATTTAAAAAAGTGAAAAATCCCAGAGTTATGTTCACAGTGGTTAACTATGCGAGTCAATCTTAGGCCTCGTGATGTTGGTCAAGTGGTACCCAATAAAGTACAAAAATCGCTGTGCTAATGATGCGGTCAGTACTATCTTTTTGTTTAGTTGGCATGGTATTATTGGTACTTGGGTACCATTTGCCCTGCTGGACACAAGTACCTTTGTCAACTTTAGAAGCCACATTTTGCCCTTTTCTTCTTAGAAAAAAAGAAAACAAATTATTAGAGTAGACAAATAAACGATCAAAATTTATATTTCTACCTCCAAGAAATTAGATTTTGCATGATAGAGTGTAGGATCTTGAAAAAAATAGTTGACAGAGGGTGTGTTTGTTTGAATTGAAAATTTTTTCTCAAAAATGTTTTTCACAATTTCGGGTGTTTAGCTGCTTAAGAGTGGGTGAAAACATCTTACCGGGAAAATATTTTCCTAAACAACTTCCACAAATAAGTTGCCCGGGTAAAAATATTTTCCTAAACAACTTCCATAAATAAGTTGCTGAAGTTGTTTTCCTCCCAAGTGCGCGTCCCCATGAAGTGGTATTTACATATGGTAAAAGTTTTTAAAACCAATTAAAAAATGCAGAGTCCAAATGAACACAGGCAAATTTTGCCATTATTTTGACCCTATGGGCTTCCCGGTGACTTTGACACCGACGAGTTTGCTTCGAAGGTCAAAGGTGATTATCAACTTTACAACCTTAAAATCTTTCTATTTCTCTCTCTTTTTTTTTTTATCCTTTCCCTTCTTCCTAAGCTCTCATCTTCTTGCGTCAAAGTTCCATTGATTTTATGACTGATGGTTTAAGTTTGATTGTTAAAATTAGATTTTTGGATTCTACCAATCTTGTAAGTAAATAACAACATAGATTAGACGAGTCACCAACTCGCCATTAATCTCAATAAAGAGGTGGTCTTAAATCCACTTCGAGATTCCTAATTTTGAGTGGTGAGAAGATTGAGTTTGAGAGGTAGGGACATGAGGTGGTGGAAGTGTGAAAGAACAACGCTGGATGCAGAAGCGAATGAGGTCTTTTTACGATTAGTAGAAGTTTTAAAAGATTCTCTCAAATGCTGGAAAATAATGAAAACATAAGTTTTTTTCCTAGAAAGTAATTTTGGTAGATACACTCAGAGTTGAAAAATTATATATTTTATAGTTTTTACCTCTACGAAATTTCATTTTTTTCTGGTTGATTTTATCATTGCTTAAAAATCTGATAGAAGATAAGGATGGTACGAAAATCATATGATAACAAAAGACATTTCTTTTTATACTTTTTGTAACCACAGAATATGCTACCCACTTTTGCTCTCTGTTATGAAAACGAACTGACGAAATGGGAGGACATCGCTGCAAGAGAAGGCTCGCATGAGGTGGATGTATATCCGGCATTTGATGTCTTAGCTAGCAATGTTATTGCACAAGTTGCTTTTGGCAGCACATACGAGGAAGGACGCAGAATCTTCCAACTCATGAAAGAACTTGTTACTCTTACAATTGAAGTCATGAGAGAAATTTATGTTCCAGGATGGAGGTAAACCAAAGCGTCATAACTTTGCTCTATTTATTAAATTCTATTTACTTTGGATAATATAACCGTTTTCGGATCGAAATTCTGTTAATTTTTATTGTCTTTGCTTCAAAATAGAAGATTAACTAAGAAAAAGACTCATGCTACAAAGTCCAATTTGTTGTTATTCACGTGTACAATTTATATACGCTACGGAAAAGTCAGTTCACTGAATTCTTGGATATTCAACAACCAACTACCTTGTATCGTTTAATGTTTGCTTTGCAGTTACTTGCCAACTAAGAAGAACAACAAATTGAAAAGAATAAACAGGGAGATTGAAGATATGCTCAGACATATGATCCACAAGAGACTTAAATCAATCAAGGCTGGAGAATCAAGTGACAATGATTTACTTGGGGTTTTATTGGAATCAAACTTCCATAATACTCAGCAAGAAGGAAACAAGAATGTTGGATTGACGATTGATGAGATCATTGACGAATGCAAACTGTTCTACTTTGTTGGACAGGATACCACAGGGATTACGCTCACTTGGACAACACTATTGTTGTGCAAACATCCCGAGTGGCAAGAGCGTGCTAGAGAAGAAGTGCTTCAAGCGTTCGGCAAAAGAAAGCCAGATTTTAGTCAAGTGAATCACCTCAAATACGTAAGTTCTTATTAAATTCCAAATAATAAGACTAGTAAATATCAAGCTTAATGCCTACTATATCTTCTTCACACTATCTAATGGAAAAGAAAATTGAAATCTAAGAACCCAATGCATTTCTCTTAAATACCAAATAAAAAGACATGAAATTTTCAAACTCAATATCTACTATATTTTCTTCATAGTGTCCAGAGAAGAAGAAAATTGAAATCTAAGAACCCCGTGCATACTAAATTTCCACAATTGTGGAAACAAGGTTTTAGTTCTATATATGTAGTATCAGCTCAAGCGATACAAGTAAAATCTCGAGTTAATGCCATTTTGAAACCACCAAGTATTTTAACTTTGACACACTTTAAACTTTGATCTGTGATATTTTAATGTCCAAAATTCTCTTTCTCGCCACTTTGATCTAATCGTTATTTACACGATAATTTTGAAATACAAATTTGGCATTTGGATACCTTTTTAGTCCTGAATAATTACATATAACAATGCATATCTTCATAATAGTCCCGTCAACATTCAAGAATGGACATCTACATATGTATATTTTGTCAAAAATACCTACTCTCTATTACATTGTTAATGTCACACTTTTACTTTTTCGATCAATTTGTGTGGCATTTAAAAAATCAAACATTTTACAAGCTGAATACCCTTTGTACCCTTAATCTAATCATGACAACATTCCATCGAGTTGTAATAACCAAATTTAGTGTGCCCACATGCATGCAAGAAAGGACAGTCATTCTTTCCCCTATTTGGTTCGCCTTCTCTGATCTGATAGTAATTTATTATTATGACCATATCTTCCAGTGTTTCCATAACCAAACAAGACCGGACGGTTCAACGGGTTAAACTGTGAACCAACCTATGCTACCGGTCGATTATGTATACAAAAAACATGGTCGAGCTATTAAACCGACCGTTTGAACCGATTAGGCCATTGAACTTGTCCCTACAGTTCAAATCAAGTCTGTTAGTTTGGCCAACTAAACCGCAAACTAGTTATGCTGCCAGTCCGATCTTGCATTAAAAAAATCAATCAAACCATGGAACCAATGAGTCAAACTAGTTGAAGATTGACAACATTGAAGATTTTTCTTACCATAAATCTTTATTTACGTTTTTTCTCACACACTTTAGGTTACTATGATTTTGTACGAGGCTATGAGGCTATACCCTCCAGTTTACGATCTCAACAAAGTTGCCAGCGAGGATACTAAACTAGGACCTTACACTATACCTGCTGGAACACAAATCCAATTGCTATCACTCATGGTTCACCGCGACAAGAGCATTTGGGGAGAAGATGCTATGGAATTCAATCCAATGAGGTTTGCAGATGGGGTTGCAGCAGCAACTAAAAACCAAATAGCATATATCCCCTTCAGCTATGGCCCCAGAAACTGCGTTGGCCAAAATTTTGCAATGTTGGAAATGAAATTGGCATTGGCGATGATGTTACAACGCTTCACTTTTACTCTTTCTCCATCCTATGTCCATGCACCTTTCACCATCATCAGCCTTCAGCCCCAGTATGGTTCTCACGTGATCTTCCGCAACCTTGATTGATAATATACGCTCAAATATCTGGGATTGTTTCTTCTTGGATTGGAATAAATGGTTTATTTTGCAGCCATTGTGTCTGTTTTATTATTGTTACCGCCTCTGGTGATAAATAAACGCATTATGGTGACAACTAAGGAAGACCATCAGTATAGGAAGAATGCTTATTTTCGGGGTGAGGAAATGTTGGCAGTAATATTATACCATCCTGTTTCAAAGCCTTGTTGTTATTGACAGTAAATATCATGCCATTATTTGTTCGTATTGTATTGTAATATTTTAGTAGAAAGAAAACGCGTGCTCGAAAACGATTGTATATAAATTTAAATCATTCATTGTTATATATCTAATGATTTTGAATTAGTTGTGAGCCCGTGCACTACAAGGATTTGTATACATATATTTATGCAATATACAACATTAAATTGTTTGGGTTGTTTCAATGTTAAATTTAAACATTCGTAGAAGATTTCGAAACCGTGATAGTATATTACACGGTTTGCGTAACAATAAGCATGGTAAGGATGTAATTTCAAGTGGCAAGGCTAATTTAGGGGTTGCTTGGTTAAAGGGTATGGGAATTATGAAATGGAATAAATTCCTTAATTGATGCTTGGGTTAGAGGCATTGAAATGAGTTTTTGGAATGATTTCTAAAAAATGGATTTCCCCCATTCCTTAGCCAAGTGGAGGGTTTCACAAAACCCTTAATTGATTCCTTCCTAGTAGCCACTACTTGTTCTCTCTCACCCTCTATCCATCAAACTCTCTCTTCATCGGCTCTCTCTCTCCCTCCCCACCTTCCGCCTTCTTCTCTCTCTCCCTCCTTCCTCTATACCTCTCTATTCTCCCTCTATCTACGGTTAACCATATTAAGGAGGCAAGCTGAGGTTACTACGCTCATTCATCCAGCCATCCCATATTTCCAAAAAAAAAAAAAAAAAATAAAAGGAGGTTTGGTTCGTCTTATCCTCTGCCATTTCAATCTCTCTTATGTTTGCTTTGTTTATGTTCGATTATTCTCTCTAACTGCTTCCTTTAATTGTTGGGGTTCTTTTTTTGCTTGTTTTTCCCCAGTAATTCATATTTTTTCAACTTTTGGATGTTAAATATATTTTAAGTATGCTTTATTTGTTTTCCCCCTAGTAATTCATACTTTTTCAGCTTTTGGATGTTAAATCTCACTTAACTTTGCTTAGTGTATGGTCAATTCTTCTTCATAACTCCTTCCTTTAATCACTAAATTTTTATTTTTTATTTTTGCTTGTTCCCCCAATTAATTCATACTTTTTTTTTTAAGTTTTTGGATGTTAAACTAGTCTTGTATTTTGTGTGTTTATGGTTAATGTAACCTTACTGTTAAAATTTCTGGACAATTAGAAGAATGTGATGTAATGTATTATTTTTTTTGAGTTTTTCAGTTGGTTATAATATACTTATTAGTAGTGAATGTAAACTAATGTGTCTGTAGTCACGGATAGCTCTGTTTCATATTCAGGACTATAGTCTGAGAGTGTCAATCACTGACTTACCATTTCTTGGTTGCTGTAAAGCTAGGTTCCCAAATTAAACCTTTCAACTGAAACTTTCACGCTCAATTATAATGGTATTCTAATTTCTAATCAAATCTCTGGACCCAAAGCTGGCACTAGGTCATAAAGGTGTAAAAAAAAATCCAAGCACAGCAACAAACACATGAATCCATATGCCCTTTTGTCTGCTAAAAAGCTTGAGAAAAAAAATAGTTCTTGGACCCACAATGCCGTTCCTAAACCTATTATATTGTCATGCAAATAATGTATACAATTTAGCTGCCTTGAATAATAATTTGGGCATGGTGATGCCATTTTGTTTAAGGAATTGAGGAACAGCAACAAATTTCTTGTGTCCATGGTATGAACTACTGATGAGTTGTTTCTCATTTGATAATTTGGGCATATTGCTTACATTATGTTTGACTTATTTTATGACATGATGATATGTGCTTACTATTGAAATAATGACTTGCTTTATGACATGATGATATGTTGCTAGTATTATGTTTGACTTTTGATTGTCATATTGTTATGTAGAAAAAATGCCATGTCTGCCTATTGGAAATAGAAGATGCAAAAAAATTCGAAATAGCCAGATTTTGTCAGGAATGCTATTCGTTGTTCTTGTAATTTTCATGATGTGGTACTAGTTAACATTCATGCATCTCAAACGTAGGAGACGTCAAATAAAGTCTCAGGAAGAAAAAATCAATAAGCGCATGCAACACTTGTTTAATTTAACTAGAGATAGCGATGCTTATTGTATTAGCGAACTTCATATGGATAGACGAACATTTGGGATATTATGTGAAATGGTTAGAGATATTAGAGGTTTGACAGCTACAAGAAACATGTCAATAGAAGAAATTGTTGCCATGTTTGTGTATACCATGGCTCATCACAAGAAAAGTAGAACAAGTTGTGGTCTATTTTGGAGAAGTAGAGAAACAATGAGTCGTCAGTTCAATCTCTGCCTCCTAGCAGTTTTAAAATTGTATACTGTATTACTGAAGAAGCCTGAGCCTATTATCGAGAATTGCACATATGAGAGATGGAAATATTTTAAGGTAATTTATTTATTAAAAGCAATCATTTCAAAAGTAGCAGGATATAAACAGTGGTTAACTGCAAACTGACCAAATAATCCCCAAATACTCTTTAATTAGCTATGCTACATAGAGGCGAGAAACGATCTAATTATATATTTTGATTTCATATATTTACTAGCTACAAATCTCGTGCTATGCATCAAAATATCAGTAGCAATTTAATTATCTAAAATCAAAATAAAGGCAAATTATAGTGAGTATATTTTTTAACTCTTACGACCTAAAAAAAAAACCTGAAAAAGATTAAGAACATTGTTCATAAGTGAAATAATTTATTGTGCCATTTAAAATCTTTTTGATTTTGTTCTACAAAATATGATTAAAAATTAATTATTGCTTGAATTATTAACTTAATTAATTTTTTCATTGATTATATACTTTTGTCAAACAAAGATACATTTTTTAATCTACCTTAAAAACAAAATTTCTTGCATACCAGTATTTAATATTTTGCATGCTTTCAGGACTAGAATGATAAATGTAATTTTCTGAACCAAATGTTCTCCATTATTCTTTTTGAATTAATGTTGAAAAATATGAATATATACATCAACAATAATGACAAAAGCAATATAAACAGAATTGTATTTGTATGCATCTTTTGGTTTATTTTTCAGATATTGTAGAAGAAATAAAGCCAGCTTTGGAACTTCTATACCCCTTTCTCAACCCCCACCTTATTTCACTTTCTATTATGTGCCAGATATCTCTTTATCAAAGAATTAAGATGTCATATTGAATCAATTTCTTTTATAGTTCCAAGTCCCCAAGATATATAATTTCTAAGTAGAAACGAATTGTGAAGATGAAAAAAAAAAAAAAATCCTCAGCAAAGTTATTAGTTTATTTCTCATGTTTTTCCAAAACATGTGATTAAGCTTTTTCAACCAATTTCACCAATCCACTCACCAATTAATTCATGGGCCTAAAATCCACTTTGCACCCCCTTAACTTATACCAAATTCTCACTTTTGTACCTTAAATTTTAATTTTGGACAGACTAAACCCTCAACTGTTCAAAACTTCCATTTAAATCCAATGATTGGCAGCGTCAGCCAAACAACAGTACTTAAGCACATGCATACAATGTTCATTTAAGTCCAATTGTTGATAACATCAATTTTAAATAGGTTACACCCTAAACCGTCCAAACTATATTACTTAAGTCCAACCGTTGCATGCACGCGCCTACGTTCCATTAGTTTGGTTTATATTGTCAACGGTTGGATTTGAATTGAATGTTTTAGGTAGTTCAAGGTGCAATCTATTTAAAATTCAAATTTAGGGTGTAAAATGGGAATTTGGTATAAGGGGGCACAAAGTGGGTTTAGGCCTAATTCATGTTATTCCACCATATAATATTATTATTAATTGGAAACTAATGTGATGGTGTATCATCGTCACAATATACGTGCCCCACAACTTGTTTTTCGGAAAACCTACTATTAATGTGATGAAGCAAGATTTTTGAAACTTTTTGCATGTTCTTTTGAAATTCAATTGAAGAAAGATTCGTGTTTTAAGTTAAAAAAATTAGAGTTCTTTCCTTTTTTAATTGTTTACTAGCGACATGTTTTTATAACTCTTTCATGTTACTTTCTAGTTTCTAGTCGACGAACTAATAGGGTAGCAATCGAGTCGAGTTCGAGTTGATGGGTCGGGTTGAGACCTAAATACAACAGAACATCTACTAACTCGAACTCAACCCATCAACTCTAAACAGGACAATATACCTGATTCGAACACGAGTTGAAACGGGTTGACAGGTCGACCCGTTTGACCGAAAAAAAAAAAACACTTCACATGCTATGCCAAAACAGTCCACATGCTATGCCAACCGGTTAAACTATCTGACCCAAAGAACTTTCTTACTATGAAGTTTTTTTCAGTCAAACGGGTCAGCCCGAACCCAAACCCAAAATTGACCTTTTTTTTTTCTTTTTGATTTTTTGGGGTCAAACGGGTCGACCCGAACCCGATCTGTTTTTCTGAAGGGTCAGTCGAGTTTGACTTGATTCCGATCCAAACTTGTCAAATTTTGACCCAAACTCATTATTTTCATGTTAGGTTTATATCATATTCGAATTGTGTCGAAAATTGCCACCTCCCAAGAAGTAGTATGAGAAAAGAGGAGAAAATCTTGATTTTAGGGCTCTTCAATTCTTTATCTATTTTATATTTAATTTTAAATGACTTTTGTTTTTTTGGGATAATTTTAGAAACCTCCCCTGAGGTTTTTGACAATTTCACTCAGTACCCTTCAAATTTTGTACATTATACTTACCTCCCCTCATTACGTAAAATTACCATAATAACCTTATTAAAATAATAAAATAGAACTTACAAAAAAGAAAGAAAAAATCAAAGAGATAATATCCATCATCTTCATCCTTGTCACCCTCTTCCCTTCCTACCCTCATCCTCAACCTCAATCTCAACCGCAAACAAAATCAATCACTTCCCTTCCACTCCTTTCTCCATCTTCCCCAGACACAACTAATTCCCCAAACCTTTCCCCCCCTCTTCCTTGCGAATGTCAGACTCCCCATTCTCTCTTTCCAATCCCTCAACAAAGTACCACTCTATCATCCCTCCTTCTCTAAATCTAGTTAGAAATGGGAAAATCGCATTAATGCTGAAATATTAGGGCCTTCATGGGCATATTAGTAATTTAGACCACTTGGGTCTATTAGTAAATTGAAAACTTGGAAGGACTTGAATGCAAATTTTCAAACTTGATTTTAACCTCAAAAGACTTAGGGTTTTCTGTAGTCTATCTTCTTCCATTTCCCAAAGTTTTTCTCTTTAACACTTTCTCCATTTCTTCCTCTTTTAGAAGAAGGACTTGAAGAGCCCAACACCTAGTCACCAAAGGGATCAAGTAGAAGCCCTTCTGAATCTTCCATTCAAGGTAAATTCCCTCAAAACCTTCTTTCTTCCTTTGCTCTAATATATAAGATGGTAGTTTGGATGGTTGCTTGGTGAGTTGTGGGTTGCTTATTCTCTATTGGCTTTGTTCTTTGTGAGGCTAGTGTGTGTGTGTGTGTGTGTGTGTATGTGAGTTGATGGGGTATTTATGATGAATGTGGTTGAAGAACCTTGAGAAATATGTGATTTATGGTTGGGTTTGTATTTTATGAAGTCTCCCATGTTTATTAGCTTTGTTCTTGGCATATTATACCATTTTGAATTGGTTTTGGTGCTTGGTTTGTATTGGATAGAGTTGGGAAGGGTTAGATTTGGTTTTGAGTATTGCAGAGTTGCAGACCGCGTTGCCTGGGCTCATCTGCGGTGCCATCCGTGCCGCGGATGAGGCTGCGACTCGTTGGGGATGATCCTCTAGAGCCATTCCCGACGTCACCTGCGCCGTGGATGACACCACTGCTGGGATACCTCTAGTGCCTATACTGAGCCACGACGGCTGGGACCGCGGTTGGATACTGTTGGTTAGTTGCAGCTGACGCTGCAAATCATGACAGGTTTGCCTCTTTTTGCTTCGTTTTGCATCGTAAGTTAGATATAAGCCTCAGTTATGATTTCTTGAAATAATTAGAATATGATTGAGTGTTCTTTGTGTGTTGTAGGCAACGAAGGTGACTATCGCTATTCGGATTACTTAAACTAGTCTTTTGGATCGAGGCAAGTAGTTTTTGCATCTCTTTGCCATTGAAAAAATATTTTTAACAACTGAAATATTTTGAAATGTTAGTTTACATATAATTGGGCTTGAATTTGTATATATTTTGGCTTTACTATGAAATGGTTATATGTGGTCTATTCTTTGTATAAATAACTATGAAATCGAACTCTTGTATGTGAAATGGATTATAACATGACTAGTTTCTTAACTTTGGTGTTTGTAGTAAAATCTTTAAACCGTACTAACTGGGTAATAGTTAGTTTTGAACCGAACCAATCGGGTGGTAGTTAGTTTTGAACCTTAACCGAGTTGTAATTAACAGCTAGATATCTAGAATCATTTGTCCACTAACTACTCGAGCTCTCTTTGAATTGATCTATGTTTATGCTTTGGATTGTATTTGTTTATGAGTTGAGCACATATCTTATGAATGATGATGAACTTTGGTTTTGGATTGAAAAGCTTTATATATGTATGTGTAACAAGTTTAAGCCTCAAAGAGATCATTTGCTACTTATTGGGTGATTGTCACTCATCCCATTCTTTGACTTTGCAGGGGATGACTTTATAGAGGAAGATTAGCAAGACTTTTGGGCCTTGTAACTTATATTTAGTATAGGTTTGGATGAGGTTATTTTTGTTCATTGATATATGGCTATATTTTTTATATAGATTAGATTATACATATGAGCCCCAATTATTTTTGTGATGGGATATTGAAAATGTATATGTATGGATAATTTTTTTGGAAATGAATGAAATGAGTTTCTTTTTGGCAAAATATTGTGTATTCCTTAAGTTATGGATTGTTATTGATGTTTTTGTATCGATTAGCCTTATGTCCTAACTTAGTTCAGGGCATGGTAGGTGCCACGTCTCAGGTCACGAAGCGTGACATTTATAGTAGTATTAGAGTTTAAGTTTGATCTTGCGTCCTACCTTAGTTGTGAAAATGGATAGAATGCTTAGAGTTGAATTAGTGAATACTACATTGGAATATAGACATTAACTGAGTTAGTGATTGATAGATAATTGAGGTTGATGTGTTTTTAACTCAATTTTTGTGCAGAACGCCACTAGGTAGAAAATGTAGATTGGAATCTCTCAAGGAGGGCACCGGTAAAAGAGTAGTGGATGACCCCGAGCCGTCGGTGGAAGATTTCAGCCCCAATGGGGAAGATGAAGAAGAAGATTTGAACGTTCTCCTCGGGAGTTTTATAGCGGACGCTCACCGGACTTCCCGAAGATCTCGAGAAAAGGGAACTTCACATGTGAATCCTCCTCCACGACAAAGAAACTTGGATCTTCCTCCTCCTCCCCAGTTGAATCCTATGACCCTAGTGGTCACTTACTAGTTCCTCCACAGATTTCAAGAGTACTAACGAATGTACGATGAGAACCAAGAAGCGCAAGAAGAAGATCGAGATAACATGTGCTATTACATTAGGGAGTTAAGTAAAGTGAATGCCCCCACCTTTGATAGGGGCCCAAATATGGATGTGGCCAAGAGATGGTTAGCCCAAATAGAGAAGAAATTTCTAGCGATGTAAGTATCGGACCACGTTCAACCTTAAGTGGTGATATCTTTTCATGTGGGTGAAGTGAAAAAATGGTGAGACGGTGTGTTCCTGACTTTGGCCTATATAGGCCGTGATTGATTTGGGAAGACTTCAAGAGGGTCTTCCTCCAATACTATTTTTCTCCAGGGATATGCATCTAGAAAATTCAGCAGTTTGACGAGTTGAAACAAGGGTCAATGTCCGTAGCCGAGTACTACTCAACCTTTCTCTTGTTGGGACACTTCAACTATTCAGTGATGACGGATGAGACCATGAAGATAGATTCTTTCAAAGGAAAATTGAATACAAAAATTTAATCCAAGATTTCCCAAAACTTCTACCAATCATGTGACCAAATGTACGAGGCGAGACGACAATAGCCCAGATCGTTCGTTGCTCGAGAATCTCATCTGAGTAAAGGACAATCTTTCCAAGTGGCAAGGCCACTTCGCTCAGGGATTCCACCTAAGCCGGTGGATTCCCAATTAAGCAACTCCACTGTAATAATACCATTGAAACACAACTTTTTGGGCACAGCAAAGCTTTATGAAGTTTATTCTAGGGTGCACTCTGGAGAGTGCAGGTAGAAATCTAGGGCATGTTTCGGATGTAGGCAATTTGTGATACGCACGAGGTTATGAACACACCAAAATTGCCTTGAATCCAGTTGTTTCGAATCCCATGACTTGAAAACCCGATCCTCAAGATCTAAAATAGGGGGTGTTGTGCATAAATAAGGAACCCTAATCTATGGCTTGGAGAAATGACGATGAACAAAACACGCAGAATTCTAAGCAGAGGTTGGTTGTCACAAGAATCACTCTCGAAGGACCGAGGGTTAGTTCTTAATCAATAAAGAACTAGAAAGTTATCTATTAAAGAGAACTTACAATGAAAAGTATCATAAATCACATAACCATCTGGGAACATGCATTTTTGCCCTTATATTGGGTTACACAAATATATAAAGGCCTAAAGAATAGCACTAGTTGTAACCTATCATGTGCTAAACACTACCATACAAGTTACAACTCTAAAAACTAAGTAAAACGCAAAACAGAAATGAAGATCGTAACTTTCTGGTCCTATCCGTGCCTAGTATCTGCACGCGATTACTGGCGCAGATAGCACCAGAAGGTTGAAGCACAATTTTGCGTCCTTCTGATCCTATTCGCACTAGCTATCCGTATCGCGACATTTTGATCCTACCCGCATTGGCTATCCGCCCGCGGATAGGAGGCGCGGATGGGACCAGAAGGTCTACATCCAAGCTAGTGACGTTCAACCAAGTTCGCGACATTCTATTCCTATCTGCGAGGCTTATCCACATGCGGTTAGCCAGCGCGAATAGGACTAGAAACTCTTTTCCCCTCCAGTGCTCATTCCAATTGAATCTTCAGCTTGCTTCCAAGCGTGGACAAGGTTGGGGATTGCTCCAAAACTGGATTTTGGCCTTCCTCATTGATACAAAGCAGCGTGATCCATTCCAATGACGACTCCAATGTTTTTGCTTTGCTCCAAACTGCCTCTTCCTTGCCTTTAACCTCTACAATCAGGTTGAATAAGGCCTCTTTCATCTTTTTGCTCTTTAATCACGTCATCGGCCCTCCTATTCCTTCCAATGGATCCATCGCCTTGAACTTGTTATCTTGAGCTACATGATGGTTTCCACCAATCCCTCCTTCCTCGACAAGATTCGTTCTCGAATCACCTACATCATATAGAGATAAGTTAGATATATTAAAAGTACCACTAACATTACCATACTCACTCAACAAGTCGATTCGGTATGCGTTCTCCCCAATCCTTTCGAACACTTGAAACGGACCATCACCACGTGGGTTAAGTTTTGATTTCTTTTGCACAGGAAATCTTTCTTTACGCATGTGAACCCACACATAATCACCAGGCTCGAAGATCACTTGGGTCCTTCCCTTGTTTGCCTGTTTGGCATATTGCTCATTTCTCTTCTCAATGTTGGCACGCACCTTTTGGTGTAAGTCAGAAACAAAATCAACTTTCTTTTTGCCTTCAAAATCAGCAATTTTTTTAGTAGACAAAGGAAGAATATCTAATGGAGTTAAAGGATTAAAACCATAGACAACTTCAAAAGGAGAGTAAGAGGTAGAAGAATGAACAACACGATTGTAAGCAAACTCTATGTCTGGCAAACAATTTTCTCAATTCCTTAAATTGCACTGTATAATTACACGTAATAGTGTAGTGAGTGTCCTATTGACCACTTTTGTCTGACCGTATGTTTGTAGATGTGCAACCGTAGAAAATAACAATTTGGTACCCATCTTACTTCACAAAGTAGGCCAAAAGTGACTGAAGAACTTGACATCCGTATCGCTCACTATAGACCTAGGCAATCCATGCAACCTAACAACTTCTTTAAAGAACAATTCAGCAATATGAGTTGCATCATTAGTCTTAGCACATGCGACAAAATGAGCCATCTTGCTAAACCTATCGACCACAGCAAAGATGCTGTCTTTGCCACATTGGGACCTAAGCAGACATAGAACAAAATCCATTGATATGTCTACCTAAGGATGCAAAGGAACAAGTAAAGGGGAATACAATCCATGGGGTTTTACCTTAGACTTGACTTGCCTACATACAATGCATTTATCAAAAATGGCTTGGACATCCACAAGCATATTTGGCCAATAAAAATGTTCATGCAATATAGCCAATGTCTATTGAACACCTAAATGTCCCATCACCCCTCCCCCATAAGTTTCCCTAACAGGCATTTCGCACATAGAACATATAAGTACACAAAGTTTGTCACGTTTAAACAAGCAACCATCGTGCCTATAAAAATCACCATGTCCACTTGTTTCACAAAGAGACCAAATTGTATCAAAATCATCATCATGCTCATATAAACTCTTAACATTCTCAAATCCAAACAATTTAGTTTGGAGTGTAGTAATAAGGGTGTACCTACAAGAAAGGGTGTTAGCTATCACATTCTCCTTACCTTGCTTATACTTGATGATGTAAGGAAAACTCTCGATGAATTCAAGCCACTTCGCATGCCTCTTATTCAATTTCCCTTGGGACTTCAAAAATTTCAGGCTTTTGTGGTTGGTGTGAATCACGAATTCCCGAGGAAGTAGGTAGTGCTACCACGTCTACAATGTTCTCACCAACGCATAAAGTTTCTTGTTGTAGTTAGGTAATTTAACGTGGCTCCATGTAGCTTTTCACTGAAATGGGCAACGGGCTTCCCCTCTTGCATAAGAACTGCTCCAATTCCAACCCCAGAAGCGTCGCATTCAACCTCAAACACCCTATCAAAGTCAGGCAAGCTCAACAAAGGCGCATTAGTCAGTTTATCTTTCAATAAGTTAAACGCCTCCTTATGTTTACTGTCCCACTTAAACACCGCATTTTTCTTAACAAGTTCATTAAGAGCTGCAGCTATAGTACTAAAATTACAAACAAATCTCCTATAGAAGCTTGCAAAACCATGAAATGATCTCACCTCATTTGCATTGGTTGGGGTAGGCCATTCTCGAATAGCTTGAACCTTGGAGTTATCCACTTGTACTCCCTTCGAGCTAACTACAAAACCAAGAAACACAACAGACTCCGTGCAAAAAGTACACTTAGGCAAATTAGCATAAAGTTGATTTTCTCTCAACACCACAAAAACTTCATGCAAATGCCTAACATGATCATCTAAAGATTGCCTATAGACTAAAATATCATCAAAATAGACTATGACAAATTTGCCTATGAAAGAGTGAAACACATGATTCATAAGACGCATACAGGTGCTAGGTGCTTTCGTTAGGCCAAATGACATAACCAACCACTCATACAACCCATATTTTGTCTTAAAGGTTGTCTTCCACTCATCTCCCTCTTTCATGCGAATTTGTTAATAACCACTCTTTAAATCAATCTTAGAAAATAATTTAGAGCCATATAATTTATCTAGCATGTCATCTAACCTAGGGATGGGATGACGATACTCTACCGTTATTTTATTGATGGCCCTACAGTCAACGCACATACACCACGTTCCGTCCTTCTTTGACACTAGGATGACAGGCACGGAGCATAGACTAAGGCTCTCACGTACAAATCCCTTTTCTACGAGCTCATCAACTTGACGTTGAATCTCTTGTCTCCTCAAGAGTCGCACGATAGGCAGGTTGGTTGGGAAGACTTTTTACGAGTATGAAATCTATTTGGTGCTCAATCCCTCTCATCAGCGATAGACCTCGCGGTATCTCCTCCAGAAATAAGTCTTGAAATCCTACAACAACGACACCACAATACTAGGCAAGGATGGGTTAAGGTCAGAAGTAGAAAAGAATATATCCTTGTACAAAACAAGGAGTACTTGTTGCCTATCTAAAAGTACTTCTTCAACCTCACTTTTACTGGCAAAAGCACTCACTCCCTTCTTTTCTTTTTTTTCACTTTCTTCTTTCTCTCTTCTATTCTCAATTTTCTCCTCCTTCTCACTCTTCAAATCCGCCACTCTCTTCTTTTCTTTTTCACTGATTTTTCTTTGTCTCCCCTCATTTGGAATTCCTTGGCTATCTGTACTTGATCTGTGTGAGCCTCAGAAGGCTTGATAGGATTCAACACAACTCGATGATTCTCCCACTTGAATATATAATTATTCTTGTAGCCATCATAGAGAACCCTTTTGTCAAACTGCCAAGGTTGTCCCAGAAGAATATGACACGCCTGTATCGAAACTACATCACACCAAACATCATCCTTGTATTTGCTGATGGACAAAGGCACTAAGACTCATCTCGTCACCTTCATATCTCCTTGATCAGCCAGCCAGTGCAGCTTGTGTGGCCTTGGATGCTCCTTGGTCTCTAGGTGCAACTTATCTACAAATAACGTACTAGCAGCGTTAGTACAACTCCCACTATCAATAATCAAACTGCATACCTTATTATTAACAGTACAGCGGGTGTGGAAATGTGTTTGCGTTGTAAATTCTCCTCATCTTCCTTTGGTTGCACACTCAGAGCTCTCCTTGTGATTAAGGCATTCCTATGGTTGCCCTATGACACATCTTCTTCTTCATCTTTTGAACCTCCTTTTAGAGGTGGCATCTCTTCGTCATCACTAGACGCAACATTGGCCACATCTCCATCCTCCATGATCATCATTGCCCTCTTATTTGGGCAATTTGCAGCGTAGTGTTCGTATCCTTAACACCTAAAGCAATGAATATCCCCAACTTTTGAGAAGATTTACTCTTCACCTTGGGTTAAGGCTTGAAAGTAGTAGTGTCTTGCCTCGGCTTCATAAGCTCCCTTGAAGCCTGCACTCTACGAACTTCCCTCTTAACATTAGAACAGTCGTCCTTCCATTGAGAACGTGTAGTTAGTGTAGCAAGGCCTCGTGGTTTCATTGTCTTAAGCTGCTTCTCAACCTTGATGGCCATATCTACCAAATCATCCATCTAGATATAATGATGTACTTCAACTCGTGCTCTAATTTTAGAATTGATGCCTCCCAGAAATCTAGCCATCAACGTTTTACCTTCTTCCTCCAAATTGGCTCGGATCATAAGTATCTCAATTTCCTTGTGATACTCATCCACAGACATTGACCCTTGCCTCAGAGTTTGCAACTTCCAATGTAGGTCCCTAGTGTAGTCGCTTGGGACAAACCACTTGTGCATAATCCTCTTCATCTCTACCCAAGATCAAATAGGTTCTTCCCCATACTTGATGTGATTTTTGTTGAGCTGGTCCCACCACACACTAGCATAGTTAGTAAACTCTACGGCTGCCAACTGCACTTTCTTCTCATCTGAGTAATTATGGCATGTGAACACACGATCCACCTTCCTTTCCCACTCCAGGTATGCATCAGGATTTAACTTGCCTTGGAATGATAGAATCTTCATTTTGATACTACTCAGATTTCCATCTCTTTGTGGTTGATTCACCACCTTCCTCGACGTTGCACCACTTCTTCTGAATCACTATTTCGTGCACGCTCCTTCTCATATACAGGATTGCTCAAAACCCTTGCTTGGGTTACGCTTCCCTATCTATCAAGTTCATCAAGGATTTCTTCCCTCATAAGACGAAGCTTACGGTCCATCTCCTCTAACAAAGCTTCTATGAATAATTTTTTATCAAAAGGAGCCCCTTGGTGTGTCTCGCCACCGTGAGACATGATTATGAACCTGCACGAAAATATTAGTAACAAAGAAAAATAATATTAACGAAGATTTCCTTACTTCTCACCCTAAGTGTATACACTCGCCACTCGTGTATCGCTCAATTTCACTTTTTTTTTTATAATGAACTCACTCCTAAGCCTTTTTCCGCTCGTGAGATCAATCATGTATGCCCTTTGGTGAAGAACTTACTCAACCAATCAATTCAAGAGGTCCAATGACTACCAACACAAGAATAGATAATGTGAATGAATAGCTTAGAGTATGAATTCAAACGACTCTAACAACAAGTGGTCAAGGAAAGATAAGATTGACATGAAAAAATCAATCCTAATTTTGTGGTATCTTGTGTGACAACAAAACACTCCAAAATTTTCCCCAAATGAAGACTTGACTAGGCCTTCAATCATTTGCAGAATTTTTTTTTTTGGGCAGGGCTTTTCTTTGTGCAAAGCCCCCTTTTTTTGTTATCAAAACTACTAAAACTTGGAGTCCTTTCAAAAGGTTTGATTCGCAGATTGTTATTACCCACGAATTGTTCTTCTTGACAAAATTTCAATCACACACCCAAATAGTAACAATAGAACATTCAATAACAAGAGTACACCACAGAAATGCTAGAGTCCTTAGTTATAGATAACCAAGAACAACTCTAACGAACCTAAACAATCAAAATTCAAACAAAAAAATTACAATGGTGACAAGATATCACACTAATGACGTCAACAACGGAAGACACGAATCCAAAGAACCACGCACAAACCCTAGCAATAATTTTCTTGCAGAAAAACTGCAAAAAATTGCAAAAAACCTGTTGTAACTGGCAGAGAAATTAATTTTAGGGCAAAGAAAATCAAGACACAATAAACGGATAAGAAGTTTTGATCGAGACTCGAAGTACTTGACCAAAAGAAAGCAACATGATGGACACACACAATAACAATAAAGATGATATATCTGATTTTTCATGAGAAAAACATGGATTAAATAAAACCTAGAAAAAGGAAGCTTAGGTTCTGATGTCACTTGATACGCACAGGGTTATGAATGCACCATGATCGTCTTGAATCCAGTTGCTTCGAATCCCATGACTTGAAAACCCAATCCTCAACATCTAAAATAGGGGGTGTTGTGCGGAAACAAGGAACCCTAATCTATGGCTTGGAGGAATGATGATGAACAAAACACGTAGAACTCTAAGTGGAGGTTGGTCGTCACAAGAATCACTCTCGAAGGACCGGGGATTAGTTCTTAATCAGCAAAGAACTAGGACAATCTCAATTGAAGAGAACTCACGATAAAAATTATCATAAATCACATAACCATCTGCGAACATGCGTTTTTGCCCTTATATTGGATTACACAAATATAGAAAGGTCTAAAGAATAGCACTAGTTGTAACCTATCACATGCTAAACAATACTATTCAAGTTGCAACTCTAAAAATCAAGTAAAACGCAAAATAGAAATGAAGATTGTATATTTTTGCTACTATCCGCTCTTAGTATCCGCGCGCGATTACGGGTGCGAATAACACCAAAAGGTTGAAGCACAATTTTGCGACCTTCTGATCCTATCGCGATCGCTATCGACTGGAGGATAGGAGGCGCGAATGGGACCAGAAGATCTACATCCAAGCTTGCGACGTTTGATCAAGTTCACGACACTCTGTTCCTATTTGCGAGGGTTATCCGCGCGTGGTTAGCCAGTACAGATAGGACCAAAAACTCTTTTTCCCTCTAGTGCTCATTCTTGTTGAATCTCCAATTTGCTCCCAAGTGCGGACAAGGTTGGGGATTGCTCCAAAACTAGATTTTGGCCATTCTCATTAATACAAAGCAGCATGATTCATTCCAATGAAGACTCCAATGTTTTTGTTTTATTCCAAACTGTCTCTTCCGTGTCTTGAACCTCCACAATCAGGCTTAATAAGGCAATTTTCATCTTCTTGCTCTTTAGTCGCGTCATCGGCCCTCCTATTCCTTCCAATGGATCCATCGCCTTGAACTTGTTTTCTTGAGCCGCATGATAGTCTCTATCAATTTGGGTACAAAGTGAGCAATTGCCCAAATTAGAAACAAGCTACCACAAGTCAAGCCAATTCCAACACTAGCCAAGCAAATTCCAATCAAGTTCACTCCATCGCTAGCCAAGTGCTCCCAAGCCGAGTGGAGGCGGCAACAAGCAAGGGGCACCAACTAGTAGTAATGTCAATCGTGCACCGACAAACTCTAAGGTGTATACTTTAATTTTATCAGAGGTGAAAGGATCAAAGGATGTGGTGATAGGTATAGTGACGATTAATTCTTTTCTGGCACTTACTCTATTTGACTGTAGAGCTTGCCATTCATTTATTTTTAGGAAATTTTGCATCATTAATGAATGTCACACCATGCATGCTAGATGAACCTTCTAGGGTGGAGATTTCGAGAGGAAAGATTTTGGTGTCAAACTTTATGTATAATGCATGTATGTTAAACTTGGGAGGAAGAGAGTTTGTAACCAATTTAGTGCAATTAAATATAGGAGGTTTTGATTTAATACTAGACATGGATTGGTTGTCTAACAATTATGCCTACGTGGATTTTTGAGAAAAAAAAAGTAAATTTTCGTATTCCAAATACTCCTCTTTTTATTTTGCAAGGGTGTGTTAGAAAACCTAGAAAAGAGAAATCATTACTCATTTTGACTGCTCTTCAAACATTCAAAGCTATTAAAAACGGGTGTGATTGTTTTCTAGCATATGTGGTAGATACCAACAAGAAGATAGAGGTGAGATTAGAAGATATCATTGTGGTGAGAGAATTTTCGAAGGTATTTCTAAAATAGTTTCTGTGGTTACTTTCAAAGAGAAAAATTAATTTTGAAATCAATTTGGTGCCCGGGGCAGTACCCATTTTCAAGACTCCTTATCGTATAGCTCCGGCAGAGTTGAGGGAGTTTAAAGTTCAACTTCAGGAGTTATTGGAATAGAAATTGATTTGACCGAGTGTGTCACCTTGGGACGCTCCGGTCATATTCGTGAAGAAGAAAGACAGTAGTATGCGGTTGTGCATTGAGAACCAGGAACTTAATAAAATCACGGTAAAAAACAAGTATCTTCTGCCTCGAATTGATGATTTATTCAATCAACTGAAGGGGGTTAGAGTGTTTTCTAAGATTGACTTTCGCTCTGGATACCATCAGTTGAGAACTAAGCTGGAGGACATTCCTAAAAGTGTTTTCCGAATTAGGTATGGGTATTATGAGTTTCTCATTATGCCTTTTGAACTGACAAATGCTCTTACTATTTTTATGGATTTGATGGACAGGATGTTTAAAGAGTAGTTAGACAAATTCATCGTGGTGTTCATAAATGACATTTTGGTGTACTCTCCAAGTGAAACGGATCACGAGAACCACTTAAGGAAGGGTTTGAAAATTTTGAGGTGTGAGTAGTTGTATGTTAAACTCAACAAGTGTGATTTTTGGCTCAAGAGTGTTTCCTTCTTGGGGCGTGTCATATCGGAAGAAGGAGTTTCAGTGGATCTTAAAAAGATTGAAGCAATCGTGTATTGATCTCGACCAACCAATGTAGTAGAAGTTCAAAATTTTTTGAGTTTGGCGAATTACTACTGAAAGTTCGTAGAAAAATTTTCTTCTATGGCAATGCTGTTGACTTGTTTGATCTAGAAACCGGTGAAGTTCGAATGGACTCTGAGACGTGAGGAGAGCTTTCAAAAGTTAAAGAACAAATTAGTGTTAGCTCCGGTTCTGGTGCTACCATCGGATTCGGGCAAGTTTATCATCTATAGTGATGCCTCAAAGAATAGGCTGGGGTGTGTATTAATGCAAAATGATCGGATAATAGCTTATGCTTCACACTAATTGAAGCCTTATGAGCAAAATTATCTAGTTCACGACCTAGAGCTAGCAGTTTTGGTGTTTGGTTTGAAGATTTGGAGACATTACTTGAACGGGGAGCAGTGCAAAGTCTTCACTGACCACAAGAGGTTGAAGTATTTATTCACGCAAAAAGAGCTCAATATGTGGCAAAGAAGATGGCTTGAGTTGTTAAAAGATTACGAATTTACCATTAGTTACCACTCGGAGAAAGTTAATAAAGTTGCGGATGCTTTGAGTCAGAAGAGTACGAGGACCATGGCGGCTATGTTAGTAAAACAATTGGAAGAGTTGAAGTTGGAGGTGGTTGGAGGTGGTGGAATCCATTCAAAATATACTAACGGTTCTAATTGCTCAACTGACACTTGTGGCAGGGATTAAAGAAGCCCAAATGCAAGATGAAGATTTGATAAAGCTCAAGGAGAAAATTGGGAGTGAAGAATCGTTCGACTTTCATTTGCACGAAGATGGTAGCATATGGATTAGGAATCATCTAGTGGTACCCAAAGAAGATGACTTGAGAAATGAAATTATGACTGAGGCTCATTCTTCCAAACTTTCAATCAATCCTAGTTGTACTAAAATGCACCAAAACTTGAAGCAACTCTATTCGTAGAACCATATGAAAAGAGACATCGTGGAATACGTGTCTAGGTGCCTAATGTGTTAACAGATCAAAGCGGAGCATCAAAGATCCGCCGACTTGCTTAAGCCATTGGAGATACCGGAGTGGAAGCGTGAACACATAAATATGGATTTCATAGTTGGACTACCAAAGACGAGGAAAGGAAATGATGCTATTTGGGTAATAGTCGACCGATTGATGAAGTCTCTACTGATGACGATGATGGTTTCTATGGACACCTTAGCAAGTCTTTACATGGATCATAGCGTACGGTTTCATGGTATTCCAGTCAGTATAGTGTCCGATCGTGATCCTTGGTTCACTTCATGTTTTAGAAAAGCTTCTAACAGGTCATGGGTACTCGGTTGAAATTTAGCATGGCCTATCATACTCAGACTGATAGACAATCGAAGCGCACAATCCAGACCTTGGAGGATATGCTTAGGACGTGTGTTATGGATTTTGGAGGTAGCTGAGAAGATTCTTTGATATTAATTAAGTTTTCCTACAACAATAGCTACCATAGCAGCATTAGAATAGCCCCATTTGAGGCGTTGTACCGAAGAAGGTGTTGATTGCCGTTGTATTAGGATGAAGTAGGTAAGAAGACAATATCAGACTTGAGCTCATGCAGACTACCGTTGAAAAGTTAACTCTAGTGAGAGATCGAATGAAGGCGGCCCAAGACTGGCAACGAAGTTGGGTTAATTTGAAAAGATGACCTTTAGAGTTCTAAGCAGGAGATAAAGTCTACCTCAAAGTGTCTCTCACTAAAGGAATGATGTGATTCGACAAAAGTGAAAAACTGAGTGCGAGATACGTTGGACCATATGAGATCTTAGAAAAAGTTGACGAATTGGCATACTGCATAGCTTTACCTCCAGCATTGTCAAAAATTCACAACGTTATTTACGTATCTCTACTAAGGAAGTACGTCTACAACTTCAGTCACGTGTTTAAATATGAGCCATTGCCTATTTTAGAAGACCTGACATACGGTGAACAACCTATTCGGATTGTGGATCACAAGGATCAAGTTCTAAAGAGGAGAACAATTCCTTATGTCAAGGTGCAATGAGCCAATCACACTATTCGTGAAGCTACATGGGAGCTCGAAGAAGAAATGAGAAAGAAATATCTGGCATTAATCGAATCACACCGTACGTAAGTTTTGAGATCGAAATTTTTTATTAGAGGGGGAGTATGTAATATTAGGGTTCTTTATGAGCATATTAGTAATTTAAACCACTTGGGTCTGTCAGTAAATTGAAAACTTGGAAGGACTTGAGTGCAAATTTTTAAATTTGACTTTAACTGCAAAAGACTTAGGGTTTTCCTTAGTCTTTCTTCTTCCATCTCCCAAAGTTTCTCTCTCTAACACTCTGTCCATTTCTTCCACTTCTTGAAGAAGGACTTGAAGGGCCCAATACCCATTCATCAAGGGGATTAAGTAGAAGCCCTTTTGAATCTTCCATTCAAGGTAAATTCCATCAAAGTCTTCTTTCTTCTTTTGCTCTAGTATATAAGATTGGTAGTTTGGATGGTTGCTTGGTGAGTTATGGGTTGATTATGCTCTATTGGATTTGTTCTTTGTGAGGCTGGTATGTATGTGTGTGTGTGTGTGTGAGAGAGAGAGAGAGAGAGAGAGAGTTAATAGGGTATTTATGATGAATGTGGGCGAAGAACCTTGAGGAATTTGTGATTTATGGTTGGGTATGTGATTTATGAAGTCTCCCATGTTTATGAGTTTTGTTCTTGGCATATTATACCATTTTGAATTGGTTTTGGTGTTGGATTTGTATTGGATGGAGTTGGGAAGGGTTAGATTTGGTTTTGGGTGTTGTAGAGTTGCAAATCGCGTTGCATGGGCTCATCCGCGGTGCCATCCATGTTGCAGATGAGGCTGCGGCTCATTGGGGGTGATCCTCTGGAGCCATCCGCGGCGCCAAGGCTAGGATACCTCTAGTGCTTATCCTAAGTAGCGGTACCAGCCACGTTGCGGCTAGGACGACAGCTCGATACTGTTGGTGAGCTGCGCAGTGGCTAACGCTGCAAATCACGACAGTTTTTTCCCCTTTTGCTCTGTTTTGCATCTTAAATTAGATGTAAGTCTCAGTTATGACTTCTTAAAAGAATTAGAATATGATTGAGTGTCGTTTGTATGTTGTAGGTGACGAAAGTGACTACCACTTCTCGGATTACTTAAACTAGTCTTTTGGATCGAGATAAGTAGTACTTGCATCTCTTTGCCATTAGAAAAGTATTTTTGACAACTTAAATGTTTTGAAATGTTAGTTTACATATAATTGGGCTTGAGTTTGGATATATTTTGACTTTACTATAAAATGGTTATATGTGGTTTATTTGTTATGTAAATGACTGTGGAATTGAGCTCTTGTATGTGAAATGGATTATGATGGAACTAGTTTCTTAACTTTGGTATTTGTAGTAAAATCTTTAAACCGTACTAACCGAGTGATAGTTAGTTTTGAACCAGACCAACTGGGTGATAGTTGGTTTTGAACCGTGTTAACCGGGTCGTAGTTAATAAATGTATATCCAGGATCATTTGTCCACTAACTACTTGAGCTCTCCTTGAATTGATCTATGTTTATGCTTTGAATTGTATTTGTTTATGAATTGACCACATATCTCATGAATGATGATGAACTTTGGTTTTGAATTGAAAAGCTTTATATATGTATGTGTAACAAGCTTAAGCCTCAAAGAGATCATTTGCTACTTATTGAGTAATTGTCACTCACCCCATTCATTAACTTCGCAAGGGATGACTTTATAGAGGAGGATTGGTAGGACTTTTGGGCCTCATAGCTTTTAGTGAGTATAGGCTTGGATGAGGTTATTTTTGTTCATTAATGTATAGTCATATTTTTTGTATAGATTAGGTTATACACATGAGCCCCAATTATTTTTGTTATGGGGTATTGAAGATGTATATGTATGGATAATTATTTTGGGAATGAATGAAATGAATTTCCTTTTGGGAAAATATTGTGCATTCCTTAAGTTATGGATTGTCATTGATGTTTTTGTATCGATTAGCCTTGTGCCAGAACTTAATTTAGGGCATGGCAAGTACCACGTCTCGGGTCACGGGCGTGACAAATACCATCACTCTTTTCTTTCATTTCTCTTCTTCCCCTCACAAACTAGTAATTTCACTGCATTTAGAATCCTCCATTTCCTCTCTTATTACTTTCAAACCAATCGTGCAGTCTCCACTCAAAATTTTCCGTTAATTGCCTCTCTTCTTATGCCAAAAAAATGCACAAGAAAGAAGGGCTGTGCTTGTGGAGAATAAAACTAAAATTTGGAAAGCAGATTTGACCAAGTGCAAAGGGTAAAGAGTTGGTGAATTTATTGAGAATTGACTAATTTGAAGGTTATTAACAAAGTAATGATTTTGGTTGGAGATAATATGCTGTTGTTTGAAATGTTTGAATTTTTTTCTGGTTTAATATGGTGATGGTGGTGATAGGCAGAGATAGGTATCTAGTAAGTGGTGGTTTCAGGTAGTTAAAAAAATTGCGATTTTTGGCTTTTTTTTTTGTTTACAGAAGTAGTTGTGGTATTTCGGTGGTGAGAAGATGGAATTTTTTTTCCGAGATGAAGAGTTCTAGTGGTAATAGTTGGTAATAGTTTAGTGATAAAAGGATTGATTTTTGTTTTTCATCTAACTGCTACTGCTAGTGATGGTGGTGGTCAAAGGAGAAGATGAGAGGAGTGGTAGTGGTGGACCTCCTGGTGATGGTGAAAAGTAAGACATAAAGCGTAAACTTTTATTTTTTAGAAAAGGGCAATTTAGGATTTTCATTGAAAAATTATGCTGACATCACATCTTTATAATGGTTTTGTTACCTAAATAGTGAATTTAAGGGATGTAAGTATAATATTCGAAATTTGAGGGGTGCTAAGTTAAATTGTCAGAAACCTCAAGGGAGGTTTCTGAAATTATCCCCTTTTTTTTTAATGCTCCATTTTGGATTGATTTGGAGGATTTAGAACTTTAGAAGGAGCTTACTAGTGTTAGTTTCAGTTAAAGGACATACGCTAGAATAATAAAAGGTGGGATGGAGGATAGGAAGTAGGATAGAAGGTTCGAAGCCAATTATGACTAAGTACCGTGGAAAATAATCTCTCTGATTCCAATAGAATCGTTTTTATAACCGTTGGCCTTCGCACTTTACTTCAAAGTAAGTCAATTATATGCATCAAAAAACTGAAATTGAATGATATGCAAAGTATCTTTTCCTTTTAGACATCAACATTTTTGGCTCTTAATTCTCAATATTTTATATATGAGTATACTTTCGTATTGCTTGAGTGCATTAAATTCAAACATATGTCTTGTTAAATATGCTAAAATCAGTAATTGTTCATAAGACTGTGAATATGCTTGTGGTGGAATAAAATGTGTTTGTGATGTAATTGTATTGGGATAAATTTCATGGTATTTGGCTTGATAAAAAAAATGCAAATGACCACTATAATATCGTAATTTTTGTGCAAGGAAGCAATTTGAATTTTTGCCATTGTTCAGACGAACTTTAACATATAGACGGAAGCAAAAGTTCCAAGTTTCACAAAGGATTCATGTTATAAGAGTTCTATATAGAAAGTTTGAAAAAGTCAAACGCGGGAGAGTTGACAAAACGAAAACTCAAAATTTTCAAATATTGATTGATTTTCAATTTGTTTTTGGACAAGTTTTTAGCTGGTTTCGGGTAAATTGCTGTTTTTCTAGTTTTTTCTGGAAAATATTGAAAAATAAGAAAAGAGCATGACTGACACATGGCCTGATATTATGGACTTTAGTGAAATGCCCTTTTGCTTTCTTATATAGTTGGGTGATAGCAAATCTTCATGCTTTATAGACATGGATACACATTAAAAAAGTTAAACACGTTAGTTATGATAAGTTTTTTATTTCAAAATTCGTAAAGAATAATTAATCAGCAGGAATAAATCTTCTAAGGTAATTAAAACAAGGTTTAATATTATACTTTATCCATTCTGAACCTCACTCTTAGCTTCACTTTACTCCCTTGAACCAAATTAATGGTAGAAAGATTTCATAATCATAGAGAAATACAAAATAATGGTGTGAAATTTTGTTTAAACAAAATACTCTCCTCTAGTTATTTTCCAATTATTTATTTATAATTATCATAAGTTTTTTGTATGTAAATGTAGAAGTAATTTATACACAAATTATTTATATCAATTTTTATCATGTTTAATAAGTGAGAAGAATTTTACTCCAACTCTTCATTTTGTTTTGATCATTCACTAGTCAAACAAATTAAACAAAAAAAATAAGGATTAAAATATTTTTGTCATAACTATGATTTTTAATTTTGTTTGGATATTAAATATACAGATATATGTGTGTCTATATACATTAATTAATAATAAAATTATATTGCTTATTGATAATAAGTGTTCCGGATAATAAATTCTTAATTGACAGTAAAATATGGCATTATTGTTCAAAAACAATCATGTCGGTAAAACAAATGCATGCTTACACTTCAGTTTTCCCAACATTTAGATCAAGTGTTGTTACATTCACTGTAGGGATAGGTTTAAGATAGTATAAAGTGTTTGCAAAACTTGCTAATAAGATGGTATAATCGATTAGAAATAATGTCATTCTTAACATACTAAAAGTGTTTTGAAAGAGAGAAATAGTTAAAAATTTAATAGGTATAATGGCACCTGAAATTGCCGTGTATATTTGAATTACCATCAAACATATTTTTGGTGACACTTCTGCCTGCATGTGAGGTCAATCAAATGAAGATGCTGAAGCATACGAAAGATCTCGGGAAGAAATAGACTCTTCCTCTTATCATAATATCATGAACATGTGGGAATGTGAACAAAAAAGTTAAACCAAAGAAACGTGGTAGATTAAAAAAAGACCACCATAATATAAGTAGGACCCTCTGGAATCTCTGCAAAAATTAAAGGAAATTTCCTTCAATCAATGAGAAACGCTCAGAATTTTATCACCGCATTCGTAAATGAACTTAGAATGTTTCTTCATGGTCATTCGTATAATAGTAAAGTTTAAACCCTATTATCCTCATGAACAAAACCTGAGTTTGTGTGTACGTCCACTATATAAAATAGTTCTTAATATATACTAATCTAAAGAGTTGTTTTTATATTCTAATATCGGAGGCCAGTAGTTATTAGGCACAAATCAGCACCGGTATTTACAAGAAGTCTATAACCATGGAGGAATGTCCATAACTTCATATCTATATTGTCAATTTTTATGTTAATGTACTTGTTTTAATCAGTTTAATGCAAGTTATACTTTAATCTATGTTTTCCCTTCATGTTATTACCCTTGTTCAATTTATAATTTAAGTGCATATTGGTGTAGAGAAAAAAAATTATTGGAATTTTTCTATAAACAATATAAATTATCAAATTAGCGTGAAATAAACCAAGAGTTAAGCGTTTGCACTTTGAAATTATAAGCATACATTGGTTTCCTTAAACTCAATTGTGACACTTCACCACCTTACCAGAAATCTTGAATTACTAAAGGTCCAGAAATCTTGAATTACTAAGGGTCCATTTGGTTAGATGTAAAATATTTTCCTAAGGAAATTATTTCCCTAAGAAAACATTTTACATGGAAAATATTATTTTTCTTATAATTTTCTGGTGTTTGGATGACAATGTGAAAATATTTTGAAAAATAATTTTTTTATGTTTTTTATTTTTAATTGTTAATATGAGTTAAACAGGCGAATAGCAATTGTAATAATTGTTTAACAAGTAATTAGAGTTAATTAGAAATTATTTTGTTGATAATTAATCTTCAAAATTATAAAATGGTAAAATATACATAACTATAATCATATTGTTTGGGAACCCAAGATTATGAAAAAAAATTAGTTGATAAGAATTAAAAACAAAAAATAATTTGGTAATTGAAGTTATAAAATTATATATTTAAGGTTTCATGTTACTCTTGAATTTTAAGGAAAATAACTTACGTTAATTAAGTATGTAAGTTGTTTTAAGCCAAAAGGAGGAAAATAGAAAAATATTTTACACAAGAAATATTTTCTGGTGTTTGGCATAAAAAAAATTTAAAAATATTTTTCAAAAAAATATTTCCAATCCAAACAAATAGACCCTAAGGTATCCAGCATATGTGAAATCCATCTTTTGCCCTTTTTATGTGGTAAATAGCGGTATACTTTTTACTACTTTTAAGACTATCTCTTAAATGGATAATTTCATATATCTCCTATAAGGATTGTCATAATTGCAGCTACTTTTCCTCAAGTTTTGATAATTATGCTTACACAATTTATGTTCATCTTTTTGTTAAGTAACCAAATATCCTAAAAGTACACTTAATTGCTTTTAGCAATGAGCAATGACTAAAAAAAGGTAAAAAGACCTTATAACCAAAGTCTTCGGCCCCTCTAGTTGGGCTTTCCAAGTTGTTTACAGATACTTTTTTCTATTCAATTGATTATTTCTTTCTTATTGATATATTTATGTGTAAGATTTTTTATGTATAAAATACATTTATTTAGATTAATTAGATAGCTGGGTTTTGAAAAATAAAATATAGTAGAGATTGAAAATTTAGTATAACAATATGAGAACCTTTGACATAATTATGAATTAACTAATTAATTTTTAATGTTTATTTTTCTTTTTAAAACAAATTGAGGAAATTTTAGGATACTTAGTTGGTATTCTAGGAGGTAACTGTAATTATGACAAACCTCAAGGAGGTATTTATAAAATTATCTCTTTAAGAAATAGTCTAAAAAGTAGTTAAAAAAAGATAAGATTTAAAAAATGGCAATCATGGCAGTTCGCTGTTTACCACACAAAAAATAAAAAGTTGGATGTGACATATGCCAGACAACATTAGTGTAGTGCTCCTTTGGTCCAACGGTGGTTTAGTCCCCATTGGCCTCTCAGGTCCAGTTGGACCATCCCCTTAAATAGGTTAGGAGTAGGCTAGTATGTTGAATCTTGACAAAAAAAAAAAAAGAGATTCGTGGGCAAGGCGTCGCAATCCAGTTTAAGATATCCCATGTTCATGGATAACTAGTTGACAACATAGCTATGCATTTCTAAATTACTTGTCACGTTGTCGATCCATTATAGCAGTGGATATAATGGTGATCTAGACTAAAAGCCCCCTTTCAAGTTTGTCATAATTACGAGAATCTCTGCTAAAGGTTTAAAAATTATATTTACATTTTTTGTATATATATTTTTTAGTAATAATTTCAGAAACCTCTTATGAAATTTATAACAATTTCATTGAGCTCCCTCGAATTTCAAAATTTACACTTACCTCCCTTGATTTGATACTTTTGATAACCAAATCCTAGACTTGGTCAAATATTTAAATGAAAATCCTAAAATGCCCTTGATTTATAAGGTTTAAATTAATTATCCTAAACCATTATAAAACAATTTAGCACAAATGTAAGAAAATTTGTCAAATTTCTAACTTAAATATAAGGGAAGAGTGTTAAATTTCTAATACTCATTTATTATTTGATAAGCAACTATACTAGTTTTATCACTGTGATAAAATACTTTTTGTGGCATTTTACAATGGATATATATATATTTTTTTTTCCTAAGTTAGAGAAGAAAATATCATCATAATTGTTCTAAAGTTTGTGGATTTTTAAATTGATAGAAACAAGCACATTTTTTTGGACAATTTCTTTTTGAGTTATTGTTACTTTTGACACAAAAAAAATCCCAACAAACAAAATTGACAAAAAATGGGTCAAATTCAAATTTGTTAAAAAAAGTTGTTATTTATTCAACATTTGGTAATGATGGACTTAAGTTCCATGTTTATAGTTCTATAGTTTTACTAGAAAAAATAAAAAGAAGAAATAAGAAGAGAAAAACAAAAAAATATTTTTTGTATCACCATACTCAATATTTATTAGAATGCTAAGGTCAATGTTATAATTTTAAAAGGACAAGGGAAGTAACTGTAATTTCTAAAACATCAAGGGAGCTCAGTGAAATTGTCAGAAACCTTAGGGGAGGTTTCTCTAAAATTATCCCTTGTTTATTACAAAACAAAATCATTTTGATAATGTATCCCAAAAACACCAATAAAGAAATCCTAAAATATCCTTAATTTTATTAAAAAAGCAATAAGTAAAAAAAAAAAAAGAGTAAAAAGACCCTAAAAACCAATGGCTCCGTTTGGATAACATTATTAGAGCTTTTTTTTTTAGAATTATTGGAAAAATTGTTTGAATTGTTTTTTGTTGACTTTTTTGGAAAGGTAAGAAAGTGTTTGGATGTGAAATTTTTTTGAAGTGACATGATGGTAGTTTGAAAAGTGATTGAAAAAGTATTTAAATGGTTTAAAAATTTTTAAAAAGTAGTGAAGCGGACGTCCGCTTCAAAGACAAAAATGTATCAACGAGCACTGGGCACGGACACTGGCAGTCCTCGCTAAGACAATTTTGTCTCTAAAGCGGACGTTCGCTTAAGAAGCGAACGTCCGCTTCGTTATTCGCTTAAACAAGCGGACGTTTGCTCCATCGTCCACTTCATTGTCCTACCTCAAAACCTACCAAAAATGGATCTCCATTTGTCACTCACGATTTTTTCAGTTTTTCTAAACAAATTTAAAACATAAACATGCTTGCTTTTGTGAATAATTATGTAAAAATTTTCTAAAGTTTATTTGAAATTTCAAATGAAAAACTTCGTGGGAAAATTTGGTGAAAAAGTTTGATCAAAAAATTTTTTAACTTTTTGACCAAAAAATTTTCACTTGTCCAAACGGATTTGAGAAAATTTTTTACAAAAAATGCTCCAAAAAACCAATCCAAATGGAGCCATTGTTTTCTATCTCTCAAATTGGGTCTTCCAAGCTATTTACGCATACTTTTTTTAATAAATTGGTTATATCTTTCTTACTAGTATATTTGTTTGTAAGATTTTAATAGATGAAGTAGATATATTTAGATTAGTCAGATAATTGAGTTTTAGATAATGAAATATGGTGGAGATTTGAGAATTTAGGATAAGAGTATAAGTCTTTTTGACATTTTTATGACTGACTAATTAATTTTTGATATTTTAGGGTGTTTAGTTGGTGTTTTTGGAACACGTCATACAAATAAGTTTATTTTGTTATAAAAAATATAAACACAAAGGATATAAGTATAATTTTTAAAACATGAAAGGAGGTAAGTGTAATTATGTCAAACCTCAAACGAGGTATGTGAAATTATTCCAAACTAAAATGAGTTCACCTCATATGGATTTGACATTGGCCTTTTTAACAAAAAAAAAAAAAAAAGAACTTGACCTAGAAAGAAATGGTTAGAGTGCTTTTCTCAGTCCACTTAAATACTTATTGACAAAACAAAGAGTGTCCGAAAACTTAACCAATAATTAATACAGTGCTTTACATTTGATTGATGTTGTCGGCCAGCTAAATTAAAATTGTTGTTAAAAATGGAATATTTTACACTATGTTAACTCGAAAATTCCGCGTAGTTGACGAAATTATTCCTGAATGGGCTGTTCTATAAATTCAGCACTGGTGCTTCATATGCCGGCACTCAAAAAACACCAACTCCTTTTCACAACATCTCTTTCAATAATTGAAGTGAATTAGTTTAAAAAAATGGAGAAGCATATAATAGAAAATGCCATTGTTGCCTCTTGGTTCGCTGTAGCTTTGGCACTGTTGTGGAGACTGTTGGACTGGGCATGGTTCACACCAAAGAGACTAGAGAAGTGTCTGAGGCAGCAAGGTTTCAAGGGGAACCCTTACAGACTCTTGGTTGGAGATGTAAAAGATATGGCCATATTGCAACAAGAGGCCTTATCTAAGCCTATGGGGTTCAACCACGACATCGTTCCTCGTCTCATGCCCTTCACTTATAAGGCCATTAAGACTTACGGTATGTTATATAAACATGACTGGTGCATAGAATTATTAGCCCAACAAAACTTAATTCTTGTATTGTACTTTTCTTTTTTTTTTTTTTTTAATGTTGTTACTACAATTTTTTGTGTCCTTCCGGAAGTAAACCAAGCGGATGTGGGTGTGGGTTATCATTGAGTGCTGTTTGTGATTAAAAGTTAAAAAATTGTTTGTGATTAAAAGTTAAAAAATATTAAAATAATATAACAATATATTAAAATTATGAAATTAGATGGAAACTGTAAATTTACCCAACCAACATTTGGAAGTACTGCTAGCACTATTGATAGTTAAAGAATATTCATGAATATACACACCTAGATGTACCTAGATTTTGTAAGTCCAAACTTTGTCCACATCCATAATTCAATTTCGGAGACTAGTTTTGGATAGGTTCTCTTTTTTAAACGAAAACTTAGATTCACACCCTTGAAAATATCGTGGATATATAAGTAAATCCTGCATAATCGACAATAACTATATTTTTGTTTCCCTGTATTCATCACTGAAAAAAATAAAAAAGGTATATACACATACACACTCATATACATATGTGTGTGTGTATATACGTGTGTATGTGTTTATGTATGTATGTATGTATATCTCTTCATTTTACGCTACCATGATCATGCAGGCAAGAATTCCTTTACGTGGATAGGACGCGCCCCAAAGATACACGTATTGGAGCCCGAACTTTTCAAGGAAGTTTTGAGCCAATACCGTAAATTTCCAAAGAATATATCTGTGCACAACCCACTCATTAAGTTCCTTTTCACTGGAGTAGGGGCCTATGAAGGTGACCATTGGTCCAAGCACAGAAGACTCATAAATCCAGCCTTCACCCTTGAGAAAGTGAAGGTTAATTCATTTGCTACCTATAACCTATAACAGTGTATTATTTTATTTTTTGAGTGCTCACCGAGAAATTATAGTCCAATTTGCTCGTTTTGGATTAAAATACACGTCGTTGACGGAGCTCTAATTGAAATTTATCTGTGTAGACTTGGGGTGATAGACTTGTGTTTTCAATCAAATAGCTAGAGACACAGGATGATTTGAATAGGTGAAACATCCCAAAGTTGTGTTCATAGTGGTTAGCTATCTGAGTAATTCTTAGGTTCGTGGTGTAGTTCAAGTGGTGCCTAAAGTACAAAAATCAATCTGCTAATTATTCAGTCAGTACTATCTGATGACTCAGTTGGTATGGCATTATTATCATTTGGGTACCACTTTACCGCATGAGATCTTTTATGCTATTTTTTCCAATACCAATTAAGTGTCATTCATAAAAAAATTATCACATTGCATTCACACTCTAATAATGTCAACGCAAAATGACAATTTCTTGTGAATGGTACTCGATTGATACTGAATAATAATGTCAACGCGAAATGACAATTTCTTGTGAATGGTACTCGATTGATACTGAATAATGGCACTCGATTGATACTGAAAAACATGGCAAATGGCAGCTAGCCACTTTCCCTGCTAGACACAAGTATCTTTGTCAACTTTAAACGCCACCTTTTGCCCCTTTATTCTTTGAAGAAAGAAAAACAAATTATTAGGGTAGACAAACAAATGATTAAAATTATATTTCTACCCCCAAGAAATTAGATTTTGCATGACAGAGTGAAGAATCTTGGAAAAAATAGTTGAATGAGTTGTCAAATGAATTATATATTTTATATCTTTTTACCCCTATGAAATTACTTTTTTTTTTTTTTGGTGATTTTATCATTACTTAAAAATATGATAGAGAGTAAGGATGGAGAAATTCTTACATAGATTGAGTTCACGGCTATACTTATGGACTTTGTGATTTAAAAATGCCACACAAGTATAATGATGTATGCTAATTTAAGAAAGTGATGTATGTGGCTCTATTTCACAATAAGGTTTATAAGTGAGGCCGTGAATTGGATCTATGTAAAATGATTTTCTGTAAGGATATTAGGAAAAATCATACGCTAATTGGAGGCATTTGTTTTTTTGGAACCCACAGAATATGCTGCCTACTTTTGCTCTTTGTTATGAAGACGAACTGACGAAATGGGAGCAGATTGCTGCAAGAGAAGGCTCGCATGAGGTGGATGTGTATCCCGCATTTGATGTCTTAGCCAGTAATGTGATAGCACAAGTTGCCTTCGGGAGCACATACGAGGAAGGACGCAGAATCTTCCAACTCATGAAAGAACTTGTTACTCTCACAATTGAGGTCATGAGAGAAATTTATATTCCAGGATGGAGGTAAACCAAAGCGTCATAACTTTTTGCTCTACTTAGCCAATTCTATTTACTTTGGATGATATAATCATTTTAGATCAAAATTCTATTAATTCGTATTGTCTTTGCTTTAAATTGAAGATTAACTAACAAAAAGACTTATGCTACGAAGTCCAATTTTTTGCTATTCACCTGTACAATTTATATACACTATGGAAAAGTCAGTTCACCAAATTTTCGGTGATCATGCCAGAAATTATAATTGGATATTCAACAATGAACTACTTTATATCGTTTAATGTTTGCTTATGCAGTTACTTGCCAACTAAGAAGAACAACAGAATGAAAAGGATAAACAGGGAGATTGAAGATATGCTCAGAAACATGATCCACAAGAGACTTAACTCAATCAAGGCTGGAGAATCAAGTGACAATGATTTGCTTGGAGTGCTATTAGAATCAAACTTCCATAATATTCAGCAAGAAGGAAACAAGAATGTTGGATTGACGATTGATGAGATCATTGATGAATGCAAATTGTTCTACTTTGTTGGACAGGATACCACTGGGATTACGCTCACCTGGGCAACACTATTGTTGTGTAAACATCCCGAGTGGCAAGAGCGTGCTAGAGAAGAAGTGCTTCAAGCTTTCGGCAGAAAAATGCCAGATTTTGGTCAAGTGAATCACCTCAAATACGTAAGTTCTTATTTAATTCCAAATAATAAGACAAGAAAATTTCAAGCTCAATAGCTACTATATTGCCCTGATACTATCCAAAGAAGGAGAGATTGAAATCTAAGAACCTAGTGCGTTCTTATTAAATTTCAAATAAAAAGACTCGAAAAGTTCTAACTAGATACCTATCATATTTTCTTCATGGTGTCCAAACAAGAAGAAAATTGAAATCTGGGACCCAATGCATACTAAATTTCCACAATTGAGGAAACAAGGTTTTAGTTCTATATGAGTAGTATCAGCTCAAGTTATACAAGTAAAATCTTGAGTTCATACCACTTTGAAACCACGAACTACCTTGACTTTGACATTATCCACCTTAAATTTTAATTTGTGATGTTTTAATGTCCAAAATTTTCTTTCTTGTCAGTTTCAATCAATTCGATACATACACGATAATTTTCTAACACAAATTTAGCATTTAGATAACATTTTAGTCCTAAATAATACATTTAACTATGCATTTTTTCATAATAGACCTGGCAATGTTCAAGAAATGACATTTACTTGTGTATATTTATTTCAAAAATTTCTACTATCTCTACCCCATTGTTAATTTTATACTATCAACTTTTTGACAAATTTGTTGTAATGCACAAACTGGGAAGAACTTAGGATAGGAATTAAGAAGAGGTTTAAACAGAAAAGAATAGGCACTTCAGAGAGGTAATAGATAAAGGATAGAGTGAGAAAAAGATAGAGCTAGTATCAAAATTGCCCCAATTGCCTTGTGGCTAGTATCTGTTTCCATTGTGAAGGTCTTTGAAAAATTAGTTAGAGCAAGTACTAAAATGCTGCTCATTGCTTTCTTAAACTGTCCAAAGGCCACTGTAGCTGCTTCAATCCACTCAAAGGCATACCTTTCAATAATTCTATTAAAGGTTTAGCCTTCATGCCATAATTCTCGACAAACCTTCTGTAATACCCAGTCAACTCAAGAAATCTCCTGAGAGTCCTAATATCTGATGGTATTGGCCAATTCACCATGCACTTCACTTCTTTTGGGTCTGCCATGACCCCCTCAACTGTGACAATATGACCCAAGTATTCTATTTGGCTTTGAGCAAATGAACATTTGGATAGTTTGGCCGGTAGTGAGTGTCTCTTGAGTGTTTGTAATACTATTCTGAGATGAATCAGGTGAGTGCTGAAATATTCACTATACACCAGGCTATCATAAAAAACACTAATACAAATCTCCTAAAAAAGGGCTCAAATAAAATGTTCATCGAAGATTGGAAGGTGGCTGGTGTGTTTGTGTGCCCAAAGGGCATCAAAGAGAACTTATACAGTCCCAAATGTGTTATAAAAACTGTCTTTGAAATGTCCTCAGGATCCATCTGAATCTGATGATAGCTAGATCTTCAATGCACCTTAGAAAACACCTTAGCCCCATATAATTCATCTAGCAAATCATCAATTCTAGGTATTAGAAACTTGTCTTAATGGTACAGCTATTTAACTGCTTGTAATCTGTAAAGAATCTCCTAGCTCCATTTTTCTTTTTTACTAGTAACACAAGTGATGCATAGGACTGTGGCTAGGCTGAATAATTTCATTTTAAAGCATGTCTTTGGAAGCATGTCTTTGGCTTGTTTTTTTATTTTATTCTTTTGATCATGGGGATATCTATAGGAGCTATCTTGAAGGATTTGGAATCAAGTTTCAATGTTATCTTATGATCTAAGCATCTGACTGGTGGTAGACCTTGAGGATCACCAAATACATCTTTAAATTCTGATAATAAGGCAGATAACGATTCAGGATTGAATTAAATTGGAAGTAAAAACCTTGACCATGAGGCATGTTGAAGGACGGTTGTTTTTCAATTTTTAAGGTCTATTTGCTCCCCTGATTCTTTTTGCAGCTCCATTGTACTCTGGTCCCGTTACAGCATCACTCTTCTTCCTTCCTTATGAAAAGACAAGTGCAACCTCTTGAAGTCAAAGGTCATAGGACTGTAAGACTTCATCCAATTAATTCCTAAGAGCAAGTCATAAGGTTCTAATACCAGGATATACACATCGTGAATGAAAGAAATTCCTTGCCTCCCCTATTGCATCTTAGGAATTCAGCTACTACATTCCAGGACATTTTCATCAGCAATTTTCACTAGGAATGGAGGTTGAGTATGGACTAGTTCAGAGAACCTTTGAGTTACAGAAGCTTTTAGGAAACAATTAGTATTGCCTCCATTGAAGAAAATAGTGAGAGGTTGGTAATTCCTTGTGCCAGAAAGTTTGATGGTACTTTGAACTAGTTCTCCTAAGATTGAATGGATGGAGAATTTTGTATCTTGCATTACTGTGGGCCCTTGGCATTCAATGATCTCTCCCGCAATCTCCTCATTATCTTCACTGCTCATTTCTTTTGCGGCAAGTGAGGCGTTTCTGAGGGCGTTGCGGGCACTTTGTCGCGAGAGAGCTAGACAGCGTATTGACACAAAACCGCAAGAGCGATCGACAAATCTAATTTACATGATCAATTCGTTCCCCATTACTATTAAGCCAGACATGCAAGAAGAGGCAGACCAATCCCCCACCCACAACGATCTTATATATTTTCCGTGTCTTATATCTATGCATGAATCATTACTAATAGTTGTTAAAATCGTATAATGACCTTTTACCCCCCCCCCCCCCCCAAAAAAAAAAAAAAAAAAAAAGGATCAACAAGTTGTCTCTCAGTCACTTTCCTCAATTTAATTGTCTACAGATTTGAACAATGCGTCTCATAATTAATGTGTCTAATTTTAATTCGACAAGAAAGCCACGAAATGCAAAGCTTGTTTCTGATATTTACAGGATTGAATGTAAAAGCATAGCATTGCAGTAACTTGTTATTCCTTGTTTGCTTAAACTCTGCTAGTTCTTTGACTTTTTTCTGTTGTTAATTACAGCTTTTTCTTTTTCTTTTTTTATTTTTTATTTTTAGATTTTGAGTTTATTAAATTTTTGTATGGATATATGGGCTGGTAGGATCAACCAAAAGGGACTAACAAGCCCCAGCTGTCTCCGCCCAGGAACTCCAAAAAATTATACCACTTGAAACTATACAGCAACGTGAGATGTAGGGAAAACAAAGACACCAAATCATGGTCATGTGAAATTCTTAGATTCAACTTGGGGGCAAACTTGTGCCTTTTCTTTACAAGAGTGTCCTGAGCTAAACTTTTTCTCACACTTGAAGCAAAGATTATGCTCTCTCCTGTATTGCAATTTTATGGGGGTGATTTTTCTTGGAGGTTGGAGTAATTAGTTTCTTATAACAGGTTACTTAACTATTCTGTCCAGTTTTGTTCTTGGAAGAATCAAAGCCTTTGTTGCCCCTATGATTTTTCAACAAAGCATTCTTGGTTAAAGAAGTCTTCTAATGCAGGCTTCAAATGCATGTTCCTGCAACCTGGCAATTTTGAATGTAGTTAGTAGAGTTTGAGTTTTATGGATCTTGACGGTTGACCTTAACTCTTATTTAAGGCCACTCAAGAGCACCGAATTGTAATATGATTCTGACATCAGTTCTTCGAACCTTTCTTGATAACTCAAGATAAAACTTGTCTACTGCAACTTACTCATTTCTTCTATCATGTCTAGTTGCCTCATTGCTCCAAATCTTATCTGTACTTCTTCTGCAAATTCAACCACGAAAGTCTGGATTTCCTTGCTTTAAATCCTTGAAACCACAAACCTGATTTACCTTTTATATGGATCTCAGCATAATCCACTTATTAACAGTTAGGGATTTAGTACATTTCAAAATATTTTTGACATTTACGGGTCCATTCTTTAGGATTGTCTTTCTTGAAGGAAGGAAATTCCATCATGGGGATGCCACGTTGAAAAGATAATCTCAGTGAATTTCAATCTCATTTTCTTGGTTTCTAGGTTGATTTTTGGTATTTCTGTATGCTATATTGAGAGAGTTGTCTTTGAATTCCGCTTTCTAGGTTCATTGTCTTCATTATGGATGAAAGTTGAGCTTATGTTGTGCTTAACAGTCCTCTCATTTCTGAAGACACTGCATCAATCTTGTCCTCGAGAAAGCATCTGTTAGCTGCAGTAGCATCTAGAACCCCTTAAATTCTTGAATCTTGCTTCCTTATTTGTTCCTCCATAACCTTCAACCTAATTGTAGCGCCTTCTGTCATGATGGAAAGAAGATTCTTCTATGATCGTGATTCCAAGGAATTACCAATTTGTAATGCACAAACTGGGAAGAATTTAGGATAGGAATTAAGAAGAGATGTAGACTAAAAAGAATAGGAACTTCAGAGAAGAAATAGAGAAAGGATAGAGCAAGAAAAAGATAAAAAAGAGAGGAAATTGAGAGACTGTTATCGAGAGAATGCAATTTGATGATTATACAGCAATGATTCCTCTTCAGTCCTCTCCTATTTGTTTATACCTCTTACAGAATAGGAAATCTCTTCCTAAAGCAGTTACTAACAATTAGTTTCCCTCCACTCCAGTCACTATGAATGATTCATTACATTTGTGTGTTATTAGAAAAGTCAAAACAATTTATAACCTAATTCTTTTTTATTCCCTTAATCTAATTATGATAAGATTCTGTCGAGTAGTAATAAACAAATGCAGTATGGCCCACATGCATGCAAGATAGGACCGTCATTCTTTCCCCTTTGGTGGTTTGCCTTGTCTGACCAGATAATAGTTTATTATTACAACTATGAGTCACTTAGCAGCTTCAAGAACTCATACACAGGAAAAGTGGAAAAATATGAATTTGGCGACCACATATATTCTAGATAACGTCCCAGTATCGTTTAAATGCTATCAGAAAAATAGTAGGAAATATAGTAGAAAGTAGAAGTTTAAATATTGAATTTATACAAATAGAAGTTTAGGGAGATGCTGTCAATTCTTTATAATTAAGGGTGCAACATGGTATTAGCCTTAAAATTTTTCACACAAAAACTAATTCATATCAAATATAATTTTTTAGTCGATAACGATGTACAACAACACAAATATGCAGTGAAACAACTAATCCATAAAGGGAGAGACAACTAATAGCATAAATAATATTTTACTATAACTTGCATGTTAAATATGAATCTAGAGTTTCATACTTCTATGGTTGAAATTCTTGTTGTTTCCAGCACTAAATCGAGCACGATTGACAATCTAACCATAAATTTTCATTTATATTTTTCTCTCATACTCTTTAGGTTACTATGATTTTGTACGAGGCTATGAGGCTATACCCTCCAGTTTACGATCTCAACAAAATTGCCAGCGAGAATACCAAACTAGGACCGTATACCATTCCTGCTGGAACCCAAATCCAATTGCTATCAATCATGGTTCACCGCGATAAGAGCATTTGGGGAGAAGATGCTATGGAATTCAATCCAATGAGGTTTGCTGATGGGGTTGCAGCAGCAACTAAAAACCAAATAGCATATATACCCTTCAGTTATGGCCCTCGAAACTGTGTTGGCCAGAATTTTGCAATGTTGGAAATGAAATTGGTATTGGCGATGATGTTACAGCGCTTCACTTTTACTCTTTCTCCATCCTACATCCATGCACCTTTCAGCATCATCAGCCTTCAGCCCCAATATGGTTCTCATGTGATCTTCCACAACCTTGATTGATAATATATGCTCAAAGATGTGAGATTGTTTTCTTTTTGGATTGAAGTTAATTTTTTTGTTTTGCAAACATGGTGTTTATTTTATCTACCCTTGTGGTTGGTTGAATGACTCTTGTGATGAATATGCCGCATTATGATGATAACTGAGGAAGAAGAATGGTTATTTTCGGGATGTGGAAATGTTGGCAGTAATATTGTAACATTTCGTTTCAAGCCTTGTTAATATCCGTAATAATATCATACCATTGTTTGTTCATGTTGTATTGTAATATTTTAGGTAGAAAGGAAATGTGTCTTTATGATTGTATATAAATTTCTATCTTTCGTTGTTATGTATCTAATAACTTTTAACTAGTTGTGAATCGATACTTTGATTTATACCAAATAAAGACAAATTATAATAAGTACGATTATATATGATTGTTTGAATTATGAACTTAAATTTTTTATGTCATTGATTGTATAATAAGATACTTTTTTCCAGTCGACCTTAAAAATAAAATTTCTTGCCTAGTGGTATTTAATATCTTTCATGCTTTTCGGACTAGAATGATAAATGTAAAAGGCGTATCCAACAGTGAATGTGTAATTTTTCAAACCAAATGTTCTACATTATCCCATTTGAATTAATGCTGAAACAGATTAATATACACATCAATAATAATGACAAAGGTAATATAAACATAGGTGTATTTGGAATGCATTTTGTTTGGTTCATTTGTCAGATCTATAGAATAAATATTGCCTGTCTAGATCTTCTATTCCACTTTCCCATCCCACACTTGTGTCACTTTTTATAATGCTGCCATATATATCTCTTTGCTAAAAGACTAAGAAGAATCTCATGTCGACTTGATTTCATTTCTGAATTTCTAAGATATATAATTTCCAACAAAGTAGAAAGAAAAATATATTAAAAAACAAAAGAGAGAAAGTTGTGACATCATTAAAGAGCCCCCGTCACTCAGCAAAATCAATAGTTTATTTCTCATGCATTTCCGTCATGTGCTTACCCTTTTGCTGCCCCAATCCACTCACCAATTAATTCATGTTGTTGGCTACTGCACAAATTAATATTATTATTAATTGGAAACTATGCTGTGATGGTATATCATCATCACAGTATATGTGGCCTACAATTTGCTTTGGGGAAACCCTGTATTACCATGATGAAACCAAATTTTTTAAGCCTTTTGATTGTTCGTTGAATTTCAATAATAGAAAGATTTGTGTTTTAAGTTACAAAATTGTAGTTTTTCCTTTTTCTATTAATTACTAGCAACATGTTTTTAACTCTCACCTGAGTCTTGAAGTATGAATCTTAATTGAGCTTTGAAACACAACCAACAATCGAGTTAAAAAGAATATTTTTCTCAATTAGGTTTTGAAAAATATGACTTTTAGTCGAGTCATGCAAAACACATGATAAGTGTAAAATGTACCTACTTTAATATATGCTTTATTATAAGTTTTTAGTATTTTTTTAATATATTCAGAATGAATTTGGCTCCAAAAATATTATTTTCCTCAAACTAGGGTTTTCTCTTAGAAATTACGAATTTTGATGAAAAATTTATATTTTGAGCAATTTAATGCACAAGTTTATGCAATTTGTAGGTTTATGATATTTGGATCAATTAGAGTAAAACTTCTCAATTTGAGTTCATTGAACATTGGATCGAAAACATAACAAAACTTGAAGATTGTTTGCTCAATATCAAGGAGAGTAATTTACCACAAATCAATTATGGAGTACATGGATCAACCTTACAAATAACATCTTGGGCCAAGGTTTTGTGGAAATGAAAAGCCCAATTTGGCTCCATTTTAGATCAACTTGCAAATCCGGCCCAAAAAGTTAAAGGCCCAATTTGGCCCAAAATATCAAAAGGCACCATTAGCCCAATTGGCCCAATGGTGGTGATATTCTCTAGGGAAGCAACTTGTAGCATGTTCACATTTGATGTTCAAGATAATTCTAGAGAAATTTGTAAGAATTTTAGTCAAATTAAAATTGCTAATTCCAATGCAATTCACTTGAGAATTCTAGAGATGTTTGGAAGACAACTTGCATTGCAAGTTGGAAAATGATAGAATTTTGAAGAATTCTCTACACAAATGTATTTGACTATTCAAACCCTAGAATTTTATTTTTAGGACAAAATTTGTGAGAAATTATTAACAAGGACTTGAGTCCCAATGTTCTATAAATAGGGTTTCTCGGTTAACATATAGAAGATGATGATGTACGTGAGGTTAGGAGACGTTATGTTAGGAGAAATAGAGTAGTATAGGAGAAATCTTTTTGTAGTTTTAGTAGAAAATTCAATATTTGTAAGGAAGCTCTTGGAGATTTCATTTGTACCAATTCATCTTCAAGGAGGAAATGGAAGCCATGGAGCCTTGTTCATTCACCAAATGAGCAATTTCTATCCTTATCTTTTCATTTACTACTTGTTATGAATTTTTACTTTGATATTTTGTTCTTTGAAGTTATGAATATTATGTTAAGCTAAATTACTTGTACTAGGGTTAGATGAAACTAATTCTATGTCTTGAATGAAATTTAACTTGCTATATCTTGATTTTACTTGTTCATCTATCAAGGTTAAACATTTGTGGTTGATTGATCACCAACTACAAACTATCTAGTTGTTAGTTGACAACTAACTTGCAACATAACAATGAAATATGATAGATGAAACCTTTGTAGTATGACATGAAAATAGTTGTACTCTTAGGTGGATTGAGGTTGTTTTAACCCATAATTCATGAATTTCACAAAACTTCATCACGTGAGTAGGTGAGTTTATGTCAATTCATTGTGAAAACAAGTTTTGATTACATACGGAATTTCAATCCCTAGTAAATCAAGATGTCAATAGCAAGTGAGAATTAGTGACTTCTAAACCCTACTACTTGCATTTTGTGAATTTTCTCCTTTGGTTATCTTACAAGAAATTGAATTCTCTTTAACTTGTTTACTTCTATATTTTTTCCTACTACTTGATTTTTGATTGTTTAGATAATAAAGCAAGTTAATATCTTTGGTAATTGCCACCTTAAGTTTCCCTGTGGGATCGACCCTAATATCCCTATACTCGTTTCGACTTGTATACTTACAGTATTGGGGAATTAGGTTATATTTATTACTTGTTTCGGAGTGAAATTGGAAGGATTTATTGCATATTTTATAGACCTAATCAACCCACATCTACACACACCCCTAAATTGTGTTTGAAAATATGATCTTTAATCGAGTTTGAAAAATATGTCCATCAATCGGGCTTAAAAATTGCCTCTTAGTTGAGTCTTGCAAAACGAGTTCCCTTAGTTACTTTTAAAATATGACCCATAATCGAACTTAAATTATGACCTTAATTGAGATTTGAAAAATGTCCTGTTGGGCAAAACGAAAGTATAATAGAAATAATCAAGCACAATAAAAGTAATAGATACGAGATTTATGAGGTTCAATAAAAAAACCTACATCCATAGGCAGATCAAGAGAGAAAAATCTGCTATGAGCAAAAACAATAGAGTACAAAGTATAGATATCTTAAAACTCACCTCACAACTCACAATAAGCTCTCTCTAAAATCATCCTTCCATACACCGTAGACAAAACCCTTTTCAAAATTTTTTTAACTGGTTGTGCTCCAAATAAATGAGGAAAGCCCATCAAATGTCCCTCTTTGAATTATCTAAAGTGTATCACTATCTTGACTATCAAGTAACACGCTTCAAACTTCCCCCTTTGAAGAACCTTCGTCAGCATATCAAAACCATTTTCATCTATATGAATCTTCTCAAATTCTAATAACTTAGAACTCAAAACATCTCTAATCAAGTGATATCTAACATCAATATGCTTTGACCTTGTATGAAACGTAGAGTCCTTACCAAGTTAGATGGCATTCTAACTATCACAAAACAGTTGATATCTCTATTGAACAAAGCCAAGCTCTTGAATAAATTTCCTCATCGGTAGCGACTCTTTGCATGTTTTAGTGATTGTAATAAACTTTGCCTCTATGGTAGAAAGAACAACATACTTCTACAACTTAAACTGTCAAGACTCAACTCCCCTTACATAAGTGATCACGTAACTTGAAGTGGACTTACGAGTATTAACATCCTCAGCCATATCAGAGTCAGTATAGCCATTTAAAACAAGATTATCACTTCCAATTTGAACTGCCTCTAAGATACCTCACAATCCACTTAATAGCTTTCCAATATTGCATTCCAGGATTTGAAAGAAAACGACTTACTACACCAACTACGTAAGCTATATTTGGCCTAGTACGCACCATGACATACATCAAACCTCCCACTACTGAAGAATAAGGAACCTTCTCCATTTGCTTCTTTGATGCATCAGTAGTAGGATATTGTTGAACACTCAACTTGAAATAAGTAACAAGAGGAGTACTTACTGATTTAGCTTTATCCATGCTAAATCTCTGAAGCACCTGTCTAGTATACTTCTTTTGAGACAAATATAGGTTCCTAGTAGTTCTGTCTTGAGAGATCTCCACGCCTAAAATCTGTTCAACAGAACTCAAGTCTTTTATAGCAAAAGACTAACTCAATTGTTTCTTCAACTCATTAATGCTCAAAACATTCCTGCCAATAATTACCATCTCATTAACATAAAACAACAAAATAATAAAGTCATCATCAGATAATCTCTGCAGAAAAATACAGTGATCTAAAATAGTCTTTTTAAAGCCTTACTTTCCCATAACAGAATCAAACTTCTTATATCACTGTCTTGGCATTTGCTTTAAGCCATAAAGACTTTTCTTTGGCTTGTAGGCATAATTTTCTTTCCTTTCACTTCAAAACCCTCTGGTTGCTCCATATAAATTTCTTCCTCTAACTTACTACAAAAAAAACTAGTTTTAAACATACATCTTTTCAATCTCCAAATTAAGGTTAGCTGCTAAGCCAAAAACCACCCAAATGAAAGACATTTTTATGAAACATCCTTACTTGTCCATACATTGTTAGGAACATTAAATTGTAAAGAAACACGTGGTGTGAGATTAATCAAATGAATAACAGTAATTAAAGTCTCATCCCAAAAAGATTTTGGCAATTTGGCATGAGACAACAAAGATCTGACTTTCTCTATCAATATTCCATTCATCCTCTCAATTGAACCATTCAACTGTGGTGTTTTTTGTACAGTTTTCTGATGCCAAATACCCTGGTGCTTGCAATACTCATCAAATGGCTCAATATATTCTCCCTCATTATCACTTCAAATACACTTCAGCTTTTTACTAGTCTTTTTCTCAACGAAAATCTGAAATTGCTAAAGACATCTAATACCATATTTTTGGACTGTAATATATAACTTTTATTGAGTAGTGATCAATAAATTTCACAAAATATAAAGAACTACCACATGTCACTATCTTCATACCACCACATAAATCAGAATGAACCAAATCTAGAACATCTGATTTTTTGGAAGAGGGATGAATCTTAAAACTGACTCTGTTCTACTTTCCTGCTAGATAATGATCACACTTTTTCAAGTCAGTACTCTTCACTCTAGACACCGAGTCTTTCTTTTCTAGGAATTTCATCCTCTTTTCACTTATATGACCAAGTCTCTTGTGGCACAAATTTGTTGTACTAGAATACATTCTTTGGAACACTTGGCTTGTATCAAATGCAATTTATACTACTTTTTACCTCTTGCCACAACTAGATTTCCATTAGTGAACTTCCATTGTCCATTAAAGAAAGTGTTACAAAAACCATCGTCATCAAATTTCCTAATTAAAATAACATTCAATCTGATGTCACAAATATATTTCACATCTCTAAGAACTAACCTTGTGCCATTACTTATTTTCAAGAAAATATCTCCCATACCAGCTATCTCAGCATGATCATCATTATCAATAGTAATAGTGCCAAAGTCTCTAATTGTCAAGGAAGTGAATATGTCCTCTAGAGAAGTGGCATGAATGGTAGCACTACTGTCAACTACCAATTGGTTTTAGGAAATACAGGAACATTTGCAACATCAAACACAAGAAAAAAATCTTCAACTACAGCTATAATTCTTTCTTTAACATCATTTTTCATATCACAGCCCTTATCATTCTTTCTTTAACATCATTTTTCGTATCACAACCCTTGTCATTTTTCTTCCTTCTGTTCTCTTTCTTCAATTTCCAACAATATGTCTTGATATGTTTATCTTTACCACAATGATAAAACTTCACATTTGCAAAGTGTACTCTGGACTTATTTCTGCTCTTATCTCTCTTACCCTGATCTCTAGTCTGATTTCTTCCTCTGGATTCAACAACAAGAATTTCTAACTATGAAGTAGTAGCCCCATGTGTGCGCTCTCTAGTTTCTTCATTAATTATACTACTCTTGGTAAAATCCAAAAAAAACATACCGTTAAGGGTTGTATTGCAAATTGTTGTTCTAAAAGTTTTTCATGAATCTGATAGATACCTAAGAATTATCAAACCTCTAATCTTATCATCAAATTTAATACCCAAGCTAGTCAACCCATTTATGACACCTTGAAACTCATTCAAGTGATTAGTCATGAGAGTCCTATTTATGTATCTTATAGACATCAATTGTTTAATCATAAACATCTTATGATTGTCACTATTTTCTGCATATAATTCCTCAAGTTTTTTCTACAAAGTACAAGCATGAACTTCATCACATACATGATTTCATACATTATCATCAATCCATTAACGAATGAATGAACAAACTTCTATATGCATAATTTTTCAATCTTCATCACTCAAATCATCAGGCTTTTTACTCATAAAAACTGGCTTAAATAATTTCTTAATATAAAGTGAATCTCTCATTGTCCCTTTCCAAGCATGATAATTTGTACCACTCAAAAAAATCATTTTTGATGTATTTATGTCCATTACAAATGACACAGAAAAGCCAAAAATATTTAAAAAATTAGCAAATTGAAAAACAGACCTTAAAATTGGATTCAAGACGTCAAAAAATGGTAGGGAGGGTAGCAGGTTCAAAGTCAACAGTCAACATCGGTCAACGATCAATCAATACTGGTCAATGGTTGGTCAAAGCCGGTCCATAGCTGGTCAACACAAGTCAACAATCAGTCAACTCGCTCAACAGTCAATCCCCGATCAATAGTCAGTCAGCCAATCTGACGGTTCTTAACAATAAGGTGCAAGATAACACAAAGCGCTCATCCACACAAAATAAAAAATCTATTATCCAATTTAATGGTCAAGATTAAAGATTCTAAAATCAAATCAATGGTTGAGATTAAAGGCTCCCATGAGCTTACCACACTAGATTATTTCCCTTTCGAAACAAAGCTCACTCTTACCTAAAACGAAGATGGAAAGTGCAGTTCACCTTGGTGAATTCGATGACAATTTTTGGTGAGCAAGTAGAATTTGAAGAGCTATATCTAATAGTCGTGGAACTTTCTGGCGAAAGTGATCGGAAGGGCACGAATAACGAGGCAAACAAGTATGACTTTTATCGAAGAGTGACGCAAACTTTGGCAACCAATTATGGTCATCTTTTGTAGATAGATAAATTAGGATGTAGATTCTAATGATATTAGCACCTTCCTCTAACTCTTTCAAAAACTCCATGAACGAAAAAAAATACTCTCTTCTTGACTAGCTCTGATACTAGTTTGTTGGGCAATACATAAGCAAAATAGAAATAAGCAAGTACACAATGAAAGTAATAGACACGAGATTTACGTGGATCGGTCAAAAGACCTACATCCACGAGGAGATCAAGAGAGAAAAATTTACTATGAGTAAGAACAATATAGTACAAAGTATAGTTTTCTTATAAAACTTACCTTGCAACTCACAATAGGCTCTCTAAAATCAACCTTTCACACACAGTACCCAAAACCCTTTTTAAATATTTTGAATGGGCTGGGCTCCAAATAATGAGGAAAGTCCATCATGTCCCTCAATCGAATTTTGAAGAACATGATGCTTAGTCAAATTTTACAAAATATATCCCCTTAATTGGGTTTGAAAATATGAAATAAAGTTATTTGATGATGTGGATGCTAATAGGATGTTGTTTAAAGAACTTATGTAGATTGAAAAGGTAGATTAAATTTGTAAATTCTTCTACATGGACTTATCCTTCTACAATACAAACTTAATACAACATACTTTTTATGTAAATTTATGAACTGCACATTGTAAAAACAATGTAAAATTTTTCATTTTTTATTCATTTTTATTCATAATTTAATAAAATTGATGCAAAATACAATGATGAAGAATAAGAATAGAAATAAATATTTTATTTTGGGAAAATGGCATGATGAGGAGATAAACATGTCTAAATTTTTTTTTCAACTCTTAGATTTTTTTATTTTTTGTGATCCCATCTCTTTCGTTCTAGAACATTTGATTTAAAGAAGAGAAGCATTTTTTTGCCAATAGGTGAACCAAATATTTGTAAAATTGTCTTCCCAATTTGATGGATTTGGGCTCCAGTTCGCAGTCCAACTTCTTTCATATTTAACTTTTGAATTTTACAATCGTGAGTTGACTTGGCTATTTTAAAATATTGTCACCACCTAGAGGGATTTCTTATGGCTATTCCGATTGATGATGTTAAATAAATGAAAGTAAAATTGTAATGAAAATCATGTTTTTGCTTCAAGAATATGCAAAATCACACTTGAGGATAAACTAGATCGTAAGAATGCTTATTATTATTGCTGTTCTGTTTTCTTTTTTTTTTTTTTGGAAACAGATAGGGACGTGTCCATATTAAATACTTGAATTATTATAAGCCAATTATCTTTTTCATCCAGTCAGTGGACTTTGTTTGTAACAAGACGAGACTTTGGGGGTAAGGAAACAAAATAATATGAAGGCTTAAAGTTTATTGAATTGGTTAGAGAATTATTTGATCACCTTTGAATCATTTTGATTACTAAAACAAAGATCGTACACAAAGCTAAAATTCTTCTGTTTTTCTTCCAACCTTATTTTCTTTTTTAATTTCTTTCTTTTTTTCTTTTTCTTTTTTTTTGTCTTTTCCCTCATTCTTTTTTTCTATTTTTTTTCTTTTTCATTGTTCTTTTCACAATTGAAAAATTAAATTGCCACAATTTTGATGTTTGAGATGCTTAAAATTGATTCAAAACAAAATCACATTATTTTAAAGATGTCAGCCCGATCTAAGATTTAGAATAGATTTTGAAATTGATTCTAGACAAAGTCGTTTGATATTATGAGATAGTTGCTTCAGTGTGAATCACAAAAATTTACCTACTATTTTATAAAATTTAAACAAATATGGGTGACACCCAATAAAATTTGTCACATTGGGGAATTTAAGTGCAACTTTTGGTTTCCTAATCCTAGGGTGGGATGCCAAAGATAAAATTAAAAATTGCTTAAGTTTGGGCATTGAACTTTGAGTGCACTAAAAAAAGTTTGTCTCATTATGGGAAGTTGAAGTGAAAACAACCAAAAATAAATTAAAATCTTCACCTCAATGTGGGTTTTGATCATAACAATGGGTATAAGTGATGAAAAACTTGTTAAAGACACAAAGGACTTCACTAGGAATAAATTGTGTTTGGATAGTGACAACAATTCTACTCATCATTTCATCATTCTTAAAAATAATTGAATTCCATGAATTCTTGTCCTAAAACTGTAAAATTTAATTGTTTGCACTTGATATATCCATGAGATCTAAGCTTGTGAATTTTAATTTCCCATTTGAGCAAAAACTGACTTTTCAAAATAACGCAACATTTTGTTCAAGACAGAAAACATAAACATTTATTGGTGGCCTCTACACTAAAGATAAACAAATAGCAAGTTCACATAAAAGGCGAAGACTAAGAAGAACACTCTCATAGATGAACACTCAATTCCTTCCCCACTAGTGCCTTGGGGATGATTAAGAATTATATTGTTATCAACATTAGGCTGTTCAGCTCCCATAAACACAAACCTTTAACATCTATCATGTTTTAAATTGTGTATTTCAAATGATAATAATTTCCAATAGAATGCCCAGCCATTCCAAAATGGTAAGCACATATTTCATTTGGCTTGAAGAATCTAGATTCCTGATTCCAAAGGGGGTCCATAGATTTGATCTTTTTCTAAGCAAATGAAGCTTCAAAACATTGGGTGCATTAACAGGGAGTTGAGTAAGGACTTTGGAGGTTTTTTGAGAGCTTAATAGGTTGTTATGTAGAAAAATTTTGTGACTAGAAATTGGGGGATCCTTGAATGTTGTTGACATGATATGGAGATTGTCGTGTGTGAGGTTGATGGTATAATGAGTGTAAATTATGAGGCATAACAAATGGCATGTTAAGAGCAAAAAAGGAATATGCAAAGAGTTGAGGATTAATAAAATAGGGAACACAGTTCTAACAAGGAGCAAAATGACCATAATCATGTTAATCATAATTTTGAGGATATGAAAAGGGTTGAGGATTAAGATTCTCATAATTTTGTGTTGTTGTCTCCCCTTTTCTTAGATTTACACTTTTACAATGTTGGATAAATCTTGGACAAATCTTGACTCATGTGTAAGCATTACATATCTTAGTAAGGGCTGACAATTCTCTAGATTTTGCATTTCAAAATTTATCTAACGATGAAAAAAATACTATGTACTTGTGTGAGACATGTGAAAACCTATTAGCATTCTAGGCATATTATATGCCTTGGCTTTTTTGAAGTTATTATAGATGGACTTTTTATGGGGAGTTTTTAGAAGCATCTAGTTCTAATGCAAACTCCAATAGAGATAAATAACGGTTTGAACATGACATGCATGTATGGATTGTTGAATGATGGCTTTTTTCATACACGTTGAAGAGATTAAGGATGTTAAAATAGATAAAGAGGAACAACAATCTACTGATAGAGTTGAAGGATAGCTAGATATTAGCAGACATGATGCAAGTAAGTTTTTTGATTTGCTTAAAGATATTGAGGAAGGAGTATATATAAATGATAGTCGCAATATTTGAAATTTTCAGTTGTGGCTTCATTGCACCATTTCAAGTGTTTGGGGGAGGGTGGAATAACAAATTATTCCCATGGTAATTGGAATATTTGAAGGATTTATTACCGAAAGGAATGTGTTTCCAAGTGGTAACCGTGAATAAAAGAATATTATTCCAACTTTAGGTTTAACATATGAAAAAAATTCATGCATGTCTTAACGATTGCATATTATATTAGAAGGACAAGATAAATGATGAAATGTGTTCAAAATGCATGTGGTGTGCCTGGATGGAAATCATGCATAAATTTTTTATAAGAAGGGGATATCTACACTTTTGAAAAGAGTAAGGAAAAACCTACAAGAAAGTGTTACATTTTTTGCTATGAAGATGTAAGAACTAGATTTCGATGTCTTCATAAGAATTGTAGAGTATCCTCTTAGCTTTAAAATACCATAAGAATCATCTTAATCCAACATTTTTAGCTCAAGTTATTGCCAAAATACAGAAATGTGTCGTTGTTACCGACGCCTAGTTTTTCTCCAATTCTTCACTTCTATTGCTTCTTTGCATTTCTCTTTTGCTTGTTATGCCTCTTGCGACCTTGAGACCTTGTTGTGATGTTGATCCTTTAATTCAATGGTGAATTTGTTGATGAGAATTTCTCGAAAGTTGAGCAAAACAATCCTCCAAGTTTTGAATATAAAAGTTGTTCTATTGAAATTCTCAATCCAATCATCCTTGAATCTACTATGAATGTGATGACCTTTACTCCAATTGATCCAAATTATGATTGAATGTATAAAACCTGAAAGATTGTACAAAGACTGTGCATTAATTTGCTCAAAATATAAATTTTGCTTCAAAACTATAAAAATCGAGTAAAAACCTTAATTTTTGAGAAATTCTTCAAATGGAAGAAACTTAATCAAATTGAACTAAATTTTGGCTAAAAATACTAAAAACACCTTAAAACACATAATAAGACATACACTAAAATAGGTCAACTTATCTCTTGTCAAACTCCCCCACACTTGAATCATTGCTTGTCCTTAAGCAATTGGAAAATCAAGAGATTAAAAACATGATTCAAGGCTTTGAAATAACACACGCCTCACTGTTGAATGCAATTCCACAAGATAAAGTAAATAGGCATTATGCAATTCCTTGTAATGTTTCTAATACTCATTATATCAAGTAAAAGAGAAGTAATTATCTCAAGATTAAAACTAGTTCAATAAAATTTCATTGCCTTACAAAATTTTACAAGAAAATGATCCATATGGTCAATCAAAGTCCTTCACACGTCTATGATTTTATTTCATTCAATTTTTTTTTCACTTGAGGGAGTATTATTTAGCAAACTAATTGCTCAAGTTGAGAATGTCTTTTGATGCGAAAACCGATATTGACCGATGAAGGTTCCCGGTTACTCAACACCTCAATGTTAAGTAAATAGCAAAAACCATTTTTGAGAAGTAAAATTGTCTTTTTACGCAAAGATCGACATTGGCCGATGAAGATCCCTGGGTACTCAACAATTTACTCACTCAAATTGCTATGCATTACTCATAATTTATGTACCGTTTTACGCGAAAGTCGACATTATGAAGACTCTCGGTTACTAAGCACAAGAACCATTGGAGTAGAAAAAACTACTTCATTCTTTTTCATTTTTGTAGTATAAATATCCCTTATTGCAAGTATTAAACCATAGATTACATGCTTGAACTAATTGACCATACTCATCATTTAACATGTAAAATCAAGTAAAGAAAAGAAATTTAAAATCAAACATGCCAAATCAAGATATAATTATAACCATTTTACAAGATATACTTTCTTAAAAATAAAATTCCTAATCACATAATAACTATTTCTTCATATATTTATAGAAAATATTCAATCAAAGTTGTATATATTATTTCAAAAACTAAAGAAATTCAACAAGTTCATGGCACAAAGTATGACAAAAAGGCAAATTTTCAAAAAATTTGACCATATTTTACCAAAACAATATTGTATAAATACCCTTATTCTTAACCAATCATAATCCTTATACTTTCTCCCCACACTTAGAATGTCACATTGTCCTCAATGTGTAAAGGAAAAGATAAGAATGAAAAATAAAATAAGAATACTCCCCTTGATTGGCTAAAGATCCAAAAAGAATTGTGTTGTTATCCCTTAAAATGCATTGGCCTTTGTGAAGTTTCCTCTTGCCAAGCTTCACCATATTCTTCAAATGTTCCACTCTTGCTCATCATGTTTCAAAGCTTAGAAATCCTCAAATGCTATGTTAGAACATGTTTGAATAACAAATAAGCTCAAAAAGTAACATAACATGCTTTGAAACAATTGATTTCCCCCACACTTAGTTCTTGCAATATAGCTCCAAAGAGGTGAAATTATGATGCACATATGCTATGAGCAAATGTCATGTGTTATGATGAAGAGAAACGCAAATGAAACTTGTACTTAAATGCCTCAAATAAAAAATTCATACTTTGATGCAAAAAGTTAAAGTTAAATCCATGAAATGAATAATGCAATATAATCCATTTAAATGTGTTAAAATGGTGTTTTCATTCCCCATAAAGTTGCCAAATAATTACACAAATCATGCCATAACATTTACCAAACAAAACCACCCAAAAGCACCAAAGGAGGGCCAAAATTTCATGGATCCATGGCTCAAGATACGTGGGTCATACCCACAGATCAAGCAGCCACGTATCTGCTCAACCTCCCAGAAGTTATAGTTGCAGTTTTTATGTGTATCAGGCTGATTTTTCAACCACTTTGAGTGTGTATTTCTACCATTTAAACTCTAGTTTTGGGCAAACAACTTTATTATCATGTAACCATTCAACAAACTTTGAATCTATGCATTAAAATCATCCTAAACATCAACACATATGAATTTAGAATCGAGCAAAGTTGCCTCCCTGAAAAACATGCACTTCGAATTTCATGATGAACTTGAAATTCAAGTTTTTCCTTTTCATGTTTTTGATCAATTTAACACTTCAAACATGTTTCTAAGGTGAAAAAAAAGTTGTTAACATGATTTTATGCATTCAAAACATCTAAATTTCAAAATTATGACCAAAATCATAAAGAATCAACTTTGAAGTTAAACAACCAAATGAATAGTTGCTTTTTCACTAAAAAGCTTAATTTGATTCTTTGCATGTTTTGGATTTCAAAATTACTTTGAACAAGTTTCAAATGATAAAACGAAGTTGCTCAAATCCACTTTATGCATCAAATGTCCATGGATTACAAAATGAGTATCAATGTTCTCAATCAAAGTTAACTTATGAATAGTAACCAATGGAATAGTAACTTTGAAATTCAATGCCTCAAATTGGTTTTATTGTTCATTTTAACTACAAAACCATTTCAAACACCTTTCAAATGATGAAACTAAGATGTCTAAATGAAATGTACCTTTAAAACACAAGAGATATGAAAATTTGGCATTCAACATCCAAGTTTAAACATGAAACCTCATAGATTGCATCAAAATGCTTCAAACTCAAATTCAAACTAAACTAATTAAACAAACTAACTACAAAACACACTTAAAACATAAAACACACCAAAACAACTTAAAATACCAAAAACATTGGGTTGCCTCCCAACAAGCGCTTCATTTAAAATTTAGAGCTAAACTTTCCTCGAACTTTCTTTCATGTAATTGGAGTGTCCCACAAAGGATGAATTACACCATTGGTGCTCAATTGGTTCAACAAGTATAGGTAAATCCTTTGTGCTAAGATAAGTGCTCCCAAGTCCATGATCCATTTTGCAATTGTACCTACAACATGGAAACACTTAAAAAGAACTTCATAGCCACAATTGGCTATGCCTTTCTCTTGTGTTAGTATTTTCTCAATACCAATAAAATCAATGTTACAAGTGAAAGGAATATCATTAAACTCTTCATTTTCTACCTTTGAATTTTCAATTTCTTCATTAAGAACAAGTTCATTATTGAGATTTGTGTGTTCAAAAACAGGAGAAACAACTATTTTCTCATTTTTCACATTTTCAATTTCTTTCTCACACACACATGCATTATCCTCATTTACTTGCTCTTGTTCAAGTACAAAAGTAGAATCATCAAGCATTTCTTCATCATTTTCACATTCATTCATGAAATTCATGCATGATTTTACAAGTGGGAGGTTCTTCATGTTGAGCATCATATTCCCTTTCCACATTTTTGACATTTTCATCACATGCATATTTATGAATTTCATTTTCATACTCAAAATCATTATTATGCATAGAGGTGTCATCATAAAAATGTAGTGAATTATCATAAGATTTTAAATGTGGTTGAATTAGTCCACAATCATATACCTCATGATTTTCACCACACATGGAATAATTATAAAAAGAATCATAAACCTCATATTGATTCATGTTTTCCATTTCATTCTCACAATCACCTGTTTGAACTTTAACTTCATTTTCATCAAAAGTAAGATTATTTATGATTTGATCATTGATTTCCTCATTCTGACTTTCAACTACTTGATCTTGAACATTTATTGTAACACATGGTGACTGTAGTTTAGTTACATTTTCGTTTTTCATTATTTCCTCATCCCTAGAGTTCAAGACTTCTTTAATTCTATCGATATGGCCATCAATATTCCTACTTATTTCATCAAGTACATCATCTTTTTCATATCTTTCACAATTTGAACTAGTCATATTCCTAGTTTCATTAGCAAAATTTTCAATGGCTAAGTCCAAAGAAGATTTTTGCTCCACATAAGTAGGTTGAAGTGGTTGATTCCATTGTTCATTCTAATCATAACTAGAATGATTTATCCACTCATCATTATTATTATAAGGATAATAGTCACATTGAGGTGCATAAGTGCAATTGTTTCCATATTGTACGTAATTATTATAACCACATTCATGATATGCATGATTCCCTCTACAAGTGGTACAACAAGAAAATTTACACTAGAATCGTAACCAATTCTCTTCTTAAGCATGCATTCCAATGTATCTATTTGAGATATTAACACTTGCAACTTATCATTAGAAGACATACCTTCATGAATACTAGGTTTGTATTCATTATAAGGCCAATAGTTGCTCCAACAAGAATTGCCTTCCATGTGTTCGATAATATGCTTGAATGACTTCTAGCCCTTAAATGCTTCTCTTCACCCTAGATTCAATTAGTACCTACAAAAATACAACACAAGAGATATCAAATAAAGAAAAATAAAAATGTCTAGAGTAATAAAGCTCATATTTTCCTTGATATTGCCAAAATTTCTTTGTTTCCCCGGCAACGGCGCCAAAAACTTGATTGTGAGGTTTATGTATTATCAAAATTAGGCAAAATTCACACAAACAAGTTATAAAATTTATAACCTAATACCCCTTTCCGCAAGTGCATGGGTCAATTGTATTAGGAGAAGTATTAGGGTCGATCCCACGGGGAAACAAGACTTAGCAAGTACCCAATCTACTAACTTACTCTATCATCTAGACAAATTATCAAACAGGTGGTGTGCAAGGCTAAGAAAATTCATATACTTGAAGTAAAACAAATGGAAGAAATTCACAAATACAAGTAAAAGGGTTTAGAATCCACTAATTGTCACTAATATGATTGAATGAACTAACACCTTGCTATGTTAATCTTGTCTTGCTTAGGATTGCAACTCCATATGAAATCAAGACTTGTTTTCACAATGAATTGACTAGAGTTCAACTATGTTCATGATGAACTCTTGTGAAATGCATGAATTGTGGTATTAAACAACCTCAATCCATCTACCTATACTACTATTTGCATGTGTGTACAACATAGGCTTCATCTACCATTTTCCAATGTCATAAGCATTTCTCAATGTCAAATAACATCTAAATGATTTGCAATAATTGATCAAGCTATTACAAATATTAAATCTTGATAGATGAACAAGCAAATACAAGTTATAGCAAGTATAATAACATTCAATTCATATTATTAGCTTCATCTACCCCTAAGACAAATATTTAGTTAAGCATGGAATTCATAACTTGAAAGTATAAGAATTCAAAGAAGTAATTCATAACAAGTAAGGAAATAAAGAGAAAGAGATAGAAATTCTCATTTCAATGGCTCCAATCCTTCATTTCTTCCTTGAATATGATGTAGTACAAGTGAATTCTCCAAGAGTTTTCTTACAAGTATTGAAGTTTCCTAATAAACTATAAAGAAAACTAATAAACCAACTACTTTAGGAGTGCTCCTCCCTTCAAGACTTCTTCTAAATGTCTTGCAAGAGCTCCCTATTTATAGACAAATTCACCTTAATCATCTCACCAACTTGCATGGCAAATTGCATGACAAGTTGTCTTTAAATCACAAAAAGATTTCCCTTGAATTTTGTAATGTTTCCTTGGGTGGTGCAGGTGCAAAGAATCTTCAAAAAGTCATCAAAAGGGGTTGGAAGATAAGCTGCAAGTTGAAAGTATCATTTTCTGGCCGACATGCATGATACGCACCTGATGATACGCGTCTAGTCAGCCGTGTATCTTCAGCCGCGTATTGCTCCCAGAAGAAGTCAAAATTAGCTTTTTCTCAAAACATAAAAGTTGTAACCCTTTTGAATTATTTTTATAAAACCAAAAGAATCAGATCATTTGGAGTTCTGGATACAAAGATATGGCCAAAATACTGAGACGTGGATGAGAGAGCTTTGTTCTTTAGTAATTTAGATTTTTGGCTATGAAGATGTAAGAACTGGATTTCGATATCTTCATAAAAATTGTAGAGTATCCTCTTAGCTTTAAAATTACCATAAGAATCATCTCAATCCAACATTTGTAGCTCAAGTTATTGCCAAAATACAGAAATGTGTCATTGTTACCGACGCCTAGTTTTTCTCCAATTCTTCACTTCCATTGCTTCTTTGCACTTCTCTTTTAGCTTGTTATGCCTCTTGTGACCTTGAGACCTTGTTGTGATGTTGATCCTTTAATTGCATGGTGAATTTGTTGATGAGAATTTCTCAAAGTTGAGCAAAACAATCCTCCAAGTTTGAATATAAAAGTTGTTCTATTGAAATTCTCAATCCAATCATCCTTGAATCTACTAAGAATGTGATGACCTTTACTCCAATTGATCCAAATTATGATTGAATGTATAAAACCTGAAAGATTGTACAAAGATTGTGCATTAATTTGCTCAAAATATAAATTTTGCTTCAAAACCTATAAAAATCGAGTAAAAATCCTAATTTTTGAGAAATTCTTCAAATGGAAGAAACTTAATCAAATTGAGCTAAATTTTGGCTAAAAATACTAAAAACACATTAAAAACAGATAATAAGACATACACTAAAATAGGTAAAATTATCTCTTGTCAACCTACAAGAAAGTATTACATTATAACCTTTAATACCTAGACTCCAAAGACTGATTATTTGTTAAAAAAAATCCTCTCATGAAATGACATAATGAAGTTCATAAAAAGGATGGACTTTTAAGGCAACCTGTGGACTTTCAAACTTGGAAAAGTTTTGATACTTGATACCTTAGTTTTTCATGGACCTTATAATGTTCTTTTAGAATTAGCTTCTGATAGTTTCAACTCTTTTTAAACCATGAATGTTAGTTATAGCATTTGGCATGTCATGCTTATACCTTATAACGTGCCTCCATGGTTGTATTTGAAACAACCTAATTTCATGCTCCCTTTGCTTGTACTTGCTCCTAAAGGTCCTGATGATAACACAGATGTATATATGCAGCCTTTAGTAAAAGAATTAAAAGAGTTATAGGAGGTTGGCACTTTTGATGCCTCAACTAATTATAGTTTCCAGATGCATGCAGAATAATGTGGACAATCAATGGTTTTCCAGTGTATGCTAATTTATCTGGATGGATCACTAGAGGATAATGTGTTTGTTCTGCTTGTGGGCATGATACGGTTTTTATGTGGTTAAATAATAGTGGAAAATATTGTCACATGAGTCATCGTAGATGGTTAGTGCCTAATTATAGATATCAAAATGATAAGAAATCCTTTAATGGATTTCAAAAACATAGATTCACACCTATACCACCATCTGAGACTGCTGTTTTAAGAAAATTAGATCACATTATATCTGAAAGAAATAGGGATCAGAACCAAGCTTGGGAAAATTAGTATTTTGTGTAGATTTCCTTATTGGGAGTGCAATATGATATATTGCCCCCAACTTTGATTTTATGCATAAGGAAAAGAATATTTGTGATAATATTATTGAAACATTTATGAGGCAAGAGGGAAAGTCTAAGGATAACTATAAAGCTCAACTTGATCTCATTGAAATAGGCATAAGAAGTGAAAGTCACTCAAATAATTGTCCTAGCAGCAATACAAAATACTTGCCCAAGGCATGTTATGGAATGACTTTGAAAGAGAAAGATGTTATTTTAAATGTCGTTAAGGAAATGAAAGTTCCAAGTGAGTGCTCTTCTAATATATTATGTTGTGTGCAATTTAAACAACATAATTTCATAGGGCTCAAGAGCTATGACTATCATGTTTTAATACAAAAGTTTATTCCATGGCAATATGAGGCCTTTGCATGATAATAATTGCTAAGTTATAATAGATTTATGTAACTTCTTTAAAGACACTTGCTCAAAAGCTTGGATGAACAAGAACTAGAAATTCTACAATTTCGGGTTGTTGCGACTTTATGTGAGATAAAAAGATATTTTTCCATCTTTTTTCACTATTATCGTTCATTTAATTTTTCATTTGGCAAACGAGGCAAAATTAGCCGATCTTATAATGTATCTGTGGATGTATCTTATGAGTGGTATATTTCAAATCCCTTCTTTTTGCTTTTTGTTATTATTTTTCTTCTGATTAGTTATTATTATTAATTTCTAATTGCTAAATGACTATTCATGTATGTTTCTTCTTACGTTAAAGATGTTTATAAATAATAAAGCCATCTTGAAGGATCAAATGCTAAAGGGCATAATGTACATTGATGTTTATTTTTGTTCACAACACATGGAGGTTTCGAGACTTGATTTCTTGAAATGATAACAGTACTCATCCTCTTGAAGAAGATTTTTTTTCCCCAATAAAGGGGCGGCCAAGGTAACAAAAAGCGACATGTTTTCAATGATAAGAAAAGAAAAATAGTGAACTGTGCTCATCTCGATGATAGAGCATTACAGTAGCACATAGGTATGTCCTTTTTAATTGTGATGCAATCACTCCACATAGAACGTAAAATTAAGACTTAATCCAAAAATACCCCCTGCAATATTGAATCAGTATGAAACTATACCCTGTATTTAGAAAACACACAAATACAATACCTCCTCATGTACAGTTCACCTTTGGAGGACAACTTTGCCCTCACAATTTTTTTAACTATTTCTATTCTTGTTGATTTGCTATATAGAAATAAAATAAGGCCATTGTTATATGCCAATATTGTTGTTGCACTCTTATATAAAAAATCAAAAATCATGACTTGAAAATTGCAAAAGTTTTCATCACAAACTATTCCTATTATTTGTATTCAAAATAGAGAAAAGATGAAAAAGATAAAAATAATTTGTTTTTACCATAATGTATAGCAACTTGCAAAGTGAAAATAAGGTTACAATTTTATAAATATATTCAAAATAGAGTATCAAGAAATGCCAGTAATCTCATTTCTACTAGTGACAATAATATTCAACACCGAGTTATACTGCGGGTTTGCTAGGTAACAATTTGACGTAGCGGAATTTAAAATTGACTTTTAACCAAGATCATTAATTATCTATACAAAATTGGAAATGTACCTTTTGATGACGTAATTAAACGAATTAACTTGATCAAAGATACGTGATATCAGCCATAGCCGTACACGTGTCCGGCCTCTAAGGTATCCACACGAACACCTTCTTGGAATCCTCATCAGGATTGATCAATACCAAGTGAATATGCTAGATCCACTTGATACGCTAACAAAGCGAAGAAAATTGTATAAAGAAAAACTATTTTTCTCTCTCTCTCTAATTTTCTAATGTTATATTGTATGTCATGTCAAATCTTGGTATTTGGAACTTATTTATAGAGTAATAATTAAAATATTTTATCTAACAAGAATTCGGTAATAGGTAACTCTTACTTATTAGGATATCTTACCAAATAAGATATTTAGTAGATTTTAATTTCCTTCAAAAGGATATTCTTCCACTATTATAATTACTCTATTTATCAATAAGTCCTTAGAATTAATTGTTGTAGATACCAAATTTTGACACACCTCTTGTAAAAATATGTGTGTTACTTCATTTAGGGGGTATTTTTTATTTCGGGGGTCGATTACAATTTTACGTGCATATTATGACCAATTCGTCACATCAGGGGCAAAATGGTAATTTCACCACGTAAATATTATTTTATTTTATTTTATTTCATTTTATTTCCTAAATACATAGTTTTACTATTCTTATCATTATTTCTAATTTTAATGATTTTTCGGAGTCATTTAGTATTTATTTAAAATTTTAGTATTTTTTCAATTTAATGGCACATTTCCCAATGCATTTTTTTTAACTGAGAATTTTCAAGTGAAAAATGTTATATGTGTATTTTATATATTCATAAATTTTTGTATAAATTTCATGATTTTTAAAAAATCATTTAGTATTTATTTCAATATTTTACCTTTTTCATATTAATGGCACATTTTTCAATGTTACATTAACTTTGAACTTTACGGTGAATTCTATTTGTTCATTCCTATAACTCTAAATTTTAGTATTTTTCTTATTGATTTTAGGGAGCCCAAGCAACTTTTATTTTAATTCATTTCTTTTTGTTCTTACAAATTTAAAAATAAAATTAAAATTAAAATTAAAATTAAAAAAAGCTAAGTGGAGTAGGCTGCGTTTTGCAGCCTGCTACTACAGTAGCAGCATAGCTGCTTAAGCTATCAAAACAGCTCCATGCCATACCTTCGGCCACCCTAGCAATCAGCCATACCACTTTCTCCCAACCACTTCTTGTTTAATCCCATCACTCTGCAAAAACTAGATTTAAGGGGATTTTGGTGGATTTTCTTTCCTTCTTCACCCACTCTCATCATCACAATCCTCTCCTCTCAATTCTCACAATTTCATTTTTTACTATGAAAAACACACACCTGCACACAGACCACCTCACGCCATCCCTCATTGGCACACTTTCACTCACAGAACACACAATTGCACTCCTCCCTCTCTCTCATCAAAACCACACCTCACTCACACACATTTCACTCATCTTCTTACCCTCACCAGAAAAACACACACACAGACAGTTTCAACTCTCCCTCTCACAGACACATTCACACACATTGCACACTTCACTCATCACACTTCCCTCTCGGCTCTCTCAGCACACACACACACCATTCACTAACACTCACACACCTTAAAAAAAAAAAAACACACCTCACTCTCTCTCGGCAAAATTCACTGCAGCATAATCCCTCACAAACTCACTCTTGCACTCACAGACAACCATTCACAACCACACAGACAATCACAAAACAAAGTTCACACCTTCTTCTCTCAGCTCCCACAACACACACAATCAGCAAACACACGCACAATACACACAAGAACACACCACAAACACATTGCACATCACTCACTCATTTGCACACACACACCTGCAAATCACACGCCCAGACAATACACACAAGAACACAACCACAGGACTAGATTTCACACACAGGCACACACGCACACCTGCAACTACACGCACGCACGTCACAAACAGCACACACACTCACACAAACAACCACAACCACCATTCCACCACCACCAAAGGCTGACCATCACCACTGCCAGCACACCGCCACTAGAACAGAACCACTGCGACCAGCTCACCGCCGCCACCCCAGGGGTGCCGCAGTCAGTTCAGACCATCGTCAGCTACCACCACTGTATTCCATTCCAAACCAAGTAAACCCAATTCCCCTCTTCATTAGATGATTATTTTGTTTAATTTATTGTGTAATCTGAACAAAGATTAGATGGATTTGAGTACAAGGTTATTAATTAGAGATTAAGAAGGTTAAAATCTCATGATCGGAAGTTTGAGGTGAGGGAATTTTTTTTTCAGAATTTTCGGTTAGTAGAGAAAGAGATCGAGAGAGGGATAGACAGAGAGAGAGCGACATACAGAGAGAGAGGGGAAACAGAGAGAGAGATCGAGGAAAAAGAGAGAGAACAAGAGAAATCAGAGAGTTGCGAAGAGAGAAAGAAAAGGAAGAGAAAATGAGAGAAGGAAAAAAGAAAAGGGAATCTGGAAAAGTAGAAAAGAAAGAGAAGACAGAGAGAGAGCCTGAGGAGAGACCGAAGAGAGACCGAGGAAAGACCTGAGGGAGACCGAAGAGAAGAAGACTAGAGAGAAAGAGAGGGAGACCGAGGAGAGAGAGATCGAGGAGAGAGAGACCGAAGAGAGGGAGACTGAAAAGAGGGAGACCGAAGAGAGAAAGACCAAAGAGAGGGAGACCAAAGAGAACTAGAGAGATCGAAGAGAGGGAGACCGAAGAGAGAGAGACCGAAGAGAGAGAGACTGAAGCGAGGGAGATCGAAGAGAGGGAGACCGAAGAGAGAGAGAAGGAGAGACCGAAGAGAGACCGACGAGAGAGAGAGCCGGAGAAGTAGAAAAAAAAAAGAGAAGAAAAAGAAGTCTTAGACAAAACTACGTCGTTTTGACATGAAACGACGTAGTTTTGGTTAGTTTTCTTTAGTTATCTATTTTTATTATTTTCATTAGATTATATATATTTACATTTTGCCCCCTTAGGTTCTTAATTGTTTGATTATGCCTTTCAATACTTTTAGTTTAATTTATTTAAGTCCTTATTTATTTTAGTTAAACCTAGAATTTTGTAATTCCTTTAAATTATGTCCAAATTAATTGCAATATGGTTCTAATATGTCTGGAAATTGTAATTTTATACCCCTAAGTTTGCTGAAATTATGAATTTGTCCTTTAAGTTTTGCTGAAATTACATTTTTACTCCCCATGCATTGCTAGAATTGTATTTTAGCCTTAGAATATTGCTGGAATTGTATTTTAGCCCTTGAAAGTTGCTGAAAATTTGTAATTTGGTTCTTACTGTTGCTGAAAATTGCATTCTTGTCCCCCAAACATTGCTGAAATTTTATTTTTGTCATTATGTCTTGCTGGAATTACGTTATTGCCCTCCAATATTGCTGGAATTTATATTTTTGCCCCCAAGTAACTAGAATTTGAATTTTAGCCTTTGAATGTTGCTGAAAATTATATTTTTACTCTTGAATGTTGCTGAATATTATAATTTGGTGTTTAATACTTGTTGGAATTTACAAATTGGGGCTTATTGTTGCTGTAAAATTCATTTTTATCCTTGAATAATTGCTGGAAATTGCAATTTAGTTCTTAAGTAGCTGGAATTTCAATTTGATCCTCAAATGTTGCTGGAAATTTTTATTTTTGGCATTTTGCTTGCTGGAAATTATATTTTAACCTTTTAAATTTGTTGTAAACTATGTTATTACCTTAATTAGGGTTTAAAATTGTAATTTCACCCTTTTGTTTGTTGTGAATTATATTTTTGTTCTAAAAAATGTTGCCTAAATTTTCATTTTTAATCCAAAACCTTGGAACATTTTATTCTTGCCAAAAAAAAAAGGAAAGAAGAAAAGATTTAATTAAATCCTCAAAGCTTTTAAATATTTCTTTTCACATTTTATTTTTATTTTGTTAAATTTACAATAAATGTTCTAAAATTTGGTCTTTTATCTAATTAAGTTCAAATTAGTTTCTTTATTTTCTCTATTGGTTATTTTGATGATTCTTGTTTGGGTGCTAAAAGTTTAAGTATGTATTATTGTGTTTTATCTTTTATTATTTTTATTTTCCTCATTTTTCTTTATTTATTTATTTACTTATTTATTTTACTTAAACAATTTTTCATTTTTCTTCCTAAATATTTAACTATTATTTTTTTTTAATTTTGTTTATCATCGCTATAATTGTTTGAGTTATTGTGGCATGTTTTAGTGATTAGTATGAAATTATTTAATCAATAGTTTATTTATTTAAACAGTGATATTTTTGACATGTTTGTTCATTTTATTAGCAATTTGTCCCGAGTTTCGAATGGGAGGTACCTCTATTACCCTTTAATTTCTCTTTATGTGCTCTTATGTTTTTTCTTATGGTTTTCTTTATTTATTTTTTAAGTATTTATTATCTTTATTTATATGTGAGCATTTATCTATGTTATGTTATTTATTTGAATTTAATTTTAATTATTCAAAGAAATGTAATAGATAGGTAATATTCTATTATGACAAAATTTTGTACTTTAGATAGTTAATGTAATAGATAGTTTATATTTTCATCTATTTAACAAAATCTTATGTATTTTAGATAGAAAATGTAATAGATAGGTTAGATAGGCTATTTTTATTATCTTTTTCCATTTTAGATTGTAATTAGGTTTTTCTCCGATGTAATAGTTAGGGCTCTTGTGTGCTATGTGCTTATGTGTTTTATTCGCTTTCCCTAAGACTTTGCATCTAGAATATTATGCTTGTGTGCTATGTGCTCCTATGTGCTATTATCTGCTTTTATGTGATTATTGCCTTTAATCTATGTTTTATTTATTTATTTACTTACTTGTTATAATATATGTGTATCGTCGCCACACTAGTCCAACGCTAGTTGTGGTTAATTTCCGATTTCTTCGCTAGTCCAATGCTAGCGGAGAATTTTAGAAAATAGGCTAGTCCAATGCTAGACCTTTAGGTCATTTTAGTATTAGAATCACTTTCTGTGTGTATTTCATCTCATTTCACACACATTTTCTCTTTTTAGGCCTTTTTCATTTTTGTATGGTTTTTTATGTATTATTATCACTTATTATCTATTTTAAACATATGTTTAGTGCATAACATTTAGATTCCACTACACATAGAATCTTAGGTCATTTGTGTGATTCGACTAGAAATAGTCATCTACTTACGTGGGAAGCGGTGGCGTACATGCCGTTCCCCCCTCCGTGAGTAGGAATAGCTAGTCACGAGTCTATTAGTTCCCCGTACCCGTTATGTTGCATCCCCACTTTCTTTGTTCACTTACTATCTATATTACTATTTTCCTTTTCTTTTGCATTCCATTTTGCATCTATACTCGTGACTCCATCGAGGTCTACATTCGGGTTTCGCAATTAATGCGATAATTCCTGACCAAACCTTCAATGGAATATTTTGTCCCTTAACGATATCCTATTTTTTAGGACTAGATTTGCATTCATATAGTTGCATCCAAATGTGATAAAATCTTAGGGTTATATTAGGAAAATTTGACTAAACCTCGCAACTAGTTTCGGCTAGGTTGAAAGGGTGCCTTAGGCGTGAGCCTTTGCCTTCCCTTTCTTCAACTGTGACTCCCGAACCTTTTTCTCTTGTTTTCAAAGACCTGGAGTTGTCTAAAAAGGGTTTTCTTATTTTTCTTATATTTTCTCAAAAATCATTTTCTAAATAAATCATTCTCGATTTTCTTACCTTTTATAAAATATTTTCTGGTGACTTGGTACACCAAAACTCAATACCAAGTGGCGACTCCCTTTTCACTAAAAACTCCTTTTTAGACTCTATTTTCGGGCCCTAAAAACCGTCGCATTTTCAAAGTCCCATTTTAGGCCCTTTTCTTTTGTTTTCAAAATAAAGCATTTTTCTAAAAATCACATCTTTTGTCAAACCTATCTTTTATAAAGTATTTTCTAAAAATCATTTTACAAAAACCTACACTTTTTTCCAACAAATAAACTTAAAATAATTCCTTTTTCCGTTTTTCAAAAAAATGGGGCGCGACAGCCGGCGGCTCCACTGGGGATCACTAGTGAGTCCGAGCACTTGGTTTAGTCATCTTCTTCCTTTTCTCACCCTTTCATTTTTATCGCATTTGGATGCTTAGGATTGCATTTTTTTTTAGGATTTCACTTTGTATTTCACATGCACCTTTTCATTTCTCGCTTTTAAGTGATGAATAATTTATTTATTTCTGATGTATGTTCGTATCGCGCTTGCATTTGGAGAGGGAGTCAGTTACCTTTAGAGATTTTCGCGTATTTAACAGTGTTATTCCCTCCTCTCAAAGGAGCACCATCATACATGCATACGATTATTTTAACCCTTTTTCTTTTTGGTGGTTGTCACCCACCCATCCCTTTAGGAATTAGGATTGATCCGCTTGGATATGTGATTGTGGCACGATGTGCACGTGATTATGTTTAGGAGATCACCCAAACTCTCAGTTTGAGTCCACAAGTCTAGAGATTTGGGCTTTAAAGAATAGATCCACTCGGACACGTGGCCGGGGCACGATGTGCACGTAGCAGTGTCGGGGGATCACTCGAGCCACCGACCAAGGGTTTTGGGATTGATGACCCTTACCCTTAGGTCTGAAGGCTTGAGAACCACAGCCTTATTGAGTTTAGATGCATTAGTGAGCCCAACCTCATGCATCCATGTAGAATAACCTAGAGTAGAGTCAGCCTTACCCTATCAGGTACACCAGGCACGAGAGGAGGGAATCCACCCCTCTTTATTTTTCTGTTATACTGTTTATTGCTATTTGCTTTATCAATGTGTTATGTGATATTGTTGAAAACTAACGCATTCTCTCTTCGTTTTGATTGCATTCATAACCGTAGAATAAAGAGCCCTAGGCACGGTGCTCTTGTAGGAAATCGACCCACTTTTGGCATGTTTATATTTTTTCATCTTACAAGTTCATTTCTTTCGAGAAAAATAAATATATGGTATCTATAAGTTTTTCACAAAATTTCATTTTTTGCAAACCAAAAGTACCCGAGAATTCAATAATGATAATTTTTATAAATTTCAAAAATCTGATTTTTGACTTGTATGCACCGTGTTTAAGTTGCAAACCCGAATTTCTCTTTTTAAGACATTTTCTACTATACATACCTATTTTGTAGCAAATGCATAAATTTGAAAGTCAGTAATCTTTTGTACAGTTTGTGATCCGTCTTTCTCAAAAAAAAAATAAAGGAAGAAAATTTAAAATCATTATGCATCATTGTAGATAGGATTTTTAACATTATCGTTTCAAAAGTTTTGCCTATCTTGTTCTGCTTTAATAAACTGGCATCATGCATTAACCCTAGAAGGGGATGCCGCCTAGGGAACCCCATTTTAGGAATAAGCCAACCTTGTTTCCCGCTGGGTATATAACCCTTTTATGGAAATTGCACGTTTAAATTTTTGTAAAACTCGAGAAGTAGGGCCTGTAGGTAAGGTATCTGATATGGGTGACATGCTTCAGATGGACAGTCCACGACGCATCTACCAGATGTTAGCAGTTCCACCCGAAGTCCAGAAATGACCAACACTCATGTCCTCTAGTGAAATCAATCAAGTAGCAGCGTTCTTAGGGCCAATTGGTGATTTTAAAGGTATAGAGGCAGATGGACGTTTGGTGGAAGCTTTGGTTCACCTATGGGATCCCAGTTGCTCAGCATTCAGGATCGGAGATCGAGAGATGACTGTCACTATTGAAGAGGTGTCTGGTTTGCTAAATTTGTCAACGAAACATACATCAATAGTGTTTCCAACTGCTTCAGGAAAGGCCGAATTCTGTCATTTTACTGGTTTAAAAGAATATGTAATGCAAGGGTCAGATCAGAGCATAGATGTAAAATTCCTATTCGATCGGTTCGCTAGCAAAAGATGGGTTTCGACCGACACATGGAGGACTTCACATTTGCATCTAAGACGATATGGGAGCATAAGAGACCGATGGTGTATGGGTTCGTAATGGCTCGGCATCTACCTTTTTCCTAGGAGAGACAAGAGGATAGGCTTCAAGACCACCAAGCTCATGATCGATCTATTCTTTGGTATTGGAGGCCAAAGAGCTTTCTATAGTACCAACGGTATTGGCAGACATATTCGTTTCATGTACGAATTGTCAAAGAGGGGAAAATTTCTTTCATGGGTCAAACCGGATCCTGTATATATGGGCCATGGAACATTTCAAGAGGCGCTCACCTGTCCGTGATAGTTTGCCATTGGTCGGATATGACTGGATTGTCACTCACCACAAGAGGGTTGATAAGAACGACAGACCAATGAATTCATCTGAATATTTAGGATTTCTTGAAGACATTGCCAGACCAAAGAGTCAGATGAGGTATTAGATTGGACCGATTGCCTTAAGCCAGCTTTACGTACAAAGTCATCAGACTTCATACCGTTGTTGAGGGACTCAGGGCATTGCTGCTTACACACCGAAAGAGATTTCCTCAGACAACTTGGACATGTTCAGGGCCTGCCACCCACACCCGAACTAGCCAATTTCACCATCAGTTTTGATAAAGGAATTTGTCCGAACCTTGTTCCAATGAAGACCCAAATCACTTCTACTTGGGGCACATTATCCAATGATGACAACATTGTCTATGATCCACAGTCCAAGCAAATGGGTTTGGTCACTCCTCAGTACGAAGATTGGTTTCGAATCTCAAAGGAACAGACCGCAAGTGGCACCGTCGAGGAAGTAAGAAGATTGATGGCCATCATCGAGGCAAAAGATAAAGAAAACCTGCAACTAAGACAATCTGTGGAGCTGAACAAGAAAATGGCAGAACGAAACAAAGAGTTGTACGAGCAGTCAAGAGAGAAGCATCAAGAGTTGAAAAGGAAATGCAGTGAATTGTATGATGAAGCAGAACGCATGAAAAATCCCTACTTTAGAGAATCAAAAGATGCTATGATAGATAGGCTTAAAGAGGTTTAATGACCTTGTACACAGTCGTCTTCGAGAGATGATGTAAACAGTGCATTTTAAATTTTAGCTCTATCAATGAAAATGATTTTTTTCTGATTCGAAAGCACAGGTTTGGTAAACAGGCCCTACTTCGACAGTGTTGCATCATGTTAGGCCTACCCTTGGCATAATAAGGGCACCCCTAGGACATGCATCCGAATCATTTATATACTTACTAATTTTAGTCTTTTTCTTTTTCTTTGTGATAATAAAATTGACAGTGACAATGACGATGGGGCGACTAAACCTTCTTTCTTTCTGATGTACATTTCAGGTACTTGTAAAACATAAGCTTCCTTTCACCTGAAACCCTCATTCGTACGCAGTCCCGTACTAGACAGCTACATATAAACATGAGTGTTCCCGCTTGAATCATTCGAGGGACCTGCTGGAAATCAATCTTCAGAATTAACAGCATTAAGGGCTCAGATGGATGAGATGTTGACCAAAATGAATAATATGACTCATGAAGTGTCTTCTCATAGTCAAATCATTGCCCACTTCATCAGTAACATGAACAACAACGGCTCTACTTCTGTTGCACCCGTCACTCGAGAACCTCCGCAATCCCAATCTGATGTGAGCGGAAATGCCCCAGATGCAAACAACAATGTCTCAGCTATTCCAGTGCAAACTCCACTCCTCAATACCCAAAATACCCAAATGCCTCCTCCACCTCCAAACACTCAAAACTCCTCAAATAACCAGTTCAATTCCACCCAGTCCTAGACACACCCAAAATACTCTGAACCAACCCCAATACCCCCAACAAGCCAACCATTTTCCTCTGAACACTCAACCACCACCGATCCCTCAATACATATCAGTTCGTGCTAGACCCGAGGTATCAAGTAGGAGTGGATGTGGAGCCTTATAATAGAGATGAGAATCCAAGCATGACAGAAAAAGCCTTATTGCGAAGATTGGATAGGTTTGATGATTTCATCAAAGAAAGCCAAGGATTGGATCGATACGGCGGTTTGAGTTATGATGATTTTTGTATGTTCCTTGATACTCAACTACTCTCCAAAGTTCAAGGTACCAGAATTCTCTAAATACAACGGTGCTGGACGACCCCGTAGTGCATCTCAAGATGTTCTGCAACAAGTTGGGTAAACCGACTAGGGGATGAGAAATTGCCAATGAGGCTATTTGGAGAGAGCTTGGAGAAGGATGCATTGGAATGGTATTTAAAGTTAGATTTTTTCAAAGATTCCGAAACTGGACCGACCTCTCCCGAGCATTTATCAAACAGTACGAGTTCAACTGTGATCTGGTGCCAGATAGATTTTCGCTAGGTAGAATTGAAGAAAAAGCCTTCAGAAAGCTATGTAGCTTATGGGCAGCGTTGGCGAGTGTGGCTAGCTAAAGTAAATCCGCCAATTGATGAGAATGAAATGGTAAAATTATTTATCGATGCCCAAGACCCGCCTTACTACTAGGCCATCGTAGGCTCAATTGGAAAGATCCTTTGCCCAAGTTATTGAGCAGGCAGAAACTATTAAAAGAGGGGTAAAGAAAGGAAAGGTAGTAGACATGGCTGCTATGAAATTGCAAGTTGAATCGTTGTAAAATGGTAACAATATGAAGAAAGTAGTTAGGAAAAAGCCTGAGAAAAAAGAAGAGGAAATATCTTTTGTGATAAACCAAGGTCCAAATTCCAATCCCAAGTTCCAAAACAAGCCAAATTATCATTCTCAATACCCACGATTTTCTCAGTTGGCACATCCGTCACTTATTTATCCCCAGTACCCTCAACTAGTTTTTCACACCCAGGCCCAACCGATAAATATACAGCTATTTTTTTCAAATGCTCGATTCACGTTTCAGAATTTTTAACCTACACCACAAAATAACCTGTGTTCTCTATTTTAACTTCGCCCGAGACCTATCCATCCCCGTACTTATGTTCCACCCAACCAATATCAAAATGCTATAGGTCCAACAAATCTCCCACAGAGAGGGTTCGAAACTTTCACTCCTCTTGGTTGCCCTTTGGATCAAATTTATGAATAACTGAAAGCAGCAGGTAAGATCAGCACAATACCTCAGGCTATCTATTCTGATGGACTGCCTCATGACTACGATCCCCATAGTTATTGTACTTACCATTTAAGAGGCTAGGGACATTCCACAGCTAATTGTCGGACATTAAAGTACAAAATTCAAGACATGATCGATGATGGAGCAATCGTGTTGAGGAGAGGAGGAGAACAGACTCCAAATATGGATAACAATCATTTGCCTTCCCATGAGCCCACTGTGGGGATAATAGATACTGCTGGTTTCAATGTTATTGATGAAGGAGCACTGAATAACTGGATAGCTGAGTGACGGTGAATTTAGAATTGCCTTTATTTCTAAATTCATTTCTAGAGAGAGCCCTGGAATGGATTTCTTTCTTCAATGATTCTAGTGTCTGGCTCATATCCTGTTTTTCTTTTATTTCATTAGTCGTGAGTTCTTATTTACTTTTAAGTAAAAAGTTTTGTTTTAAACTCAGACTGCATTTACTGCTTTCCCAAAAGGCTGATGTCAGTAGGTGTTTGTAAATACTCCCTTTTTAAGAAAATACAAGTTTGAGTTCAATGAAATGAAAGTTTTCTCATTTGTTTATTTATTCAATTGTTTCTATATTTTTTATTTTTTCCTTCAAGTAGCCAAAATAAATGCCTATGATTTTTGGATGTCACCTCACGTGAAGCTGATGATTGTCATTTCGATATCTTTACGGATTCTAAATAAGGCAAAATTGTCAATAAGGAATCAGAGTGAGACTGAAAAGGAACCTGGATTCCGTATTAAGAATTCTGAATGGTACGGAGGGAATACAGGCTTGACATGAAAGGATCAGAAGCCATAAACATTGGCGCCAAGACATAGGTCAAAAAGTTAGGTTAGGATGCACTTTCGCTTTGGAGATTTTGAAAATATTTAGCAAATTTCACCAAACAAGTTCGGATGAATGTCTGAAGAATTCAAGCACAATGAAAGAACAAGCATGCAGGGGATGCCACTTCAACCAATTTACAAAGGGAGTTTTGTTGTTTCATGTCCACACTTTCTTATTCACCTTTGGAATGTGTTGCATAAGTTGTTATAAGACTAAAATAAGGTGATGCCACATGCTTGTAGATTATTGCTCACAATTGTGATTTTTGTCTAATTCCCTTACTTGTTGAAATTACTTTATATACTTTGACAAATGCTTTCTTCAAGCACCAAGAAATAATTATTATGTGGTTTGGACTTTTGTTCTTATAGAAAGTATATTTTGTAAAGTGGTTGGAATTATGTCCAAATTTTGTACGTTTGATGAAAATTTCTCTTCTTTACTTAATTTCATATCTTAAACGCTGATTATGATCAATTAGTACATTCATGTAATATGTGTTATGACATCTGTCATGAGGGATTCTTATATATAAAAAAAAGAAGAAGAAATAATGCAGTTTTTTCTAATCCAATGGTTCTCGTGCTTAGTAACCAGGAGTCTTCATAAAAAATGTCGACTTTCACATCAAACGGTACTTGAATTATGAGTAATGCGTTGCAAATTCGAGCAAATAAATTGTTGAGTAACCAGGGATCTTCATCCAACCAATGTCGATTATTGCGTAAAAAGGCAGTTTTACTTCTCGAATACAGTTTCTACTATTGGTTTAAGATCAAGATGTTGAGTAACCGAGAATCTTCATAACTAATGTCAGTTTTCGCGTCAAAAGACACTCGTATTTTGAGTGACTAGGTCACTAGAATAAAAATTTTCTTATGAGAAAAATGAAATTGATTATAGACATGTGATATTCTCCAATTGATTATATGATTCGTTTACTTGTGAAATTTAGTAAGGCGAAGAAATTAAGTTAAAATTGCTTAATTGTGATATAATTCATTTCCCTTTACTTGATATTATGTGTATTAAAGGCAAGACAATAAATTTTATAATTGTTATTTACTTGATTTTGAAGAAGTAAATTTGAGAATGCACATGTGTGATTTCAATACTTGAATTATTAATTGATCTCACATTCTTCAAACAATTTGAGGACAAGTGATGATTCAAGTGTGGGGAAATTGACAAGTGTCAAAATGATGCATTCTAGCACATTGACAGATAATGTTAATATATCTATCCCAATCAACAAGGGAAGATTGCCTTACTGATGCCAAATATTCTTCGAGAACTAGTTTGTTTAATGAAAAAGGGAAAGATCACCTTAGTATTGGACACCGTCGCTCATTTCATTTCTTCTCCAGAAGTCAGTAATTTGGAAGGATCCTATGATTAAGAGAATGTGACAATTGTAGGCTCATGAATGAGAAAACCAATATGTCGGCATAGGATTCATTGGGAGTTGATGACAACAGTTAATTGAGATTCTCATCTACATTGGTCATTTCGTGGCAATGTCAAAATTCAAATGAGAACAACATTCAAAGATCATAAGGCACCTTTTAAGCCATCACTTCAAAATCAATTTTTGAAAAAATCTTTCATTTAATTTTATTTCATTAGTCTCTGCGTATTGTTCACTGTACATAATTTCTTTTACATTATTGCGTGTGAAGCATTTTTTTGACCAATTCATGTTTTGAAAATTTTTGACATTTGTTTTGTTTGAATTTGAAATAAAAGTGAAGGAAATTCTAAATTTATCAGAAACCAAAATCATGCACGAACTGCAAGACTATTTTGGGAGATTTGGTCTGAGTCGTGAATCAGAGTTCACTGAATTGAAAAACTTGCAAAGAGTAGGCAAGAGATTGGTCAGAGACTCAGAATGGCAATACTTATGTTTATATGTGTTAGTAGGGTCAAGGAACCATCAGATGGTAGCATCACTTTTACAATTGTAGTTGCTTCCTTTTTTGTAGGTGCAATCACATTGTCATCAATTGAGACCTTTGTCAAGAATGAAAATTGGGACAATTTTTTTTTTAAGATAATCATGATTTGATCAAGAGCGTAATTCATTTCAAAGATCAATTTCAAAATTGACACTAGGGCAAATTTTTTGACAAAAAATTTAATTTTAAGATTGATTTTGAGATCAATTTATACTAGGACAAGCTTTTTGCAAAGGATGAATTTAAATGGATTTTGATACCAAATCTCAAAAAGAATGGTTTCAAAATCAATTTGATGCCATACACTGGGGCAAAAATTTTTGAAAATTTTTGTTCTGTGGGATAATTTGGATGCAATGTTTGACAATTGTTTCAAATTTTCATATGTCTTGAATTTCTTTATGCATTTTTTTCAGCAGTCCGGATCTCATTTTATTCATTCTAGTCTAGTGCATTTTGTTCATCACTTTAGAATCATACATTCATACATTTTGTTTAGCAGCCTGTGCTACATCATTTGATCTTATATTTTCGCACTGACACTTGTTTGTTATTGGTTTAGCATTCAAACCTTGGCAGCCCAAGGTCATGCATCTGCCTAACAGCCTGGTCGGCATCTATTTATTTACGTTTCCAAATCTGGTAGCTCAAACCTTGCATTGTATTCCATGATCATTCCTTTATATCTTCAAGTTGGCAGCCTAACTTTACATTCATTAATCTTGGCAGCCCAAGGTCATGCATCCGTCCAACAGCTTGGTCAGCATCTGTTTATTCACGTTTTCAAGTTTGGCAGCCCAAACTTTGCATTTATCAACCTTGACAGCCCAAGGTCATGCATCGTCCAGCAGCTTGGTCAGCATCTGTTTATTTATGTTTCAAGTCAGGCAGTCCCAACATTATATCTAACTTATCAATATTTGTTCTGTCCAGCAGTCAGGACTCATTTTTTGTCTATTAGTTTAAGCACTTTATTAGGTCTTGCAGTTTTTATTGCTTTATGTTATCTTTGTTCAAAAGCTTGAATGTTGCATTTCCTTCTCTGTTTTGATCACAAAAAAAAAAATTGAATTCTTGTGTTACCATTTGCAGTTGTGTTATCATTTGCGTCAACAGTTCACCTATTTCGAACTACGTTTGACTTGATTCCTTTCATTGGGATACGTAGGCAGCTCTTAGAGAGCCTGATCATTCTTTCTGCAATTCTTACATTCATCTTTAGGGGAGTCAATGCATTTGTGTTTCATGTATAGGTGAGTCAAAATTTGGTTTCGTCTACGTTTTTGTCTGGAACCTCTTCGAGCTTTCAACAAAGAGGGGCAAGCTGTAGATACCAAATTTTGACACACCTCTTGTAAAAATATATGTGTTACTTCATTTAGTGGGTATTTTTGACTTTGGGGGTCGATTACAATTTTCGTGCATATTATGACCAATTCGTCACATCAAGGGCAAAATGGTAATTTCACCACGTAAATATTATTTTATTTTATTTTATTTCATTTTATTTCCTAAATACATAGTTTTACTATTCTTATTATTATTTCTAATTTTAATGATTTTTCGGAGTCATTTAGTATTTATTTAAAATTTTAGTATTTTTTTAATTTAATGGCACATTTCCCAATGTATTTTTTTTAACGAGAATTTTCAAGTGAAAAATGTTATATGTGTATTTTATATATCCATAAATTTTTTGTATAAATTTCATGATTTTTAAAAAATCATTTAGCATATATTTCAATATTTTACCTTTTTTCATATTAATGGCACATTTTTCAATGTTACATTAATTTTGAACTTTACGATGAATTCTATATGTTCATTTCTATAACTCTAAATTTTAGTATTTTTCTTATTGATTTTAGGGAGCCCAACCAACTTTTATTTTAATTCATTTCTTTTTGTTCTTACAAATTTAAAAAATAAAAATAAAAAAATAAAAAATAAAAAAAGCTAAGTGGACGCAGCCTGCTACTACAGTAGCAGCATAGCTGCTTAAACTATCAAAACAGCTCCATGCCATACCTTTAGCCAGCCTAGCAATCAGCCATACCACTTTCTCCCAACCACTTCTTGTTTAATCCCATCACTCTGCAAAAACAAGATTTAAGGGGATTTTGATAGATTTTCTTTCCTTCTTCACCCACCCTGATCATCACAATCCTCTCCTCTCAATTCTCACAATTTCATTTTTTATTGCAAAAAACACACACCTGCACACAGACCACCTCACGCCATCCCTCATTGGCACACTTTCACGCACAGAACACACAATTGCACTCCTCCCTCTCTCTCAGCAAAAACACACCTCACTCACACACATTTCACTCATCTTCTTACCCTCACCAGAAAAACACACACACAGACAGCATACACACGCACAATACACACAAGAACACACCATAGACGCATTGCACATCACTCACTCATTTGCACACACACACCTGCAAATCACACGCCTAGACAATACACACAAGAACACAACCATAGGACCAGATTTCACACACAGGCACACGCGCACACCTACAAGTACACGCACGCATATCACAAACAGCACACACACTCACACACACAAACAACCACAACCACCATTCCACCACCACCAAAGGCCGACCATCACCACGGCCAGCGCACCACCACCAGAACAGAACCACCGCGACTAGCTCACCTCCGCCGCCACGGGGGTGCCGCAGTCAGTTCAGACCATCGTCAACTACCACCACTGCATTCCATTCCAAACCAAGTAAACCCAATTCCCCTCTTCATTAGATGATTATTTTGTTTAATTTATTGTGTAATCTAAACAAAGATTAGATGGATTTGAGTACAAGGTTATTAATTAGAGATTAGGAAGTTTAAAATCTCATGATCAGAAGTTTGAGGTGAGGGAATTTTTTTTTTAGAATTTTCGGTTGGTAGAGAGAGAGATCGAGAGAGGGATAGACAGAGAGAGAGGGACATATAGAGAGAGATCGAGGAAAAAGAGAGAGAACGAGAGAAATCAAAGAGTTACGAAGAGAGAAAGAAAAGGAAGAGAAAAGGAGAGAAGAAAAAAAGAAAAGGGAATCTGGAAAAGTAGAAAAGAAAGAGAAGACAGAGAGAGAGCCTAAGGAGAGACCGAAGAGAGACCGAGGAAAGAGGTGAGACCAGAGGGAGACCGAAGAGAAGAAGACTAGAGAGAAAGAGAGGGAGACCGAGGAGAGAGAGACCGAGAAGAGAGAGACCGAAGAGAGAGAGACCGAAGAGAGGAAGACCGAAGAGAACTAGAGACCGAAGAGAGGGAGACCGAAGAGAACTAGAGAGACCAAAGAGAGAGAGACCGAACAGAGGGAGACCGAACAGAGAGACAGAAGGAGAGACCGAAGAGAGACCAACGAGAGAGAGAGAGCCGGAGAAGCAGAAAAAAAAAAAAGAGAAGAAAAAGAAGTCTTAGGCAAAACTACGTCATTTTGGAATGAAACGACGTAGTTTTGGTTAGTTTTCTTTAGTTATCTATTTTTATTATTTTCATCAGATTATATATATTTACATTTTGTCCCCTTAGGTTCTTAATTGTTTGATTATGCCCTTCAATACTTTTAGTTTACTTTATTTAAGTCCTTATTTATTTTAGTTGACCCTAGAATTTTGTAATTCCTTTCAATTATGTCCAAATTAATTGCAATATGGTTCTAATATGTCTAGAAATTGTAATTTTATACCCCTAAGTTTGCTGAAATTGTGAATTTGTCCTTTAAGTCTTGTTGAAATTACATTTTTACTCCCTATGCATTGCTGGAATTGTATTTTAGCCTTAGAATATTGCTGGAATTGTATTTTAGCCCTTGAAAGTTGCTGAAAATTTGTAATTTGGTCCCTAGTGTTGCTAAAAATTGCATTCTTGTCCCCCAAACATGGCTGAAATTTTATTTTTGTCATTATGTCTTGCTGGAATTACGTTATTGCCCTCCAATATTATTGGAATTTATATTTTTGCTCCCAAGTAGCTAGAACTTGAATTTTAGCCTTTGAATGTTGCTGAAAATTGTATTTTTACGTTTGAATGTTGCTAAAAATTATAATTTGGTGTTTAATACTTGTTGGAATTTACAAATTGGAGCTTATTGTTGCTGTAAAATTCATTTTTATCCTTGAATAATTGCTGGAAATTGCAATTTAGTTCTTAAGTAGCTGGAATTTCAATTTGATCCTCAAATGTTGCTGGAAATTTTTATTTTTGGCATTGTGCTTGCTGGAAATTATATTTTAACCTTTTAAATTTGTTGTAAACTGTGTTATTACCTTAATTAGGGTTTAAAATTGTAATTTCACCCTTTTGTTTGTTGTAAATTATATTTTTACTCTAAAAAATGTTGCCTAAATTTTCATTTTTATTCCAAAACCTTGGAACATTTTGTTCTTGCCAAAAAAAAAAAAAGGAAAGAATAAAAGATTTAATTAAGTCCTCAAAGCTTTTAATTATTTCTTTTCACATTTTATTTTTATTTTATTAAATTTACAATAAATGTTCTAAAATTTGGTCTTGTTAGTCTAATTAATGCTCAAATTAGTTTCTTTATTTTTCTTTTAGTTATTTTGGTAATTCTTATTTGTATGTTAAAAACTTAATTAGGTATTATTGCATTTTTTTTTAATTTTTATTTTTATTTTTATTCTTTTAACTAAACATTTTTTTTCTTTTTGTTTATTATTGCTATAATTGTTTTGAATTATTGTAGCATGTTTATAAGTGACTAGTATGAAATTATTTAATTAGTAGTTTATTTATTTAAACAGTGATATTTTGACATGTTTGTTTTTTTTATTAGCAATTTGTACCGAGTTTACGAATAGGAGGTACCTCTATTATCCTTTTAATTTCTCTTTATGTGCTCCTATGTTTTTTCTTATGTGTTTTCTTTATGTATTTTTTAAAGTGTTTATTATTTTATTTATATGTGAGCATTTATCTATGTTATGTTATTTATTTGAATTTAATTTTAATTATTCAAAGGAATATAATAGATAGGTAATATTCTATTTAATGAAAATTTTGTACTTAGATATTTAATGTAATAGATAGTTTATATTTTCATCTAGTTAACAAAATCTTTTGCATTTTAGATAGAAAATGTAATAGATAGGTTAGATAGGCTATTTTGATTATCTTTTTCCATTTTAGATAGTAATTAGGTTTTTCTCCGGTGTAATAGTTAGGGCTCTTGTGTGCTATGTGTGCTATGTGCTTATGTGTTTTATTTGCTTCCCTATGACTTTGCATCTAGAATATTATGCTTGTGTGCTATGTGCTCCTATGTGCTATTATCTGCTTTTATGTGATTATTGCCTTAATCTATGTTTTATTTATTTATTTACTTACTTGTTATAATATGTGTATCGTTGCCACACTAGCCCAACGCTAGCTGTAGTTAATTCCGATTTCTTCGCTAGTCTAATGCTAGCGGAGAATTTTTAGAAAATAGGCTAGTCCAATGCTAGACCTCTAGGTCATTTTAGTATTAGAATCACTTTTTGTGTGTATTTCATCTCATTTCACACACATTTTCTCTTTTTTAGGCCTTTTTTCATTTTTGTATGGTTTTTTATGTATTATTATCACTTATTATCTATTTTAAACATATGTTTAGTGCATAACATTTAGATTCCACTACACATAGAATCTTAGGTCATTTGTGTGATTCGACTAGAAATAGTCATCTACTTATGTGAGAAGCGGTGGCGTACATACCGTTCCCCCCTCCGTGAGTAAAAACATTCAGTCACGGGAGATTAGTTTCCCGTACCCATTATGTTGCATCCCCACTTTCTTTGTTCATCTACTATCTATATTACTATTTTCCTTTTCTTTCGCATTTCATTTTTGCATCTATACTCGTGACTCCATCGAGGTCTACATTCAGGTTTCGCAATTAATGCGATAATTCCGACCAAACCTCAATGGAACATTTTATCCTTTAACGATATCCATTTTTTTAGGACTAGATTTGCATTCATATAGTTGCATCCAAGTGTGATAAAATCTTAGGGTTATATTAGGAAAATTTGATCTAAACCTCATTACTAGTTTCAACTAGGTTGAAAGGGTACCTTAGGCGTAAGTCTTTGCCTTCCCTTTCTTCAACTGTGACTCCCGAACCTTTTTTTCTCTTGTTTTCAAAGACCTGGAGTTGTTAAAAAAGGGTTTTCTTGTTTTTCTTACAATTTTTTCTCAAAATTATTTTCTAAATAAACCATTATTGATTTTCTTACCTTTTATAAAATATTTTCTGGTGACTTGGTACACCAAAACTCAATACCAAGTGGCGACTCCTTTTTCACTAAAAACCCTTTTTGGACTCTATTTTCAGGCTAAAAATCGTCGCATTTTCAAAGTCCCATTTTAGACCCTTTTGTTTTTGTTTTCAAAATAAAGCATTTTTTTTATATCACATTTTTTGTCGAACTATCTTTTATAAAGCATTTTCTAAAAATCATTTTTACAAAAACTTACACTCTTTTTGCAACAAAAAACACCATAAACATTATTCCCTTTTTTTCGTCTTTCGAAAAAAATAGGGCGCGACAATTGTCTCACAAATTAATCCCATAATTATCACATAACTATTTGAATTAATTTAACCCAAGAATTAGTTCTTTTGTGTGTGACCCTTTAGGTTCCTAATCACTTGGTAATAATTATAAATTATAATCTTAGAATCAATTGGCTTTTAGTACAAAACCAACAAACTCCTACTTGGACTAAAGTCAATTTAGTCACAAGGATTCTAAGATTAGATAAATTAAACAACTTTAATTTATCATTAATCAAAATTAATTAATTTATATTTATAGATCAAGATTGGCCTCTAGCAAGGCATCATGACTATCTAAGTGTTAGGAAAGTCAAGTGATTGACTTCACCCATCCATAAACCAGATTCTGTGTAATTATTATCTTTTAATCATACTATATCCCAAATTAGTACAAGAGTAAGGTATGGGTGCCAACTCTTAATGTACTAATTATTATTCTTTCTTGTTCTCAAAATTCAACTCTTTTCAATAAATTTAGAACTTTTCTAAATTATTGATTCATTTGCAAATATTTTTGAATTGATATTTCAACAAGTCTAGCCACAATAGAAATATACTCTCCCACTATTAGGAGTGGTAAATCCTATATTGATCATAAACTATTAATTTGTGTTTCTTATTATGCTCAACTTCTATTGTACACATAACCAATTACGAATTATGGACTAATAGAGTTAAAGTATAACAATCCACACTAAAGATACTCTTATGATCTCAAGTCAAAGGATCACTTACACTACTATCATGTAGAGATTATACCATTGGCACTCAAACAGTTAACCTTATGGAAATCTCTAAGCGAATCAATCCAGTAAATTTGTTCTCCAACAAACCACCCATATATCAACATATATGCTAAACTATCCACATTAACAATGTCCTTGATATTGTTAATACTATGATTAGGGATGCTTTAAGAATAATAAATATTATTCTAAAGACTTTATCATTAAGAAAATAAATAAATTTCAAAATGATAAAATGCTATATCATTATTATTGCATAAACAACAACCAAACAAATAGTTCGTGAAATAAAAAGTCAATCTCCTACTTAACTAAAACCAATCATTCATATACTTTACATTGAATGAATATACATGACTATCATGTTTCTTTTGGGATAATACTTTTGTCAATGGATTAACTACATTATCCTTAGTCGGAATCTCATCTATATTTCATCGTTTTTACCAATTATTTCCTTATATAAATGAAATAGCCAAAGTAATTGTTCGGATCATAGATAATGAACTTCTAGATCCAACTTAACTTCTAAAGCTACAAAGAACTTGGTTTTTGTTGTTGAATCTGTTGTAATGTCTAGCTTAGAACTCTTCTAACTAACAATACCACTATTCAACGTGAACACGAGTATAAATTGTAATCTATTACCATTCTTAAATAATTAAATATTTACATCTATAAATTCGTACACTTCTAAAGTGTGAACACCATAAATCAAGAACAATCCATTAGTTCCTTTTAAGTACTTTAGGATATTCTTGACAACTATCTAGTGACACTCACCAGAATTAGGTTGATATTTGCCCATAACACTTTGAGCATAGGAGACAATTGGTCTCATACAGAGCATAGCATACGCTATAGATCCTATTGCAAAAACATAGGGATCTTTTGTATGCTACAATTTCGACATGTGTCTTAAGACACATATCTCTCGAAAGGATAATTATATGTCACACATATAAGAACCCCTTCTTTGATGGATCCATGCTAAACTTCTTTAGTATCTCGTCTATGTACATAAATTGAGAGACCAAGCAACCTTTTAGATTTATCTATATAGATCTTAATTGCCAGTATATATAGGTTGCCTCTCCTAATTTTTTCATGGAGAAATTCTTGGACAACTATACATTTTGCCGTATGATGCATAGGTATATGATTTCTTAATAACAATATGTCATGCACATAAAGTGTTAAGAAAAATTATAGTGCTCCCACTCACTTTCTGGTATAAACAAGACTCGTCTTTATATTTGAGAAAAACCAAACTCTTTGATTATCTCATCAAAACGAATGTTCTAACTCATTGATTTGTAAGTAATCATATTACCATCCATGTCGGTCTTTCTTTTAAAGACTCATTTGCAACCTTAGAGCTTTACCTCTTCGAGTGGCTTGACCAAGGTTATACTTTGTTATCGGACATGGAATCCATTTTGGATTTTATGGTTTCATGCATTTCAAGGAGTCTACATTAGACATAGTCTCTTCATGGCAAGTAGAATCATTATCAATTATGACTAGCACATCATTACTCTCATTTATGATAAATCTATATCTCTAAAGAGAATGATGTACTCTACTAGATCTACAAAGATCTTGTATAATTTGAGCTTCCGATCGTGCCTTATCAGTATGTGGCTTAAGTTTGGGTTCTAATTGTTGATAGTTGTTATTTTGTGGTTTTTGAATTTCTCTAAATTCTATTTTACTCTCACTCCCTCTTTCAAGAATACTTTTTCTAAAAGATAGCATGTCTTGAGACAAATGATTTTACTCAAGGCAATTGTATAAATAGTATCCTAAATTTTCTTTAGAATGCCCTACAAACAAACATTTATAAGACTTAGTCACAAACTTGTCTGATGTGATGTTTCACATAAGCAAAACATTTTCAAATTCTCATATGACTAAGAATTAATTTCCTACCGTATCACATCTTATATGAGGTGGTATCAATCAATTTTAGTTGGAACTCGATTGAGTGTATGGAAGATAATTTTTAAGGCAAATTTCTAAAACTAGATTGGAAGTGTAACATGGCTCATTACAGAATATACCATATCTAATAGGGCATAATTCTCCTTTTTTAGACACACCATTCGATTATGGTGTATATAGTGAAGTCCATTGAGGAAGAATCTCATTCTTCTCTAGATATTTCGAAACTTGAGACTCAAGTATTCTCTACCTCGATCAGATTTTAGTGTTCTAATACTCTTGTCAATTTGTTTCTCTACTTCAACTCTAAAGGCTTGAACTTTTCAAATTTCTCAGATTTGTGTTTCATAAGATACACATAACCATATCTAGAATGGTCATCCATGAAATTGATGAAGTATGAGAAACTACCTTTAGCATGGATCGATATTGGGTTACAAACATCAATATGTATAAACCCAAAAAGATCACTAGTACATTAACCTTTTATTTTCAATAAAAGGTGTCTTTGTCATTTAAACAAGTAAATAAGATTCACATATCTTATCTTACAGAATTCATAATCGAATGAGTCCAAGTATACATCTTTATGTAACTTGGATATACGTTTCTTATTTACATAACCAAGTCTAAAATGCCAAAGATAAAATTGCTTCAAAATATCAAGTTTTGTCTCTTGATGTCTATGTTGAGAATGGACTTATCAAAACCTAGAATATTTAAGCCATTGTTTAATAAACTAGTATTACTTAGAACACCATTATGAAAAAAGAACAATATTTATTCTTTTGAGTAATGGTAAATCTATCTACATCTAATGCAAATATAGATATTATGTTCTTTGTAAGCACAACAATTCTTTAATTCCAGAATAAGCTCATTTGGCAAAGCAAGTGTATAATTCCCTATGGTTAATGCAACAACTATTGCTCCATTCCCTAGATGTAGTTCGACTTTTTCCTTTGCCAAAAATCTATTATTCTTGAGATCTTGCATATTTATGTAAATATGGGATCCAAATCTAGTATCTAATACCCAATAATCTTGATTAGTAAATTACTTTATCTCAATCATAAGAAGTCAAAGTTTCACCAAGTCTTATCGACTTCTAAGTCTTAAGATAAGCCATACAATTTCCTTTCTGATACTAGTTGTTTCTATATTGGAAACACATATGTATAGACTAATCTATTTGATCACACATTCATAATTCATTGTGGCTATTTGGGCCTTCTTAAGACTAACCTTGGGTTTCCCCTTGACAAGTAATAAAGTGTCCCTTGATTCCTTGACAAATTGACAAGTAGTAAAGTTGTGTATCAAACAACTTTTTTGAGATGCATAATCATGGACTAAGCATTCATCATTTTATGCTGCTTTTGTAGCTCAGAAATCATACAAGATTTTATGATACAAGCAGCAATATCATTATCATATTTATGCATCTCGTATGCATCTTTTATTTCTTAGCTATCATTGTGACTTGAGACATTTGGAATCAAGGTATCAAAGCATAGGCTATATTCGTGTACTTGAGAACCATTCTCAAGTTTCATACTAGTCCTAGAATTCATATTAAAATGGAGTTCCATAAGATGGGTAATGTGTTCACATAATTATACATTTTACAACTAGAAAATAAAGATAGAATATGACTTTATATTTATGCAATAAACAAAACCAAAATAAAATTATATATGGACATAAAATTTGGTTTTGCTCCCACTAGTTTATCCAAATCAATATCCCTCATAATTAATTCAAGAATTTTAGTAAAATTTTTAGTGGACTAGGATCCCATTTTAATTATTTTGAATCTTGAGTTAGCTCAACAAATTAAAAATAATTTCAACAAGTAGGTAACAATTACCAATTACAACTTTTATAACTCCTAAATAGTTAGGTATCAACTTTTGATACACATATCACATATGTCTCCTAACTCCTTGTCTCAAAGACGCATGACCTTGAGTTAACTCAACAAGCCATGAGCCTTTGTTAAATCAGACCCATTATTCAAAGATCACATCTCATAGTATAACCATATTCAAGGTAGAATAATATTGAGTTAGCTCAACAAGTTATTCGAACAAGGACTGTTTAAACTATAATAATGGAAGGCAACTATTTATGATTTAATAGTCTAATTAAATCAAAACTATTATTTAGAGATCATATCTCATTGTAAACATACTGTAGGTAGAATAACCTTGAGTTAGCTCAACAAGTTATTTGAGCAAGAATTGTTTAAATTAATAATAGTTATGATATATTTCTTTTACTTAAATCAAAACCATTATTCATAGATCATATCTCATAGTAACAAATATTTTCGGTAGAATAACTTTGAGTTAGCTCAACAAGTTATCCTAACAAGAATTATTTATACTATAATAATGGAAGTGACCTATTTTTTATTGAGGGACAAATTATGGTCTCATCATGCACATATATCGTATATGAAAATAAATATTTGATCAAATAAAGTATACATATGCGAGTAAAATAAATCACATTATTTTGACAAATACAAAATTCACATATGATATGTCATTTAAATAAAATAAATCTCATTATTTTATTAAATATAATCACATATATTATTTAAATAATCACATTAAAATAATAAATAAAATTTAGTCATGAATCTATATGTACATTAATTCTAATCACATTAGAATTGATTTAATTGAATAATTTGAGAAGTTTTTGGGTAAAAAATAATCAAACAAAAATTATTAGACAGCCAAACAAAGAAAGGAAGAAAATCAGGGGCCAAAGCGCAAAAGGAAACGCATTCCCTTTTCCTAGCGCGGTCACAACGCCCGTTTTGACCATTTTTTTTTTTACTGTGGCGTCAAACGACGTTGTTTGGTTGTTCTGGTGTGGTCAAACCACACTAGTTGACCCTGTCATAGAAACCCACTTTTCGTTTTTTTTTTAATTCCAGACATCGAAACAACGTCTTTTGTGCGTTAGGTTTCTTCCATCCAAAACTTGCACCATCACCGATCTTCTTCCTCCTCCTCCAGCGAGCTTCTCTGACCAAACCACATCCGGCCAAGGTCCAATCTGCCTATATCCAACAGGACCAAGCTCTAGCTGGTCTCAGGTTGCCACAACCGCATCTAGCCGTCATCGAGTGAGGACTTCTTTCTTCCAGTAGTGGCTCTCCGACGGCGATTGCGATTTGGGCAACGTACCGTAGTTGGCTAGCATCCGGCCAGATCTGGCCAATTGCGACCAGACATAACCAAGCCATATGACGGTCAGAACTTATCCAATCGCGTCGTGGCTTGGTCGGACGAGAAGACTAGATTTTTCTGGTCTCGATAGTCAACTTCCTCAATGCCAGGGTTTGCTCTGGCTGCGACCAGACGGGTTCTGGTCGCGTGGCTGGATGCGATTGCTGCCTCCTAGTTACATTGCCAGAACTTTTCTAGAAACTTTGCCCAATACTTGTGTACCCCCTTTTTTAATTTTGAATAGTATCTGAAATTTAAAAAAAAATCAGAAATCAATTATGAACAGTAGCTGAAAATTTCCAGAAATAATTACTAGAATTTAGAAAACTACTTTTCATTCAAACAAAGAATTTTGAAGAACAAAATTTCAAAAAATTTTTGTTGAACCATGCCCGAAAATTTTTTTAAGAAAACAAATGTTCATACAATTTTTTAGTGCAACAAAACCTAAAAGCTTCCTTTAATTATTTTGAAACAATTTTTCAAAATTATCTTCTCAAATTCATCAAGTAAATCATATACACATATCAACAATTATTCATGATAAAATACAATGTACAGATAATCAAAACACATTGCTCTGATACCACTGTTAGAACATCAACATGCTAAATAACAATTTGACGCAACAGAATTTAAAATTGATTTCTAACCAAGATCGTTGATTATTTATACAAAATCAGAAACGTACCTTCTGATGACGTAATTAAACGAATTAACTTGATCAAAGATGCACGATATCAACCACAATCGCACATGTGTCAGGCCTCTAAGGAATCCACATGAACACCTTCTTAGGACCCTCATCAGGATTGATCAACACCAAGCCTTTAAGGTATCCACACGAACACCTTCTAAGGATTCTCATCAAGATTGATCAACATCAAGTGAATATGCTAGATCCACTGGACACGCTAACAAAGTGAAACAAATTGCATAAAGAAAAACTATTTTTCTCTCTCTCTAATTTTCTAACGTTATATTGTATGTTATGTCAAATCTTGGTGTTTGGGACTTATTTAGAAAGTAATAATTAAGATATCTTGGCCAACAATAATTCAGTAATAGGTAACCTTTACCTATTAGGATATCTTACCAAATAAGATATTTAGTAAGCTTTAACTTTCTTCAAAAGGAAATTCTTCCACTATTATAATTACTCTATTTATCAATAAGTCCTTAGGATTAATTATCTCACAAATTAATTCCATAATTATCACATAATTATTTGAATCAATTTAACCCAAGAATTAGTTCTTTTGTTTGTGACCTTTTAGGTTCCTAATCACTTGGCAATAATTATAAATTATAATCTTAGAATCAATTGGCTTTAGTACAAAACCAATAGGTAAGTATACTTATTGCTCCTTTAGTATAGTTCAAGTGAGTATTAGGTATCATTCCCACATAGATAAGCAAGTACTAGTATTTACTTGGCTTCTATTATCTAGCCTAACAAAGACAAATGGAGTTTAAAAGTAACAACTAAAATTCTATCTGATTAACTAAACTATAGAGAAATCGAAAATAGAAAAATGAGAGCTAACAAAAATAATGGCAAATTAAATCTAGGTAAAGTGTTCCTCGATTGTTTCCTCAAAGAATCGACTGCGGGTTGATGCCTTACTCAATTGCTTGGTTTGGACCCAATTAGATGCTTTAGGATTAGTGGGTTCTAATTTATCAAGTCTTTTCCTAAAAACTCAACAAAGGGGACAACTCATGAAACCCTATCTCTAGTGGTTCATTCAAATTGTCTTAATTTGTGAGGTAACCCAAGCAATCTCTTGATATACTGATACAAAATTAACAATTCAACCAAGGATGCATGCAAAATCCTAATTCAATTAAACAAGTAAAATCACAAATTAATCCAAAACCAAGAAGAGTAATTAGCATAAACTACAATCAATTCATCAATTCAACATTTGGCTTCAACCCATCTAGACTTACAAAGATTTAATCCATAGCTGCTAAAGAAAATGCATTAATTGACAACAAAGAAACAGAATAAATTCATTGTAATTGAAGCACTTGAGTCGCTTCTTGTAATCTCTACAATTTTGCTCTAGATAATGATGATGATAGCCCTTTTGTGCCACTTGGAGTCTTCTCTTTAATTTTCTCTCTATTCTATGCTAAGGAACCCTAGGAAACAGAAAAGGAAGTCTCTCTTCCACCCAAAGTCAATCCAAGATGCTAAAATTCATTGCAGAGACTGTGGAAAAACCACGCACGATTTCTCTCTTTGAGTTCCCTCGGTTTGTCACGCAGTTTATTTTCTTCGCACTGCCACGCGAGAGCTCGTGCAATTCCACCCATGTTTGGCTTTTGGAGAGAATCTGCATCAGGATATGTGTGCAGTTACTCCTGCATTTCCTCTCTGTCCATTAATTGCGCGAGAATCCTTATGTGCTTTCTTCAAGGTGATCCGCGGTTTCTCTTAGTGTGCCATAAATTCAAAAATCAACTCTTGATTCATCCCAACATTTGCTCCATTTCTGTTGGTCATCAGATGCTCTATGCTTCAACCTAAAATACGATAGGGTAAGTGCGAGCAAATAGTTCAATTAATCTCAAATGTGCACTTCAAGTGGCAAAATAAAGAATAACAAGAAAGGAATGAATTGACCCCCAAATACTTAAGTAAAAACCTAAAAACAAAGCCAAAAACACTAACTTAGACACTCTAAAATATTTATAAATATACTAATATCAAACAACAATAAAAAATATAGCAATTACAAACTTGTGTTTCTAACCAAAAACTATATTTATATAGTTATTGTGTTTATGACTTCTCTCTCCTTTATCATTTTATTCTACCCGCTTATGGGTAAATTAGGTATAAAAGTTTAGGTTTTGGAATGAAAAAGAGAAAATTTAGAAAGCATTGTGTACAGTAGGGCACAAATGTCTTTTATCAATTTAGGGGGTCAATTAGTATGTTTCCTAAATAGATGGGGCAATTTACTATTGATGCAACATTACAAGGGGGCATTTTGTAATTTAGCTTAAAATTGACTATTTTTCACACTGTTTAGATACTTTTAATATTTTAGTTGCTTATTGTTCTAATGCAATTGAAGCCAACATGAGGAATTCATTAGGAGAAACAAGTGCCTAGGTCGCCTTTCAAAATATGCTAACTAGTAAATTCATACTATTGAATTTATTTATTGGTTTCGTGGGACATACACTCTTGTAATATTTTAGATATTGACCATAAAATAGAGATAATTATTGATTTACGTAGGTTGCTTATGAATTTCAAAGGAAACACACAACTTGCTAATGAAATTAAATGGTTTTCCTGTGGTCCAATTAAAGTTGTTAGAAAACATACTGGTTATCTCATGTGATTTTGAAATGTGATAATCAAGTGCTATAAATATTGTCAAAAATCACATTTAATACTCTCACAAAGCACATAGAAATTAGACATTAATTGACATGTGATCATGTGGAATAAGTTCATCTTATCGAGTTTGTTGATTTTGATAGTCAATTAGATGATAATTTCACAAAATCCCTTATTGCATATCAATATACAACATTAGAAGATCTTTACATATACTATCTAGAATTAACGGAATTTACGAAGATGTTTTAGTATCAGGTTGACCTAAGTTTTAGCTCAACATAAGGAGGAAAATTAAAAGATAGTGACGACTTTCTTTTTTTCACCACATACACTACAGGAAATTTAGTTTTTATCCACACATAAAATTGCTACACATAATATGTGTGGTTATTTAGCTACACATTTATTCTATATGTGTGGGTAAATCTAATATGATTAATTACTATATATTAGGCATTTATTATGTGTAGGTAAAAATGTATAGTTACATATGAATTTGGTGGGAAAATTTTCTTACCAAATATTGAGAAATGGCGGCATTTTTGAATTTTTTTTATTGTTGATGTGGCATTTTTTAATTTAGATTAAGTGTAGGTAAAAGTCAATAGTTACAAATGAATTGGATGAGATAATTTCCCTCCAAATATTGAGGGTTTGGTGGGTTTTTCCAAATTTTTAAATGCTGAGCTGGCTTCTTTTTTTTTTTTTTGCATTAAGTGTAGGTAAAGGTTAATAGTTACACATGAATTCAGTGGGAAAATTTTCCTCCAAATTGAGAATTGGCGGCATTTTCAAATTTTTTTTTGGAATGCTGATGTAGGCCTTTTTGTTGGTCATATTACTCACACATAAGTATAAATGTCATATATGTGTGGGTAAAGATAATTGTGGCATTCATTATTAGGATGATGATGTGGAAAAAAATGCCACATCATTTATACACACACATATATTAGATATTATATATGTAATTACAATTTTATCCATTTTTATTTATAAAATTACGCACGTAAGATGTTTGAAGTTTAAATAAACAAAGGATAATTTTGTAAATTAACATCACATTAGTGTATTTGTTAATAAAAATAAAAGAAAATACAAGAAAATAAAAAATAAAAAAGAAAGAACAGCCCTACTTTTCGGTTAGTCTCATCCCCAAATCAATTAGTCTCATCCCCAAATCAAGCTCTTCCTCCCATCCCCAAAACAACTGCTGCCACCTCCCCTGGTCTACCCCTCGGCGCTACCTCTACTGGTTTGCCCATCGCCACATCGGCCGGTCTGCTCCTCACCGCCCCCCTCAACTAGCCACTTCCATGCCTTCTCTTCCCCATCTTGTTCGATTATAATCTGGAGATTATACGGTGGAAAATTGGAAATTGGTGCTCTCCATTACATTGAGTAAGGCCTGATAAGTATGTTTTTCCTTCCTTAACTTCTCATTTGAAGCAATCAAGAACAATTTAAGAAAACTGATTAGGATCAAATTCGGAAAAAAATTGAAGCAGCTTGCGTTTCACATTATGCTCGTAAATATTTTCTTGATTCTTTGTTTAGATTGTGTTTTTTAAGGGTGCTTTTGAAAAAAAGTAATATTATAATGCTATAATATTTTCTTTAAAGTGATACATATAAACAATAAAAGTAGTTATAGAACATATTTATAAAGTAATTAAAATTTTTTCCAGAACCATGATGCAAAAGGAGGTTTTCCACGAATTCTAGGATCCGTATGCCTAAATATCTTCCTCTTTTCTGCGTTCTGTGTGCTGAAATATTTAAATAAAGAATATCGTTGTTATATGCTACGTGCAAGTCATGTACTTTAGCAACTTAGCAAAAGTATATTTCTTCTACAGTCAGTACTATAAGGTTCTTCTGATTAATTACTGGTTTATGTAGGACACAGTCACTGGATTTTTACTTGCTAGTTGGCATGTGACTTGAGGAGGACAACAAATTACCTCATTGTGGACTCAAGTATGCTTTTGAGCCCCCCAAAATTTTTCAATTTGGACACATTGGAAAGATGATAATACTTCTTAGTTGTTCTCTTTTTGGCCGAAAGTGGATTTTGCCATTTCATATTCTGTTTTCTTTGTTAATTCTTTTTCCTATGGAACATGTCATCTAACTCGGTGACACTCTTTGGGTTTTTGTTTTAGAAACAACTGTGAAACAGATAGAAGATGCATTCAAAGATTTTACATCACGGGAGGATATTGCTGTAGTGTTAATCAGCCAATACGTAAGTTTTAGTTATGATGTTACACAGTCATAGCAGTTGCTCATCGAAAGATAATCTCTTGCCTTTTACCTAACAGAAGGAAGGAAATATTACATCAGTTGCAATTTCAAAAAGCAGTATGTTGATGAAGAAAAGTTAATTTAGTTGAATGATTGTAGAGCCATCAGTGTATATGCCTGTTAATCTTATCTGCTAGGTATTTGTGAAGAGTAACATTTAGTACTCATTGTCATTTATGTATTGAAGTTAAGTGTGAAAACTGGAGTAATGTCTTAGAGGACATAATAAAACTGGTATTGGCACAGCTGTTGTATAAAGTGGAAACCGTGTTGAATAAGAGTGAAATTGGTGTCGGGGAGGAGCAGAGGAGCAAGATGTAGTGAAGAAGGCATATAATTAGAAGAAATTATATTTTTGAAACAAAACATGTTTTCTTCGATTAACAAACGTGACTCTAATGGAGTACTTATAAATTTGGGTTGGTTAGTTCAGTCAGGTTCTACATGCTTGTTCAGTTTTGTTTCTTTTATTAACTGTGGGTAATCGATTTTCATTGGCCTTTTGATTTTCAGATTGCAAAAATGATAAGGTTTTTAGTTGATAGCTATAATAAACCTTGTTCCTACAATTTTGGAGATTCCTTCTAAGGACCATCCATATGATCCAGCACATGATTCTGTTCTCTCACGAGTGAAGTACCTTTTCTCTACTGAATCAGTGGCATCTGGGAGGCGTTAAATCACTTAGATATGCCTACTAGTTACAAATTAATATCCTCGGCAACACCAATTACCGCAATAACATGTGCACTTTCCTCCAAAATTTGGGACACAACTTAGGACGAATTTGGATACCGAAGCATGAATTTTTCTTACTTAAAAATTTATGATTGCCCGTCTTTGTTCTTTGTAGTAATTTTTTGTTCCTGTGTGGAGCTCAATGCTAACGTCTGGATAAAGTTGACACCACCGAAAGTAGACCAACTTTTAAGACCTAGTGTATTTCACATTATGCTTGCTTGCGTTCTTGAAGCTCTTAAAATTTTGCTCATTTTTCTTTGAGTGCATTACAGTTTTGGTAGCAGTATTTGCTTTCTTGAAGCTCTTCATTCTGGTAGCAGTATTTGCCTACAATAGTAATTTTGTAGTAATTTTTTGTTTGTAGACTATTTATAAGAATTAATATAAGTCTTTTTTTTTCCATTTCTAAGTTTGTTTTAATTAAAAAAATCTTTGTGTTAAATTGATAGTATAGTTTTTATATTTCTCTATTAGAATGCAAACCATTTTTTCCTGAATAAAGAAAGAAATAATACAAGGTTATTGCTTCCACTATTTCACCCCTAGAAATTCGAAGCTAACAGCAGTAGCCCCAGTATAGAAGTGGGCAATCTTGTGAAAAGTCTCTGCCTATATAATCTCAATCCCAACAAAATTTTAAAGTTTAGAAATAATCTTGTGGAGTACAACGCTTGCAAGCATAGGGTACAACGTTCCATGGGCTGTCCAGGTAAATTGCAATTAGATAAATATGTGAAAATATGATAATGGTGCATAGAAGAATATAATATGGTACAACATTGTGATTTTGTTTGTATATGGTGCTGCCATTTGTACTTATTGTACCTTATCCTCTCATTTAGATTGTAATTTTAAAACAGAAAGATGTCAGTATCTCTATCTCTACTTTTTTTCTTTGACAGTAGGATATATAATATATGATGATGAGGTCTTCTGCATACATAAAAGACCAGTATAACAAATCTATAGGCTATAAGACAGGTTGAATTTATTTACCAATCTAACATGAAAAATTACTACCGATCTTTACCAATCTACCGTGAAAAATTTAATAAACAAAACTGCTCAATTCTTTTTGTAGTAATTTTTTTCCTTGTTGATTTTTTGTCTTAATGAAAAGATTAAAAAAAAATCATTTTCCTTGTAAAGGAATTTCCTTTTGTCATGGTAGGGAAGTCTTGTAGATAAAGGCAAAGTTACAAGTGATGTTTCTGAATTTTGATAAAGTAGGTGGAATGTCCTTAGTAGTACTAGAGTTGGAATTGTCCCTTGATGAATCAAGGTTAGTTACTTCAATATTTGAAATGGGATCCGTTTGTGAAAGTGGGTGGTATGTAACTATGTTTTGTTCAGTCTAGTACTAGTGCCGAGTTAAGTTATGGTATGATTATGTGCTGATATAGCTATTAAACTAGTCTTAGGTTACATATAGTATCTAAAGTATGATGTAAATTCTGGAATGTTTGGTTTGCAACTAGTAATATAATCGCTATGTTTCACTAAAAAAAATTAGCTCCCAAGATTTTTTCTTGGGAACCACATATATTTTTTTTCGTTTGTCTTTTTTGAATTTTGGTAAATGATCAACCTTTTGGATGACAAGGACCACATGTACTTACACTTGCTACTACAACTGCCCAGTGCCCATAATTGGCTCGAGCTTGAACCTATGATATTGGGAACTACATATATTTTTTTTCGTTTGTCTTTTTTGAATTTTGGTAAATGATCAACCTTTTTGGATGACAAGGACCACATGTACTTACACTTGCTACTACTACTGCCCAGTGCCCATAATTGGCTCGAGCTTGAACTCTAATGATGAAGAGTATGGTGATCCCAAGATTTGGAAATGGTTTTCGAATCGAAAATGCTTTGTTTGACTTTGCGAGTAAGAAACACTTGTGTTAGCCACATTTCGTAAGTCATGCCCTTATTGGAATTCCTCGAAGAACAAAGGTAGTTTTAGGAGAAAACTTTGGTAATGATCTTTGAAAATCAATTTAACTTATGCATCATTATAGTATCTTAGCTAATTGCTTTATATGCTCCATAGCTATTTGTTTGGATTTAACTTATGCATCATTATAGTATCTTGTTTGTAGCCTATAGGATTGCTTTATGTGCTACCATAGCTATTTGTTTGGATGTTCTTCTTGTCTTCGCCTTGTGATTCAGGGTCTTCGCTGGCCTATTGTTTCTTAATTAGATACTTAATTTTAGAATTATATAGTTTGCCTTTGTTTTCGTCAACCAATTGCCATTTCTCCATTTTTTTCACCATGCCTTAATTTTAGAATGATATAGTTCGCCTTTCTCTATGTCGGCCAATTGCCATTGCTCTATTTTTACACTATGCTATTTATAGTAAGTTGAGTGGATGATTATTTTGATTACACTATTACATAAGATCTCATGTCCTTGCAAAGAAACTATGTGATGTGAACATTGTTTTAAAGCCATAGTACCGAAGCTTAAGAATGAAATAATTTGTCTTGATTAGTAGTATGAAGTGGGTAAAGGGAATTGAATTAGCTTGAGTGACTTTGTTTTTGACCTTGAGACAGCTTGCAATCAACCAAAAACTTTTTCCCAACACCATTATTGTTCTCCAAGGCTTGTATTCAGTCAGTCATATAGGGACACTAAGCTCCTAAACAGTAAACAAAAACAGCAGAAATATGCATGTTTCAGACTTCAAAACCTCTGTGTGTGTGAGTGTGAGAGAGAGAGAGAGAGTGAAAAGGATTTCAGTCAAATTAGTTATTGAAATATCACTTCAATCTATGCTTTTCATCAAATTAGTTTTCCTGTTCATGTACTAAAATGACAGCAGCCAGCTATAATTGCTGCTTTTTTGTAGCTATAACTGCTGATTTTTTGAAGCTATAACTGCTGCAGTTGTGCTATTTTTCGTTTGATTCTTCTACTACTACTTGTTGGTGTTTTATGTAATAGAGAATGATGGTTGAATTGAAGGAGTTTGATGATGAAGGGCCTTAGGGAAGGTGAATATTGCATTGGTTACTGGAATTCAAATTTTTTATTGGTTTGCTTATTGCTGTTTTTACAGCATTTTTGTTATGCTTTGACGGAAAAAGTAAAATTGGAACTAAGATGGTGCTTTAAGATGTTGAATTGCTGATTGGTTAGCTTGTTTTTTTGGGTTTTTGTCCTCCACTATAACGCTTCTTTCAAAGCAATAAAATGTAAACAAACTTAAATATGATGGTCTCTAAACAATTAAATCAATTGTATATTCACCATGATGGCAAAAGGTATTAGTCAAGCTAAAGTTGATGAGATAATTGAGGTAGTATACAGGTCATTTCTTGATTTCACTTGTAGTAAGTAATCATCATTCATCAATCATCACAATCTTAGCATTTCTTCGTTTCTTGATTACACTTGGATTCTAATTGGTACATCGCTGTGTTTACTTTTGATCAGGTATAGTTGGCAAAGTCATTCTCCTTGTCTTTCTAATTTTCTCAACAATTGCTGAAGAAGACTTTCATTTACTCAACTTGTGATTTAGATCCTCTGTCAGGTAATCAATTAATTTCTAAATATTTTGCCTTTCTCAATCAACTTAAAAGAGAGTTATTATACTTCATTCTTAGGATCATATCAATAGTTTGTTCTTTGTCCCATTTTAAAGCAGCCTGTCTCTTCCTTCCCATGTAATGTCCCTTTGAAATCAAATAAGCCCATCTCTTTCTCTCACTCTACATGTTCCATGGATAACCTGCCAAGTGTGAAAAGTGAAAACCACATTTATTCATTGGTGTACTTTATTCTGTTACTATGTTTTCTAAATGTGTGTATGTTTGACTGTCGTTTTTAGTTTTGGTGTTTTCCTAGCATTGTTAATGTTTTAGTGGACTGTAGAGCTGAAATTTTTGTTAGACTAGTTCCTGAAATTATTATATTGTTGTTGTATTGATGGTTGTTTATGTGTAAAAATATAGTTATCACATTCTTTATGTGGTTGGATAGTAGTATGAGAAGTGACATGTTTACAAATGCTTCTTGGGGCTTGAGCAGAAAGAAAAGTGTCAGGTGCAAATGCGGCTTTCAATGAAATTTCAAAAAGCTCAATTGCACTTAATTTAACTTGAAAATGGAGTAAGGATAGGGAATACTAAGGACCAATGGAGGGGCAAAATGATTGTCGCATCATAGGGTAGGATGATATATAATTCCTCGTATATCTAATTTAATGAATCATGAAATAGCTAGCGAGTGATACAAAATAAAAAACAATGTAGTGCTTATAAGTAGACCATGAAATTATTTGGTGGGCATATAGGATCTTCGTTATAAAAATAATAGTTAGATTGAAGCCTTCTATTATCTAAATGTGATTTTTTTAGTATAAATATATTGAGAACCAAAACTAATCAATCCAATAAGCTAAGGCTTCTATGATCTAAATGTAACCTTTTGCATATAAATATATTGAGAACCAAAATGAATTAATCTAATATGTTGAGGCCTTCCAAGATTATAGTTCATGATTTCAATAACATCACACACTTAACGGGTTTATATTATTTAGTTATTTGTGTAGTTTATACGAAGCTATTTTTTACTCTTCGTTTGCTTTTTTTCATCCTAATTGGCACGTTAAGATCACGAAAGTATAATGATAACTCCAAGAATAATATAGTTTAATGACAATGACTTAAATGTTGCCTCATTATAGGTTGTTAATACATAGATAATATGGATCATCAGTGGGTAAAGAACTAGAATCAAATATCTCCTGAGTATGTAGAGGGGATAAAGGAGTTTATTAAAGTTGTCAAACGGAATTTGAATTCTAAGGGTTCAACTTTATGCCCTTGCTTCAACTGTCTCAATTTGAGGCACCAAAGCATAGATACAATTAGAGCTCTTCTAATTAATGTGGGAATAGACGACTCGTACACACGGTGGGTGTACCATGGCGAGAAAGAAGTTGACGAGGAAAGTGAGGGCAACAAGGATTTTGTAACTAGTGAACTTGATGGTTTAGGAGAAGGACTACATGATGCCATTGGTGATCAATTTTTCAATGTTGGGCCTACGAATGATTTAGCTGGAAATGCACGATCAACTACTGAAGAGGCTCGCTATGAGAAGATATATGAAGCTGTCCATAATCCTCTATACGAGGGATGTGGAATTTCTACTTTGACCTTTGTTGTGAAGTTAATGAACATCAAAGTGATGAACAAGTGGAGCGATAATTCATTTGAGATGTTGTTGAAGCTTCTCCATCAAGTGCTCCTAAAAGGAAATAACTGTCCACCAAGCTATTACGATAACAGAAAATTGCTTTGTGAAGTTGGTTTAGGATATGAACTTATTGACGTTTGTCTATATGATTGTGCCATTTTTTATGGTGAAGCTCAAAATGCTACCGTGTGTCTTGTTTGTAAAAATAGTCACTATGTTCGTAAGACGATACCACATAAGAGGCTGCGATATTTCCCTGTCACACCTCGGTTGAAGAGACTTTATTCTTCAAGACATACAGCGAGAGAGATGTGTTGGCATAAGGAGTTTCGTAAAGAAGAGCCTGGGGTGCTTCGTCATCCTGCTGATAGCAAGGCGTGGAAACACTTTGATGCGTTGTACCCTGAATTTGCTGATGATTCAAGAAATGTGCGATTGGGGCTAGCATCAGATGGGTTCAACCCATTTAGCAATATGACAACAGCATATAGTCTTTGGCTTGTAATTTTGATACCTTATAACATGCCACTTTGGCGTACAATGCATAAGAGCAACTATCTCTTATCATTGTCAATTCCAGGGCCAAAGTCTCCCGGTAAAGACTTTGATGTCTTTTTAAGGCCTCTTGTGGATGAACTTAAAGTTTTATGGCGTGACAGGATTCAAGCATATGATGAATATTCTCAGTCTCATTTCACCCTTCGTGCTGCAGTTATGTGGACGATCAGTGACTTCCCTGCTTATGCCTACTTATCTGGGTGGAGCATTATGGGAAAATTGGCATGTCCAATATGCCTTGGAGACACCCGATCAAGTCAAATTTGGGGAAAACAATGTTATGCTAGGCACTGATGCTTCTTAAGCAATACACACTCTTGGTGAAGGAGCTTTGAGTACAATGGCAAAGCAGAAAGAAGGCCACCACCTCGTCAAATTTCTGGTGACGATATTTTGTTACAATTAGAGGAGTTACCTACATACACTCCTGGTAAAGCTCCAAATAATGTGGATAGGAAGCGTAAACGCGGGGTTAATAAATTAAATTGGTCGAAAAAAAGTATCTTGTTTGAACTTCCTTATTGGTCAAAGTTGTTGATGCGTCATAATATTGATGTCATGCATATAGAAAAAAATGTTTGTGACAATATCTTAGGGACCTTGCTAGACGATCCCGTGAAGTCGAAGGATACTGTAAAAGCACGTCTAGATGATAACTGCAAAAGTGAAGTATCTTTAAGTGGATTTTTAATAGAGGTTTTTAGTGTTTTTCATTAGTTTTTATTTATTTGTGATGCAATTTCTCTTACTTTTGAGTGGTCAAGTTATTTTAGAATAAAAGCTATTCATTTATGTTATTTCTGTGATCTTGCAGGTAGTTGTTGAAGAGCTCATGCATGGAGTTTAAGAAGGAACTAAAATGCTCAAATAGCTGATTAGAAGTGAAGAAATAGTTCAGAGATGAAGGCCAAGAAGGTGGTGCAAGAATGAATTAAGAAGCAAGGCAAAGATTTGAAGAAAAAAAAAAAAGCTTCTGATCGTACCCACGCCTGTACCCGCGTGGGTACGATCAGAGAGTCCGCTTGATGTACCCGCGCCGCGGGTACGAGTCGCGGGTACGGGACGCTGATGCACACTTTTGAGGCATTTTGGGAGATAAAAGAACCAGAGGCCTGCAACTAAAAAGGGGGGTCATTTTTCAATCTTCTTTAGAGAGTTTTTAGGGTAGAAACTAAAGAGAGGAACGAGGTTTAAAACCCTAGTTCCATAGATCTATAGAGGAAGCTTTAGATAGATGAGTGTGAGGAGACTAATCTGAAGGGGATCATTTGTACTACTCAAAAGGGGAGGATTGCAACAACTTGTGGTTTTTATGATGCAATAAAGACAATAAGTTTTCTGTTTACATTTCTTGCCCTTTATCTTTATGTCAATTGATTGCAAAGAATTTACTTTTATTGCTTCAATTATGAGTACTTAATTTGCATGTCTAGGGTTTAGATGAACTTGTGATTAAAGAGGATATGGAGTAATTGGTAATTTTATGCTATTGAACTACTTTGCCTATTCATTGTTCTGATTAATTGAATTGTAATTGCTTGATCACCAATTATAATCTTTCAATTACTATTATTCAACGAGAGTTGATTGTGGTAGTGGACAGAGACCAATTGAAGTCTAGGTAGTATTTCACACGAGAGTAGTGATACTCCTAGGTGAGTCTTGATCAATTCATACAGCTAAATTAACCTGCACTATAATCTCTACCACGAAAGTAGGAGGGGTTTAGTAGGGAGGTAATCACTAGTTTATCACAAGAGCGAAAACTAGGTACATGTGGAATTGGACTCTAGGTAAAGTAACGAGATTGAATAATTGAAACAATTGCTCCTTTCTCTTAGATCATGAGTGATTCTAAGTCCTAGATACTCCTCTCACCAGTGTCTCTGCATTTCTATTTTGGTTTCTCTAGGGTCTAGTGTTAACAAGTTAGTTTTAGTTTTAATCTTGGTAATTGGTTATCTAGATAATAGGAAGCTTTATAAAGGTCTAGTAATTCTTCACCTTTCCTTGTGGGATCGAACCTAGTTCTCTATACTCATTAGCAATCTATCCTCTTGCAGATATAGGTGAATTAGGCAATTTTAATTTGGTGGGTTAATCGTACCAAGAGCCTTTTCTTAGCCTAATTAAAACCCTACCACTAGACTTGGAAGATCTTAACATTCGCAGAGAATTGTGGCTGAGGGAGATGAATGGCAAATTTGTGAAACCACATACTAATTACACGTTGAGTAAGGTAGAATGTGTAGAGTTTTGCGACTTTATCAAGTCAGTTCGCCTGTCGGATAGGTATGCGTCCAACATCAGCCAATGTGTCACAGAGCCTAATACACTTGGGGGGATGAAAACACATGATTGTCATGTGTTACTTCAAAAAATATTGTCTGTGGCCATTTTTCCATTTTTGGAAAAGAAAGTACAAGCAACGTTGATAGAGTTTTGCCAATTCTTTCAAAAATTATGTGCCAAAACCTTATATGTTGAGGAACTTGAGGAGATGAAGGAAGGAATTGTTGTTTTGTTGTGTAAACTTGAAAAGATATTTTCCCCTGCATTTTTTACTGTCATGGTGCATTTATGTGTGCATTTGCCAGAACAAGCATTGTTGGGAGGACCTGTCAATCAAAGATGGATGTTTGGCATTGAATATTACATGGGTACATACAAGGGATATGTTCATAATTTTTCACACCCTGATGGCTCTATTACTGAAGCATATGTTGTGGATGAGGCTATTACCTTTTTATCTCGTTATTTACATGATTTTGAGATGAGATTCACATGTTTAGAACGTAATTGGGATGTACCTAGCGCAGAATATGAGATGGAGTTATTCAACAGCAAAATTCGTACATTAGGGTCTCCTAAATTTAGAAAGCTTGGGGTTTATAGCAATATGGTGCAGTGGTATCTTCTCAATAATTGCGGAGATGAACTTGATGATTTCATAAAGTGAGTTTGGAACCTTTACTGGTATTTTTAATTTTAGTTCATCTTGATGCTGTAATACTCACATATTCCTCAAATGTAGTGAGCATAAGGAAGTTTTGCACTCAAGAAATGTACGAGAAGAAGATATTGAGGGTATACAAAAGCATGAATTTCCTTCTTAGTTTAAGAGAAAGGTAAATAAGATACATATATATTTTTTTGGTAAAAAATTTAAATTAAAATATCTAACAGTAGAAATTTATAACAGATGGCAATTTTAGTCTGAACGGGGATCTTAGAGCAACTGATGATCTGTACTCACTTTCACAATTTGCGGATGATCGTTACACAAGTTGGCATGGTTGCATTCTCAATGGTGTTAGATTTCGTTGCAAGGAACGTGATGACAATTTGAAGACACAATGTAGTGGTGTTTGTACATGGGGTGGTGAAGAGAATAGTGATGTAGTTTATTATGGTGTTTTGCTTGAGATTTTAGAATTGGATTTCATTCATCAAAGAAAGGTATTCATGTTCCGTTACAAGTGGTATAACACTGATTCGAAGGGAAAGAAAATGGTGGTTGAAAATAATTTAACATTAATTGACATTACATCTAATTGGTATGCTAAAGAACCATTTATTCTTACCACACAAGCTCAACAGGTATTTTATTTGAATAATCGGGCTCGGGGAAAGAATTGGATGGTTGTACAAAGAGTAAATCATCGCAACATATATGACATACTCGAGCAAGACGATGAGGATGGCATGAATGAAGATGTCTTACAGGAAGAAGATTCTTATGACTTACCATCTTTTCATCCAACAGAAGATGTAGATGATACATCTCGATTAGTCTGAGAGGATGTGGAACCAACAACTGTGCCTCATGAGATGGTCCTTCAATTACGTACTAAAGGAGCCTCTCTTCGTGATCGAGGAGAAAACTTGTATGATATTGAGGACAGTGAGGATGAGGACATAATTTTTGGTGATGATGAAGCAACTTTGGAATATATATCTAGTGATGACTCAGATGACCTAGATGTTGATAATGTTAATGATAATGATGATATTGCATGATTGCTTTCGTTGAACAGGTTATTTTCCAAATCTAAATTTTTCAATAGTGATTTGCCATTGTCTAATTGTTCAGAAAAGTTCAAATTAAAATTTAAGAATTAACTTCACTTATGTCATAATCTGGCATTTTTACTTGTTTCGTACACAGATGGTTGGGAGAGGTCAACGAGGACGTGGTCGACAAGGGGGGCGAATGCAGGGGCCGTGGTAGACCTGCAACTACATTACATTCTAGTATGAACTTATGAATCTTTGCTAATATAAAATTGCTCATTTTATATTAGAGATAGATGTTATGTATATGTTAACTTGTTCTTACTTTATTTGCAGACTCGCCTTGTTTAGTGGAGCCACGAGATGGTTAGTTGATCCTAATAGTAGTGAATAAAAATTTTTTACTTATATCTTTTGTTTATATTTTGTTTTTTCATGGTTTCTTATCTAATTGTTCATGCTACATTCACAGACACACTGCCAGTAGTGGAGCTACAAGTTGGTTAGTTAATCCTAATAACATTAAATACACACGTTTTGTGTTATCTACTATTTTTATTTTGCTTTTTCATGATTTCTTATCTAACTTGTTCACACTCCATTAACAGAAATACCTCCTGTAGTGGAGCCACGAGCCGGTTAGTTGATCTTAATATCCTTAAATACACATGTTTTGTTATTATCTTTTGTTTATATTTTGCTTTTTCATGGTTTCTTTGCTGTGCTGTTTAATTATTTTTAAATTAACTTGTTCTTACTCTATTGACAGACACACCTCCATTGGTAGAGCAACGAGTTGGTTAGTTGTTCCTAATAGCATTAAATACACGTGTTTTTTTTCTTATCTGTTGTGTACTTTATTTTCTTTTTTCATGGTTTCTTATCTAACTTGTTCACATTCCATTAATAGAAACACCTTCAGTAGTGGAGCCACGAGCCGGTTAGTTGATTCTAATAGTATTAAATACACATGTTTTGTTATTATCTTTTGTTTATATTTTGCTTTTTCGTGGTTTCTTTGCTATGTTGTTTAATTATTTTTAAATTAACTTGTTCTTACTCTATTGACAGACACACTTCCGGTTGTGGAGCCACGAGCCGGTTAGTTGATTCTAATAGCATTAAATACCCATGTTTTTTTATTATCTTTCATTTATATTTTGCTTTTTCGTGGTTTCTTTGCTATGTTATTTAATTATTTTTAAATTAACTTGTTCTTACTCTATTGACAGACACAACTCCTGGTTGTGGAGCCACTGAGCCGATTAGTTGATTCTAATAGCATTAAATACTCATGTTTTGTTATTATCTTTTGTTTATATTTTTACTTTTTTCGTGGTTTCTTTGCTATGTTGTTTAATTATTTTTAATTTAACTTGTTCTTACTCTATTGACAGACGCACCTCCATTGGTGGAGCCACGAGCCCGTTAGTTGATCCTAATAGCATTAAATACACGTGTTTTGTTATTATCTGTTGTGCAATTTATTTTGTTTTTTCATGGTTTGTTATCTAACTTGTTCACACTCCATTAACAGAAACACCTTCGGTAGTGGAGTCACAAGCCGGTTAGTTGATTCCTAATAGCATTAAATACACATGTTTTGTTATTAGCTTTTGTTTATATTGAAACTTCTTATACTAGTAGTTGAGTCCTTGTAAGTTTTTTGGAATTTTACAAGGAAGTTCAAACATCTGGGTTGGAGGGAGGAAGAATAATGAATGGAAGTTCAAAACTAGCTTGCAGTGACAAGCTAGCTTTGTTTCAATCTTTGCTTAGGGTGTTAATTATTTGTTATTTAACTTGTTGATTCTTCATTTATTAATGGGGATTCTTCATTTGTTATACGTTATCCAGAAATATTTATGACTATTTTAAGCTCTTTTTCACTAACAGTACTATCATGTTCTCTCTTTTTCACTAAGTAGTATCCCAAAAGGGAAAGGGGGATAGGATTTTTGGGATAGAAGTGTTGCAGAATTTCTAGGGAAGGGTGTGAATAGCTGTCAAAAGGTCTCATTAATTAAGGTTAATCACCAAAACTTGTGGTATGATAAGGAGAAAAGGGCATTTGTTTTATCGAGTGTAAACACATTCCCAACTCCAGAATTTTTTTTAAATATATTTGTGTGTTCACCAAACTTGTTTTTGTTTTAATCTTTGCTTATGTTTTTAAAATATATGCTATTTAACTTGTTTATGATTCTTTACAGATGCACCTACATCAAATGAGCCACAAGTTGAGGCTGTTAACACACAAAAGAGTTCAAGTACACGAGGCATTACTTGTGGTCACGGAGCTCGAAAGGCCATGCGAAATGCAAAGGAAAGATTGTCTGTAGAGTTTGACTTCACATTGATGCAAGCAATATGTAGTAATGCCAAATTTTTTAACAACGAAATTGGGTATATTGTACATAAGTATTGCAGCTTACGATACAAAGAATGGAGGCTTGTACCATCTGAAGTTCGGGAACCACTTCGCAACAAACTCCAGGTAAGAATTTTTATATATTTGTCAAATTCTATGGTTTGTTTATAGTGGTATTAAAATGATTGCATTTGTAATAGCTGGTTTGTTTGGTGATTTAGACACTTTTCAATGTCGACATTGAGGATGAGAATGTACGTAAGTGTATTGACAAACAAATGCAGAGAGCTTGGAGGGGACATAAATATAAGCTCCATGCCTACTTCAAAGAGATTGGAGGAGAAGAAGATCCAATTATGGCAAGGAGTAAGTGCCACGAGGAGGTTAGCCAAGAGGATTGGAACTATCTTTGTGATCTTTGGTCTAATTCGACATATAAGGTAACGTATAACAACATTTTTTGCTTCAAATTTCTAATAAAAATATTTTTTGTTTTCATTGATTTTTTTGTATACTAAGTTGTTGGATTGTGTTTTACCTATTTCTTGAATACTGCTTGTTTATGGTTGAGTTTGTGTGTTGAAGGATTGGCTGAACTTTTTATGACTTTTTTTTTTTGGTGGTATGGGGTTGGGGAAGGAAAATCAAGGAATAGAAAGGATGTTTAAATAATTTTTTTGTGTGTACATACATTTTTTTAATCTAAATTAATATTAAATAAAAGTGATACAAAAGGTAATTATCCACTTAAATTTGAAGTTTTGTTTACCTTCAAAATATGTCTTATACTACAAAGATGCCTCTTGACACTACATTAACTTGCAAGTATTGCGTTGGAAATTGATGACTTGAATGTTTAGTCAAAAACAAAAATTTGGACCTTGTGTTCGCACTTTCTCATGCTATTAATCTGTAAGGAAAAAAGGCCAAATCTCTTGACGTATGTTGAATAGAACCACAATGACCTAGATTGGTGTTGAAAAGATTTATTTCTTGCTTAATTAGTCATCAAAGTTGTGCATGTGACTTGTGACTCTTGCAGGACATGTCGTGCTGAAGGTATTGGGTTGGTTAGGCAACAAGTGGGCAAATATAAAAAGAGTTCATCAAAAAATTAAATGCTTAAAACAAAAGCTTGTTTAGTTGGCTTTGCATTTTTTCCCCTTGGTCTGATGATGAGAACTGAAGTTGGTTATGGAAAGTTAACTTGGCAATTGACGAAGGGAAACAGCAGTAATCATAAAGGTGCTTTTGTTCGGAATACAAGGATGTTTTTGTTTCGGATTCTTCGATGACTAATGCAGAGTACAAACATGCTCTACTGATAAACCAAAATTGTAAAAGTAAAAATAGTACCAGTAAGAAAATATTTAGCCTCCCAATCACGCCCTTGCTATTACAGCAAAATAGAGAAATTTCCAGATTGAGTTATAAGAGTTCTGCAGGCTGCAGATGGGAAATTAAATATGGACTAAGCAAAAATAAGCATAGGCCTAGCTAACAATCTGATTTGTTATGCTTCAGCAGGGACTTTGGAAAAAGAAACGTAAGTGAAGGAGTTGATTTTAACCTAGATTATTGGTAATTACGTAATAACATGAAAACAGATTTCTTGCAAATTCCATCTTATGAACTACAAAAGAAAGAAAACAAAGAAATATGCTAATTGTGAGCTCGTAAGAAACTATAATAGGATGTTTAGATCTATGATTTGTTGCAATTCATGATTTTAACATATAGCCCTTGAAAGATGTCCTCTAAACTGTAATTTTCACAAGCAGCTGTAACAACACCTTTTGTTTTCTAAGGAGACAACTATAATAACACCTTTTATTTATTTACATATCCAACGAAAAACATGGAAATGAAAAAGATCTTAGAAAAAAGATAGATAAATATGATAATGTTGATAACAGCACCTTTTGTAGCTGTAACAAAGGAAAAAGGGATACTCATAGCTCTCGTAGTGATAAAATTAAGATGAAGATGTGCATGCAGTGGATGTGTAGTCCTCATAATTATCTGTTGGACTCCGGATTTGGTCCACCAGGAACTTCATGAGCAGCCATCCCAAATTGTCTATCTTTACTAGTAGTTGAAGCAGTAGTAGTAGAGGTAGAAGTGGGAGTATCATGAGTTGGTTCTTGATGAATCTCCATGGTGGATTGCTCGTTTGTTGGACTAGTCTCTAACAGGGCTCGTCCATTTTGAGCTGAATAAGCCTCAAAAGTGACTGAAAGATCAAGAGAATGAGCATAACTACTTAGGGAAGAAATTAAGAGCAGAGCAAGAAGAAGCAATAGGGCTTGTGTAACACCCTAGAAAATGCACATATAAGAGACATTTTTTTCTTATTTAGGGTTAAGTGTTAATCCTAGATTTATTAGTTGGAAGATTTCTTGAGTTAATTAGGTTAATTAGTTAAGATTTTCATTTTAAGCAAGAACACTTAAGTACTACATTTAGAATAATTTTACTTGCCCATTTAATTTATATTAGAGTTTAAATTTTGCTTAATTTATTCTACTATTTTCTAGCCTTTTACTACTTGAATTTTAGCTCAATTTTACTCAAAAATTTCACTTATTTTCTTGCTTTATTTTCTTTTCCCTTAGCTGAAATTTTGCTCTTTCTTTTTCATTTTCTCTTTTGGCCGAAAATTCTTTTCTTTTTCTTTCCCCTTAGGGCCGGTTTCTCTCTCTCCCTAATTTACTCTAATTGTGCTTTAATAATTTATGTCTCTTTATTGTTTAAATTAAGTGATAAGAGTTGAAAATTTTAACCAATTAAATTCAACCAAGTTACCACACTTTGCATAAAAATCTCACTTTTTACTTTACTCTTGTTATGATATTATTGGTCAATTATTTTCTCACCTTTTCTTCAATTCTTTTTCATTTTTCCTAGCCTATTTCTCTCTCTTTTTCTCTCCCCTTGGCCGGCCATCATCTTTCTCTCTTCTTCCCTCATTTTTGCTCTCAACTTCTTGGACTTTCATCTCTCAAATTGACACAAATCAACCATAGGAAGTGGGCTGCTATCTTTTCTAAGCAAAGTTCTAAGCCTATCTAAGGTATTTACCATGAACTTACCTTATTAATTTCATGTTTTAATTAGTTTTTATGCAAGTTTAATACCAAGTTTCTTGTTAATACTACTTGAAGAAATTAGTTAGAACTTGATATATACTTGCTATATAAAGTGTTCTTGTGATTAGATAGACTAGTATATGGCCTTTAAACCTTGGAAATTTATGTTTTATATGTGGTTTAGTTGAAGAATTAAGTTGGAACTCAAGAACACTTAAAACAGTCATGCTGGACCAGTTTTAGTAAAACTTTCATAACTTGGTATAGACAACTTGGATTCGAGTGATTCTTGTTGTTTTAGAAACTAGATTGATAGGTCTTTCCAACGGTATAAGGCTTGCACGGTGGTTCATTGTGTATTAACTGCAGAAAGCTTGCAAAGTTGGCTGAAAATTCGGTTCTGCGTGAAACAGTTTTGATGATGAGCCAACTTGAGGGCTGATTTTGAACCCGTTCTAGTTGGAATTTTAAGTGATGATCTTCATGAAAGTTGTATCCCTGTAAACGTACTTTCAAACCATGTAATCGGAATTCCCTAGTTCTTAGTGGATTGACCCCAGAAATGGTACGAAGTTGGCTGAAAACCAACCCTGTGCAGAGTTGGGTGATGATTCTTGGAGTAGGGATTTTGTATTTGAGTGGAATCTTGATTGAATTTGAGTTTAAATTGAACATATAAGTTGTGGTACATGTTGAATGGATTGGGTTGTTGAATTTTCTTGCAGGTTTAAAAATTTTGGTTAGTCCGATTTAAGAGGAAATGCTGCCGAAATTTCGATAGAATTAAAAGAAGAAAAATGGATAAGTGAGATTTTAAGACTAGAATATATTCAATTGAGGGAAATTGAAGTGTAGGAATTTTTAGAAATGATCTAGTGATAGAATAGACTTTCTTAGAATAAATAAACCCTAGAAACCCTAAAACCAAAACCCTAGAAATAAGTGGGGTATTTTTCTTGATTTTTCTTACTAAATTTACTAGGATTTTATTTGAGTTTTTATGTTATTATTTCTTTTAAATTTCAGGGTCCGAAAACGCATCACGACCATTTTACGAGATATTTTCTTAGGCTTTCAAGGTGAGTGTCTTTATGTGTGCATGATGCATGAAATGTGATATTTTATTTGATAAATATTATGCGAAAATTTGCAATTACTATGTGAATACCTGTGCTACTTGAGGAAAGATGTGTACTTTATCACATCTATTCCGCAATGTGTTACTTGCTTTCATTGACCAATGTGTTATTTGTGTGTGCGTGAGACTACCATGACTAACTTCACTGTTATTTCACGGATAGTTAACCCGGCTGCAAGTGGGAGGACATAAGGTGTTGGGTGTTTTAGGGCTTGATGTTCTTTCCTTTTAAGTTGTGAATCCTCAAAGAGGCCAACTCAGGATTGAACCTGTTTGCTTGTTGGCCCTCCAGGGTTGAGAATATCTCCCTGGATGTGGTAGCTTGTACGGAGGTTATAAGGTGATTGGCGGTTAGGGTTTGTGCTTGATAAAACTGATATGTTCTTTGATAAAGACCTGAGCTATTATCTCGGTCCAAATATCGTGACTACATGATCAGTACTTGCTCTTTCTGCGGTTAAGCTTGCTTCCGTAGTTGAGCCCTGTATCCTTCTTTGACTACATGTTAAATTAAATTGTTCATATCTTGATTTATTAATTAATTGCTCGATTATTTTATTTACTAAAATAATGAGTTCTTGATTTGATTGCATGACTTGGACATTCACTGGGCTATTATAGCTCATTCCGTTTTATTTGTTTTTCTTACTCAGGTTTCCTGAAAAATTAAAGCTGGAACGACTAATTTTGAGTATGCTAGATGTCTTCGTTAATGTAATAGCCGAACTGTATTAGGATATCTTTGTGAAAATCATGTATATTATGACTTGTAAACTTGCGGTATGACTTGTACCTTTCAATTAAGTAATAAGAGTGTATTTCATTTTGTTCCATTTTATTTTAGTTTATTTTATTTTAAGTTAAGTACGCTCGGTCGTTTGCGTGAGTGCGTGAATCGAGACCTGGCGAGAGCTAGGCAGGCAGTTCGCTAAGCCCCTTGGTGCGCCTCTGGGTAAGGTGGGGCTGTCACAGCTTGTGAATGCAATTTTTTGAAGCTTTGAAGAGCTGATGTTTTGCTAGATTTTGCCATGAAAATATTGGGACCAAGAAGAAAAATTGCCCCCCAATAGTCGTCAGGAGATCAATATCCATGAACCAAATGGACCGCCAAGATTGAAAATTATAGAGGAGAAGAGATGGAAAGATGATTAAGAAGAGAACTTTTTGGTTGTTGATTTTGAGAAGAAAGGTTTGAAAATCAAAACAACATATTTTGGTGTTTATAGGGTTGCATAGCTTCCACAACAAGGAGATATATATATGAACATCATGTGACCTACTTTTCAGCTTTCTATGATGTCCTTCTTTTTGTTTTGAATTGACAATAATATCCCCATACATATGAACCACCTAAATTAGGCTACGGCCAATTAGTTCACATTTTTACACATTGAGACTCCAAATCCATAAGGGAACAAAAAAGTTAAAAAAATGGGAAAAAGACTCTTAGCAAAATCCAATGCATGTCCATCAGCCTCTAATTAGCAACATTTCAGTTGTCAATCATGGTTGCATTTTTTTGTTGTCAAAATTGTCTGCAAACCAATCCTTTTCTAATGGAAATAAGCTTTTCAGTAAGGACTTAATACTGAAGAATCAACTCGATCACTATGATTTTCATATATAGGAAAAAAATTAAACTTCAAATTTGCATATTGATTCAGTTGAGTAGAATTATATATCAAGGATAAATGATTATTGGTAATTGTTTAGTGATATACTCCCATATTGATCTTTGCCAACATATAGCTTTGTTTTCCTTTTCTTCTAATTAGACACTTTTTCTCCTTATATTTTTTTAAAGATATTAAGCCATAAATTGTTCAACTTGGCTAATATGGTCATTTTACGAAAAGAGAAGATAAAGGAGGTGATGAAAGAAAGGAGGGGGGGGGCAGAAGAATGCTGGTGGCCTTTTCTTGCTTGGACTCTTCCATTAGAAATCCTCTTTTCTTGACTTGGACGGGCATTGGAAAATTACAGTCGAGGCTAGTGTCTGACTGCTTTTATCAAAATCATATAAACAAAAGATCATAGAGAAGTAAAAGCAATCTAATCCACTGGTTTGCTGCTTGTGAAAATTCTAGTGCTTGTCCTCTAAAATTTACATGAATGACAAAATATTGTTGTAATGACTATCACCCATTACCTTAGTCTTCGATGTATTGATCTTGAAAAAGAAAAAAGTGAGTTCTTGTAGGGCTTTTCAATGGCATAAGATACATAGACTGATTGGTTGTTTCTGAACTACCAGAAATCTTAAGAATCAAGCTGAAATTTTGAAACTATAGCAACAGGGTTGGTGAGCAGCCAAATTGTGGCATGATTTCGAACTTGATTTTATTAGGAATTTGAGCTGACTTTCTTCATGATTGGTTGATTCTCAATGATCATGCATGCTTTCATGAAGGTTTTCTTTGACATGAGTTTTCATGAAGTTACCTTTGCCTTTTTCTTGCGATAGCTAGTCAAATTTTGTGTGCGTAATGTGTAGCTACTATGTGCGTGGTTCTAGACTAGTAGGAGGACATTTTGTTTACCAGTAGGTGCATGAAAAGGACTATTGAGCTGGCTATTGAAAGAGTGCTATATTGTTGTCTTCTTTCTTGATTAACATTGATGGAAAAATTTTAGTGCGGAGTATTGATCCTTTTAGATATATATATCTTGTGCTCGTTTTTGTAGGAACGGTCGAAGAAGAATGCTGAAGCTTGTGGAAAACGTAAATGGGAATCTAGAAATGGCTCCAGGAGTACAGCACGACATCATATTGTCCTGGGGAGTTGATTTGGATGCTCCTACTGGTCACATTGAGACTTGGCACATGCGACATTGGCACTCCAGATCGAGGTTGGACATCTCAATTGGCAGTATCTAAATATGTAAGTTTATTTTTCCTTTAATCAATTGTTTATTAATTTTTTGTTCAATTAGTTGACTATTATTTACACCTGTTAAAGCATTGTAATTCAAGATATAAGGTTTGTTATTTACTTCAATAGGAAGAAATGATGCAGTTGAGGAAAGATCACCCTCCTGAGGAGATGACTGATAAACAAATCTTAGAGAGGGTCATTGGCCGACATTCGGTTCGTTTATTTGGTTGGGGACGGTCACCTACCACATCTGGGACTACAGGCAGCAGTGGGGATTTGAGGCGTCCCTCGTACACTCAATTGCTGAATACTTTGAGCCAGTACGAGTCTCGTTTTACTGAGCTCGAGGGGACTATTCTAAATATGCAACATGTGTTGGCATCGAAGAATATTATGCCTCCACCATCTGTACCCCATGTGCCATCAGATCATGGCTCAGGACCATCTCAGCTCGGCACAGGACACATTGATCCAGCCTCTCGCCATTCCGATAGCTCTCATTCTCATAGCAGTAGGGATGAGTTTGCTGATGCTAATTCAGGATATAATAATGTTGTGTGACATTTTATGTATTGCTGATACTGGTTCTATGGCTTTAGTAAGCCAGCTTTTGTGATATTTCTACTGTTTTCTATTTGAACGTACTACTTTCTTACTTTTAAATTTATTTGGGATGTTTAAATATTGATTTGGATGTTTGGATGTTTGGATGTTTGGATTGTGATATGAAAATCTGTTAGTTTGTCTGATTCTTGTGTTTTATTAGGCATGAATGTAATTGAAATTTAAAATACATACAGGTACATTTTTGCCACATATGCAGGTAGCTTACATTTACATGCATATACTTTTACCCACACATATGAGGGTTTTACCCACACATACAAATGCTAACAAAAAAAAAAAAAACGCTACGTTATCTATACATGTAGATATTTTTACCCACGCATACGAAGTGTCGTGCTATATATGTATGGAGATTTAGCCACACATTGGCCTATCTTTACCCACACATTGAGCGACTTTTACTCACACATTGAGTGACTTTTACTCACGCATAGAAGTGTATTAGAACAAATGTATGAAGATTCAGCTACACATTGACCTCCTTTTACCCACATATTGTACTCTATTTATGTGATACCAGGGACCTTTTGGTTAATGGCCAAATTGTGAGATTGTGTAAAATTTAGAAAGTTGAAGGATTAGCTAGCAATTTCTATGATTTGGATTTTATCTCCAAAACTTAGGTTTTCCTTCCCACTTCTTCTACTTCCTCTCCCAAGCCTTTTCTCACATTTCTAAAGATTTTCTTTCCTTCCCATTTGAAGAGAACATTAAAGGCCACCATTCCCCAAAGGAAGCAAGCAAAAATCCCTTTGATTCCTTCCACCAAGGTAATTTTATTTCTCAAGTTAAATTGCTTTTCTTAATTTTTGTCATGTGATGTGGTGGTAGATTGACTAGTTGGAGCTATGGATTGGTTAATGCCATTAGACCAGTTTTGTCCATTAATTTGATGTTTGGTTGTGGTAGTGTATTTGTTTGTGAGTTATGATGGATGGGTGAGGTGGGTGAGTTAGGAATTTGAGGAAATTGGGTATAAGACTTGTAGAGATCTTGTGTGATTTTGAGGATGATTCATGAAATGTGTTGCTTATGATGTTAAGATAGTGTTTTCTTGCCTTATTATCCCATATTTGGAGCTATTTTGGTGTTAGATTGTGTTGGGTTGAGTTGAGAAAGTTAGTTTTTGGATTTTGAGAGTTGTAAGGGTTGCAAGTCGTCTCGCTGGGCTCATCCGCGGTGCCATCCGCGCCGCGGATAAAGCCGCGGTTTGTTGGGGCTGCCTCTCTGGGCTCATTCGCGATGCCATCCCCGCCGCGGATGAGACCGCGGATGGCTCCCTTGTGGCTCTGAACTGAGCCGCGGCATCAACCGCGCCGTGACTGGTACCGCGGCTGGGTACTGTAGCTGAGTCGCGGCGTGAGCCGCGCCACGACTGACGCTGCGGGTCAGTACAGTTTTCTTTTCTTTTTCGTTTTGCGTGTTAAGTTAGGATTAAACCTCTTTTATGATTTCTTGATAGATTTAGCATGTGATACGAGTCTTATTTGTGTGTTATAGGTGACGACAGCGCTTACCCTTATTCCGATTATTTGAACTAGTCATTAGATTGAGGTAAGTAGTATTTTATTCTCTTTGCTTTTGAAAATGCACTCATATGATAATAAATGATTCGAATGATATTTTCTCTACGTAAATGGGCTTATGTTTGGTTACATTGGTTTTGTTATGAAATGAGTATATGTGGTCTAAATAATCGTTTGAATGAGTATACGTTTGAGCTCTCGTATGTGAAATGGCTATATGATGAGACTAGTTCCTTAAATGGGTAATTGTAGCAAGTTATTTTGAACCGTACTAACCGGGTTATAGTTAGTCTTGAATCGCATCAACTGGGTGGTTGTTGGTTTTGAACCGCGTTAACCGAGTTATAGTTAACAACTGGAATTTCAGGGTCATGTGTCCACTAACTACTTGAGTTCTTCTTTTTCTTGAATGGCATTATGCGATGCTTTGAGTTTGTATAGCCATGAATTGACCACATATTATGATGATTATGACTTTGACTTTGATTTGGAAATGTACCGATACATGAATAAAAAACTAAAGCCCCAAAGAGAACCTTTACTACTTACTGGGTGATTATATCACTCATCCCTTTATTTGACCTCGCAGCTGATGACTTTGTAGAAGATGATTGGGGAGACTTTTGGGCCTTATAGTCATAGCTAGTTAGGCATGAATGAGGTTACTTTTGTAAAGCATTGATATATCGCCATACTTTTGGTATAGACTAGGTTATACATGTTTCCTCACTATTTTTGGTTATTGGGGAAAAAATATTGTAATGGATATTGTATATCTTTTGTAGATGAATGAAATAGATTCCTTTGGGCATCTTAGTATTCTTTGAGACTTATTTTGTGATTAGATGATGATTGTTTTGATTTAGCCTTGTGTCCTAGCTTTGCCTAGGGCATGGCGAGTGCCACATCTCGGGCACGGGGCGTGACAATTTACCCATACATATTGCTAAACGTTTACCTATACATAAAAGAAATGTCATGCCACGTCATATGACACATCACATGCCGCGTCATCATACACGTAATACAAAACCTACCAACATGGAAGCTCGTCAGCAACCACGTCATCATAACACATTTGCCAGCTAAATTATCCACACATATTATAAATATTTACCAACATATATATGTGTAGGTAAATGTAGTATTATTACCCACACATAAGATTATGTGTAAGTAAAAACATTTCTTTGCAGTTTTTTAGCTACACTGGATGACATTTAATTTATGTGTGGGCAAAGATTTTTCCTTACACATAACAATGTTATACCCACACATATTGTGTGTGGATAAAACCTTAATTTCTTGTAGTGGTATAGCAATATCTACACATATTGTGTGTAGATAAAACCTTAATTTCTTGTAGTGATATAGCAATAATCCTGGAAGCCATCATCGCCTTGAACTCCTACCTTTCAACATTCCATGTTTCGAGAAAAATGTCCAATATCCTATATTATCTTCTAGATTTTCTTTATAAGAAATTATAATTTCAAAAAATCCTTCAATCAAATATCTTTATTTCAAAAGATATTTGGTTACCATTTCATATTTAGTTTTAAACCCTATAAATATTTAGCAATTTACTACATAATTGTAAATATTTTCCAACATTATAAAAACATTTCCATTACTTTATACTCTATTTGTTATAGTTTACTATTTTCCACTTACATGATATAAACTTTACCATTTTACTAAGCAAAAATATTAACATGGTAATTTGATTATAAAATTTCATAAATTTTGTATAGTAAAACAAATTATTTGTTCAAGAAATGGATAAAATTTTAGCATCTTATAAATAGTTTTAAATATTTCAAACATTAATACACACATAGAGAAAGTTTAATACTTATATTTATTTTTTAAATTTTACACACCTTAACATGCATATTAATAAGTATCTGTTAATATAGAGTAATACTATTAACCACTTATATTATACAATTATTTCCTCTATTTTACCAAGCAAGAATACTCATTAACTTGTTAATCTATTTATAAAATACTAACACTATTATATTTAGAAGCTTTTAGGGAAAAATCGAGGTTTTGCAGGCCCTAGCTAGAAAAGGTTAAAGAATAATGTTTTAGTTGATAACTTTTTTTTTTTTTTTTGTAAAGACATTTTTATAGCTTGAAGCAATTTATTAATTTTTTGGAAAAACAAAAACTTTATTCATGCAATCTTCCTCCTTTCTCACAAATAGTTTTGTCCCAAAATACCTAAAACGGTCATAATCATTCTTACTCTTTACGTATAAATCATTGTTTACTATCTTTGCCCAAATTTGTCTCATTTAAGATATAAAATTCTCAAACTAAAACATTCTTAATTTGCTGGTAATTTTTTGTATAGCTTAGCAAACAAAAGTTAAATTATGTATGTAATAAAGTATATAAGGTCCTGATCGAAGTACGGAAACAAAATAAATTTTCTTTACAAATTTTCTTTTAGTCTGATTTTCTAGTTAAAGTTGAGGATGGATTAAATTGAAGTGCCTTAAAAATCTTACTATTAATAAAACAAGGACCCTCTCAAATAAATAACTTCCTAATCGTTATTTTTTTTAAAAAATAAACTGCCCATAAGTTTAATAATTAACAACCTCATAGTGTTTCATTATTAAATTAAATTTATCTTTATATTTAAAATAAAGCACACGAATCTGCCATTGGCACTAGTTTAATATAATATCGTTAAGAAAAGACGCAGGAGACATGACAATCTTACGCCAGAAGGAAAGACTTTACATTAGACTGCAATACAATGCTTGGTGCTTCCTTTATTTATTTATTATATCAAGTGCTTCCTTTATTACATGTAACATAACTAGGAAGAATAACAAATGCTTTAACAAGGTTGATAACAGTACTAATAAGGTCTCATATCTCGATCAAACCTAATTTATTCTACAAGTCAAGAGACAAAACCAATTTACTATAAGACTTAAAATCATTTGTTGGTCCGATCGTGCAAAAAGTGATTAACGTTTACGGGCCCTCTTGGCAGGGGCCTCATTGTTGGGAAGATCCTTAGCGGAAGCCTGTAGCTTGGATTGCGAAAGCTCCTGTGTATTATGGGCTGCCACGCCGTTTGTTTCTTCATTGTCTGTAGACAGATCCTTCTTCTTCTTGAGAAAATTCATGAACCATATAGCTGACTCTTTCGGGTATCTGGTTCGACCACGATCGTTGTAGTCTATATAAACGATGCCAAAACGGTCTTTGTAACCAGCAGTCCATTCAAAATTATCAACTAATGACCATAGAAAGTAGCCTTTCACATCGACCCCATTTCTGTGGAAAATACGTCATGTCAAAATATATATAAATTTAAATTTAGGTTATGTAGACATCAAGAAGATATATTTCGTATGTAAAATTGGAAAATGGAAGTAAGTACTCTAATGACTTACTCATTGATCGCATGTTTTACTTCTTTTAGATGCTCACGGTGATAGTTGATCCTAATTTCATCAACTCGACCATTAGCAATTTTACCCTCGGGATCACCAGCATCAGTAACACCTACAATGCCAAATAAAAAGTATATCAAGGGGAGAGAAATTTATACTGCATGCAGGTTGTAGCTAGTGCTCGATTGTGGCAAAAATTGGGCATAGGAAACATGTTGCTTACCATTCTCTGTGATGAAGATAGGTGGATCATTATAATATGCCTTTATCTTACTCAAGAGCTTGTAAATCCCCGTTGGATACACGTATATCCAGCCAGAAGAAGTCTGAACATCATGCGAAAAACAATTATATTTTTTTAATAATTTGTTCAATATGGGTGACTAGATGAGCATGGTAAAAGCAAATTATAAGTTGAATTTTGTTCTATATTTCGTAGTTTAATTTGTTTATGCATCTAGTTGGTTTTATACCAAAGATTCAGCTATGAGTTTAATCCAAAAAAAGGACGAAGAAGAAGAAGAAAAAGAAAGTGTCATCAGCTCAAATTCCGGGATTATTCACCAGAATAGTGCTATTTTTTATCAAAATGAAAAGTGAGATTGTTTACCAGAATATTGATATTTTTAATTAAAATGAAAAAATTACTGGGATATTTATTAATTTTCTTGAAGTGCTGAAATCAATTTTGTGGAAACAAGCTTCAGTTGAAGAATTCTGTCATTTTCTCCATCTAATTTGTCCGAACTAAAAAAGTTCACAATGAAGTTAATCTTTTAAAGACCAACTGTAGAGTAGATTTTTATAAAACTGACTTTTCTTTTTTGCATGGTCAACTCGAATCAAAATCTAGACAAAATTGATTTCTTGATAATTAATTTTATTAAGATATCTATTTCAATATTTTAGAAGGACAAATAAAAACATTAGTTACTAAATTTAATTAGAAATATAAATAAACCGCAAATTTTGTTTTCTACAATTAAGACAAAGAAGTACAGAATTTTTTAAAAGCACATAGGTGGAAAGGTCCCCGCCCGCTATCCATCTTTCGCCAACCCCTACATATCTGTCCATGTTTGAGTGGCTCCACTTGTAAGAAAAAACACTTACATGGACTTAGTTTTATCACGGATTAAAATGTATATAATTGTATTAATGTGCCTCGATATAGTTCCATTTGATATTTAGAGTTTGATGTGCCGCAGTTTTTCTTTTCTAGAATAAAATAAAAAGGGCACCTTAGTGAAAGTTGACTTGTGTTGTTTAAACCGCCTATTGAAAACCTAAACATGCAAATTTCTTCATTGTGCTTCAAACCGAAGCTAATTATACTCCGGTTGAAAAGACATTTTAGGAACAAGAACAGCAATTAGGATTTAATTGATTTACTATATGGTTAGGAAAATTCTTCGTTAACTATTTTATGGCTAAAGGGAAAAACATAAAAAAAAATAACAATTTGATGTCTAGAAAGAAACACTTACGCTTTGACCAATGAGTGTCTTTCCATCAGTGGCGGTAGCTGTGAACGATTAGAGTCAGATAAATGAATATAGGGTACAAATGGTATTAAAGAAATGAAAAGAAAAATTACAAAACGAAGAAGATTTTTGTACGAGCTTACTCTGAGTCTTGACATGCCAATCGGTTAAGTAACTGGGAGGTCCTTTAACGCTAGGATCGTTAGTTGCATATGTAGCAGTATAGTAATTTAACCCAAGAAAATCATATGATCCTTTTAATTTCGCGGACTCTTCTGCTGTAAGTGGCTTAAGACGGTCCGATGGTACATTATCGGTCATTCTCTTGGGATAGCGACCATATGTTACTGGCTCCATGAACCTAGAAAAAGATGAGCAATGACTTAAGTCCATCATTAATATAAAAATACTAAATAAATAAAAAGCACGGAAAGAGGATGACAACATACGCGTATATATGCATGTATACGTGTAGATACATGTCTGTCTATATATGTACACACATACATATATACATAATATATATAAATTGTATTGTACATATATGTATATATACATATATGTGTGTGTGTGTTTGTCTATATATACATGTGTATGTGTGTGTACACACTTGTATGTATGTATATATGTATAGGTTAAATTTCTAGATTAAAAAGCCTTGAATATACTGAGCCTATGCCTCATCGCAGAAAAAAATTTGAAAGCTACATAAAGGCTCAGGTTTATTTTTGACTTTGTCTTTATTTCTTTGAAAGAGTTAGCTTTGGAATCCTAAAATTCTTTAATACTGTCCCATGATGCATGAATCATTTACCATCCAAACTTAAAGTCAAAAGCACGCTTGGCTGCCTCTTTGTCGTCCTCTGTATCATTGAGTGGTTCAAACCAATGGGTCACAAGTGTTATCCCAATCTTGCCACACTGTGTCTCCTGCAAATTTGACAGTGACACAAGTCCATATCATCATTCAATGAACTCAAATATTATGATTATCTCAGTGGCCAAAGTTTCATATCGTTTCTTTTCAATGTGACAAATAAAACAGTCGGACACGTACAACTGTGTAAAGTCAATAAAATAATAGTCTTTCAGAAGTCTACAAAAGTAAAAAAGTAGATTCAACGTCCCTTTTGGTCCCTCATAATTTTGGATGAACTAATTTGGTTCCTTACATTTTCACAAAAGTTAATTTAGTCCCTAATATTTTCATAAGTGATGGAATTTGACATATTATGTCACCAAATTAATGGAAATACTTTGTTAAAGCAACTATTTAAATGATCAAATAGTTGAAAGTTAAGGCACTACAATAGTTATATTATGATTACTGACTAAAATGGAAAAATTAGGTACCAACCTTGAACTTTTCTCTGTATATTCGAACGGCTTCAGCGTGAGCAAGGAGCAAGTTGTGTGCCACAATGTATGGCTCTCGGCCTGGATCTCCATTTTCACAAATCTGTGCGGAAGTCCTATCACTTCTGTGTTGAACAATAGGGACTGACGCATGATCAGCTGATGATGAACCTCGATTAGGAGGAAATGACCCGACTGCGTAGCCATAATTTGCAAAAGTCCAAGGTTCATTCAACGTTGTCCAATGTTTTACACGATCACCAAATTCCCAAAAGCATAGTCCGGCAAATTCAGAGAAATCCTTCCTGATAAAATCAATATACTTATGTGAAAAAGTCTTTAGCGTAATGAACACGGCAATTACCCAATACTTGACAAAGAAAAATGGATCATAATAGACATTTACATAATTAAATTGAAGCCTCACAAAGTCACATATTGAAATAGTAAATCTTCTAGAAGAATTGTAATTCTAGTCCCTTATGTTTTGAACTAGTTGCAATTTAGCTGGTTATGTTTCAAATTTAAAGCATTTAGCTCCTTATCTTTCGTACTTTGTTCCAGTAGTAACTCTGCATAGTTTAATTATTCACATTAGTTTTTTTTTTTTTTTTAAATAACATGCAGTTTCAGCATAAATTTAGTTGCCTATAAATAGTTTTATTTAGATTAAGTGATTAAATTTGGTAAAATCGGAACTTTAGGAATAAGTGAAATATGAAGGACCAGATTACTACCAAATATAAAAGCGGAAAAAGGTTAAATTGCTGGAAAGAACCACTGGAATTCAACGGTTTTAGCTCAATATCTACCTACTCTTATGCACGTAAATCTCGAATACTCTCATCAAGAATTCGACCATTAAGGTGGTTGGAAAAATCTAGAGAAGCCAAATATCAAATTTATTTAAAGACATATTATTCACTGCATCACCAAAAACATACTCAGAAGTAAATATGTCAATTGGCCCGATCTGGCCAACTAAAATTAGGACAGAATCTATTGTAAAAATGGTTGAGCTGGTCAAAAACTTGGGCTTGATTCCAAAGTGAGTTGAGTTTAAGTCTTTCTAAACTCAGCTTGAACTAAACTCGGCTCGAATAAGACATATACATGTTTTGCTTATTTATGTTTTTTTTTTTTTTTTTTTTTGGCCTTCTTCATTGCCATCAAGAAAGTTTCAGTCTCATCCTTGAATTAAAATCACGCCTTGCACCTATTATCTTATCAAGAATACAAGTCTTCATCACGGTAGAACTGTAATGTAAAAGAATATTTAAATCACTTACACTATTTTATCACTTAAGAAACCACCATACTCATCTTCTAGGGCTTGAGGAACTTCGAAATGAAAAAGAGTAACAAAAGGTTGAATGCCTGAACAGAGTTTTAAAAGCGTGTTAAAGGAAAATCTGATCAAAATTTCAATTTGTCAATCAAATTTTGAATTACTAGTACAAAAAAAAAAAAAAAAACAAAGGAAAATTGTAATCAAGTCTACCATGTGCCAAGAGCTCGTTAATAAGATTGTTGTAGTACTTAATTCCTTCCTTGTTAACACCAGCGTTTAATCTTCCCCCTAATTTATCAAATTGAAAAAGAAAATCAATATTGAAATATTAAATCATCCCGTGTGTGGAACAAATATTTTCTTTAATCAAGAAATTTTAGAACCTGGCAATACTCTAGTCCATGAAATGGAAAATCTGTAGGCATCTAAACCAATTTGCTTCATGAATTTCACATCATCCTGAAGATTCACAACAGAATAGCAGCAAAGATCAGTATTCATTTTCCAGGGAGCCAATTCAGAGAGGCAGAGAACTGAAGAAATTGCTATAGACAATATAAAATATGTTAATGACCAAGAAGTACCTTGTACAGATGGTACGAGTCTATTGCCACTTTAGCATCATCATAATTGCTTATTCTATCTGCCAGTCAAAGTGTTTGCTGTTAGTATACAAACATTTATGCAGAGACAAAACAGCCACAGAGAGAGAGAGAGAGAGAGAGAGAGAGAAACCAGGATGCCGCCGGATCATAGTATCCCATATACTGGGGCGTCTACCGCCTTCTTCTGTAGCACCTTCAATCTATTGTAGATTTAAGAAAAGAACATTAGATTATTGTCAGTAGAAAGCCAACAGGTATACAAGAATCCAGCACCTGTAACATATTAACTACTTTAACTAAAGCTAATTTGGCACAACGTACGTTTGTAGAATAATGTCTTGTAAACTACATATACCATACCTAACCATTAAAAATAGATACTTTTAGTGTTTGCCACCATCACAAGTGAGATTGCAAAAATGGATGATGAACTAACTTAGAACGATCAGCCAACTGTACGATAATTGAAAAGCCTTTACTAGATTCTTCATCGGTGAGGTTAACTATGCTGGTCACTCCTTTTGCCATTTTTAATGGCAAAAAGGCAAAGAAACAAAACTTTTGATTCATTAAAAGAAAAAATTTGTTGGGATGGTTAAAAAAAGGTATAGGCTGATCCCGAAAAATGTAAAGGAGAAGTCTGAGTAGTAACCTGATAAGCAGCAGTTGCAGATCCAAAGAGGAAATTCTGTCCAAAATCAGAACGTCTAATCTCCATTTTGCGAAACAAAGTCTCTAGAAATTAAGATATATGTGTATGAAAGTTGAGTTGCAATTAAAAGAACCTTGAAAGTTGAGTTGCTGTTAAAGGAACCTTGAAGATATGCTGCTTTATATAGAAGGGGAATCGTACGGACTCAAGCACGTGCAGCTTTCAAAGAAAAAACGTGTGAAACTTGAAGTTGGTGGCATGCGCGATGAATTCTTCGACGCCCGTTGTCGCTTGCTTATAATAAGCAGATTTATGACTTTTCTAACATTCAAAGTCATTTTAAAGCGTTAATCATGTTTACGTTTAACTTGTATTTTCAGCTCATCTGATTAGAATTTTCAACGTCCAATTTTACTTGGTGTTATTTTGGTAAATATCGTGTCAGAAATAAGGATAGCAACGTTAGTTTGGAGAATTTGGTTAGGTGATTTTTTTTTTTTTTTGATAATTGGTTAGGTGACTTAGTCATAACGAAAGTGTCCATAACTCTCAATATTACAATGTTTGTAACATTGCTAATTTTTTTTAAGATATTGAGTCATGGATATTTTGGCATTAATTGCTGCTAACTCTCACTATCACAACGTTTGTAACATTGGTATTTTCCTGAAATACTGAGTCATGTATGTTTGGACAACACAAGGAGTAAGAAAAACTAATGAACAAAAAAAACTATACCACACAGCAGGTCGCTCAAATAATTTCACTATTCTAAAATGTTCATTCAATTTTATCCGACCTTTCAATTCTACCTTTATTAAACACTCAAATTAACAATCAGATTTTTGTCTTTTGTCCATTTAATTATGAAGGTGCTTTTGATGTCCAAACACATAAAATTTGATTCCTAAAAATTCGTGCTCAACCCCATTGTGATGAAAATAATGGTTCGGAAAGAGTACTAAAAAGAATACTTATAATTTTGAAAATGTTTGTGATGGAGGTTTTACATTTTTTCCTTTCCCTTTCGTTCCCTTTCGAGACAGTTTAGTTAAAGAATCTTAGTTCCCTTTCCTTCCCTTTCGAGACAGTTTAGTTAAAGGATCTTAGGTCCTAGACTTATGTAATGAAAGACATTCTGTTCTACCCGAAAAACAATTTTTCTCTTGTTTATCATTATTTGCTCCTTTGCCAATCACATTTTAGTTCCAATATTCTCTTTGTATTTGCAGTTAATATATCTAGTGATAATTGTCAAATATCGCGTATGCACTATTTTATAGGGTCATTGGAATTAGTGGTGAAGCCAGGAGAGGCACGAGATATGTCAAAACAACAATTAGCGGTGTTTGGTGTAGGGAAACCATAGAACGAGTGGTATGGATGTCAATAGTAACCTGGTGTTTGGAAAATAATTATCACTATCTTTTAATCAGATTGAAAGTGATTGACCAATGTCTTTATGATTCCCTCAAAATACTATTTAATCAAATTCATTGAGCCTTTTGAGTGAATGATAGTCATTTCATTACTAAACCAAACATTTAGAAAAATTGTTAAAACCAATACTCATATTATGGTTAATGATATTTACAGTAATAATGATTGAGGGATGTGCTACTTAATATAATTGACAAACGCATAATTGATACACTATCATGTCATGTCATTCAATTTCTAGTCCTAATCTGATTGTAAGAAATGCATACACGCACAAATATAATGTAGATTTGACTATTTTTTTAAACACTTAAACTAACATATAATCAATTCGCCATTAATGTTGAACAAATAATAAATAAGGCAGAAAAGGTCAATAAAACAAAGCTTCTTTAGTTTGACCATTACATATTTTATTCAAGCACCAAGGATACGGAATTAATTATGTACCTTCTTTCTATCATGACTTAATTGTATTTTGACCATAATTTTTGGTGGTCCAAGAATTGATTTTATTCAAGTGCATATATTGTCCAATAAACAACATATTTTTTTTAGGCAAAATACTAAGTGATTCGAGGCCAAAATAAAATTGCGATATGTAACATTAAACGAGTACAAGCCAACTAAATAAACAATAAGCCATTCGTTTCTAAGAATAGAGATAATTTTCAAGTATAATTGGGGAACGGAAAAAAAAAATCAGCACAAAAATTTGGGGGCAGTAGTAGGATACTAAATCGTCAATTTTTTTTTTTTTTTTTTTTGGGAGATGGGGCTGCCTACTGCTGCTGTTCTCCCCGGTTTGGAAAATCATTAGAGATAAGGCAACCATACAAAAACATCAGCAAGATAGCGATGCACGTAGAAAAATCAAGCCATGGAAACATCGTTAAAGATAATCATGTAGAAAAAAAGTCAATGAAACACGTCAGTTGCTAACATTATTGCGCATTTATCACAAATCATATCTTGACCTTTTTGGTATCAACATAATATATAATATGTATCGCTTAAAGATACAGTTTACTCGTGTTATATTCCTGTCTAAGTTTATATTTGCAAGTTAGTACCTTTTGACTACAATTACTAGTTAATAGCAAAAATAATGTTAAAAGGGCAATGATATATACACGCATTTTTCAGTTTTTTTATACCCATTTCGAATGAAAATTTTGTACTTAAAAAAAAGAAAAAGACATGCAAGAAAATAAAGTACATATTTAACTATCATTTTCTTATTTGAGTGTGTACATGAGTACATGTATATATCTATATATGTATGTACGCATGTGTGCTGGTGTATATAGAGTATGTGTAACACCTCTCACATAATTTATATTTTTTTTATGAACAAATAATATGAGCACGTCTGCATAGGGGGCGAGGGCAATTGGGGATTGGAGTTTGAGTAGTCGTAGCAAAGATGCATTTGTTAGGTAGAGCTTACACCATATAATCAACAGTCATATTCTATGTCCTTATTAGGGTATTTTGGCGCGCGGGCGGTGGTCTATTTTAGCATTTTACGGTTTTGTCTTCCGCACTCAATTAGTTATCTGATACTTGAATTGATGGATAATAAATGATATTTATTGACGAGTAGTGGAATATGTTTGATTTCTTTATATTTTCCAGGTTGGGTACTGAAGGTTCGTCGGATGTGGCACATTTGACAGATTGCAAAATAGATTTAGATGAATTTTTGCTTTGAAAATCCAACTTGCAAGCTGATATTGTTGATGCCAATCAAGATAATGGCAAACCATAAAGAATTTTGATAATACTCAAAGTTATATGTTATTTAAAGTTTTAGGACTTGTTCTTAATAGTTTCTGATTTTTATAAAAAATAATTTTAGAAAAACTAAAAATCAGTTACTCTTGATTTTAGATTAAAAAATTCAAAAAACATAGTAAAAAAACAGTTGAGAATATCAGAAAATAGATATTTTAGAAAGCAAAGGCTAAAATCAGGTTTAAAAAAAAGTTATTGGGAACAGGTTTTTAATATACTAAGTTTTTTAAAAATCAAAAGCTAAAATCAGGTTTAAAAAATGTTATTGAACACAGGTTTTTAATATACTAGGTATTTCTGTTCTTGGTGGGCTAGCTTTTAGTAATCTAAATCCATAGTTTTGTACCCCTGTGTATGAATGATGAATGTAATACTCTTATTTCTGTGTGCAAAAACGAAGGCATTATCATCACTCATCAAAGTTCAATTTCCACAAGTCCAAACATGCGCCCCTTTGTATGCGAAATTCTACCCCTCAAAGTGCAGATATTGCCCTAAAAAACCAACCTTGGGTTACACCAAAAATCACTTTCCTGGCTTCTCCATTCCTCTAGCAAAAATTAATCACTTTACTGGCTTCTACATACCTCTAGCAAAAATTAGTACATGCAGGCCCCTTTCAAACGTTGTCCATCGGATTTGAACCCACTGAACAAACCTTTATTCTTTTTGCACCCTAGAGCTTCAATTGCACGGTTGCAAAATATCGTGGGATTCCTCATGCTGACATCATATGCCCCTCGTCGGAATATAAGGAAGAATGTTTGTGTGTGTTATCTGTGTATCTACACGCACACCATATTAGGCATTTTTTTTTTTTTGAAAAACCTATATTAAGCATTTGTGGAACCTCAATTTTGTCCACTAAATGTATATTAAAAACTTTAGATGAAATATTTTTTGTAAAATATATTATTATTTTTCTTATTCTTTTCATTTGGAAAAACTTCCCTTCTATCCGCTTCTATAATTTATGTTGCCTGATTAAATTGAGTAGCGTTATCTTCTAATCTTTCTTTCCTAAACTAACAAACTAGGTCCAAGCATAGTGAACAAATTGCCTTCCATGAGCAAACTAAATTCGGAATGGTCAACAAAGCATATTAAAGTCGATTTTCCATTCTCATTACAATAAGAATAAGTCACATATTAACCATGAAAGCAAATATTTGTAAAGTTGGAGAACATAAGTAAGGCAGTTTGGTATTGCTTATGGATTTTGGGTTTTTCAATTTGTCTGACGGAAAACTCTTTTTTCTATTTTCAACTTCAAGTAATAATAACATGGAACTCATTTGAGACACATTTGCATTTTACAATCAAAATTGGAAGAATTCTTCCAATTTTGATTGTAAAATGCAAATGTGTCTCAAATGAGTTCCATGTTATTATTACTTGAAGAGATATTCTTCCAATTTTGATTGTAAAATGCAAATGTCTATTAAATGAGTTCCAAGTTATTACTTTAAGATGAAAATTAAAAAAAAAAATTTGTTGACAAACCAAAAAACCCAAGATAGATCACAAGCATTCTTCCAATTTTGATTGTAAAATGCAAATGTCTATTAAATGAATTCTATGTTATTACTTTAAGATGAAAATAATTATAAAAAAAAGATTTTTGTTGACAAACCAAAAAACCCAAGATAGATCAAAAGCACATAGAGAAATCTATATTTCGAATTGCAAATCCTTTCTTTGCTTGGAAAAGTTGATAGAAAACATAGGAATATTTTCACCTACCTTCCTTGAGGTTTGCCATAATTGCACTTACCTTTCCTCAGGTTTTAAAAATTACACTTACACCACTTGTGATTATATTTTTATAACAAAACAAGTCTATTTTGATAATGTAACCCAAAAACACCAACCAAATCCCTTAAAATATCCTTAATTGCTTTTAAAAAAGATAAATAAATATTAAAAATTAATTAATTAATGATAAAATGTCAAAAGGACTTATATTCTTACATCAAATTTTCAATATCCTCCAAATACTACTTTTTTCAAAACTCAGTAATCTAACTAATCTAAATGAATTTACTTTATCAATCAAAATTTTATAGACAAATATATTAACAACAAAGCGATGACCAATTTAAAAGCAATTAAGGATATTTTAAGGTGTTTGGTTGGTGTTTTTTGGGTTATATCAACATGTACTTGTTTTGTTATAAAAAAAATATACACACAGGGGGTTGTAAGTGTAATTTTCAAAACCTGAGGGGAGGCAAGTGCAATTATGACAAACGTCAGAAGAGGTATGTGAAATTACCCCTAGAATATATTCATCAAAAAAAGTTTGACTACTAATTTAACTGAAATCTCAAAGTTTTTCTTCTAAAATTCTTGATTTTCAAAAAAAAAAAAAGAAATGTTTCAAGCAAAATTATTCTTCCATATCTATATCATATTTTCTCATCAATCTTGTGTGTTGTGTGCTAAATTAAGTGTAAAATTAACGAAAAATTAATGAGAAAAAGATTTTCTAGACAGGATGATAAAAAAAGATTTTCTAGACAGGACGATCAAAATTTGAGATCTATGAGATGATCATAATTTATCAAATAAGATAAATGGTTTACAAGCTAAACCAAAAGGCACATTGATAATCTCACGGGCCTTGAAGCACAGGCAAGATGAAACCACCAAATGGAGTTTTATCTATAAGTCCGCTGAAATTCAATTCTACCAATGACCACTAGAGCTGTAAATGAGCCGAGCTCGAATATCGATTCGAGCTCGTGCTTGTTTAATAAACAAGTTGAGCCGAGCTCATTTATTAAACAAGTCTAAATTTGTGTTCAAACTTGGCTCATTTAGTTATACGAACAAGCCAAACTTAAGTTTTCACGAGTCGAGTCGAGCTTTGTTCGGGAACAGCTTAGTTTAAATAAGTGTAAAAATGTTATTCGAGTTGAGCCGAGTATCTTGTTCGAACACTTATTCGTTTATTAAATGAGCGAGATCGAGCTCGCTCGTTTATTAAACGAACCAAAATTTATGTTCCATCTTATCTCGTTTAAATATAAGAATGAGGTGAATTTAAGCTTTCACGAGTCTAGCAAAGACGAGCTGTGTTTGCGAATAATTCAGTTCATTTATAGCTTTAATGAACACACGTAGAGATATTTATAGAAAAAATACAAATACGTCACTAACTCCTAAGGATTCACGCGGTTCAAACAATTTTTGGTTTTAAACGTGCAGTACAAAGTACATTTGAATAAGGAGAATATTTGTGCAATTCGAGAAACATGTGGCTTTTGACATTTCAACAATGGGTTAATTCGTTAGTAAATCATGTACGGTTTCTTTGAAGTAGGAAAAGTATTTTTGGGGCAAAATGTACTTCTTTTTTTTTTTTTTTTTTGAGAATAGGGCAAAATGTACTTTGCTTCAGCTTTTTCTATGTGTTAGTTATAATGAACCATCCTTTACGTGATTTGAAAGGGCATTAAAAGATTCATAAACTTCGTACGAATCAATACATATTTTCGCTCTTGAAATCATAAAAGGAATTGAAAAGGGAATAGCAAATAATTAAGGTTAAAATTAATACTGGAGTTAAGAAGTCAAGAGGTCGTTGATGAGAACTTGGTTGGGTATTAAAACAAACAACAACGAAACCCAAAAGATTATATTTAATAGATTCAAGTTTCGATGGATGCGAGTTTAATCTAACTACATGTTTTAGTTATAAATTTAAAAAAAATAATAATAAGTTTACCTAAAAATGGATATTTTGTTAAATTATTTAAAAAGATATAGTTTACATAATGTAGCTCGTAGAAATAAAGTATTAGTGATCTAATAAATATAAATGACACCAAACTCCGTCCTTCACTGATTTCTTGTTTAGCTCTGTAATAACTGCTTCGTTTCAAAAAAAAAAAAAACTTTAAATATTACAAGAGAAAAAATAAGTTAAGCAGAGTCAAACTAAAAATCTTATGGTTGTTGAGTAATAATAGTTGCAGCATATTCTCAAGATTATGGCCTCAGATAGCAAAAACCACTTTGAAAATTTTCAAAATTTTCCATCAATATTTTTAGCAAATCGGAGAAGTTATATATTTGACGAACAATGGGAAACGACTGATATTCTAAAACTCAATGTATTTCAAGTTATGCTTATTATTGGTTAAAGTAAGTAATAACAGTTCAGTGAATTAATTGTGTATTTCTCCTTTTATTTTTCCCTTTTTCCAAATAAGAAAATCAAGAACTTTTACATCTCATTTGACATAGAGTAATTTGCTTTTTCCAAATAAGTAACTATGACTGAAACCTTATTACACTTTCTATTCTATACTTTTGCATGCATTATACCTAATTTAGTAACTCTATTATCAGCAAAAATGTGTTAAATTCGATGTGTGTTATTTTATTTATACAAGAGATCATGGGCGTGGACATTATATCCTCAAAGAGTTATCTTTTTTTTTTTTTTGAGGAAAGAGTTATCTTAATCTTGAAAGGAGTAAACACGCTTAAAACATGTAATAATGTGTAACGGGGAGGCGGCTTCTGAGGACCTATGTGTAATTATTGATATTTAAGTGTTTGTTTAGTCCATGTCAATTCCAAAACAACGTTGGACCAATCAGGACAAAGGCGTCATTCAAAATATTCCTCTGATTGCGAGATTTTTGAAAGTGATGGATTGACATGTTGTATGAAAATTGGAAATGTTCAAAAAAAAATATTTGTTAAAATTTTCACATGGTTAATTATCGTTTGTTTTTTACGAAAACTCGAATTAACGAAATAAATTTGTCAAAATTGTCATGTAGTTAATTATCGTCTGTTTCAATTTTAAGAGTTTTATCCTCGTCGGCTTTCCTGTACGAAGTTGAACCAAACTATGAGTGCATGTTAAAGGTGTTAACGAAAGATGTTTCGGTTCACCAGCCGATTCAGTGCAAATGGCTAATTTTATATGCCTATACGGAATGCCCCACCGACCCCATCATTAAACTGTGCCTACATGTTAAAGGTGTTAATAAAAGATGTCTCGCCAACCGCGAGATTCTCTGGAATAAGGATTTGGTGCACATATGCGTCACACACACGTTAAGTACTAAAATCAATTATATGTTATTAAACACGATAAAGTATGATTTATTATTATTATTATATAACGATAAATTATATTCTAATATAATATATAACAATATATATAACACATTTAATACTTTTCCTATTCCGTGCAAATGGTAGATTTAGTGCCAATACAGAGTACCGCCACCAACCCCCACAGAAAAGATCAGTGAAACTGAGAGGACACTACAAATGTACAAATCCACCCCTTGCATCAGCTGCTGACAGAATTTTAACAACGTGCTGAGGATCAGAAAGGGGTGTAATTGCCTTCTCGCAGAAAACGATGAAGTCTACCCACCCAATCCCGGTTCATAAGCCCACCAATCATCCAAAAGAAACTAGTGTGCGCATGGTCTACCTTCTTTGAATTCCATATAAATCAAGCTGTCTGGATTGCATGCAAAAGCGTCCATAGCTTTGCTACCAAACTCGTCGCTAATCCAATGTTTATTGCGAGAACTAAATAGCCACGTCCTTAGTTATACTCTTACTCATAATTAATAGGTTCATTTTTCTTTTATATCTGTCACAAATTATATGCTTATTTTCTTTTCTTAAATAGAAATTAAATTGTTATTTTACCAATATATTCATACTTAATGTACATAGTTATTAGTTGCCTTTCAACGGCTCCAAATTGAAAAAGTTTGATTCTTTGGCAATTTCATTTTTGTTATTCATTTTAGTCAGCAGTAATTAGATTGATTCTTGCATTGAAAAACTAGCAAATTCTAAGTTCTAAGAATACAATATATTAATATGTGCCTTTTATTTTGAATGAATGATCTAATATTAATGAGCGGTATTTAAGGAGAGTATGAACAAAAAATAATTATTGTAAGTACATTAACTTAAGCTTTTTTTGTTTGTTGGTATTTTTTAAAAAATATATTTTTTAGAAACTTCAAACACGTATTTCAATTACATTTTTATCTCACATACATATTTATGAAGAAAATTTTTTAAAATTGCTACAATAATATTTTCTAAAAAAAACTCAAAAAATAACTATTCAAAAACAATTTCTCATTCTGTGTGAAAAAAAAAAAGCCTATTTTTATGGCGCGAAGGAGTATCTAAGATGACCGCCACCACATACGGCTTTGAATTGCCGACAGCCGATCCAACTGATCCATCCTATTTTAGTTTCGTCAAGCCCTCAGGGGGAAAGTTCCAGCTAAGATAAACTTCTTGTCGAGCATTGGATCGACAGTTGAGGTAGCGATTCAGAAGCCCCTGAGACCTCCTGACCTCTGTCTTTTTACCTACTCAACATGTCTCTATGTTAACTCCTCCAAATTTGAGTGCACAAAATTGTACCTCCATGCCCAATGCGGTGTACTGCAATTCAAAATACAACAACCAAGTCTGCCTGCCGCTCCTTTTAGTTTGGGTAGAGTAGGTTGTGTCCCAATCCCTTTCTCTAAATTGTCAAAAAAAAAGTCTGCCTGCCGCCGAGTCCCATCTGAAAACAGTGGCCAATCAAGCCAATCTTGTCGTGCAAGAGGAAAAAAACGTAGTCCAATCTCCAGTGGTCAAGCCAATCTTCACCAACACCTTCCACGTTTTAACATACCCGTGGGCTGACCGAGGGGATTGAACAAATAAATTTTAAAAATTGTATTTAGGCCCTCAAATTTTAGTGGTCATTATCAATCTAGTACTTTTTTTCTTCTCTCGTCCCCATAAATAGACCTTTTTTTTAAGATTTTCCTGCTGCTCCAAAGTCCAATGCAAGCTGACATCAAATTATTTTGAAAAAAAAAAAAGATACATACTTTTTAGGGATGATTTCAGAACCCTCCCATTAACGCCTTTCTAATCTGAGACATTATTTTACATCCCTTGTTTTCATATGTTTTGTAACAAAAATACCATTTCAAGTGAATGTAAAATTTTATACCCAACTTGCTATTATGCTAGCCAACCAAAAAGGGTTATAACTTATTTGACTGGAATAAAGGGCTCTTGCAAAGCAAAGTATCACAAAAAATTAATTTTCGTAGGCAAAATGCTATATTCATTTTCCTTTACACAAATCAAATACCATCAATTCATCAAATTATCCGTCTCCTATTCTTTATCTCCACATGACCCATCTTATTCCCACAAGCCACAACAATTGCCCTGCCAATAATTTCATAAATACAAGCAGAATGAACAAATCAAAAATTTGACACAAGCCCTACAGGCCATAACAATTAACACCGCAAAAATTTGTAAAACATAAGCGTAATGAACAAGTTCATCGAAAAAGTAAAAATTTGTCTTTATTTTTCTCAATTTTTATTATTTTTTAAAGATTTCATTTAAATGTTTTGGTAAGTACATCATGTTCGTTTTAAGTAACCATGGGAGATATGCGTGCAACGTTTCAAATTAGAGTGGTGTTAAGCGAAATTTTCAAAACTTGAGGGGAGGTTTTTGAAATTAGCCATAGTTTTAATAAAAAGAAATAAAGAAATATGGATAATTTTCAGTATCTTAATCACTATTCTTAACATCTATTTTCTTGATTAAAGGAGGAATATATAATTGGTAGTTTAATATTGATTCACTCAAAAAATTACCTCGGACAAAAATTGCATTTTTTAGGTTTTTTATCGTTATACACCATATATCAATTAGAATAATATTTCATATGTAACTTACTTGTATGTTTTAGATATATATTATTATATCATTATGCATCATATATCATATATAAAGTACTTTATATATAATTTCTTTTTTATACTTGTTTAAATTTCACACCCAAAATTAAATTTTACATTATTTTTATTGCACACATATGCTGATGTTACCCCAAATCCAAAATCTTGTATCCGGTCGTGACAGCATGGGGATTTGGCTCAGAAGCAGTCAAGCAAACCGGGCAAAGATCATTTGACATCAGTTGCATTCTTCATTTCAAAATATTGTCTTTAAGTCAATTATGCCTTACTCGCCAGAGGAAACAATTGCTTCTATTTGGATCCCGCCCCTTCCAAACATTCAGCAAATATTTCGTATCGTGTACGTTATTATGACATGCCATGATGTTCATAGGTATATTTATCAAAGAAAATTCTTGAATTACGAAAGCCCCAAATAATTCTATCTGCCATATAATCAACTATTACCATTCTTGTTATAGCTTCTCCGCACAATTGGCTAGCAACAATGGCTAAAATTTCCCCAAACGCCAATCTTTTTGAAAGTTCCAGACGGAATTGTCCTGATCATTACCAAAATGACTACAGATACCGTCTAAAATTAAATTAGAACTTTCTTAAATTCTTGAGTTTGTTTGGTGTTGTTTTTTTAAAAACACGGTTTTTAGAAGCTTCAAACCCGTTTTTCAATCACCTTTTATTTTACATACATATTTATTTAAAAAATTCTTTAAAATTACTATAATAATATATTACAATAAATACCCAAAAAATAATCATCGAAATGCAAGCTTCCGAGATACCCGTGCAATGCTTGGCATACAAACGGGTTTCAACGGGGCATCATTATTGACAAGTAACTTCTGACCTGCTTTGGATAAAGGTTGCCTGATTGACTAAAGAAATACTATGGATGCCAAAGTCTCCTTGGCCTTTCAAAGGGAACTCAGGGAAGAAGGTTTCCCACGCAACATTGTGGTCCTTTCTAGTGGACTTGTGAAATTGGAAATTCTCTGACACATTTGTTAAACTATCCATTACTTTATCTTTTCCGGATATGATTCCCTTTCTTGTATCATTAATTTGAGAAAGACTAACGTTCTTAAGCCAATGTCCATTTATTTTCAAAAAAAAAAAAAAAAAAATCAATGTCCATTTCAAATAATTTTGAAGTTTTGGTGTATAACTTTCAATTTTTCTTCTTTTATCGGGATCTAAACGTACTGCGTCATGACGAAGAGTATATTGTTCAAAACTTGTGTTAATTTCTTAACAAATCTAAAAATTGTGTTCAAACTCTTATTGGTTTTCGTTTCAAACCGAACTTGAATTTACTGTCATACCTCAAATTTGAGTTTGAGATTGAGGATATTAATTATTTACATATAACTGTTTAGCCTTATATTTTTTGAGTTAAATTCAACCCAATTTCGAGTAATTAATTGACACTGATATGTTGGAAATATTTTCTTTATTTGAGCTAACACTAATTTGTATTTAAAAAAAAAAAAAACTGTTAGATAAGGAACGGTAGATCCTATCATAATATGATTCGTAAATTTAGGTCTGTTCAGTAACTTTTGGTGTGATATGTAAACGTGTAGGGCTTGGTTTTGTGGTTTTCTTAACTTGGAGGATCGAATCAAGATATTAAGATTAGGTCCCTCTCTACCATCTATACACTACTGTGTATAAATAAGATTGTTAAGCTGGATTGTACTATTGATACCCGCCTTATAAAATTTGAAAAAAGAGAGGAACACCTCTCCTAGATACATGAGCCTTAATCTATCCTTGATCAATTTTGTATTCAATTACCTAATATTGAGATCCAATTAAAATAGATGAGTGATATCAGCTTGATGTATCCTTGATCAATATTGTATTCAGTTACTTAATACTGAGATCCAATTAAAATCTACAAGTGATATCAGAGGCTTAATATCAGGTTTTGAATCACTAAAGAGGTGTTGACTTGGTTTACCGATTTAATTTTCTTTATTGCAGCCTGTTTTTGATTTAACGTGAAAAAAGCTTTGGTGCAAAAGCTTTGTTTTTTACACTCTACTATCCATCGCAAGAAACGTGATGGTCAAAATTGTTGACGAAGAAAGCTTGTCAGTCCTTTTAGCCTTGGAAGCCTAATTTGTTTTGTTAGATCAATCTGGCAGTAATACTTCATTATTATCTACGTTCTATGTCAACTGATAGAGATGTCATGCCAAGGACGCCAAATTTGATTTTGCTAGTTCACCATGATGGTAATATTTTATTATTATCCATGTTCTTAGTCAGTTAATAGAGACAGGTTATTTTGGATTTGTTCATGTGTTGCTTGTCATGCATGAATTCAGAAGCAATTCAATTTTTTTTTGTTTCCGTTGCGATCCTCGCCGAATATTAAAAGAAAAAAAAATACAAAGCTAAGTCAGTACGTTTCCAAGAAAAATAAAAAGAACAGAAACTAGTACTAACTTTCTTTTTATTGTCTAACCTTTTAATACCAACGATTAATCCAATTGATAGACGAACTAACTAAAACTAACTATCTAGCTATATGAGAATCTAGATGGTCAATAGAGACAGTTGACAATAATAGAGGTGAAATCAAGATGTAAAATTCCCCTAAACAAAAAATGCTACGACTTTAACTTAATTAATGATTAACTCAATTATTTATACCCTAGAATCCCTTATGTGAATTATATTCTTTCTCAAGTAATACAATTCATATCTTCTCGATTAATTAACTGGAATCTCTTCTGAATTAAAATCCTTAAAGATGAAATTTCTAATCATTGGATTCTATTGTTGTAGTTACGTTTTAAACCTAAAACCTAATCTAGGAATAATTCATGTAATCCTATCTCTAGTGATTCGTTCAAGTTTTCTTTATTCATAAAGTGTTTTAGTTCATATGTACAATCTCTTGATATATCCATACAAAATCAATACTTGAATTGAAGGATGTATGCAATTTTCAATTCAAAACGCCATTTAATCTTGAAGGATGTATGCAATTTCCAATTCAAAACACCATTTAATCAAGAATAAAATCAATAACAAGAGTTTTCCCATCTAGATCTAAACAACTTATGTCATAAGTACAAGATAAAACTCAATAAAAGACAAGAAAAGATAAAAGAAAGTCATTCTCATGCAGCTCTTGAATCTCCCCTTGAGTTTTGAAGAAATCTCCTCTTGATTTACACATTGAAAGCCCCATAAGTTGTCCCTTGACTATGCTTTTCTTCTCTCTACATTGGATTGCTTAGATTTGTGTAAAAGTGTGTAAAAAATAGGTCTCAGATTGTGTTTTCTAGGGTTCTAGTTTCTTATTTATGGTTTATCTCTCCCTTAGAACCCTTAGAAGTCACCTCCTTTTGTGTTTCTCTAAAGATAGGGTTAAATCTTTCAAGTCTCGCCTCAAAAATGCTCGTGGTTACTCAGCACGGATATGGACAAAATCCTCTCTTTCTTTTCTTAATCGCCACCATCCTGTACATATCTATGTGCAGATTCGGGCATGGTTTCAAACAAACTTTTGGCCGAATTAGATTTTTCTCAAAACAAAAAATTTGTAGTCTTTTGACTTAGCTTTCTAGCACCATAAGTATCAGGTCATTTGGAGGTCGGGGTGCTAAGATATGCTTAAAATATTGAGACGTGCTTGGAAGAGCATTGCAACCCAAATTTGCTTAAGTAACTTAGACTTTTGACTATGAAAATATGAGAACTGGACTTTGATTTCTCATAAGAATTGTAGATCATTGTCTTAGTTTTAAAATGCTCTAAGAATTATCAAAATCCAAATATCTCTAGCTCAACATATTATCAAAATACTGAAATGTGTCGTTATTGTCAAAACCTTTTCTTCACCAATTCTTCTTCATATATTGTTTCTTTGCACCACTTTGAGGGATTCTTCTAGTCATCACCAACTTCAAATCATCTCAATATATCCTTCAATTATCATCCAAATTGGCGACAAAATGCGCAAACCCTATAAAAACACAATAATGACACAAATAAATAACACTTACACATTATTTAACACCCAAATCAAAAGTGAGAAGAAATAGCAAAGAAATAAAGAGAAACTCATAAAAAACCCTACAAACCTAAGCTATAACCTTACTAAAAACTACTACATTTTGGTACTTATCAATAATCAAATTTGTTTTATATACAAGTTGGAAAAGTGATGTTCAATTAGCTCTTGGTTTATAACCCTGCATGAAGGTAAGCCTTCTTATTAGATTGATGAAAGAGTTGTTGAAGAAATGACAAACTATAAAAATGGGATAGAGTTAACAGGCTGAGCATTAAGGTTATAAAGAAGTCTATCTCCAAGTCTTTTAATGGTTGCGTAGAAACTATAACCACTACTAAGGGTTTGTTTGGTTCACAAACAAGATAAGATAGGATGACTCATCCCCGAATTATAAATCCTGAGATAAGTCATCTTAGGATTCATAATCCCACCTATTCCTGTTTGGTTGATAAGAGATTTGGTGCTTTGAATCCTGGGATGAGTCATTCAGTGTTTGGTTAGAGACCGGACTATTATTTAATTGACTAAAGTATCCACTACACTTGTGTAATTAGTTTTATTTGTTAATTCAACATATATTTGAATAATATTCTAAGAATTATAATATGCTAAAATATAAAAATGGGAATAAGATAATTTACTATTTTTATTTGGTAATTCAACAAATAATATTCAAGTAGTATCATAAGAATTATCATATTAATAGAATAAATACAGTAACTGTACAAAATAAGAACAAAAGTTTGTAGTTTTGTTGAGCCATTTTTTGATTTTTAGTAAAATATTGTTTCAGAGAACAAGCATAAATAAAAATTTTAAAAAATTTAGAATAATATAACATTAAAAAATCAACATTTTCTTCAAAAATTACACAATCTTTTTTTGTTCTTGAGTAATTCCCAAAAAAAAAAAAAAAACACTTGATTGAAATAGATAGCATCCCTTTCATTATTATATGCAGCAATTTGATTACGGTTGATTATAGGATGTTTAGCCATGCCTCTCCAAATGGGGCTAGCCCAGGATCTTTCTTGGCCCAGTTTATCTTTGAAGAAAAATATGTGATTTTTATGTTTTTCATTTGTTATTAATTAGTGATGTTGATTTTGACTACTTTCAAAAAAAAAATTAGAATAATATAACAACATTAGTATCTTACTAATGCACAATAGAAGCCCAACAATCATATGCAAAAAAATAAATAAATATTATTTAATACCATATATAATAATCAACACCAAATAATATGCATATTAAAATCTATAGTCATCTAAAAACAACTTCATGTAATGGCACGAAGTTAATTATTAACATGTGAATACTTGAAATAGACAGAAAATTGTTCATAATTACCTTTTATTCATTAATCAATAAATAAACTAAGTCATATGCTCCCATTGAGTATCATTGGTACCATATCAAGTTTGTCTTCGTCAGGAAGGTTAAAAAAAGATCAAGACTTAGATGATCACTAATTATACGTGATGCAACTCTCAATTTCTCTTACTTAGATAGCCAGGTGATTGAGCCAAAGTAGCATAAACCTCTCTCCAAGTTGATGACATATCATATTCATATCCAATTCTTTGTGTTATCATTCCCAACCCAGTCTCTATTTTCTCTATAAATTTTCCTAAAGCTTCAACTACTGCAACTAACCTACTGTTTTTCTCCTCAGATTGTGATTTTCTTTTTTTGGTTCTATCCTTGTTCTTGTCTTCAACATGCTTATTAGAATTTGGAGTGATTTGATCTTGTGTTTTAGAAATATCGTTAATATTTTCAAACCCCTTGGCATAATTACTTTCGGAACCATCTTTTTCTTTCTCCATTATATTAACAGCATCTTTTATGCCTTCTGCATGTTGTCCAGTAGCTCTATATTTACCAAAATTTCTACCCAATCCTCATAATAAGGCTAGGATTTAATTTTCATGGATCTTGCATCTAGATCGACCTATATAAAAAATTACCCCTAACTGATAAAATGCATAACTAAAAATAATTAACTTGAACAATGTAATAAAGTGAATATTAAATTATAAATGTTACCTTGACATAGTTTTTCCAAACATAATTTGAGTCAACGGTGATCATGTGATCAACAAAATTCCAACCAAAACCGTGCCTCCCTAGCATAGATGCTAAAGAATCACAATTTTTTTTCCACATTTTAATTTTTGATTCTATGTGTGGATTAGCTTTTAAGTCTATTGACAAAAATACTTTAAGTATAGCTTTTTTAAGTATGACAGTGTAGCCAGACCGAAATGTGCCATTATCACACTTCCAGATTGTTGCGCAAAGTTCTTTTAAAGTGTTTATTAATACATCTTCTTCTCTGGCTGTCCATACTTGCCTACTTTTATCAGTTTTCTTACCATTGCCTTTAATTTGGCCAATTGAAGAGAGTTCCATATCTATATAGAACAATCAATATCATAAGTTGAAACAATACAAAGTAAACAAATAATATTTTTTATAAAAGTAACAAATTATAAAAAAATTAATAATATGTGCATGAATTATTAGATTAAACAATCATCCAAGCAAATGATCTAAAATATGACGAACAAATAGTATACAATCACCATAATAATAAATTTAAGAAATAGTATCTCCTATCAAATTTCAAAATATACGTCTACATTCATTATACATAGAGGTTGCAAGATTTTTTTCACTCATTCTATTCATTAGATGTCTCGATCATATCAATAATTTCTTCATTAGTTTCTTCAGCTTCAACTTCTTCCTTCTCCAAACTATCCTGAAGTTGATATTCTATAGGATCAATTGGCATCTCTTTATGAATAAAGTTATGGAGAAAAAAACAAGCCATGACGATACAATTTTGGGTCTTAATAGGATAGAAGGTTGGACCGTATTTCAGGACATTCCATCGCATTTTCAAGAGTACAAAACACTTTTCTATAACATTACATGCAGAAGCATTCTTCATGTTGAAAAATTCATGATTATTTTGGGGAGCTAGAGAACCTTCTCTCCACTCTTTCAAGTAATTGTTGCCTTCTATATGGTGCTAAAAATCCTAGCCCATTTGTATAATCAGCATCAATTAAATAGTAATTTACCTGAAAAAATAATATCTTAATCATTTTTTAAAAAATATCATTATATGTTACTTTTTATGTCAAACATACCATTAGGGATTATGGGATTATTTCAGTTATGTAGGACGATTAATACCACATGAAAATGCCAACCAAACATCGGATGGCGTGGAATTAGTTATATAATCCTATATCATCCGATGAACCAAACGTACCCTAAAAGTTTGCTTTAGGCCATAGGATAACAATTCTAGATATCTAAAAAGGCTAAAGCTGGGAATCACTACAACAAAAAGAATCATTAGTGATGACATTTTTCAGTGACAACACGAACTTGTCACTAAAGAGAGCATTCAGTGACAATAATATTCTTGTCACAATTGTGATGTAATCTTCAGCGACAATAGCAAAATGTCGTCACTGATTTTTTGCCACCATTTGGCACCAAATGCTTTATCAACAAGAGCTAAACGTTGTCACTAAATATACAATTAATAGTGACAACATTTTTCAAGTTGTCACTAATGATATAAGCATATAAAATGTTTGTCACAACAACTTAATGTTGTCACTAAACCTTTGATATATTATGTATTAGTGACAACTTATTGTTCGTCCCTAAAAAAGCCAACCTTTTTTGACAACTAGTATTGTCACTGATGTTAGACTTTTTTCTCTAATATACCCAAGCAATCTGTGACAACGAAAGTCGTCATTGATAGCAAAACCTTTACTAACAAGAATTAGATGTTGTCATTGATAATATATGCATACAAAGCCTTCGTGACAACAATTTAATGTTGTCACTAAACCCTTGATATCTTCTGTATCTGTGACAACATCATGTCGTCATTGAAAATCATAACCTTTTCTAAAAATCGCGTGTTGTCACTGAAGTTCGACTTTATCTGTGACGACGAAAGTCATCATTGAAGGCAAAACCTTTACTAACGAGAATTACATGTTGTCACTGATGATATATACATACAAAGTGTTTGTGACAATAATTTATTGTTGTCACTAAACCCTAGATATCTTCTGTGCCAGTGACAACCTCATGTCGTCACTGAAAAACCAAACCTTTTTTGACAACCACGTGTTGTCACTGAAGTTAGACTTTTTCTCTTATATATCCAAATTATCTATGACAACAAAAGTTGTCACTAACACAGTACTAGTAGTTGTGGTCACTTCCCTGATTGAGTAATGTTTCCAAACTCTTAAACTGTAGTGATGGCTATTCTCATAATGCAAGAAAGAGTTATACAAAATTTGATGGAAATATTGTTCAATCTAATCCTATTAATAGTATTCCTAGCCTTATTAACAATCTTCCTGATCCTACTCAAGAAATTCCAGAAGTAAAAAAATGTGCCTATTCGACGTTCTCAACATACAAGAAGGCCAGTTTTATTTGATGTTTATTTGGGTGAAAAACATTTTGATATTGGTAGATTGTTGATCTAGTGACTCTTAATTAATTAATTAGAAGTTAAAATTTATATTATTGACAGCATGAATAAGAATCTAATAGGTTACATGTATAAAGAATGAGAATTTTAAAAATTGCAATTATTTTAAGTATGTGATACTTACGAGTTAATTTTTCTGAGATAAATTAACTCTAAAGCTTATGTGAAATTATTTTTTGTCTTGTAAATCAAGTAGTGAGATTTCATATGGAATAGGTTTACTACCTACTAAAAGAATTAAGATTAGTTACTTATAAATGCCCAAGACTTTTTTATGAGATAATTAACTATAATTTTGTGAGAATGTAAAGAGGGAAAAAACCGTTAATAGGAGAGAGAAAAACCCTCTCTCTCTCTCTCTTATCTCTCCTTGATTTTTGTGCCAAAATTAGTACCTTTTTCCTTTTTTCTTTTTGTTGTTGATGGTGGGTGGGAAAGGTGGCAGTTCATAGAGGAAAGGTTCATTTGCTTTCTGTTTACAATTTTTTTTTTTTTTGTGAAATCTACTAGAGTACTTTTACTTTAATGTAGTGGCATTGGTAAGTTTTTGTCTGATGAAGTTGTACAAAATGCTAAATTAGTTTAACAATGTGGTGGATCAAGCCCATGCTGCATAAATGTATAAACTTCAATCTACTTGTCATGTAGATGGAAAGCTAGTTCTCAGTTAGTTACAGAATGCATAGAAAATGATTCCCATTGATACTTTTTAACTTGCATTTTTTACTTTGTAGATCAAAAAGCACTATATTTCTAGATTATCATGCTACAAAAGATGCAGGTGCCTCAGAAAGGTTCTATGTGCAACTTTTTTCCATAGATCTATTGATGGATGTGGAGTCACTATCCACAGATCAAGGTCGCGTATAGGCATCTGTGTGCAGAATACGTAGATTTCAATATAGATTTGTAGCCTCATTGTATGAACCATCAAAGTATCTGTTGAGAAATTAGAAATTTAGCTAGGTTCTGGTGAGAAATTTTAAAAAAATTCACAATGCAATCTCACATATCTTGAAAACAAATCTCAAAACACCCTCTTTTTTGGAAGTACCAAAGGCCATCGAACTTTTACTTATTTTCAAATGACCCATCAAACTAATTATTGCATTAATCAGACTATTGAACTTTCTAATTTCTCCAATCAACCCATTCCATCAATTTATCCATTAAAATGGACAGAAAGCCTGCGCATGCCATTACTGAGGACAAAACAGACTTTTTTGTGCTGAGTCTTCTTTTATACGACTGATTCCCTCTCCCAACTCAGTCGACCAAAATTCTCATAAACCCTAAAATTTCTTCACAAAATTTTACAATGTCAAGAAAACAACTTCCTATTCTTGAAAATTGCAACTGTAGAGTTCAATGTACAATGACGACCTCTTGGACACCTTGGAATCCAGGAAAAAGATATGGAGTTTGTGGCATTGACGAGGTAAGAAGGTTTTTTTTTTTTTTGAAAAAATTTGTATTAATGTGACTATAAGATTGATGTTTAAAAATGAAAAAATTGCTTGGAAACAGGCTGCCAAGTTTGAAAATGGCTTGATGAAGAAATTTGTCAAAAAACCAATGAGATCATACCTAGGCTGTTGAGAAGAATTAATCAAACGGAATCAAAGTTGGAAAGTGCTAATGAGAGATCAAGAAGACTTGAAAAAAAGGTGGAGAAATTGGAGGTCAAATTGATGAAATTAAGTGAAAAATTTTGGGTTGGTAAAATCAGAGAAAAAAATGTTGTGCATGGCTCTTGTAGGAACTTGGATATTGTTAGTATCAATTGTAATAGGGAATGGCCAGTTTGTAGTTGGTAATGAGCAACCATTGCAAATTTGTGATTCTAGAATGCAGGATTATTATTGAATGTACAACTTATGTACATTAATTTAGTCTCTTTGCAAAGTGTTAAATTGCATTTTTTTGGCACTTGTTTGCTTAGTTTGTAATTACAGTTGGTGTTGTTAGCCTAAAACCAATTTGTACAACTGTTTTGTGTTAATATAGTGTTGTTATTTTCTAACATACTTACTAATAAATTGGTTCGAGCTGTTGTGCAGTTGGTTAAAGAAATAGAATGGCTCGGTTGACTTGCACGTATGGCTGAAAAAAATGCAAAATGCAGCAATTGCAATCCTCTACTTAGTCACAAACTGTAGTTGCTGCTTTTATGCTAAAACCATTTAAAAAGCTGGTTAGTCTTCACATTAGAATTATTTAAGGCACAATGCACAGCTGTACACAATTTTGAATTATTTAAAGCACAAGAAATATACACTATATTGATGCTGGAAAAGGAATACACTATATAAAAGAAAGAAATTAAGGTTCTAGATTCATTCAAATAAAATGGTTCATTGACATTAGAATCAACAGTCACTTTGCTACCAATAACCTCATTTGGCATTGTGAGTACAATTACAAAATGAATGCCAATGACAAAAACGGTTACTTCCAACTGGCAATAGAGCTCTAACCAGCAAAATCAACTAGTCTATATGGTCAAAAGCTACAAATCTACTAGTTTTTACATTGTCTTCTTTCTTCCTTGGATTTTTTGCCTTCTCCTACCCCATCCATAGAGTGTTGTATCTTATCCCAACCAAGCATAGTTAAATCCATCATGGGAGACATGTTCTTAGCTTTCTTATGAGCATCACTTTGACTAACTGCTCTCGTAACAGTGTATGATCCTTCAACTGTAGCAATAGGTGTAACAAATTGTGAATAACTTGGATCTGCTGCAGAAGAATGTCTTCATACTTGTGCAACAGATATGTGTCTCAATATTGAGAATAGCTATACTCTAATATGAGAAAATAAAAATGAAAAAATAGTTGTACATGATTTTTCTCAAGTATCCTTTTTCTCTTGGGAATGTAAATGTTACCTTCACAGATTTTTGTGAAGAAACAACATGAATCCTAGGCATAGAATTTGGTCCCTTGCATGTGGATTTGTTGTGGCCTGCTCCTTTGCATAAGCTACAATGCATTACAAATTGCTTCTTCAATTTTTTTCCATGGTTTTGACCATCAGTTACATCTCTTTTTCTTGAATTCCTTGGTCTCCTAGGTTGCATTTATTGGATTGGTGGGTCCTAAATAAGTTGATCAGCAGGTATCCACTTTGTCATCCTATTGATACGTTGCAACAAATGTCCATATAAAGTTATATATGTCTCTCATCTATAACACTTGTCTACCAATACATAAGGATCAAAGCTTTTCTTGTATATTGCTATGATAGAGTGAACACAAGGAATGCTACTCAACTGCCACAACCGACAACTGTATGTCATTGCATTCGTGTCAACAACAAATTGTTCCTTACCAAGTCTCTTCATTTGATAGGCACAATCTTCATTGTAAATATGGCTTCCAAGCACTAGTTGTAACCACACATTGATCAATGATATCTCTAATTCTAGGATATGTTGATAGAGTATATTTCAAAATTGCACTCCTTCCCTCTTGAATCCTTTGATTAGTTTCTCTCTAATTGTTTCTAACATGGAAATTATTGACATATCTCTTACTTCTAAAATAAAACTATTAAACAACTCACAGAGGTTATTAACAAGTATATCAGATTTGGTGTGGTGTGAAAAATAAGCCTTACACCAGTGTTGTAATGGTTTGGCCTTTTCACCTAAGCATGAGCTTCTTTGTCATAAGCCTCCAACTCATCTAAAGCTACAGCTTGTTGCTGAATTGTTGTACTAGCAGCAATCTTCCACAGCAATATTTTCAAGTGCTTTGCCTGGATGCTTCTTCTTGAAGTTTGTGTACATATGCTATACACAATACCTGTGTGCACAATCAGGCAGAAGCCTCAGCAAATGCAGCATCCAACCCTGCAATTTTTTTTGTAGATTTTAGCTAGTAAATTTGTGTGTGAATACACAAATTCAAATCTTAAGCTTAAAGCTACCTTTTGCTGATCAGAAATGAAGGTCCAATAAAACTAGTTGTCAATATTCAAATCTTGTTTGAGAAGCTCTAAAAATCACAACCACTACTCTGTTGCCTCCCTCTCAACAACAACATAGGCAATTGGCCAAAAATCATTGTCAACATCAATGCCAATTGTTGTTAATAGCTGTCCTAAATATGGCCCTTTTAAGTGGCATTCATCAACTCCAATAACGGTCTACATACCTCCAGAAAGCCTTTTTTTAAAGATCCCAAGCAACAATACAACCTCTGAAATCTTGGATTGCTATCATTCTCCCTTGTAGTGAATTCAATTTTAATTATTGTATTTGGATGTGTTTCCTCTAACTTTGCACAATACTCCCACAGCTTTGCATATTCTTCCTTGTATGATCAATTAATCTCTAAAATAGTCTTTACTCGAGCTCTATATGCCTTAGACTTACTAATTTTAGCATGATAGTCCTTATTTATTGTTTGTCTCAATCCAGTTGCTAATATATTCTTATTGGCTTTTATTATCTCCACATGCCTTTTTGCCACCCAATCTGCAGTCATGAACTTATTCTTCCAAGGATGTGTGCACTTGGTGTGTTTTAAATTCATTAACTTAACAACAAGGATATGAGTTCCAACTAATTTATCAATTAAGCATAAAGAAACCAATTGCATAGTTCTTTGCAAACTATCTTCATTCTGTGTGCCTCATTTGTGTAAAATCTAATAGGTTTGGTATTAGATATAGAATAACTTTTTACTACTTCTTTAAATTCTTTAGAAGTTGTAAATTTTATTTTCAACTTAAATTTTTGGTCTTTTACATCTTTCGATAAATTAAAATCAATACACGTAACATCTCCACTAACATTATCTGCATCCAAAGAGTCACAATTGCTGTGAAGATCCTCATTCAGCCTATCATCATCAAACACGTGCATATATTCTCCATCTTCAGGTTGAGTTGTTTATAGTATTTTGTTGACCTTGATCTTAACCTAGACCTCTATTCATATATGTATCAAACAGGACATCATTATTGCCATATTTCTCATTATCTACAAGTCTGTCACCATCATTACCTACAAATCTATCACCATCATCATCACCATTATTCACACTCTCTCTTTAAGAACTGAAACATTACTATCACCAACTAAAGACCTAGTCCCCTTGATACCTCCACCACATGAAGCATCTCCATCACCAACTATTGATCCAGTCCTATCCAAATTCTCAATCACACAACCTAATTTTTCATTACAGCTACCAAGGCTTACTTTGTCCTCTAGCACTATGGAATCAGTAGCACAATAGATCACTATAACTTTATACGTGCTGCCATATTTACAAAATTGTACTATATCACTATCCCCCCTCAGTTCTCTCAAGCCATTGTCTAAATTTTTTCCAGAAATCACATAATAATAGAAAAAGGTGCTTTTGTAACCAAACTCCTTAACCATGTTGCCTAGTTCTTCTACAGACATCCTATCACTATCACAGTGGTGCGCATAATTAGTCTTACCACGCATATGTACTCTCCTTTTTCCACTTCGAAAGTAGCCACCATGATGTAATTCTATAGTGAAGTTTTCATCACCCATAACTGAAAATCAAATTTTAATATATAAAATAACATATTAGTACAATGAATACAGTACTCATAGAATAAAAATATACATGTTGACACCAGACATGTTTGTTATCATTTTCTAAGCCAAATGTGTTCAGTGGTCCCTTTGTCGATATAAAGCCAAACACTATCTATCAGAAAAAATCTATATGCTCTGGTTCAAAAAAAAAAAAAAACCCTTTTTCAACTATCCAACACAAATGCTAAACAGATGCCTTATCAAAAATAAAACTTCAAACGCATGCCATATTAACAAAATCCACTATATCATATTGAAAAAGGGGAAAAAGATGAGGACTTACTGTATAGTTGAAGCGGGTCTACTTTCACCCTTTTTTCTCTGATCACCCATGCCATATTCTCTAAAGATTCTGAATTTCATTAGGAAACCAGCTAAGTTTTAAACTCCAGCCAAGATTTGGGATAAAAATCGCATTCCAATTTTAGTGTTTAATGTTTTAGGGATATTTTGGAGTGCAAAAACATTTCTAATTAGGCTTTAATCGAAAAATGGGAAGGACTCGCTGTGAAAAGTCTGTTTTTTGTATATACTTTGACGTGTGCAAACCACGCACCAAACTTTACGTCAACTTTAACTGATAAATTGACGGAATAGGTTAATTGGAGCAATTAGAAAATTTGATGTCTGATTGAAGCAAAAATTAGTTTGATGGGCGATTTGAAAATAAACAAAAGTTCAATGGCCTCCATTACGATGAAAAATTGCTCTTCCTTCTTATTCATAGAAACTAAATATTTATACAACATGATATGTTATAACGCTCAAAATAAATCTAGCCTAAAATTATGCTATAAACAAAGAAAGAATGAGCTAAGCAAACCAATCAATATACAACAAAATATTTGCAATGATATCTATAGATATGTATAGCTAATACTCTCCCTTAAGCTGGAGCATGTAAATTTAGAATGCCCAGCTTGCGATGTAATTTGTAAAATTGGTCTTTGCTTAAAGACTTAGTAAGGATGTCGACAACTTGATTATGAGTTGAGATAGCGTGAAGCTAAATAATCCCTTGTTGAAGTTTCTTATGAACGATATGACAATCTATTTCAATATGTTTTGTTCATTCGTGAAAGACAGGATTGACAATAATATGATGAGTAGCTTGGTTATCACAGTAAAGAATAGTACGAATAGGAGAAGTAATACCAAGATCTTTAAGCAATGTGTGAAGCCATACAATTTCTCGAGTGGTCATCACCATAGATTGATATTTAGCTTCAGCAAAGGAGTGAGAAACAGTAGATTGCTTTTTACTTCTCCATGAGATTGGACTAGACCCAAGAAAAATCCAAAAACTTGTAATAGAACGCCTCGTCATTGGACAACTAGCCCAATCTGAATCACTGTAAGCTATAAGTTGTAATGAACTTCAGGAGGATAATAAAATGTCTTGGCCTAGACTTTTCTTCAGATATCTCAATAATATATGAGCAGCATCAAGATAAGGCTTGCGAGGTTGGTGCATCAATTGGCTTAGAATATTGATAATGAAAGTTATGTCTGGTCTGGTAATGGTGAGATAAATGAGTCGACCAACAAGTTGTCGATAAAGAGAAGGATCTGAAAGCAAGTCACCATTGTTGTCATCAAGTTTGAGACGTTGCTCCATAGGGGTATCAACAAGGCGAGAACCAACAAGGCCAGAGTCACGAAGAAGATCAATCACATATTTTTGTTGTTTTAGATAAATTCCTGTGGGTGAATGAGCGACTTCAATGCCTAGAAAGTACTTGAGAGGTTCTAAATCTTTGACATGAAACTTACTAAAAAGAAAATTTTTGACATTAAGAATAGCATCAGAATGATTACCAGTAATCACAATATCGTCAACATAGACTAAAATAAAAACACATAAAGAATCATTGCGTAATATAAAAAGGAATCATCAGCATGAGATTGAAGAAAACCAACAGATAATAGGGCAGAAGAGAATTTTGCAAACCAGTTGCGAGATGCTTGCTTTAATCCATAGAGGGATTTATTGAGTTTGCAAACTAGATTTTTCTCCCCCTTTCCTAGGATGGCCAGGCGGTAAAAGCATGTAAACATCCTCATGTAAATCACCATGTAAAAAGGCATTTTGTACATCTAATGGATGTAATGGCCAATTCTTGATGGCGGCAACAACTAACAATGTTTGAACAATAACTAATTTAGCAACAGGTGCAAAAGTTTCATGGTAATCAATTCCTTCAATTTGAGTGTATCCTTTGGCAACTAAACACCCTTTATAGTGTTCAATACTTCCATTGGGATGTCGTTTTATCTTGTAGACCCATTTGTAGCCAATGGGTTTATGATGTGATGGTAAAGGGACAAGACACCAAGTGTTAGTGTCTTGAAGTGCATCAAGCTCAATTTTCATTGCATTTTTCCATTCAGGAACCTGCACAGCATGAGAAAAGGTGGTCAGTTCTTCAACAAAAGATAGAGGATTGAGAAAGGAATAATGTGCCTTCAAAAATTTCGCATAAGATAAAAAATTTTGTAAAGGAAATAATGTACCCATGGATGAAGAGTTTTGAACATTATAACAATGGTAGTCTTTAAATTCATTTGGTGGTTGTGTGACTCATGAAGAACGGTGTAAAGGAGGACCAATATGGTTGACTCAAGGGTAGGGATATCTATGTTAGGAATGGTTTTGGGGTTTGGAATAGGGGCGACAAAGATATGATCTTCAGTTGATGTTGTAGATGTATTTGTTTGGTTATTAGGAATGGGTGTATCAATATCATGAATAGGCTTTGGTAAAGGTAAATATTGTATTTTAGGCAAGAAATTATCATCATCCAAGAATTTGCAAGGAAAAACTCTTTCATGGAAACTTTTTCATGGAAGGTAACATCACAACTAACATAAATCTTTTGAATATGAATATAAAAAATTTTGTATCCCTTTTAAGCAAAAAGATATCCAATAAATATGCAAGGATGAGCACGTTTATCAAATTTATGCTTGATATGGGTATTATGACCAAAACATAAACATCCAAAACTGCGCAAATGTGTGTATGTGGGCAATTTATTAAATAGCAGTTCGAAAGGAATTTTACCATTGAGTACCTTAGAAGGCGTTCGATTGATTAAATAAGTTGCAGTAAGGATACATTCAATCCAAAATTTTAAGGGTAAATTTGCTTGGAAACGAAGTGCTTAAGCAAGATTGAGTAAATAACGATGCTTGCGCTCAACTACACCATTTTGCTAAGGTGTATAAGCACAACTATGCTGATGTATGATACCAATGGAAGCAAAAAAATCATTACTCATGTTATTGAAAAAATTCTAAACCATTATCAGTGCGAATTTGTTTTATAGAAACTTTGAATTGATTTTTAATCATAGATAAGAAATTTTGAATGTAAAAGAAAGTCTGAGATTTTTGTTGCATCAAATATACCCTATGTAATTTGAGAATAATCATCTACAATGGTTAGGAAATAACGTGCACCACTAATAGATGAAGTATTATATGGTCTCCAAACATCAATATGAATTAAATCAAACAAAGCAATATTTAGTATCACTGTGATTAAATGGTAAACGAGTATGTTTGGTGACAAGTCTTAAATTTAATAATGTTTGAATATCTTTGTTATATATTTTAATGTATTTTTAATGTATTTAAGTGAATTTGGCTCCAAAAATATCATTTTCCTCCAATTAGGTTTATTTTATCTAAGAATTAGGGTTTGGCAAATAATGACATATTTTGGTATTTTATCAATAACTTGAGCTATATATATCGGATTTAGATGTTTCTTATGTCATTTTTAAGCTAAGAGGATGATCTAAAATTCTTATGAGACATCAAAATCCAGTTGTCAAGTTTTCATGGACAAAAATCATAATTATTGAAGTACATTTGTGCTGTGAAGCTCTTCTGACCATGTCTCGGTATTCTGGTCATATCTCAGTGCTCCGACATTCAAATAAGCTGATATTTATAGCTCTAGAAAGCCAACTCAAAGGGCTAAAATTTATATGTTTTACAAAAGAGCTGGTTCATCCATCTTCAAGGTGAAATTCGTGGACTAATATTACACAGACGCGTAGACAAGCTGACCAGTCAACATATGTTGGTCAAAGAAAGAGTCAATGGCTGTTTTTGCAACTTGGAGTTATTTTAAAATTGATTTCTTGAGTTTTCCAGAGGATTTTAGGCTAAAATTTTGAAGAAAATTCTACACAAATGTTTTTTACCATTCTGGCCCTAAATATTACACCATTAGGCCAAATTTTGTAAGAAATTGTTAACAAGGACTTGAGCTCAATTCATGTATAAATAGGGGTCCTTGGTTAACATATTTTGGGGGGATATGGAGAGGATGTTATGTTAGGATATGTTAGGTTATGTTAAGTAGTGTATTATAGTAGAAATCTTCTTGTAGTTTTAGTAGAAAATTCAATATTTGTAAAGAAGCTCTTGGAGATTTCATTTGTACCAACTCATCTTCAAGGAGGAAATGGAAGCCTATGGAGCCTTGTTCATCCACCAAATGAGCAATTTCTGTCCTTATCTTTTCATTTACTACTTGTTATGAATTGTTACTTTGATGTTTTGTTCTTTGAAGTTATGAATTCTATGCTTAAGCTAAATACTTGTATTAGGGTTAGATGAAACTAATTCTATGTCTTGAATGAAATTAAACTGCTATATCTTGATTTTTCTTGTTCATCTATCAAGGTTAAACATTTGTAGGTTGATTGATCACCAACTACAAACTACCTAGTTGTTAGTTGACAACTAAACTTGCAACATAACAATGAAAATATGATAGATGAAATCTTTGTAGTATGACATGAAAATAGTTGTACTCTTAGGTAGGATTGAGGTTGTTTTAAACCACAATTCATGAATTTCACAAAACTTCATCACGTGAGTAGGTGAGTTTATGTCAATTCATTGTGAAAATAAGTTTTGATTACATATGGAATTGCAATCCCTAGTAAATCAAGATGTTAATAGCAAGTGAGAATTAGTGTCTTCTAAACCCTACTACTTGTATTTTGTGACTTTCTCTATTAGTTATCTTACAAGAAATTGAATTTTCTTTAGTTGTTTACTTTTATATTTTTTTCTACTACTTGATTTCTGATTGTTTAGATAATAAAGCTAGTAAAAAACTTTGGTAATTGCCATATTAAGTTTCCCTGTGGGATCAACCCTAACATCCCTATACTTGTTTCGACCTGTATACTTGCAATATTGGGAAATTAGGTTATATTTATTACTTGTTTGTGAGTGAAATTGGAAGGATTTATTGCATATTTTATAGACCTAATCCACCTGTATCAAGTTTTTGACGCCGTTGCCGGGGAAACAAAGAAATTTAGGCAATATCAAGGAAAAAGCAAGCTTTATTAGTCTAGACATTTTTATTTTTCTTGTTTTAATATCTCTTGTTTGTTGTTTTTATAAATACTAATTGAATCAAAGTGAAGGAAGGAGTTTGAAGATTTAAGTTGGTTCAAGCATTTCATCGAACACATAATGGACATGTTCAAAGGAATGCATATGAATGATGTCTTCCCGGGAGTTTCAATGCCACAAGATAGCATTCAAAGGCAAGAACAAGAGGTAAGTGTAACTAACTTAAAATTTAATCCAGATGTTATTGTCTTAGTTACATATGATCAATTTGCAGGAAATCCAAATTAAAATGCCCATTTTCATTTAGCCAATTTTCATATTTAATTGACATTATTAGTTTTGATGGATACAATGAAGTAAACAAAGATACTATAAAATTAAGATTGTTTCCATTAACTCTAGTTAAGAAAGCTAAAAATTGGCTAAGGTCATTTGGACCAAATTATTTCACTAGTTGGAATGAGTTATCAAGTGCTTTTATGAAGAAGTATGGCATGCATTATCAATATGTGGAAGCTAATATTGATTTTGAGTCTAATTTGAATGCTACTTATTGTACTACATGTAAAGGATACCATGAAAATCATGAATGTGCTAAATTGGATAGTATGCAACTTTGTGATACTCAGTATTGGCTCACATGTTAGCATTACCAACCCAACTTGTGAGAGGGATAGTTCTAGTTGTCAAATGGGCATGTATGATAATAAGGGAAATGAAGAAAATAATAACATATTATGTGATTCCCTTACATTTGAATGTACATTTGAACATGAAAAATAAGAATAATGAACATGCATATGAAGAAAATGTTGAAAATAGGGAATTGAAATATAATACTCAATATGTTGAATCCCCCACTTGTGAAATCATGCATGAGATTCATGAAAGTGAATGTGAAAATGATGAAGAAATGCTTGATGTTTTTGTCTTTGATCTTGAACAAAAGCGAAGTTAATGTGGAGTAATGCATATGTGTGTGATAAAGTAGTTGGGAATAGTGGGAATTGATGACAAACTAGTTGTTCCTTCTACTCTTGATCACATGGATATTGAAAATGAACTTGTTCTTGATAAGAAAATTGAAAATTCAAAGGTAAAAGTTGATGTGCTTAATGTGAAAAATGATCTTCCTTTCACTTGTGATATCGATTTTCTTGGTATTGATAAAATACTAACACAAGAGAAAAGCATAGTCAAGTTTTGGCTATGACTATTTTCCAAAGTGCTTCTTTATTGTAGGTATAATAGCACAATGGATCATGAACATGGGAGCACTTATTTTGGCACAAAGGATGCACCTATTCCTACTCAATCAATTGAGCACAAAAGGTGTATTACATCCTTTATGGGATACTCCAATCACTTGATGTGGTTGAGAAGAAGTCTAGCTCTAGACTTTAAATGAAGCGCTTATTGGGAGGCAACCCAATGTTTACTTTCATTTTGGTGTGACTTTTGTTTGATTTAATGTTATTTATAATGTTTGAAGTCTGTTTGTTTGTGTTTTGTAGGTATTCAAAATAAGGAAGCATGATTTGCAACTTTTGAGGTTCAAAGAATTCAAGGAAAATTCAAGTTTAATTTGAATTTGATGTGCATAACTTGCATGAATTTGAAGTAGGACATGTTTATTTGGATGTTTTAAAGTTGTTTCATGTGTTAAAAAAGCTCAAAAATTTGATGAAAATTCATTTGGCAAGTTAGAACAACAAAGCTGGAAAATGAACAGTGAATTTCGAAAATTGCAGAATTTTGAAGTGCATGACTTTTGATCCATCCAAATTTCATGTATATTAATGTTTTGAGCAAGTTAAATGCATCATTATGAAGCTTGTATGAGTGTTAAAGTGTTTATAAGTTGATTGGATCAAATTTGAAGTGTTAGTGCAAGAAATTTAGCAAGCAAAATTGAGAAAAACCAATCCTGCAGCATGAAGAACTTGATGAAATTTCTGCAGCTGAGGATCCAGATCCGTGTACCAGCTGACCCACGGATCTGGATCCACGGATCTATGGGAAAACTAGCCTTTCTTTGTTGCTTTTGTTGAAATCTAATTGCAATACTAAGGGTTTTGTTTGCATGATTGTTTGGCAACTTTCTTGGCATTATATGGACACCTTAACACACTCAAAATGGTTGCATTTCATGTTTCATTATTGATGTTATTTTGTAGTGTTATATAATCATGTTAATGTGCAAATAGTTGGCATAGTTCACTTGGATTATCATCATCTTGCATAAAAATTCATCAAGTTTTGATTTCATGTTTCATTTCGTGAATTCATTCATTGTGTATACATATTATAACCATAAAATTGAGTGGATTCAAGGTTTGTGAGCAATGAATGCATATAAAGGAGTCAACTTTAAGGGATGATGATCTAATCAAATTCAAAGGACATTTCAACATTCATTGAGGAAACTTCAAGTCCATCAAGGGGAGTTTTCTTGTACTTACTTTTGCTTTACACACTGAGGATAATGTGACATTTTAAGTGTGAGGGAAGGTATAAGATACATGTTTGAATGGTTTGAAGTTGTGAAATGTGCCAAAATTGCCCCAAATTTTTTCAAATTCATCATTTTCAACTAAAAAGGCAATGATTTCAATACCATGATTGTTTCAAATTCTCTTACTTGTTGACAATAAGTTTAGTGTGCCTTGAAGAATTCTTTTCACAAATACATGAGAAATAGCTATTATGTGATTAGGAGTTTTGTTCTTTTAGAAAGTATATCTTATAAAGTGGTTGGAATTATGTCTAAATTTTGCATGATTGATAAAATTTCTCTTCTTTACTTAATTTTACAAATTAAGTGATAGATATGTACAACAAAGTGTAACTTATGTTCTATGAGGATTACTTTTTGTATAAAGGGACTATTATGCTATGAAAAATAAAATGTGTAATATCACTCTACTCTGCTAATTCTTATGCTTAGTAACTGAAATCTTCATCTACCAATGTCGATTTTCGCATCAAACGGCATTTGAATTATGAGTATGCATAGCAAAGCTTGATTGAAGATGAATTGTCAAAAGACAATATCATTTCTCAAAGCGAAAGCTAAAAGTTGTGACCAAATCAAATGAAGTTTTGAGAAATGAGGGTCTTCATCAACCAATGTTGACTCTCATTTCGAAGACAACTTCATACTTAAAAAAAAATGAAAATGAAAAACATGAAAAAGAAAGAAAGAAGTCCCTCTTGGATGAAATTAATCGTAGATATAAGAATGTACTTGATTGTTCATATCAAACACTTACTTGTGAAATTCAGTAAGGCAAAGAAATTTTGTTATACTAGTTTAATTATGATATAATTACTTCTAGTTTGCTTGATAATATGAGTATTCAAGGCAAAATAAGGAATTGCATAATAGCTATTCACTTGGTTTTGTGGAATTAAGTTCCAAAGGGTACATTTGTTATTTCAACCCTTGAATCATTATTTGGACTTGCATTTTCTAATTGCTTGAGGACAAGCAATGATTCAAGTATAGGGGGAGTTTGACAAGTTTTAAATTTAATTATGTTCTAATATCTTTATTATATATTTTAGTGTGTTTTTAATATATTTAAGTGAATTTGGCTCCAAAAATATCATTTCCTCCAATTAGGTTTATTTTATCTAAGAATTAGGGTTTGGCAAATAATGACAGATTTTGGTATTTTATCAATAACTTGAGCTATATATATTGGATTTAGATGTTTCTTATGTCATTTTGAAGCAAAGAGGATGATACACAATTCTTATGAAGGCATCAAAATCCAGTTGTCAAGTTTTCATGGCCAAAAATCGTAATTACGAAAGTACATTTGTGCTGTGAAGCTCTTCTAATCATGTCTTGGTATTCTGGTCATATCTCAGTGCTCCGACATTCAAATGAGCTAATCTTTGTGGCCCTGGAAAGCCAACTCAAAGGGATAAAACTTTAATGTTTTGAAAAAGGGCTGGTTTATCCATCTTCAAGGTGAAATTCATGGACTAATGTTATGCAGACACCTGGATAGGCTGACTAGTCAACATGTGTTGGTCAAAGAAAGAGTCAATGGCGGTTTTTGCAACTTGAACTTATTTTAAAATTGATTTCTTGAGTTTTTCAGAGGATTTTAGGCTGAAATTTTTTGAAGAAAATTCTACACAAATATTTTTGACCATTCTAGCCCTAAATATTACACCATTAGGCCAAATTTTGTAAGAATTTGTTAACAAAGACTTGAGCTCAATTCATCTATAAATAGGGGTCCTTGGTTAACATATTTTGGGGGGATATGGAGAGGATGTTATGTTAGGATATGTTAAGTATGTTAAGTAGTGTATTATAGTAGAAATCTTCTTGTAGTTTTAGTAGGAAATTCAATATTTGTAAGGAAGCTCTTGGAGATTTCATTTGTACCAATTCATCTTCAAGGAGGAAATGGAAGCCATGGAGCCTTGTTCATCCACCAAATGAGCAATTTCTGTCCTTATCTTTTCATATACTACTTGTTATGAATTGTTACTTTGGTGTTTTGTTCTTTGAAGTTTTGAATTCTATGCTAAGCTAATTACTTGTATTAGGGTTAGATGAAACTAATTCTATGTTTTAAATGAAATTAAACTTGTTATATCTTGATTTTACTAGTTCATCCATCAAGGTTAAACATTTGTAGTTGATTGATCACCAACTACAAACTACCTAGTTGTTAGTTGACAACTAAACTTGCAACATAACAATGGAAATTTGATAGATGAAACCTTTGTAGTATGGCATGAAAATAGTTGTACTCTTAGAAAGATTGAGATTGTTTTAAACCACAATTCATGAATTTTACAAAACTTCATCACGTGAGTAGATGAGTTTATGTCAATTCATTGTGAAAACAAGTTTTGATTACTTATGGAATTGCAATCCCTAGTAAATCAAGTTGTTAATAGCAAGTGAGAATTAGTGGCTTCTAAACCCTACTACTTGTATTTTGTGACTTTCTCCATTAGTTATCTTACAAGAAATTGAATTTTCTTTAGTTGTTTACTTTTATATTTTTTTTTCTAATCCTTGATTTTTTATTGTTTAGATAATAAAGTAAGTTAAAAGCTTTGGTCATTACCATATCAAGTTTCCCTGTGGGATCGACCCTAATATCTTTCTTTGTTCATAGTACTTGTTTGTGAGTGAAATTGGAAGAATTTATTACATATTTTATAGACTTAATCCACCCACATTATTTGGCTAAAGGACAAACAGTGCAAGAACAATTATTTGAAAAAGAAATACTTGCGTCTAAATTAACAAATTTTGATAAAATATTAGTACTTGGATGACCAAATCGCCAATGCCATAGATCCATGTTATGAGAATTTGAAGCAAAAAAAGCAAAAACGATAGAAGTGTTGTCAAGATGATAGAGTCCCTTATATTCTTTACCCTTACCAATCACTCTCTTCGTTTGTAGGTCCTAAAATATGCAATGGTTAGGAAAGAACTGAACACTATAATTAAGATCCCTTGTTATTTTGCTAATAGATAACAAATTGAATTTAAAAGATGGAACATATAAAATATCTTTTAAAGCCATGTTCTTGATGAGTTTACATGATCCAATTTGAGATATAGAAACATTATCACCATTTGGTAATTTTATTGGTGGACCATAATGTAGTTTTGTATTATTTAAAGAATTTAAATCATAAGTCATGTGGTCTGTGCAACAAGAATCTATAACCCAATTATTAATACTTTGAGATGAAGTATTTGGAGTCATACCTGCAAAGTTGACTAAAGGATTAAAATTGCTTGGTTGTATTAGAGCAAGGAGTTGTTGAACCTATTCTTGAGTAAATGGTAAGGCTGTTGTATTAGTTGCAGTATTGTCGGCAATGGCAGTAATTGGCTTATTAGCAACATCACGTTTATTTGAAGGTCCAGCTTGTTGATAGTTTGGATTTCCAGGCTTCTTTCGCCATCTTGATTTAGAGTGCCCATCGAGTCCACAGTAATCACAATGATATTACATCCGATAATTTGGGTTTCCAGGCTTCTTTCAGCATTTTGATTTTGAATGTCCATCAAGTCCACAATAATCACAGTGATATTTTGGTTTGCTGTGTGTTTTGCTTTGCTGATTGTGAAAGGCAACTAGAGCAGATTGCTCTTGATGATTGACTGATGTTGTTGTGAATACAAATCGTTGTCTTTCTTCCTACAATAAAAGAGAATAGGCTTTGGAAATGTTAGGCAATGGGTTCATGAGGAGTATTTGACTCCTAACAGCATTATAAGATTCATTAAGACCCATAAAAAATTGAATTAAGTAATCTCTTTGTTGGAGGGTATTGATTTCTTGTATGCTGCCACAAGTACAAGGTGGATAATTGTTGTAAGTGAAGAGTTCATCCCATAATCCTTTAAGGATAGTGTAGCATGTGGCGATGGAATCATCTTTTTGCACATGATTGGCTATGGTTCTTTGTATTTCAAAGATTCGTGGTGTGATAGCCCCACCTTACCCAGAGGCTTACCAAAGGGCTTAGCGGACTGCCTGCCTAGCTCTCGCCAGGGCTCACTCAAGTACACACTCGGAACATTCACGTACAGTTAACCCAAAATAGAATACATTCATAGAGTTCAACTTAAGATACAAAAGTCACTAAAAGTTTACAAGCCATGTACGAAAAGTATACATGCTCAAAATATACATATCATTTACAATGGTAACCCAACAGCTCGGTTGTCCAAAATACAAGAGCAAAATTCTACTATAATTAAACTCGCCATGCCCAGCTTTAAGAGTGAGAAATACCCGGGGTAAACGAAAACAAATAAAGGAATGAGCTATAATAGCCCAGGACATGCAGGCATGCCAAGAATCCATTATTTCAGGAAAATAAAATAATTTAACAAGATATTTAATCAGCACATGAACAAATAAATAAACAAGTAGTCAATGACGGATATAGGGCTCAACTACGGGAGCAAGCTCGACCGCAGGAGAAGCAAGTACCAATTATGTACCCAGGGGGCTGGGACCGAGATAATAGCTCAGGTCCTTGCCAAGGGTTATAACGGTAATATCAAGCAAGAACCCTAACCACCATACACCTTATAACCTCCGTACAGGCTACCACATCCAGGGAGAAATCTCGACCTTGGAGGGCCAACATGCAAGAAAGTTCAATCCGGAGTTGGCCTCTTAGAGGATTCACAACTCACAAGGGAATGAACATCACGACCTAAAACACCCAGCACCTCCTCCCACGCACGTTCAAGTTGACTATCCGTGAAGTAACGGTGAAGTTAGTCACGGTAGTCTCAAACACAAATAACACATTTAATCATGAAAACAAGTAGCACATGGTGGAATAGATGCAATAAAGTATACATCTTTCCTCAAGTAGCACATTTTATCACATAGTGTTTGCAATCATAGCATAATATTTACAAATGAAACAATTATGTTATATGCATGATGCACACACAAAAACACTCACCTGGAATGCCTACGAGAATATTTCGTAAAAAGGTCGGGTCTCGCTTTCGGGTCCTGAAATTTAAAAGAAATAATCTAATGAAAACTCGATTTAAACCCTAATTAATTTAGTAAGAGAATTCAAGAAATACCCCACTTATTTCTAGGGTTTTAGTTTTAGGGTTTAGGGTTTAGGGTTTCCATCTTAGGGATTTCATTTTAGGGTTTCAATTTAGGGTTTTCATTTTCTAAGAAAGTTTTTGTTCAACATTTGGTCATTTGGTAAAAATTCCAGCACACTAATTTCACTAAATTTGACATGTTCTTGGGTAGGAATTCTATCTATTTGTTTCCTTTTTATTTCTAACAAAATTTTGACATTATTTCCCCTTAAATTCGGCCTTCCCAATTTATTTTTCCTTCAAGATTTCAACCATCAAATCCATAGTTCCTTCAAGATTTCAACCATCAAATCCATAGTTCAACAAGTTCTAAGTTCAATCCAAACTCAATTCAAATCAAAATCTCACTCAAAGTTCAAGTTTCTACCTCCAAGCTACATGTAACACTTAAAAATTTCAAGATTTAATACTATCTACTACTCAATCTAACCAAGAAAACACTATCTCTAACAAGTAATACTTCACTTCAAGCATAAATTTTCAAGTTTAAAATCATAAGAATTCAAGATTAAACTAGTACAAAAGACCAATTAAACTTGAAATTAATGGTTAAAACTTATAGCACATACCTTAAACAAGCCTAGAACTTTGCTTAGAAGGAAGGGAATCTCACTTTCAATGGTGAAATTGCTTGAAATTTGGAGAGAAAACTTCAAGAAGTTGAGAGAAAAAATGAGAGAAAAGAGAGAGCTAGGGGCCGGCCAAGAGAAAATGAAAAGAGAAAGAAGTAGGCTTGAAAAATAGAAAAGAAATAATGAAAAAGATGGGAGAAAGAATAACCAATAAAAATGTTACAAGAATCAAGTTAGGGTTTAGGCTTTTTAGGCATTAGTTGTAAACTTGGTTTAATTTAATTGGTGACACAAAAATATCTCATTTCACCTAGTAGTTAGTAATATTATGACATAAATATTAAAGCAAAAAGAGAAGAAAATAAAGAAAGGGAAATCCGGCCATGAGGGAGAGAAAAGAAGAGAGAAATTCGGCCAAGGAAGAAAAGAAAAAGAGAGAAGAAAATTTAGCCAAGAAAAAGAAAATAAAGCAAGTGAAAAAGTAAAAATTTTTTTTGAGAAAAATTGAGCTAAAGTTTAAGTAATCAAAACTAGAAAAAAAATAGAATAAGCTAGTTAAAATGCAACACTATGCTATACTAATGATCTAATGAATTTAATCCAAGTTTAATTCTTAGGTGTTCTACTCAATAAGGAAAGAAACTTAGTTACTTAACCTAATTAACTTAAGAAATCCTCCAACTAATAAAACAAGGGTTAATACTAGATTTCAAATGAAAGAATTTTTCTTTTAAGTAAATTTTAGGGTTTTCTCTCTCTTCTTTTTTTTCTACTAGTATCATTATTATTTTATGCTACTAGTGGACATACATGAGTAAAATAGTTTTGTATGAATTTCTAGGGTGTCACACGTGGCGCGTTTTCTTGTGAAAATCTTTCATGTAGATCAATCTAAACTTCATGAGTAGTCTTCATGTAGATGGTGCTATTGGCTATTTCTTTAGTTACGACATTGAGAATCCATGAAAGCACCATGTTGTTACAGCGGTTCCAATAAAAAACGAGATGAGAGTTTGCTACTGGTTTGCTAATTATGCCATTAACAAACCCAAGTTTATTCTTTAATTCTAAAGCCATGGTGATAGCTCTGCACCAGGTGGGATAATTGTCTCCATTCAATTGCTGGGTAACCAAAATAGCTCCTGGATTGTCAGAATGATGTATGTAGTATGGTGAAGATGGATCAAGTTCTGTAATGGTGGATGTGTTAGGAACAACATCGTTACTAATAGAAGATGTAGAATTTTCTGAATTGTTCATGGTTGGAATAGAGAAAGAAGATGATTATTGCTTGATACCATATTACTATGAAAAATTTCTCTTCCTTCTTATTCATAAAAACTAAATATTTATACAACATGATATGTTATAACGTTCAAAATAAATCTAGCCTAAAATTATGCTATGAACAAGGAAAGAATAAGCGAAGCAAATCAATCAATATACAACAAAATATTTGCAAGGATATGTACAGATATGTATAGCTAATATCCTCTGGTGCACTTTACCCGTTTTATAAACAATTCTTGCTGAACCATTCTTATTAAGTTAGCACTCTATTCATCTCTCATTCTCTCTTGCTCTTACCACAAAAAAAATCACCGGCACACATTCTATTTTCACTCACAATGCAAAACATACAATTTGACAAAAATGTTCACACAAGCACTACTACTTCACTACTTGTTCATTTTTGACACGCACATATTTAAATTTAGTGACAAACACTTGTAACGGATGAGAAGCCATCACCCTTTATTGCTACCATTGTTGTCAGCCCAAATCCATTAGAATTCTCAAGCTTGAACTCTTGGTAATTAAACTTCTTTCACTCTTCTTTCTGAGTCACCATTTACTTCATTTCTCTATTTGTTCTTTTTTTTTTCTGGCTAACCCCGTTCACGGGGAAGGGTGCCACTTCTCAATTTATTAAAAATGAAAGTAAAGGAGGACATAAAACCTTAACATTACCAAAGCTACAATTATTAAATAAAGCCAAGAAATAAGGAGCATTACTCCCTTACACAAAGAAATACTAATAAACGGTTTTTTACATTTCCAAACGGAAGGGAACCTAGTCTATCAACTCTCAATTCACCTTTTGCTAGTTTTGACAAATCATTCTCATTGTATAAAACTGTCATATATCGATTGGAGCAACCTTCGTTTGCTAATGTATCTGCCAACCTATTTGCCTGTCTATAACAATGTTTTATTAAGGAAAAGTATTGTATAAACTGTTAGAGCTCACCAAATTCTTTGGAAATAGACCATGGGATAGCCTTCTTCTGAGTCATTAACAAAATAAGAAAATGAGAATCACACTCAACATGAAATTTCTCATGACCCAAAGAAAGTCGTTCTTTAACTCCAAATAATAATGCTCGGGCTTCTGCTTGTAAACTGGTACCATCTCCTAAAAAACATGAAAAAGTAAATAACAGATTACCCATATTATCTCTTAAAACACCTCCTCCCCCACATGGCCCAGGGTTACCCCTCGGACAACCATCAGGATTCAATTTAATCTACAAGTGAGGAGGCTTAACCCATCGAACCATATGTATGACATATGGTCTAGTCATTCGACCAACAGATGCCATGAAAGACGACCAACTCTGTCGGTCCACCACCACCTTCCTAAATCGAAGTAAGAAAATATCCTAAATGTCTGCTGTAATAGATGAAACCACTAATGTAAAGGGTATAAGATTCCCTTATATTCTAACAACATTCCTTCACTTCCATATATGCCAATATATCAACATAGGAAGACATTGTAGGCTAAATAACAAATATGGGTTTTTTGAATCTGTAAACCACCAAGAAGGCAAAAGAGGTCGAATAGAAACATCAGACCTTCTTATTCCCACTCTCCTAAAAAAACGACCATAACCTCCTTACATGGTCCCCGGTAACAAAAAGGTGATCAATTGTCTCTTCATTCGAGCTCACACAACATTCACATTTAGAAGGACCATTAAAGCCAAAACCTCGCATGGTATCATCCAAAGGAATCTTACTATTAGTAAGGTGCAACATAAAAAATGAAATCTTCAAAGGAACTACAGAATCCCATAGTCTACTACACATGAAAGAACTATTATGTTTAAAAGGAATAAGTTCAAAGGCTAACACCAAAGTGAAATTACTTGAAGAAGAAAGATCCCAACTGCTCATATCAAGTTAATCCAGAACCTTTGAAGGAGCATACTAAAGAACTTGTGCTAAACCTTGCTGGTCCAAGTTTTGTTCGAGAGCAACATTGTTCCATTGACCTTCAACCACAAAGTCACTCACCAAAACAGCTTGAGGGCACGGACCCTTATCAGCCAGACAACCTGTACCCATCCAGTTATCAAACCAGAAATTGGAGCTTCCACTATTAAGTCAATGCACATGAGGTTTAGCCAATTTGCTAACCCTCAACATCCTTTTCTAGGTTAAATATGATAGCCCCCCCTTACCCTAAGGTGCACCAAAGGGCTTAGCAGACTGCCTGCTTGGCTCTCGCCAGAACTCAAATCAAACACTCACTCAATTGATCCAAACATACATAACCCAAAAATACATTCTTGTAATTCAACTTAAGAATGCAAGTACCATTAACTGTTACATCCTAAAATATACACAATAATTAGATTAATAGCCTAAACAGTTTGGCTATCCAAAAATCTATCTAATATCTCCAAAATCTACTTTGCCAACCTTAGTAGTAATGGAAGCCTGGTCAAAGAAAACAAGTGAAATGGATGAGCTATAATAGCCCAGTGAGTGCTCAAGTCATGCAAACATACCAGTAACTCATTATAATATTAAATGATAATAATTAACAATTTCAATAAATAGTGTATAAACAAATTAAATAACAAGTAGTCAAGAGCGGATACAGGCTCGACTACGGGAGCAAACTCAACCGCAGAAGTAGCAAATACTGAAGCATGTAACAATGGCGTTGGTACTGATATAATAGCTCAAGTCCTAGCCAATGATCAGATCAGTATTAACAAGCAAGTACCCTAACCACCATTCACCTTATACCCTCCATACAATCTACCACATCTATGGAGTAATCTCAACCTTAGAGGGCCAACAAGCAAGAAAATTCAATCTAGAGTTGGTCTCTTTGAGGAATTCAACCCAGATAGGAAAGAACAATACGTCCTAAAACACCCAGCACCTTATATCCTCTTAATCACGACCGATTTGACTAACCGTGAAGTAACGGTGAAGTTAACTACAGAAGTCTCAAGTACAAATAATACATTGGATGATGAAAGTATGTAACACATTGCAGAATAGATGCGATAAAGTACACATCTTTCCTTAAGTAACACATTTCATTAAATAACATTTATAAGTATAACATAATATTTCATGCATCATGCACACATAGAAACACTCACTTGGAATAATTAAAAGAAAATATCGTAGTACGGACGCGATTCACTCTCGGACCCTGAAATTCAAAAGAAATAACCTAATAAAAAACCTGATTAAAACCCTAAGTAAATTAGAAGAAAATTCAAGAATAACCCAATTCTTTCTAGGGTTTAAGTTTTAGAGTTTTAGGGTTTAGGGATTTGAACCTAGGGTTTTGGATTTAGGATTTTCTTGTTTTAGGAGAATTAATTCACTACTAGATCATTCTCTTGAAATTTTATGCACATCTAATTCCTTAAATTTCTGCATATCCTAAGTTAAATCTCGCCTATCAAATTTTTGCTCTTTAAATTCTATTGAAATTTCGGCAGCATTTCTCTTAAAATCAGACTAATCCAAAATTTTAACCTGTAAGGAAAATCAACCAACCAACCAAATTCAACTAGTTTTATGACTTCTATATCTTAATCAACCATTATTTCACTCAAAATTTCAATCAAATCACTTGAACCATACCAAGGTTCTTCAATCAATCAATAACCAATGTTTGTTATTTTAAGGTTTAAACACTAACTACAAGTCATTCAAGCCAATTAACATCATAATATGGAATAAAATTTCATAATCATAGCCCACTTCTCATGCTCAACAACAAGAACTTGATTATAAAATTTACACAATTACTACTTATAAACTTGAAAAAATAACAAAAGTTTATGGTGAATACCTCAAGTAAGTCTAGAGTTTTGCTAAGTGAGATGATAAACTCTCTTTTACTTGAAGAAGATGACCAAAATGAGAAGAAAAGATTCAAGAAAATGGTAGAAAAAGAGAAGAAAGAAAATCAAGGGGTGGCCGGCCAAGCAAGAAGAAAAAAAAGAAAATAGACCAAGAAAATTAGGAAAAGAAATAAAGAGAGAAATGGAAAAAAAAAACCAACCAATCCAAACAAGCCAAGGTTGAAATAGAGATCTTAACTTTTTGCATATTAGCTATCAACTTGGCTAAATTTGATTAGAGAAAATTTCTATATTTATCATTTCATTAATTTTCAAGAGGTCTAAGGTACAACTCCTAAAGGAAAATGTACAACATACTATAACATGGAAGAAATCATACTATTGTTTATTCATTTAGTTATTTTCAGTTTTTCTTTTTTTTTTCTAACATGTCTAAAATAAACCTAAATAAGTTTTATGTGCTTCTAGGGTTGTTACATTCTCCCCCCTAAAAAGATTTCGTCCTCGAAATTCTACCTTGATTTTCGAACAACTGGGGACATTTCCTCCACATCTCATCCTCTGTTTCCCAGGTAGCTTCTTCCAACCTATGATACTTTTAAAGAACTTTGACTAGAGGTATTTGTTTATTTCTCAATTCTTTTACCTCTCGGTCTAAAATCTGGACTGACTGTTCTTCATATGATAGTGTTTCATCAAACTCAATTTCTTCGGATTGAAATACATGATGAGAATCCGGATGATACTTTTTCAGTACAAACACGTGGAAAACATTGTGCATTTTGGATAACGTTGAAGGCAGTTCCAATTGATAAGCAACGTTATCGATACGTTTAGTAATTCTGAACAGTCCCACGTACCTTGGTTGAAACTTATTTCTTTTACCAAACTTAATACCTCCTTTGAATGGAAAAATTTTGAGAAATATGTTATCTCAAACTTCAAACTCTAACTCTTTCCTTCTGTGATCAGTATAGCTCTTCTAACAACTCTGAGCAGTTTGGATTCGTTGCTGGATCAGTTTGACCTTCTTATATGTTTCTTCTATCCACGGTGCCTTTTTTAGATCCAGCACTTTTCGTTCTCCCACTTCATTCCAGTAGCCAGGTGTTCTGTATTTTCTTCTATACAAAACCTCGAATGGAGTCATATGGATAGAGGTTTGATAGCTATTGTTGTAGGCGAATTCTATCAAGGTTACGTGTTGATCCCAACTACTACCAAAGTCCATCACACTTGCCCGTAGCATATCTTCTGAAATTTGAATTACTCGTTCTGACTGTCCATCAGTTTGGGAATAATAAGCCGTGCTAAAGTTCAATTTCATCCCCAAAGTTTCATGCATTTGTTTTCAAAGTCACGAAGCAAACCGAAGATCCCGATCTGAGACTATACTTACTGGAATTCCATGAAATCTAACAATCTCATCTATGAACATTTGGCCAAGTTTTTTCAAGGAATAGTCATGTTCATTGGCAGAAAATGAGCAGATTTGGTTATTGATCAACTATAACCCAAATGACGTTATATCCCCTTTGAGTTCTCGATAAACCCGAAACAAAATTCATTGTAATGTGTTCCCATTTTCATTTTGGGATCTCTAAATGTTGCAATAACTCTGACGGTTTCTTATGCTCGGCCTTTACTTATTGACACGTAAGACAGGTTTGAACATATTGTGCTATATCTCTCTTCATATTATCCCAACAATATAATTTCTTCAAATCTTGATACATCTTAGTATTGCCTGGGTGTACAGTATATCTGGAACGATGAGTTTCCTCCAAAATTATTCTCTTCAACTCTTCATCCCTCGATATGAATATCCGGTTTCAAAATCTCAATAATCCTTCTGGCCCAATACTATATTCAGGTAGGATCCCTACTTTAGCTTTCTCTATCCTTTTTTTGAAAGTAGGATCCTTGCCTTGTGCTTCTCTAATTCGTTCCAATAATTCAGATTGCACATTAATATTTCTACAAATCACCTTAGAGCCAACTATATGAGGATTGTTCTCACTAAGTTGCTCTAACAGACTGCACTCATGTATGGCTAAGCTAGCCATTTGAACTTCTCTATTTAGGGTATCTGTGACAACATTTGCTTTACCAGAATGATAATTAATGGTATAATCATAATTCTCTAACAACTCTACCCATCTGCGCTGCCACAAATTCAACTTTTTCTGAGAAAACAAATATTTCAAACTCTTATGATCTGTATACACCTCAAAAGTAACCCCAAATAAATAATGTCTCCATTTTTTGAATACAAACACCACAACTGCTAGTTCCAAGTTATGGGTTGGGTAATTTCTCTCATGAAGTTTTAATTTACGGGAGGCATAGGCAATTACTTGTTTCCCTTGTATTAACACACATCTTAAACCTTCTCGTGAAGCATCCGTATACATACTAAAAGTCTCATTCCCACTTGATAACGCTAACACTAGAGCTAATGTTAATCGTTTCTTAAGTTCATTGAAACTCTGCTCACATCGTTTATCCCAATTATACTTAACATTCTTCTAAGTCAAAACAGTAAGTGGTGTGGTTATTTTCGAGAAATTCTTAATAAACCGCTAATAATATCCAACTAGTTCCAAGAAACTACGAATTTCAGTTGGATTCTCATGTCGTTTCCAATTGACCACTGCTTCCACCTTAGAAGGATCTACCGCTATTCCTTTTTCAGACATTACATGACCTAAGAATGACACTTCGTTTTTCTAAAACTCACATTTACTGAACTTGGCATATAGCTTGTTATCTCTCAAAGTTTGTAACACAATCCTCAAGTGTTGCTCATACTTCTTATGAGACTTGAAAAATATTAAAATTTCATCAATAAATATCACCGTAAATTGATCCAAGTATGACTTAAAAACCTTATGCATTAGATCCATGAAGGGCGTTGGGGCATTGGTCAAACCAAATGGTATTACCACAAACTCATAATGGCCATATCAAGAGTTAAAAGTAGTTTAGGTACATTTTCTTCCTTAATTTTTAACTGACAGTATCATTGCCTAAAACTTATCTTGGAAAATACTACTATTCCCTCCAATTAGTCAAACAGTTCATCGATGTGAGGTAAAGCATACTTATTCTTTATTGTAACATTGTTTAACCCTTGATAATCAATACAGAGCCTCAAGGTACCATGTTTCTTTTTTACAAATAACACTGGAGCTCCCCATGGTGAAATACTTGGCCTGACAAATCCCCTTTGTAACAAATCCTAAAGCTGAATCTCAAGCTCTCCGAGTTCCGCAAGAGACATGCGGTACGGTATTTTAGAAATTGGCGTGACTCCTGGTACCAACTCTATCCCAAATATCACTTTTCTTTCAGGGGTAGGGAGTTTAATTTCTCAGGAAAAACATCAAGAAACTCTCTTACCACTGACACATCTTCAAAGCCTAACTTTATCTTCAGGGGTATTAATTAAGTAAGCAAGATAACCCACTGCCCCTCTAAACATTAACTTCCTAGCTTGCATTGCAGAAAGAAGGTTCGAAGAAATCTAGGGTTTTCTTTACATCCAACCTTAAGGTAGGTTCTCTCGATATACTAAAATCTACTACTTTCGTCCCACAATTTACTGAGCACGGTACCGAGGTTAAACAATTCATGCCTAAAATCACATCATAACCTCGAATAGGTAATTCTATGAGGTCCGTTAAAAACTTTCTCTTTCCTACCCAGAACTCACAATCTTTGTAAACAAGGTTGGTGGTCAAACAATGGTCCCTAGTAGGAGTTCTCACTTCCAATTCATAAGATAATTTAACAGGTTGTACTTTAATAGCAGTCATAAACTGAGGATTCATAAATGAATGAGTAGAATCAGGATCTACTAGTAGTTTGTTTAGACAGTGAAAAACAAGAATCATACCTTCAATTACTGCTGACGATTCCTTAGCATCTCGCTTATTTAGAGCATAAACTCGAGTTGGCACCTTTCGCTTATTCCCACTATCTTTGCCTTGATTGGGTTTCTTGTATCCAGATTGAGCTATACTCGATCCGCTGGCCGACTGTTTTGGATATTGATTAATTTAATGATCGACACTACCGCAAAGCAGACATTTACAATTTTTCCTCCAACAAGCATCTTCAATATGACCAATTTTACCACAATATCTATAGACAACGGGAACAACTGGAGGTTGGATTCCCTTTTGGGTATCCTCTTTTCGTTCATTTCTTTGTAGAGTTCTCTCCATTGGAACCCCTCTCAGTCTTCCAGGTTGTGTACCTTACCTAATTCTTACCCCACCAACTCCTCTTCCAGCTTTAGGGGTTGGAACATTTCAGGTTGGTGGCCGGAATCACTAGCACTTCCCCGTTTTCGTGCTTGAAAGGTTCGAACTAAGGACTTTGTCTCTTCTACTTGTTGTGCTTTCTCCACCGCGACTTCATAAGTCTCAATAGTAGCGGCGGCAAGGGCATCCTGAATTTTCAAGTTTAAGCCTTGAATGAATCGTCTTTTCCTCCGTCGTTCTGTGGCCACTAACTCGGGAGCATATCGGACAATTTAGTGAACTGAGTTTCATATTCTGCCACACTCATTAATCCCTGTCTCAACTTCAGAAATTCATCTTCTCGCTTCTCTTGCACTCGTACAGGGATGTATTTTTCCTTAAACTCTCGGTGAAATTTGTCCACGTTCTCGGAGTCTGGTGTCGTTCCCACTTAGCATTTATCAAATTCCACCAAGGTGTAGCAGCACCTTCCAACTGAAATATGGCAAATGTCACCTGCCTTTCTTCAGTGTATTTCAAGACAACGAAAATTTTCTCAATATCCTCCAACTACTTTTCAGCAATTTCAGGGTTTGGACCACCAATGAATTTAGGAGGAGTAAATTTCTGAAACATTTCTAAAGCTACGTCTTCCCCTACTACGGGAATTTCTATGAGGGTTACCGGTCTCTATTCTTGGATTTTGTCGGTTCCCAAGATGGGTCAGAATATCGGTCAATCGGTTCAACACTCTATCATCGGGTCAGCCCCAGGATTAGGGTTTACGCTCGATGTAGTGCCCTCTTCTTGAACTTGTCGACGGGGACATCCTCTCCCTCGACTCACCATAACTCAATATTCTAAAATAATATTAACTAGTTATTTCAAGATCCACGTAGTAATTAACGAGACGTATTTCTTAAAATGTACAAATTCATGAATAAAACAAGAGAAGCCAAATGTCATGCCAAATAGAGTCACATATATATACATGCTATTCAATTTATACATTTCAAAAGTTTCACATACAAAACATAATAAGATATTCATAGGTTCAAAAGTTTACATACAAAACATAGTAAGGCAAACATAGGTCTTTATACATATTCTACCTAGTAATCTAATCTAACTACCCACTGATCCGGTAGAACCCACACCCTCAAGGAGCTCTCTCCCCGACTCATCCTCATGGGTCCTCCTCGACTCTAGGAGGTGGGTGTGCGGTTTGCCCTGACTCAATGTGCACTCTCCTATCTCGTGCCTCATCAACCACCCAACTTATCATTTAGCCACACTCGTCAACAACTCGCCCGGCGTGGTCCTGAATGTGCCGTAAACTCGAGTAGTCGGGCACGAGTGCCATGGTACAACTCTCTAAAAGTGTCAGTTCTCTACTGCTCCTCTCGAACAGTATCCTTCAGCTCTCGAATGCGCTTCGTCTGTGCTCGTACTACCTCCCTCAGCTCATAAACACACCACTAGAGAGTATCACCCACGTGTCTTAAGCGTATACTCTCCTTGATCAAAGAAACTACAACGTAATCAGGGTATGAGTAGGTCCTCCAACACCCACATGAAGGACGCACTTCGGCGAGCAGGCGAAAAGGTCCTGTAAGGATGTCTCGGTCCCTCTCTGTATAGACCACCGGTCTAGTACGAAGCCCCTGACGTACGGAGCCACGTCAGACGGCTGGGATACCTCCCCCTGCCCACTCTCAGCCATACCTACATGTATCAATAACAAATCAATTAGGTCTAAACTCAAAAGTACTTAATAATAAGCAATACCTAAATATCACACTCCAAAATCAAGCTTAGAAAGTGAACTAAAATCATTCTCAAACATATTCACATAAGCGTTCAGGCACGAAATTTGGATCTTATCACTCACAACTTAGGTTGATCAGGCCCAAGAGTAACTGACTCAACCCAAATTTCCTACCTGACATACAATCAATTCTAGCACTAGAGACAGGATTCAAACCTAAACTCTGATACCACCTATGACAGCCCCACCTTACCCTAAGGCGCACCAAAGGGTTTAGCGGACTGCTTGCCTAGCTCTCGCCAAGATTCCAATCAAGCATTCACTTAATTGATCCAAATATACATAAGCCAAAAATGCATTCATGTAATTCAACTTAAGAGTGTAAGTATCATTAAGTGTTACATCCCAAAATATACATAGTAATTACATTAATAGCCTACACAGTTTGGCTATCCAAAAATCTATCTAACATCTCCAAAATTTGCTTTGTCAATCTTAGCAGCAATGAAAGTCTGATCAAAGAAAACAAGTGAAAGGGATGAGGTATAATAGCCCAGTGAGTGCTCACGACATGCAAACATATCAATAATTCATTATAATATTAAATGATAATAATTAGCAATTTCAATAAACAGTGTATAAATAAGTTAAATAATAAGTAGTCAAGAGCGGATATAGGCTCAACTACGAGAGCAAACTCAACCGCAGAAGTAGCAAGTACTGAAGCATGTAATAATGGCATTGGGACCGAGATAATAGTTTAGGTCCTAGCCTAATGATCATATCAGTATTAACAAGCAAGTACCCTAACCACCATTCACCTTATACCCTCCATACAGGCTACCACATCCAAGGAGTAATCTCAATCTTGGAGGGCCAACAAATAAGAAAGTTCAATCCAGAGTTGGCCTCTTTGAGGAATTCAACCCAGATAGGAAAAAAACAACACGCCCTAAAACACCTAACACCTTATATCCTCCTAATCACGACTGGTTTGACTAACCGTGGAGTAACGGTGAAGTTAACCACGGAAGTTCTAAAGCACAAATAACACATTGGATAATGAAAGCATGTAACACATTATGAAATAGATGCGATAAAGTACACATCTTTTCTCAAATAACATATTTCATTAAATAACATTTACAAGTATAACATAGCATTTCATGCATCATGCACACATAGAAATACTCATCTGGAATAATTAAGAGAAAATCTCGTAGTACGGACGCGATTCACTCTCGACTCTGAAATTCAAAAGACATAACCTAATAAAAAACCTGATTAAAACCCTAAGCAAATCAGTAAGAAAATTTAAGAAATAACCCAATTCTTTCTAGAATTTAGGTTTTAGGGTTTTAGGGTTTAGGGTTTTGAACTTAGGGTTTTGGATTTAGGGTTTTCTTGTTTTAGGAGAATTAATTCACTACTAGATCATTCTCTTGAAATTTTCTGCACATCCAATTCCTTAAATTTCTGCATATCCTAGGTTAAATCTCGCTTATCAAATTTTTGCTCTTTAAATTCTACCGAAATTTCGGCAGCATCTCCTCTAAAATCGGACTAACCCAAAATTTTAACCTGCAAGAAAAATCAACCAACCAACTAAATTCAACTAGTTCTATGACTTCTATATCTTAATCAACCATTATTTCACTCAAAATTTTAATCAAATCACTTGAACCATATTAAGGTTCTTCAATCAATTAATAACCAATACTTGTTATTTTAAGGTTTAAACACAAATTACAAGTCATTCAAGCCAATAAATATCATAACATGGAATAAAACTTCATAATTATAGCCTACTTTCTCATGCTCAACAACAAGAACTTAATTATAAAACTTACACAACTACTACTTATAGACTTAGAAAAATAACAAAAGTTCATGGTGAATACCTCAAGTAAGTCTAGAGTTTTGCTAAGTGAGAAGATAAGCTCTCTTTCACTTGAAGAAGATGACCAAAATGAGAAGAAAAGATTCAAGAAAATGGTAGCAAAAGAGAAGAAAGAAAAGCAAGAGGTGGCCGGCCAAGCAAGAAGAAAAGAAAGAAAATAGACCAAGAAAATTGGGAAAAGAAATAAAGAGAGAAATAGAAAAAAAAATCATCCAATCCTAGCAAGCCAAGTTTGACATAAAGGTCTTGACTTTTTGCACATTAGCCATCAACTTGGCTAAATTTGATTAGAGGAAATTTTTTATACTTATCATTTCATTAATTTTCAAGAACTCTAAGGTACAACTCCTAAAGGAAAATGTACAACATACTATAACATGGAAGAAATCATACTATTGTTTATTCATTTAGCTATTTTTTATTTTCCTTTTTTTTCTAACATATCTAACATAAATCTAAATAAGTTTTATGTGCTTCTAGGGTTGTTACATTAAAGAAGCAAAAGGGGTACGTTTTACCATAGTCGGATGGCTATTTTGATAGTATTTTGAGAGCATAAAAGAAGCCCAAAGAGAATTTTATTTTCTAACTAACTACTATAATTCAATGAAAAAAGCCTCATATACCTCCAAAAGTAATTAAATACCTATTCCACCTTCTTTATATGGAACACATAAATCACACCATTTTATCCAGTGAAACTTCGGTTTCCCTTCTGAGTTACCCCACAAAAAGTCAGCCATGTTCCTTTCAATCAAAACACCTTTCATAGGGTTAGCAGCAGCTAAGATGTGAATGGGAATAGAAGCCAAAACATGCTTAATGAGTATTATTCGACCACCACTAGACAAAAGATGATTTTGCCAAGAAGCAATCCTTGAAATAATAGCTTGGCAAAGATCATTAAAGTATTTAGACTTTCTTCTCCCTGAAAACAATGAACACCCCAAATATCTCACAGGAAAATTCTTACGTTGAAAACCAGTTACCTGCTTAATATTAAACTTCTTCTGTGGATGGATATTCTGATAAGTAAAGAAACAACTTTTGTTGGGATTGATTTTTTGACCCGACACATCCTAATACTCCTTTAGGATCTTTATTAGTCGCCTCAATGATCTGACTCCTCCATTACAAAAGATCTAAATGTCGTCTACATAAGCCAAATGAGAAACCATAAGACAACCTCGTGGAATAGCAAAACAAATTGATGGATGATTCTGAAATAAGATATTCAAACTACGAGAAAGTACTTCAACTCCAATAATAAACAATGTAGGAGAAATAGGGTCACTGTGGTGTAAACCTTGAGTAGATTTAAAAAATCCATGACTAGTGCCATTTAAGATTACTGAAAACCATGAATTGGAGATCAATCTCCAAATCATATCTATAAAATGTTCCCAAAATCGAAAGCTCTCAATACCTGCAAAAGAAACTATACATGAAACCCGATCATAAGCCTTCGCCATGTCGAGTTTCAAAGCCACATTGCCACCTCTTATTTTCCTCCCAATCCCCGTAACCACTTCTTGGGCCTAGAAGAAAATTCTCTTGAAATCAACATCCCCTTAACAAACCCACATTGATTAGGAGAAATAATATTTGGGCAAAATTCCAGCCAACCTATTAGTAAGAATCTTCGTATATAACCTTATTAATAAAGTTACATACACTAATAGGTCAAAACTGAGAAAAGTCTTGAGGATTGTTGCACTTTCGGTATCAACACTATTGAAGTAGCTGTCACACTTCTAGGAAGCTTCCAACCCACAGAAAAAACCAACAATTGTGTTATATACATCCTGACAGAATAATGTCCCATGAACATGTAAAGAATTTATCTGAAAATCCATCGGGAGCAGCCGAACTATCACCATCCATGCAAAAATAGTCTCCCGAATCTCCTCCATAGAAGGAGCGTCCTCCAAAATATGGTTGTCCTCCCGAGAAACTAACGTAGGAATAATATTGAGAAAATTAAAAGAAGAAGCTGAACCCTCATCAGAAAATAAGGATTGAAAATATTCCACAGCTTCCCTCCTAATCTCATCTTCAGACTCCAACCAAGATCCTGAAGCTGCTTTGATTCTATGCACCACCGCCTGGGCCCTCCTTTGCTTTACAACTGAATGAAAAAATTTAGAGTTGCGATCACCATCTTGTACCCATTTACTCTAGCCTTTTGTCTCCAAAAAAGCTCCTCCACCGAAAGATGATATTGCAACAAAGCTCTAGCCTGGCCAAGTTCCTCAAAAGCCTCCTGAGACTCATCCTCCTCAACTTTGTGTTCAGCCAATTAGTAATTTCTTCTCAGCCTCTTTAACATTGTGAAAAAAATCCCCTAAGCTTGACTCTACTCCACTATCTCAATGAAGCTTTTAAACATTTTAATTTAGCTAACAAAACAATCAAAGGATCTCCATGTTGAGGCTGTTGCCAAGTTGCTCAAACCACATCCAAAAAATCCTTCTGCAAGGTCCATACATTTAGAAGCCAAAATGGTTTCAGTTTGTTGTCCAATCGAGTAGAAGACTTCAGCAAGATAGGAGAATGATCTGATGGAGCTCTCCCCAAATTTGTAACTGCAATGGATAATTTTTCTGTAGCCTCCAAATTCATGCACAATCTGTCCAATCTTTTTCAAATCTTTCTCCTTCTAAGCTGATTGTTGCAGCAAGTAAACTTTGGACCTGTAAAACTAGCATCAAGCAAACCAGAAGAAGCTAAAAACTCCAAAAAGTCAGCTGCTTCAGCTAGGACGAAAAGGCCTACCTCCTCTTTTCTCCGACGGGTCAACCACCAAATTCAAATCTCCACACAACAGCCACGGAGCTGCCGTCAGTTTGTCCGTAAGTAAGGAAGACCATAAACACTTTCGTTCCTCCTGGAGAACATTTAGCATGCACCATGGATATGATGTAAGAAGAAGAAAGCTGAATATGGTGCACTTCTACAGACATGTGTTGAGAACTTTGTCCAATCATTGAGCAAGTGAAAGGATGATTGTAGAATAACCATAAAGAACCACACGAATTTGATATAGCACAATCAAAATTCAGTCTTATTCTGAACCACTCCAACTTGGTAACATTTTGTTTTGATTCACATATCATCAAGAACTGAATCTTATAGATTCTAATTAAGATACTTTAACCTTTTAAAATTTGGGGCTCTACCTATACCCCTGATATTCCAAAACATGGACTGTATCATTGGAAATGTGAAGAAAAGGAAGTTTGAGAAATTTTTACCACGACCGAAGTTCTCTATCAGAATTCAAACTTTACTCTCAGACCTCATGATTTTTTTGGCACCAATGAATCCAGATTTCCAGCTATTTTTGAATGATCCATCTCCTGAATTTTACACTCCATAATCTTCAGTCTTTAGGGAGAAAGATTGCCAGCCAAGTGAGGAAGTTCAGGTTGTTCAATGTCCTGGATTTCAATCTTAACATGTCCAACATCAGTTTGCCCTTCAAGTTCAGATTCAGTGACGTCTGCTATAGGTACTACATCAGTTTTCACTTCAGCTTCAGCTCCATGATCATCTAACTCAGTATTCCCATGATGTTGCTATTCAATTTCAATGTGCACATCAATTTCAGTACCTACACTATGTTGCAGAAGATCCAGTACCTGCAGCTCCCTAACCATCTGTACTGCTTGTGGTTGTTGTTGAACCAAAACATCCATGCGATTAGACTTCGACTGTAACTGTACAGTAATATTTCCATCCCTCATATCCCTATTTGATCTCACTTCTGTATCTTGAAGAGAAACTTTATTCTCAGGAGCAGATAATTCCTTCTGCTGTTCCACAAAAGTTGTTGCCCATCAGATTCACCAGCAAACTTTGACGTAGCTACAACATTTACATTTTGTTCAATAGGCTTAGGATTTTGAGTTTTTGGAATGTACTGCATATTTCCATTGTTCTGATGACTAGGCTACAACGCCTTCAAACGATTGTCATTCTCTTTAGGGTTTGCTAGGCTGACATTAGTTCACATTGTGCCCTTGTTTGCAGCACTTCAGACAATAAGAAGGCAAATCCTCATAAAATACATTCTACCAAAAGCCTCCATCACCAACAGCAATCCATATACGATTCGAAGAGCTTTTTCAGATCCACGTCAATACACACTCTTGCTACATTCGGTCTTGGCTAATGACAACGTCGCTGAATCAATCTTCAATGGGTTTCTAAGAACATTTGCAATGGAAGAGAGAGCCAGCTTGTCAAAGAAATGGACTGGAAGTCCTTAAACGATACCCACACTAGAGGATGGATGAGATAATTCAACATCAATACGGAATTCGGGAGACCACTTGAAAACCCTCATGGGAAATTCCTGCAGAAACCATAATCCTTTCAACCAACACCTATGAAAATCTTCCTCCATTTGAAATCGAATAAGAATGTGTCTTTGATCAAGTAGACCGATTGAGTAATAACCCTTAAACCCAATTACTACAAAAGCCTTTTTAAAATGTTCCATGCTAGGCCTTCCATTAGAAAATTTTCCTACCAAAGCAAAATAAAAAGGTGCAACCAACTTCTGAATATCATCCAAAGAAAGCCTTATAGTCGGCTCCCCTTTATGCATTGAAGGCTCCTTAATTTTCAGAGGAGAAGAAATTTATTCATCATAACCTCTGCGAAAGACCTGTTAGGCTTCGGCAAGGGCCTCCATGATGTCCCAAAATGATCCCAGAAGGTGAAGAAAGAGATCAACTGAAGAAATCCGATCAGAAGATGGCCAAAAATGGCTACAAAAAACTCAAAATTCAAATTCCACAAGATGTGGAAGAAGAGAGAGGATTTCTCTATTTGTTCTATTTAGCTATTACCTCGTTGAAATTTTTGAGCAAACAAATGCAGAGACAAATTTTTGTTGGAACTGAAATTTTGGTGGTCGATTGTAAGCAACGTGAGTAATCGACCAAAATATTACATGCCAATAACATGTTTGATAAGATGATTGAATGAAGGTCTTGAAGTCTGAAAAGATTAAATTTTATGAATTTGGTTGTAATCAATTAATTTTATTTGCAACCAGATTATTACAAATTATCTAAGGATGATTATAGCTAGAAATCTAAGGCTTCGGCCCCAAAATTGAAATGGACCTCTTTGGTGGTCTTTGTTCTTGTTTTCATACCTATGCATGCTGTTTGTCTTAAATCGCTACTGTGTGCATATTTTACTAGTCCCTATAGTTATCCATGTATAAAGTTTTGTGGGCTAGAGAAAGAAACCCAATTGCCCATCGTCATGTCCATTTTTATCAGTTTTTGGCATTTTTTAAATAAATCAATGGAAGCGTGATCTACTGAAAAAACATCTCCACAAATGTAATTTGGGTTCATCTGTGTCACTAAAAATTTTTTAAGGGCGCGGATAAATTGTGCTTCCATGTTTCGCGATATATATATACACACACACACCATTAGTCATAGGAAGAATTAAAAAAACAGAAAATGCAAATAAAAGAAAAATAGAATTAAAATGGAAAAATTTACAACCTAGATGGGGAAAAGGAAGAAAATATTTTCAAAAATTGCACTTTAATACTTGATGTTTTAAATAATTTAATTTTGACCCCAAAATTTTTGGATAATTTAGTATTGAATTTAAAAATTTAGAAAAAAACTAATTTTTGGCTGCAAAATTTAGCGAGTTAGGCCTAAACTCAAGGAAAATTATATTTTTCCCCAAAAACTTTGGAAAATTATATTTTGCCCCAAAAACTTTCTACCAACCAAGGTTAAAGTTTTCGTTTGATCTGATAGCCTTTTTTTTTTTTTTTTGGCCACAAACCTTGGCTTCAATTTCATCCCAAAAACGTTTTGATATTTCAAGATTAAGTTTGAAATACCTCAATTAAATTTTTTCCCCTTACTTAGACACTTTTCATGTTGCTCAATTATGATTTTGAGCTCATTTTGTAATGCTTTTATGTATTTTGTACGTCTACTGTAGTTAATTAAATAGTTGTTTGTTTAAAAAATTTATTCATTTAAAAGTATTGTTTGAGTCTCAATAGAAACTAGTTTTAGCTTTTCAAGGGAGATAATCTCAAAACATTTGTTTCCTCATTTATTGTGTGACTAATAGATTATTTCCTTATCATTATTAATCTCTTTATTATACTATTTGTTGCTTTTCTAGCATGTCAAAACCTAACGTGTAGTATATGAACTTGTAATAAAAAATGAGAAACCATAAGTGATTATGCTAATCAAGGGATATGTGTTAATTCACGCATGTTGATAGTATGAAAATTTACCTCATCATTTTTAGATTTACCAATATTGTGAAGTATTCCATTAGCTTTACGCGAAGTGCATGTAAACTTACTTTCCTCTAGAAAAATTAAAAGATTGCTTTCCTCAAAAAAAAAAAAAAAAGATCGTTAAGTTGGCTGACTCTTGCATCTTCTTTCTTTCATAAATTGGGGTCAAGAAGATATTTCAAGAAATTAAACAAGCAATGCAAAATTAATCAATCATAACAAAAAGACTTTTTTTTTTTGAAAACCAGAAAGGGAAAATTGCATTAAACATAAGACTTACACGGCAGTAAAAGTCACAGCCAAAGTGTCACGGGTCGTTCGTCTCCCTCAGCGAAAACGAGCCGTGTGGCAAGTGACGCCCCGCACGTCACTTCAGCCTATCCAACCGACCATGTTTCACACTCACAAATATAGCAAACAAATGCATATATAAGCTTTAGAGGCACAATGGTTTAATAGGAAATAACATTTCATTAAGCAATCGCAAGATTTACAACTTTCGCTTTACAACCATTCTCATGTCTAACTCCTTATCACCCCCTATAGTAGTCCTGGCAAAATAACCCTAAGTGACAGGAGTAGACACTGTTTTTATGTGCAAAAGGAAAAAAACACTAACTAAGCTATTTACATGTATAGGAAGAATTAGCACCTAAAATTATATCACTATACTCCTGGTGCTTGGTTCTTCATGCTCTTCAAATATCGCACCGATCGGTGACCGGTGGTCCCTTGCGTCCCGGGAGCTGGTGGTGCCGGGCGTGCGACTCCGTCCTCCCGTGAGTTACGATAGGCATCGGTAAGCACTGTGCTAGGCGTGCGGCTGCGACAAGAGTGCGACATGTTGTACCAGCTACTACACAAGTGCGATAAGAAGGAACGTACGAGTACGATAGGGCACGAGAGCTGCGGCACAGACGCGCCAAATAATGACCGCACGATTCTGGGTGCGGACTGGGCAAGTGCACGGGTGCGATCGGCGACGGCATTCTTTCTTGGGCAACGTACTGAGGGGATTTTAGCAGGTCACGGGTCATAGCATCTGACCACCCCGTGACATTCTCCCCCACCTGATTTGGCGAGGTCCTCGGAGCCGTTGAAGCATTGTAAGCATAGAACATCTTTTGGAGGACTCTGAGATTTGTTGGTCGTTCCCAAGAATTTTGATTGTCTCCACATCGTAGCCATTTGGCAATGTACTCTTGATGGTCTCCGTAGTTGTTATGTCTAGTTGCCCCGTCATCAAGAATAGCTTTATCAATTCGTTTGCCTTTGGCTTCACTATAGAGACTTTTCTGTGCGTACAGTCCTCTGGATGAATTTTTCATGTCTTTCTAGTATGGCTTTAAAAGACTGCCATGGAAAACTGGATGATCTTTCAACCATGTTAGGATTTTCAATTCTTTTACGGCATCCACCATGTGAGCCAACGGAGGTTGTTGCCCTGTATGAATTTCAAAAGAGTTCTTATTAGTTAAAGAACTTCTTTGAGCATTGGAGCAAATCTGGGTCCCATCCAACACTGGCGCCAACTCTTTCTAATTAGCCGTTAAAAGGTGTTGGAGATGCTCCTCCAACATTTCGTTGGACTGTTCCGTCTGGCTATCAGATTCAGAATTTCTCGCGGGACTTATGTTGAATTTTGTTGGAGCCAAAAGTGATTTCGGCCTCGTAGTCATTGTGCCCTCTTCCCAGAGTAGATGCGCTAGGAAACTTGTTTCCCTTGGTTCTAGGCTTTCTTTCAGTTACAGCGTTGAGAGATTCGTTCCATCAGATCTTCCCATTGAAGCCCGAATCAAACATGGGTTGCTACCTAGAACAATTAGAGTGTTACCACGAGGGTATATGGCAATCCTTGCATCTCGTAAAAACTCCAACCCAATAATGAATTTGAAGTTATCTATCTTTATTGCTACAAAGCTAGTCCGTGCTGCGAACGATCCAGCCTTTATGGACACGCTATTGGCAACTCCCACAATTGGTTGTGCGGTAGAGTTGATTGCCTTCACTCTGCCTGTGGATTCCTCTAACACTAAGCCCAATCGCTCTACCTCAGTGCTAGAGCGGTAATTATGGGTTGCCCCTGTATCAATCATTGCCCGTATTGGCTTCCCATTCACCTTCAGATCCACATACATTAGGCCATTATTTTTGCCCCTCATTGGCCTAACCTGCTCAATTTCATCCTCTTCAAGGGTTAGCGGCGCCGCATCCTCCACGGTCGGCCTTCCCGTTTTGATAGCAGTGCGGTCTTTTAGTTTGACAAGTACCTTTGGTTGGCACTTAGCAATTGCCTTGTCATTTTGGTCCACTAGGGGTCTTTTGGCTTTTGTCGTCTTCGTCGAGCTCTCAAGTGCATTGCACCAGTAGGAGAATGCCCCCATAGCATGCTCTTCCTGGTCGCACAGTTCCTCGCTACCGTTTTCCTCTGAAGTCGGTTCCTCTTGGCTAAGAAAATTGCCTTCTGCAATCAAGGTATTCAAGAGTCTCTTCGTTAGACATTCGGCCATTTTGTGTGGACCATGGCAAAGATAGCACCCTCCTTTTTGTGTTTCTCCGTTATTGTTGCTGGTGCTTGGGCCTCGACCCTTGGATTGTGTTTGAGCAATATTTTACGGTGTGGAGGGTCGGTCTCTCCCACCATTTCCCCCGTTTATTCGATGGAATCCATTACCGGATCCCTAGGACTGATTGACCCCTGGTCTCGCTTCTCGTCGCAGTTCCAACTGGTAGTCAACCAATCCCTCAGCTTGTGCAATGTCTGAGTCCAGATCCTCAACCCTTGCTCGTTGTAACTCCGCCCTCGCCCATGGCTTCAGGCCTTCTTTGAAGAAGAAGAGTTTATCCTTCTCCGACTTGTCCGTGATGCTCAGGAGATAGGTCTTGAAGCTCTTAACATAATCTCGTATCGTGCCTGTCTGCCTCAATCCGCATAAGGCACGGCGTGCTTGTTCCTCAACATTGTGTGGAAAGAACTGTCGCTTCATCCTCTGCTTCAGTTCTTCCCATGTGTTTATTTGAAGGTGTCCCGCTTGGATCTCCACCTTATGGGTGCGCTACCACACTTTGGCATTCCCCGACAAGTACATGGAAGTAGTCGTCACTTTCTCGGCCTCTTCCCTCCATGGATTGCCTTGAAGTACTGCTCCATGTCAAAAAGAAAGTTCTCGAGTTCCCTTGCATCTCGTGCCCCACCAAACATCTTTGGCTCGGGGACTTTCGACCTGCTGAATGCCCTTGCCATCTCAGGAACATTGGCCACAGTGTTGTTGTTGGCAACCGCCAACTGGAGCACCCGTACCTCTGCACAGAACTCCATCATCATCTCGCGCAATTCAGCAATTGCGTTGGTGTTCCCTGCGACACCTCCCTCTATGGCCCGGGTCTCTACCGAAAGTCTTTAAGTAGTCCCTTGTTCCCTCTCAAGATCCGCACTCAGATGGGCAAGGTCCGTCTTTACCTAACCCACTCGCAGGTCCAGGGTAGCGGTACCTTCATCACCCAAACAAATCGAAAAAAGATGATTGACTGTCTTCTCTAAGGCCTCAATCCGTTCTTTCTGTGTAGCTATCTTCGACTTATCAAAAGCCCGATTTCTCTCCCAGATCTCTGATACCAACTGTCACTGGTCGTTCGTCTCTCTCAACGAAAACGAGCCGTGTTGCAAGTGACGCCCCACACGTCACTTCCGCCTATCCAACCGACCGTGTGTCGCATTCACAAATATAGCAAACAAATGCATATATAAGCTTTAGAGACACAGTGGTTTAATAGGAAATAACATTTCATTAAGCAATCGCAAGATTTACAACTTTCGCTTTACAACCGTTCTCGTGTTCAACTCCTTATCACCTCCTATAGTAGTCCTGGCAAAATAACCCTAAGTGACAGGAGTAGATACTGTTTTTCTGTGCAAAAGGGAAAAAACACTAACTAAACTGTTTACATGTACAGGAAGAATTAGCACCTAAAATTACATCACTATACTCCTGGTGCTTGGTTCTTCATGCTCTTCAAATATCGCACCGATCGGTGACCGATGGTCCCTTGTGTCTCGGGAGCTAGTGGTGCCGGGCATGCGACTCCGTCCTCCCGTAAGTCACGATAGGCATCGGTGAGCACTGTGCTAGGCGTGCGGCTGCGACAGGAGTGCGACAGGTTGTACTAGCTACTACACAAGTGCGATAAGAAGGAACGCACGAGTGCGATAGGGCACGAGAGCTGCGGCACGGACGCGCCAAGCAAGGACCGCACGACTCTGGGTGCAGACTGGGCAAGCGCATGGGCGCGATCGGCGACGGCATTCTTTCTTGGGCAATATACTTAGGGGATTTTAGCAGGTCACGGGTCATAGCATCTAGCCACCCCATGACACAAAGTATGTGCCTGCTGGACTTTGGATCTAGACAGCTTAAGAATGATACAATTAGAAAAGTAAGAGGACAACCTAACAATATCAGTAACTAGTGTTTCTAATAAAAAAATCAAAAAAGAATATTGTTCCTATTACAAGGATATTCGATTAGAAGTAAGCAGTCTATTTCTAGTAGAATACTTGATTATTAAAAAGTTGGTAGAATTCATATTGTGATACTGTTGTTATAACTATTTCTCTAAATTGCAGAAATATTGGTACATATAATTTAATTTTTAGAGCATCTTGAATTCTACATGTCTCTTCAAATTCCAAGAACAATTCTTTTTAACTTTTGGAAGTGTAAGGCAGAAAGAATCTAATTTGTGTACCTATTGACAAATATATGTAGAAATTTGCTTGTTAAAAATTCATCTATTCAACCTTATATACTCATTCAAAAGAAATTGGATAGATGAATAATAGGTTTTCTTGATTTAAAAAAGTCAATTTCAGTCTTATTTATCCCTAGCATAATTAGTGGGATGTTTGTGTTTGAGACCTTGAGGACTTAATTAGAGGAATTTTATCCTCTATTTCATTTCTTGTCACCATGTTCAAAAGAATCGTGCCTATTCCATTGCATGAATAAAAAATTTTACGGACCTTTAAGTTACACTTGATATGAATTAGTGATGGGAACTATAAAATTATACCAAATTATTTGACCATAATCACTGCTATGTCACCAGCAGGACAATTATCTCAAAAACAAATGAATTCTTTATAAATATGATAATTTTAAATCTTAGGACCTAAATCCAGTTCATGTTGTCACTTAAAAAGAGTTTTATTGATGAGTAAAACTACATCTTTGATTGTGAAAAAAAAAAAAACACACACATATCATAATCTATGTGAATGAAAGGGTTTGCTTTTTGTCAGCACGCATTGTTTCGAATTCAATCCTATATAGTAAACATATTTTCAAAAAATATATAATAAATTCTTATTTTAGAATTATCTCTTCTAATTTCATTTTCATTGCCATTAGTATTTTTGCAATTTAGAGAAATAGCTATAATAGCTATATCGCAATATGAGTTCTACAAGGATCATGCTCATTATAATTGAGTAGGTACTTTTTTTTTTTACCATGTAAATATTTTGTTCTATGACTTGGTGATTTAAAATCACTTTGCCTACCAAGAATTTTTATAAAAATTCTAAAATCAATCCCATACCTTGTGATTATCAAAGCAAAAATTAATTTACAATATTTTATTTCATTAGTTTATCTCATTGATGTTCCATGTATAGCACATTATTTGTTGACTTACAATAATATGGAATAGAATGTAAGATACTTTCAAAATGAAATATTTTAGGCATTTGAATATCTTGAGAAGAGATCGATAATCCATAGACAATTTACATATTCATCTAGTTTTGATGATGTTGTAGTTATAAATACTTCATAATTGTAAGAGTTTGTTAGAAAAATCATTTCATTTTGAGTAGGTGCGATAAATTTTTTCATGATACTGTATTCATTAATATTGTGAGAAATATTTTACAATGTGATGTCTTTCTGATGTCTTTATATTTAACCAATGAGGTTCAGGGCTATTTGTCCCCTTGTTTGTTATTTGAATGTTCACATTGGATGGTTAAAATAATCATCTAAAATATAAAAGTCATTCAACTTCATTTGAAGCATTGTTTTATAGTTGTACCTATTAATCTAAAACCTTTTCAGATAATTGTAGCAAATCTCCTAAGTCCTTTGGGTGCATAGCAACTACATAAATGTGCCACTTAGAAATGTTTTTCTTAGCTTTTTAGTCCTAACAATTTGAGAGAAATTTGTTAACTCGTACACTTTTAAATCTACAAAGCATTGTGTAATGGTTGCACCTATTAATCAATAACCTTTTCAAATAATTGTACCAAATCTCCTAAGTCCTTGGGTGCATAGTAGCAATATAAATGTGCCACTTAGAAATGTTTTTCTTAGCTTTTTAGTCCTAACAATTTGAGAGAAATTTGTTAACTCGTACACTTTTAAATCTACAAAGCATTGATTTATTTTCCTCAATTGAAAAACTATGAAGTGAGATATCTCTTTTGATGTTAATTCAAGAATTTTCTACTTCCTATCAATATACCAAGAACTAATTAACCTCAGGCATTTAGAACTGAAATTGTTTACAAGTCGTCTACAGAGCATGGTATATTATATAAGTTTTTCTATGGCTTTTTTCTATTGATGTTCTTCCATTAGGGAGTATGTCACACAGTGTGCCCAAATATAACACGCTGCGTATAAGAATGGATATTTCTTGCGCATCTTCTCCTCCAACTCCCAAGTTGCCTCTCTTACAGTATGATTAGTTAACTGTACCGTCACATAAGGAATGGTTCGTCTTCTCAAAACTTGATCTTTAAGGTCAACAATCTTCAATAGTCTCTCCTCATATGATAACTCGTCCCGCTCCTTTAACTGTTCATAGCTCAACACATGGCTCGGATCATATACATAACATCGAAGTTGTGATACATAAAATACATTATGAACTTGAGACAACTCTGATAGTAGTGCCAACTGATATGCCAATTCTTCTATTTTCTTAAATATTTCAAATGGTCCCACATATCTAGGACTCAGCTTTCCTCCTTTCCTGAACCTTGTTACTCCCTTACTAGGAGATACGTTGAGGTATACCTTCTTCCCAACTTGAAACTCCAAAGGTCTTCTTCTCATATTAGCCCAACTTTTTTGTCGATCCTGAGCTGCTTTTAATCTATCTCTGCCATATAAAACTTCAAATAGTGGCATTCCAATACTGCTATGATAACTATTGTTGTATGAGAACTCTATCAAAGCAAGGTGATCCTCCCAACTTCCGTTGAAATCAATTGCACAAGCTCTAAGCATGTCCTCAAGAGTTTGAATGGTTCTCTCAGACTACTTATCAGTTTGTGAATGAAAAACTGTGCTGAGTCTTATAGTAGTCTCCATAGCCTGCTGATATGCCTCCTAAAATTTGACACAAATCTCGGATCTTTATCTGATACTATGCTCATAGGGACTCCATATAACCTAACAATGCAGTCCACATACACCTTCGCCAATTACTCCAAGGATGTGGTAGTGTTTATCGATAGAAAATGAGCTGATTTGGTAAGTTGGTCCACAATTACCCATATGCAATTTTTTTCATGATTAGATCTAGGTAATCCTATTATAAAATCCATAGTGATGTGCTCCCACTTCCAAACAGGTATCTCCAAGGGCTTCAATAAACCACCTAGTCTCTGGTGCTCAGCCTTGATCTGTTGACAAACCAAGTATCTAGCTACAAATTTTGCCAATGATCTTTTCAGTCCACTCTACCAGAACTTTTGCTTCAAATCCTGGTACACTTAGTACTACCCGAATGAATAGAGTACTTGGTATTGTGAACTTCATGAAGAATTTTTGCCTAAGGTCTAGATCACCAGGTACACATAAACGTCCTGAAACCATACACTGTCGTCCTCATGAATCTGGTAGTCAGTGACCTCTCCATCTCTTGTTCTACTCCATATTCTAACCAACTATAGATCATTCCTTTGAGCTACCTTCACTTTATCCATCAGGGTGGGTTGTACAGTCATAAGAGCTAAAACCACATCAGTAGACTCCACAACCTCTAAACTCAACTTATCCATCTGTCTTGCCAATATAGAAGCCAGTGTAGCAGTAGGCCTACTACTTAAAGCATCTGCCACCTTATTTGCCTTTCTAGGGTGATAATGAATAGAAAGATCATAATCATTGAGTAGTTCCAACAATCTCCGGTACCTCATGTTCAGCTCCTTCTAAATAAATAGATGCTTGAGACTTTGATGGTCAGTGTAGATCTCACATTTCTCACTGTACAAATAGTGCCTTCAAATTTTCAAGAGAAACACCACTGCTGCTAGTTTCAAGTCATGTATCTAGTAGTTTAACTCATAAGGTTTAAATTGCCTTGAAGCATAAGCAATCACCTTATCGTGCTACATAAGCACACATTCGAGGCCTTCTTTAAATGCATTACTATAAATCACGAAGCCATATGAACCTGAGTGTAATGTTAAGACCGGTGCTGTAGTCAACCTCTTATTTAATTCTTGGAAGCTTCTCTCACATGCATCGGTCCATTCGAACTTAGCTCACTTATGAGTTAACTTAGTTTAAGGCACTGATAAAGCTGAAAATCTTTCAACAAACTTCCTATAGTATCCAGCCAAACCCAAAAAGCTACGAACTTCATTAGCATTGGTTGGCCTACAATAGTTTACAATTGCATCCACTTTTCTCGGATCCACCTCAACACCATTTTCAAAAATCACATGTCTAAAGAAAACCACACTACGAAGCCAAAATTCGCATTTACTGAATTTGGCAAACGACTTATCTCTTCTAAGTGTCTCCAATGCCATCCGCAAATATTGCTCATGCTCTTGATCATTCTTGGAGCAAATCAAGATGTCATCAATGAACACAACCACAAATTTGTCTAAATAAGGCTTGAACTCTTAGTTCATTAAGTCCATAAAAGCTGCTGGTGCATTGGTAAGACCAAATGGCATAATTAAGAATGCATAATGGCCATATCTAGTCCTAAATGCACTCTTCTGAACATCATCTGATTTAATTCTCAATTGGTGATATTCAGATCTCAAATCAATTTTTGAAAATACCCGAGCTCTATTAAGTTGGTCAAATAAGTGGCCAATTGTCAGCAACGGATACTTATTTTTTACTGTAATCTTATTCAACTTTCTGTAATCTATACACAGCTGCATACTGTTATCTTTCTTCTTGACAAATAAAACTGGAGCTCTCCATGGTGATATATTTGGGCGCATAAGCCCAATATCGAATAACTCTTAGAGTTGTGTCTTCAATTCTTTCAACTCCACGGGCGCCATTTAGTAAGGAGCCGTAGATACTAGTGCTAACTCAAGTATAAAATTAATTTCAAAATCAATCTTCTACCCGGCAGTCTAGGTAAACTCTCTAGAAACACATCTAGATACTCTTTTACAATTGGTACATCCTTCAATTTCATACCTTCTGTTTTTACCTCTACCACATGGGCCAAATACCCTTCACAACCTTTTCTTATTGCCCTCCAAACTTGCATAACAAATAGAATAGGGTGGTCTATCTAAGAAACAAAAATGTATCAACTTTTCTCTACAATCAATGTGGACATAATTCTGACCTAGCCAATTCATCTCCAAAATAGCATCAAAGTCCGTCATGGTAATTTGTACCAAATCGGTACCAAGTTGCGAGTTGCTAATTTCAATCTGATATCCCCTATAAATCCAATTTGACTCTATCACATTGTCTCTCGAAATACTAACTTTATATGAATTATTTAACCAACTAGGCCTTTCAGATAACTTTTTTGCAAATTTTCTTGAAATAAACAAGTAAGTTGTACAGCAATCAAATAAAACATATGCAGGTATTGGGTTCAACAAAACCATATCTGTAACCACATCATCTATCCTATCTACTTCCAGTTGGGTCGTCGCAAACACTCAAGTATTTGTATTACCCTTTTGACTACCCTGCTTTGTTGAGTGAAAATTGTAGCTGAAATTTCTAAACTTTCAGAGCCGCCAGATGCCGTTGCTTATCTCCCTTGTTATGTAGACAATCCCGAAGTTTGTGATCCTTAAACCCGCATCTAAAACAAGCCCCCACCTTTTAACGGCATTCTCTAGGATGACGCGGTTGACAATGCTAACACAAAGGATATAGAGTAGGAGCTAGTATAGGCCTAGCTGTTTTCTTAAATTCAGTGCCTATCGGTCCCAAACTCTTGCTAGTATGTGCATATCTAGGAATGTATAATGATCTAGAAGCCTATCCTTAAGAAAATGGTCCTCTCTGTCTCTGACCGTTGATCTCTGCCTGCCTCAACTTAAATTCTGTTTTAGACTTTCTTGCTCCATCCATCATTGCCTTATAGACCATGTCTTGTAGTGCAATCCTTGTGTGGATCTCTTCTAACAATGTGTTCTTGAATTTAGATGCCTTAGCCATATCACTGTTCATGATCTCTGGTGAGAATTTTCCTAAAGTGTCAAATCTTTTAATGAAAGCTGCCATAGTTTCTCCAAGTCTCTGTTTGATGTTCTCGAACTCGGTCTTGTATTCCAGCTGCTGTGCTAAAGGAAAATTATGGTCTAAGAAAGTATCCTTAAACTACTGCTAGGTGATGGTTGACCTGCCTCCCCTACTGTTGACCAAGAATGATCTAATGATCTTTGGTCTCATCTCCTCAGGTATCTTCATCAGTTTGAAATTATGCTCAATCACCTACAGCCAATTATATGCTTCCATTGCATTTGAACCATCAGCAAAAGTACTAACTCCAACCCTTTTCATATGAGTGAAGTAAAATGATATGTCTATAGGCTCCTTATGTTGAGTAGGCTGCTGTAAAAGCTATTGTTGGAGCAACATTTGTTGTTGTTGCTACTGTTGCAAGAATTGCTGTTGCGGCATTTGTAGCTGTTACTGTTGCTCCAAGAAACACTGTTGTTGTTGTTTAATAGACCCCTGGATAGCTCTAGCCACAGCCACAGCTAGAGCTTTATAATCAATCATAGGTGGGACTTGTGTCTCTTGTCTAGTGTCCTGACTCGAGCCACCCGATTATTGCTATAGGTTACGAGCATAACCCCTAATAGTTTGATCTTAGTCGAATTCACCTCTCTCAGAGTTGCTTTGGGAGTTAACCTCAGACTTCTCCGTAGCTCGACTGGACTCAGCATAGATAGTCCTTCTAGGTGGCATATCTTGTGCACAGAGAGAAAAATAGGCAATCTAGATTATCTATCTATAGCATATCTACCTGATTGTATATCCAATCTTAATCCTAAACACAGATGATCATAACTTAATTTTTTAAATTCAAAGGATTATAAACCTATGCTGTGATATACCACTAAATGTCACATCCCATACTCAGGTGTAACACACCGAGTATTAGACTCGTCCAATACGTAATGCTATCAAAATACTCAAAGTAAATATAAATCACAATTAAAACACAAATTCCAAAAGGCTTCAAATCATTTCAAACAATCCTCAAAATAATAACATTTAACATCCATTGAAGTCACCATTTCTCTTAGGCAAGATAAAAACATAAAGCATAAACTAAAATTACTATCTTTGACCTACCAACCAAATAATCTCCAATAAAATAAAATTCTCTATTAATAAGTCAACTGTCTCACTTGTCTACCCCGTACTATAGACACCTGTAAAAATAAATAGTATAATTGGGGTGAGCAAATCATGTGCTCAGTAAGTAATTCCGCTCATTTCTCACCAGTTTGGATAGTTACATATATACATATATGTATATCACATGCATTCATTCAACACATGATACTCATAACCACATAGCATAATAATACATAACACATAACAAGAATGTGGCATATCAAACGAGACATAATCATTTCATACATGATCATACACAGGTAGACTCATATTTATCAATGCAGAAACCAGTGGTACTAGATATTCTAGCCTAACTTTTTTCCAGTTAGGAGGGTCATAAGCGTACATACATGTCCTGACTACTCACTGACAGGGAGGTAGATGAGAACTAGCTATCTCTGGTGTACGAAGAATAATCATAGCCAAAACTTACATGCCATACATTCATTTATCACACACAAGAATGCATATACATATATATAGTCAAGGTGCCACAAATATGCGAAGAATTATTGCACATATAACTTGTCCAATCTGAGTTTCATATAATAAAAATATTTACAAAAGAATTAATATTCATATACAAAGAAGTTTTCGAAACATGAGAAAGGTTAATAATCACTTAACTAAAATCCAAAACCAATTGCATTAGCTCAAATAATCTTGATCCGAGTAACAATCACCACCTATTGACCAACTAAAGAAAATACAACTCGCTTAATAACGAAATTACTAAATACTAAAAAAATCTTAGAACTAATATAGAAATAATTCTATAACTCCCATTTTAATATTAGAACCTATTATGACCCAAAAATTTGATTGGATAGATTCCAAAAACATACCTAAAATAATCCATAACAGATTTGTAAACAACCCGAAGCAATAATCTGCAACTTTCAAAACCATATAGAACAACACTTGCCAAGGGACCCACAATTGATTGACAAAATTTTCTCCAACCCATAGAAACGACAAAAACATTCATATTCCATGTTTTACTTCATTTAAAATCATTATTGTATTCTTTTCTTCTGGCCCACTTTGATCCCCAAAGACGAAGTCAAAGACTTCCATTAACTTCTGTCAACCAAACTCCAATAAACTTATCGAGACTTCCAATTGCTTCACCAAACTGTAGCCAACTTTGACCATCAAACTTATCATTAAGAGCCAAACTATATTATACTTTAAAAAATCCATGCAAAAGATTCATTATTTAATTAGATCCATTGCCTAGTATATTCTAATTTGTCCACCAATGCCTTTTACCATTTGTTCATACGATCACAGATTACTCCAATACCAAAATCTTCAAATCGATGCAGAGCGAATCAAAAAGCTACGGCAATCCTTTTTTTTTTAAAACAAAAATAAGGCTTATAAAATTTCAATAACTCCAAGTCTCAATTTCCTACAATGCAACTATAATAAACCTAATTCTAAGCATAATAAAACTATAAATTCAAAACTAATCCAACCTTGCTCGTAGTAGGAATCAAAAGAACGGCCTTCAGTCCCTGGATCTGCAAATTTTCAGCCACCTCTTGCCCTTGATCCTGGAGACAAAAAGAGGGTCAGATAGGGTCAAAATAAAAACAACATCGTTACCTTCTGATAAAAAAGAAATAGTTCCCTTTTTTTTTAATACCATTATTATTTCTATGATTATAACTACCGTTACTACTACTAGTATTATTATTACAACTACTATTATTATTGTAGTTGAGCCCATTTATCCTATCTAAATATCACAAAAAGCCCAAAAATAGATCTTTCAAAAATTTGCAATTAATCCAACCTAGGGCATGAGTATTTCAGAGTACCCCTTGGAAAGGCCATTCAACCAGTTTGAGTTATTTATTACACTAAGGAATCAACGATGATTTGAGCCATAATCATTGCCTTAAGGCTATAGAATTAGGTAGATATCATACATATGCAACTTACTTTAACCTTGTTTTATGCTTGCTTAAGTCTATTTTTTAGTCTACTACTGTGGTGCTTTTCTTGGGACAAGTTCTTAGATGGTTCAACCTTCAAAATTCTTATAGTATTTATCAAATACAAGCTTTTGGTAGGCTCTTAGGGTATGATAAGAATTAAGGCTTAACAAATAAATTTAGGAGTGATGAGCTTTTAAAAACTTGGACAAATACTTTCTTTTCCAACTATAAATTTGCAAAGATAAAAGTGGTAGCGAATTTGTAATTTGAAAAATTGTTTATGAGGTAGGTTTTTTGTCAACTCATATCATTTTAAATGTTAGGTGGATTGAAATTAAGGATAAAGTGAGAAGAATTAAAGCTTAAGGGATAAACTGTAACTTTGACCAAATGTTGAGGGAGGCTTCTAGAATTACCCTTCTTAATTGCCATGAATGTAGCGTATGTTAAGATATTTCTTGTATTTAGATGATGTTCAATTTAAACTTCCCTATCCCACTTGTAATATCATAGATGGTGAGGGTATGCTTTTTTATATAATCAAATTATATTGTTTCCATACTTCATATATCCCTTACCATTGAACTAAGAAAAAAATAGAATATTATAATTTAAGTTTTTAGTAAGAATAAAATCAGAATATAATATTACAAAACGTTTCTTTTTTATTGGAATGGTAATAATATTTTTTATACATTTTGAAATAGTTAGTCTAACGAGGAAAAAGGAAGTATTTCTTTTGCTTTGATATTAGGAAGTAAGACTTTGTATCCACATTCCTAAGTGAATTTATAGGACTATAAATGGGTCTGGCTTGTCCCATGCTCACCCTGTTAAGAGCAATAGGGACAGGCAAGGATATATTTAGGGCTCATCGCCGTCCCCAAAAATTTTAAAAATATTATTTAGTCCCTTAAAATTTAATAGTGATTTTTAATATAATAACGTTGTAGCCTCCACTTCCCTCCAAAATTTTTCTTAGATTTACTTGTTCTTCCTCTTACTTTGTACAAGTCCAATAATAATATATGTACTTCTGCATCTAAGTACTTTATAACATCAAATCCAATTCATTATAAATCAATTAAGTATAATAAATCAAGAGATATATTATTTTAATAATAAGAAACAAAAAAAAAGGATAAATATTTTTATTTTCTTAATCACTATTCTTAACATTTAATTTTTCTAGATGAGAGGAATAGCCTATAGGTTATTAGTTTATGAAGATATAATTCACATAAAGTTGCACTTTTAAAGATATATTGATGCTCACGCGCACACATTGTTTGGCCAGTAGAATGACACAAAAATATGCACAAAACCTAGGTCAGCAACATATTGGAAGCGCTGTGTTTGAAGGTTTTAATAATTATTTCAAAACTTTGAATTAGCATATGTAAATTGATATTTCATACCTTTTTTCTATTACAACAGAATGCCGTGAATTTGCTTATCGAAAAAGCACTCCCATAGGTATTTATTGTGGAATTAGACTGGAGAGTTATTGAATATGATCAACATATTGCTAAAAAATTAAAAATCATTGAATGTATGTGCGCATATGTGTAAACATATATTTATTGCAGTTCAAATGTGTAGTTTGATTATATATTTTGATTATATATGGTAGCTTTATCATTGTACAAAAATATCTATGAGAATAATATTTTATATATACTACCTTATTACACTTGTTTAAATTTTATTATTAAAATAAAAATTGTATTTTTATTCTACATGTATATTAATGCCCCTTTTATATCCAAATTTCTTATTCCATTCGTGGGCATAGGCTTCACTGAGATTTGGCTTAAACTGTACTAGGACTAAAATTTTAAGACCTATTACAATTTTATTGGGAGATGGGTGGGAGGGAGGGGGTGGGCTTGGGCAAGCCCACATACATTATTGATACATGTGTGTAGTAATTCTTGTAAATCATGTATACATAGTACTAGAATGGGCCAACTGTGCATACGCACAACCACTGCCCAATAGATGCCTTTAGTTGGATGGGATAAATTTGAAACCAAAACTATAAACATGTTTATTACTCATTGACCTATTAATACACTTCTTGAGCATCTCCAACAAATAAGAGGCAACTATTCATACCAGTGATCTAAGAACAATAGTTGCCATAGTAGTGACTTTGTTTTTCATTTACAAAAGTGTCAAGTTTTACCAAGTCACGAACTTGGTATCCACTAAACAGATCAACAAAGGATAACTCACTTTGAAATTTATATTCACTTAAAGTTTTCAAACATCACTCAACTGTGAGACAACCATGGTATGTCATCAGCACCAAGATGAAACGGAGTCACTATCCAAGATGCAACTGCTGAAATTCAATTCATATAAATATGGTCAAGGGATATCCATGGAGGTATGCCACAATTTCCATCTTGAGATACATGTTAAAATTCAAATTTTCTTCAGCAAGGATTAGTTTTACTCTGAATCACGTTAAGTATATATGGTGAAGATGGAACAAGTGAACGGCCAGGGGAGGAAAAAGAAATGACATAAAAATATAAGAAACAACCATAAATATGATTACAAGCAGCTTTAGAGAAAAGCACATTTAAAGTGCAAGAGTTGAGAAAAAAAAATTATCCAGATCCACACTCCGTTATCCTTTTATGAAAAAATAAAAATGGATTGGAAGGAAAATCCTAGAAAAAGAATCATGGGAGAAATTACATAATCATTTAAAAAAAGTAAGCATTGGATATGGTCAAAATAAATTCCATGAAGGAGGTTGAAAAAATGTCAGATTGCTCAAGGTAGAATTATTGTGACATTCAAATTTTTAACCATAAATATAGTAGGAATTGTATTACTTTAATAAACTTAAGAGGCATTTTTGCTTCATTTCAACTCTCAAAAAAACACATAATTAACTTCCAAAACTTTGAATTGTGAGTTCATCATCATCACCAATACTACATTTTTCCTTTTTATCACATAACAAGGTTTTATGTTCCATATCTAAAAAGAAAGATATGGACTAAATTCACAGAGTTGAAACATGTTTCAACATCTTTCTATCTAAAAGGAAGAATAATTTCATAAAAACAAATTTAAACATGCAAATAATTTTCAATAGGTTCCATACTAACAAAAGCAGAAATACAAATACAAATACAAAGAAAGAGGTAATAAAGATGTGAAATACACAAATGTATGTGCACAACAAGCTCTTCGATTATTCGAAGCCCAAAAATTCTTAAAGGCTCAAATTCAACACAAAAATTTGTAAATCCACGGCATAATTATGGTCAAAAAAGGAAAGCAAAGAAAGGAAAGGAAAAACTAACCTATGCTTGGAAGCAAAAATAGCATAGCACACAACCTTTGTGACATCTAGAGCTATTCAATATCTCTGTTCCATGCGTTCATCCTCAAGCACTATCATCCCTCCAGATGCTGCTCAAATACATATTGAATTAGATACATCACCCAATTATTCCAACTCAAAAACACAAGTATACATGTTGAATTAGAAACATCATCCCAATATATTCCAACTCAAAACCACAGGTACAATCATTCTCAAAGATGGCAGAAAGGAAGCCTGAAATCAGGAAAAAAAATGCACAAAGAGGCAAGTAAAAATCAAAAGTTTTAGAAGAGCACAATAATTGACTGTGAGTTTTTTGTTTAAAAAAATTGTTAATTAAGTTTGGCTCAAATTCTCCTTTTCTCAGACAAATAGGAAAAATACTAAAATAATCACCATGGCTGCAAGCAACCGTTGCCTTTGTAAGGAATGAGAATTGGAAAAAGAAATCTCATCCTTGCAATAGACATTCTGAGCTATCCCAGCAAAGCCACAGTATTATTAGCTTCCTAAGTCTAATTTGCTTCCTAAATCAAATTAGAAAAATTCATGACAACCTCGTATTAGAAAAAAAAAAAAAAAAAGGAGACTGTCTATGTGCGCATTTGATTTTTGCAATTTCTGAAATTCCTTGGATCTGCCAAAACCTAAACTCCGAAATATAACAAGATGAGATTGGAAGAGAACCTGAAAAAAAAAATAAATAAAGCCAGTGATAATGAGACAGAAGGAAAATGCTATATAATCAACTGCAGAGAAAAGAACCACCACTTGTAAAGAAGGAGAAAGAACACTGGCACATGAAAGACAAAGCATACATAATTATGAAGGAGCAAGCAAAGCTTCAGTCTTTTTGTTTACCTTATCACTTTGTGAAAAGTGCAAAATCAAGTCGAAATCAAGAAAAAAAGTACTGAATCTATCTAAAAATTTGGATATTTAGTGCAATCTGATGATAAAAATCAAACAAATCATACCAAACCAAGATCCAAAGGTTATGGGAGAGCCAACAACAAACTTTGACCTTTGAAAGTGTGCCCTAATATACTATTCACTCTCAGCCATCCAACCTTTGCAAAGTAAGATCCAAGCAAATGGTGAAAAGACGAAAGAGAATGGGAACAGTTATATACTGTTCATGGAAGCAATTGTTCTCAAAAGGGCACCCAAGTCAAAACACGAACAAAGCGGAGAAAAGAAAGGGAAATAATCTCACAATGACTAAAAAGTACAAAGGAACAAAAAAAAAAGTATTTAGTTTCAAGTCTAAGAAGGGGTAAAAATGTAGTTTTAAGAAAAGGTCAGGAAGCCTAGCTAATCGGCCTCTCCAAATTGTGCCACGTGGCTCTCTTTATGAGCCTCTCTACTACCTTTTATATAATAGGTAGAAAATCATTTATACAGATATATGTAAATGATTTACATGATTTACTATATACATATACCTATAATAAATCATGCAATATATATTTGAGCTTGAGGGATTGGGCGGAAACTTAGGGAAATAATTGATAAAAAAAACTAAAGCTTCTACAATTATGCTTAATTGAGTCTAACTAAGAGTTGTTTGGCTTAGGGGAATAGGTGTAAGTGATAATGATACCTATTTTTAATGATTAAACAATTATTACTATCCTTCGATAAGAATAAAAGAAATTTATGATTCTTTTAGAAATACTATCTTATCAAACTCATTAGTTCTTTTGATACCCATTCTATTACTAAATCAAATATATTAGGAGAATTGTCAAAACTTACACTCATAATAGAATTAATGACATTCATAGCAACAATAATTGAGAAATTTGAACCAAACGGTTTCTTAATTCATATCATAACATTTATTACCCCTTTTTATAGAGATAAGATCCATTGAATATGAAAAATTTATTTAATAAAATTATATTCAAAAAATCCTTTTCATGTAAAGACATAATTATGACCCTATGTTTGCTATGCCGGAATGGGACAGAATGAAAAGATTTCTCTGCTTTGAATGCCTTTCTACTTTGAATGGATTGGAAAAAATTTGTTCAGTCTATTGTTTGGTAACACAAGTCAGAATAGAACGTCATTCCTTTTCTAATATTTGGTATAATCATATTTAGATCTCAAAATGGAATAAAATGTATATTAATTTGACTTAATTGCCTTTAATTCTTTGTAGTAGAATACATCAAATTTTTATTTTGTTTGTTTGTGATTTTAAGCCTACAAAATACTTAAATATATTAATTTTAAAATTCTTAACATTCATGTTAAAATTAAATTAATTATATTCTTTAATTAATTTAAAATTTAAAAATTATTACCATTATAATTAGGAATGTGAAAAAAATTAATAATGAAAATAGGAAGTTTAGTTTTTACACATTTGCATAAAAGTTAAAAATAATATTTTAAATACTATTATAGCAAAAAGAAAAAAAATATTCTAAATGCATATTAAACTGATAGTGATTTGAAAATCATCAAAAATTATTATTTAAAATTATAAAAAGGTCTGATATTTTTTTAAATTTTAAAAATAAAAAATTAGTGAATGTTTTTTGAGTTAAAAAGCATTAGCAAGAACAATTTGTGGGGATAAACTTGACTCTTTTTTTAGACTTTTTCGGGATGAAGTTGGAATGACATTTTATTCTATTTTATTGAGGGATGAAATTCTAGGAAAAGAGTTAGAATAAGCATTTTAGTAGAAAATGCCTCTCCACCTTAAAATATTTATACCAAATATAAGAAAAAAATAAACAAATTAAAAAAAATTTTCATTTCATCTCATTCTCGTGTACTGTACATTGGGCGAGGGTGAATCAAACCTTTCATTCTACTCCCGGATCCTATAATAAGGACAAGATTTCTTTTTTTCTTTCTTTCGTTTTTAACAATGGCAACAAAAAACACCACAGTCGTATGGCTCTTTTCTGTGGGTTGATGTATTATACAAACAAAGACTGATCAATATTTTTGTCCCTACAACTAGCTAAGGCTTGGGCTTCGGTTGGTTGACATGACATCATTCAAAGCCTTATCCTCCCATTTGCTTGCGCACTCCCTCAGCTCATCAGGGGTTGGTTAGTTGCTGATTGAATACGCAACTTGTGTGGTGGACCCGGGTGGCAGCATCAAGCCAACAAAGTAGTTGTAATGCTGTACCGAAATTCCTCTATTTATATTTATCGATCGTACTTCTCTTGTTCTGGCTGGCAGAGAGGAAGAGCTTGAACAACGCCTCTCAACAGTGGCTGAACAAGTTGAAATGCCAAGAGTGAAATTGGGTACCCAAGGACTTGAGGAAATACCATTTTCGTACTCAAAAGTTTTTTTTTTTTTTTTTTTGCCTTTTTTTCGGTGGGGTCAGTAGGAGTTACTGATATTGCATCCGATTTTCTTGACGAGTGGCCTTTCGGGTTCTTCGAATTTGATTCTATTCAGTTTGATTCTGCTTTTCTTAAGCTTTTTGTGAAACCAGTTCCGAAGTAGCCAAGAAGATCGCTCTGTTTCACTGGAAAAAAAAAAGTTTTGAGAAGATTATTTTAAAATATTTTTCAAACACGTTTTTTCAATTACTTTTCTATATATTCTCACTAATCTTTTTTATTTCATGACTAATTATTATTTGTTTAATCGTATTTTAAGCAATGACAATCCAACAAAACCATTGAATTGGGTTTTGCTTGAATGATGGATATGTAAAATTTGTATGTAAAACACATATTGAATCTCTTGTGTAAGAGCATTCTAGAGGAATCTTTTGATGGTTCTTAGACATAGTTTTGACCATTAGTTTTTCAGGACATAAGGCTTGAAAGGTGCATTAAAATTTCTTTTTTGTCTCTCTCTTTGCAGGTTTCAAGATTAGGATTTGGTTGTATGGGTCTTAGTGGAGTGTATAATGATGCTATACCTGAGGAAGATGGCATTGCAATACTCAAGGAGGCTTATAGTAAAGGCATCACATTTTGGGATACCTCAGATATATATGGCGTGGACCATGCGAATGAGTACATGGTTGGGAAGGTAATTCTATGTTCTGATCGAACTTTGAAGGGATTTTTCAAAAACTTGACCTATGATGTTCAGTTGAAGTGATTATTGTTTGTAAGATGAGAATAATATTGAATTGATGGTTTAATTGTGAAGAATTAATGAATACATATGTTTGTCATATTGTTCTATAATTAGCTACATCCACTTTCGGTGCAAATACTTGCTTGTATTTATTCCCACAAACAGAAGAACTGGCATTAGAAGTTGAACTGCATAATTCCAAAATGGCATTTATGAAAATTTCTCTATTGTAAAATGTAAGATTTTATACAATCAGGCTAGTGTTGGGCTTTCTATTAATGCATCTACTTATAGTGGACATCTTTCCAACAATTGGAGTTGAGATAAGTGAGAGAAATTGTTTCGCACACCTACAGTAAGAATTCTTTGTACTTGTAATGATTCCATTTGATTTGCTTAGCAGTGAACCAATCAACACCTGTATCCCATATTACTGTATTTTCAGCTGCATCTGTGCACACTCATTTACTTTCCCACCATTGATGGGAAAATCATACAGACTTGTCCTCTTGAATGTCAATATTCTTTTTTATGTCCTTGATAACTAGGTTGCCAGTTAGTTAGTCCATAAGCTTGAAACATCCATTTTCCTCGTTTAATGGTGTATTGCAATGATATAATAACAACCAAAAAATATTAGAACAAATATAGAGAACCAAGAAGATTTTGTGGATGTCATATGGCAGTTTGAATTTTTATTCAGCCATAACTTGTGTGATTGTACCAACATTATCAGCTTTCTAACGCTAGAAACTTTCTGCTTGTGAGAGCTCTCTTCAGTCTAGTGGGAATGAAAAAAATTATTTCAGGAGGCTTTGTCTTCCCTGGACGCATTTATCAATGTTTATCTTGGTTTTTTCTCTTATTTCTTCATTATGGGAGATCTTGGGGTTTGACTGAAGCCGGATAAAGAGAAATTGAAGTCTGTCTTGCAATTTTTAGAGTTTCTTTTTGTTCAGTATAATCCACATGTTGCAGGCATTGAAGCAACTGCCTCGTGAAAAGGTCCAGTTAGCCACAAAGTTTGGTGTGTTTAAAATTGAACCCACGAAAGTTACAGTTAAAGGCACTACTGAATATGCTCGCTCCTGCTGTGAGAATAGCTTGAAACGCCTTCAAGTGGACTACATAGATCTTTATTATATACATCGAGTTGATACTACAGTACCAATTGAAGAAACTGTAAGCGTTTAATCCACTTCTAATGCTATGTTTTTTTGCTTATTGATGCTAAATGTCCTGCCCATTTTCCATCATTTTCCATTGTATTCTTTCAATAAGCATGTGACTCAATATTTTCATCAAGAAGGAGGGCACATGCTTAGTAATAAATGTACAATTGATCTCTAAAGGTCTTTTCTGGGCTTGTGCTGATGGGTAACTTCTTTTGTGTGGCAGATGGGTGAGCTAAAAAAATTAGTTGAAGAAGGTAAAATTAAGTACATCGGGCTATCTGAAGCTAGCCCAGATACAATAAGGAGGGCACATGCTGTTCATCCTATCACTGCCATACAACAGGAATATTCCCTTTGGACCCGTGACATTGAGGCAGAGTTGATACCTCTTTGCAGGTTATGTTAAATGCCACTGAAAAGTCTTGTGATTAATTTGGTCTTAGATCTCATTTTGTTCTCCAATATACATTTCAAAGTTGTTTTCTTATCTCTTCTGTGCTTTAATAGCAAATTATATGATAAGGAGGTCACTTATTTTAGAGATGCTAGAATTTTCAGTTGATGTCCATTTGGTACAATGTTTGGTTAATCTTGAGGTTAAGTTTCAACTTCCTGTTTGTCCTCTTTTTGTGTGGTATTCTTCCACATTCTAGTTTTTCTTTCTTTGTGACAGCACTTTAAGTTTTGGTTTTTCCGCTATAATCTTTATTTTTTATTAACAGGGAACTTGGAATTGGTATAGTTCCATATGGCCCTGTTGGTCGTGGTCTTTTTGCTGGCAAGGCTGTTGTTGAAAGCTTGCCTCAGAATAGTTCCTTGGTATGATATTCTATTTTCATTGCCTTTCCATTGCCTCTGTCCTTAAACCTTTGGTTCATTATGAACGTAATATTACATTTTTTTCGGGGACTACTTATTTGTCTGCAGGAATATCATCCAAGGTTTACAGGAGAGAATTTTGAAAAGAACAAGGCCATCTATTTCCGCTTAGACCAGTTAGCTAAGAAGCATGGATGCAGTCCTGCCCAACTTGCAGTTGCCTGGGTTCTTCATCAGGGTGATGACATTGTACCCATTCCCGGTAAGTGATTCACATTATAAAATTCTTCAGCAAATTGCTGCTTCTTCCATGTCCTATTGGACTTTCTCCATTTTGGTTGCTTTACCTTTTGATTTCTCTGTAGTCATTTACTAGCTTCAGTCGGAGATGTCAAGGAACTTGATTCTGGGTTTCTTACTCAGGAAACTTCCAGGAAGAAAAGTATGCAGGGCAGCATTTGCCTAAATTTAAACTACATCATCATCAACCTGCCGTTTTATTTAGCATTTCTGTTTTGTTGATCAACATGTTTATTATATTGTATAAGGATTCATATTGAAGAGGCTTTGTAGCTTCAGTATTAGATGTCACTCTGATTAACTGGTGCTGAATTTGCGAAAAAAATCAGTATTTCCTTCACGAACTATGCATATTAAGCTTTGTGGTTCAGTATCCAGTTCATGACCAGAAATGTCTCAACCACTTTGGAAGAACCTAAGACTGTTCATCTGGAGAAGGCTTTTTGGTCCAAAAAGAAATGTGCTTGGTAATTGATTGAGTCTTTTATGGAACTAGCTTTAAACAAATACCCTACTGGTTAAATTTGGTCTCCTTGTGCTGTTGTTAGGTGTGAGGGGTATTTGCTAATGTTGTCACTGGATGCTTGCAATAAATTCTTTCCTCAGGTCATTTTCAAGTCAGGTTGGATTCTGCATGTAAGGCTTTATTTTGTAGCAAAACAAGGTTCTAGAAACTTAATAGAAGTTTGCTTGGTCACTAGATCCTACTTCTTTCCTATTATATACACGAGTCCAATAGCTTCAGTTCATGGGGGATGAAAAAGAGTGATCTAGATTTGTTTCTGTTTCATTTCTCATCTCTCTCTCTCTCTCTCTCTCTCTCTCTATATATATATATATATATATCTGTGCATTGCTCTGTCTCTCTCATGTTCTTCTATTGCTGTCATTATGAAACTCTAGTATTCTATCATGTGCAGGGCTGCAATTACCCCTTCCCTTATTCCGATTCTTTCTAAAATGTAATCGGTCACTTCAACTAATAAACATATTTTATTATATTTCTATACTCATCCCATGGTAACTGAAACATGTTATAGGAAGGCAGGGCAGATGTCAAAGCTTGTAAAATAATCCTATCCTATGCACGTTCCAAATTCTCCTTATCTATTGTGTTCTATCAGGAGTTCTAGCCTATACTTGGGCAGTTGTGCTCTGTTCCTGTGAATTTTCTTTTCTTCCTTTTCCTTTTTTATGGGTTAGGGCACTAAATAATCCTATGGCCTTGTGACTTTTGTTGTACCAAGCTAAAGTTGATAATAGAATATCTAGATAAAACCAACTCTAAACATAATAATTTTAGGAATTAAAATAATTACATCAAGTACCATCACAACAAAGTCCTCTTTAAGCAATACCACAATAATTTGGATAAATTACCCTTAACCAATTCTACAAAACAAAGCAACCCAAAAATAAAAAATGAGGAAGGAATTTTTATGATTCCTACGTGTATTGAAGGTTGGTATTGAGGCCATGAGATGTTTTAGGCTTTTAGTTGCTACATGCTTCATAATTATAAAAACATAGAAATGTTGTACTAGTAATTTTGTAGCTTTCACAATAAGCTTTTTGTGAGAGCACGTCTTAGGCTTTGAAACACTTTTGCTTTTAATATTTTGGATTAGAAGAAAAAGAGAAGCTACACGATAAGGTCAGACTCTCCCTTACTATTGATTGTGTAGGTTAAATGTTGTATCATGTCACCCTAATCCTTTGAAATTTACTTTTGATTTCATCATTGTGAAGAGTTGTACTCTTAACATGACCATTCGCTGTCAAACGATTTTAAGCAGGCACAGGTTCAAAACAAATTGTTAGCTAACTCCTATTTCTACCCAAGGAGTCAAGTGATACTAATGATCCATGTGCAGTTCACTTTAGTGGTTACAATGTAGAGAATGGCTATTAATTAATTACTATAGAGGGTTTCCACTCTGTTTTTATTTGCCATTTTTTTCTCTCAGTTCTTGAATACATTCGTAGTGGTTGACTGCTATTCAGTTCATGTTCATAGATTTGCTCATTTCCACTGTCTTGAATCATGAAACTTATACATGTAGTATTATAAAATAAGTCTTTGTCATAGAATTAGTTTATGTACGAATTTGTGATCTGAATATGTAACTAGATCTTAGACACAAGAAGTTGGATGGTATAATTGACAAAGATTTATTGCTCTGACATAAACATAGAACATGTGTCTGCCTAGAACAGAAGTCAATTCAAGTTAAATAGCTGACACTCTCTGTCGTAATGTTTTTCTTGATTTATTTATTTATTTAAGTTATTAGAGAAGTCAAGCAGCAAATAATATTCAATCTTCTGTGTTCGTGGTTTTTTTAATTCCTCTTTTTCACCCAAAAAAAAAAAAAAAGAAAGCAGGATAAAAGGAAATGTTAATCAATTAATAGCCTATATATATACTTCCTATTAAAATGCACAAATTTAAACAATGATCTCTCATTTGAATGCTAAGTTGATCTATTTTGCTTTTACAGGAACAACTAAAATAAAAAATCTGCATGATAACATTGGTTCTGTGAAAGTCAAGCTCACAAAAGAGGATTTGAAAGAGATCTCTGATGCAGTGCCAATCAATGAGGTTGCAGGACAGAGGATTGGAGATGCTCTTTACCGTACTTCGTTTTACTTTTCTAATACACCGCCACCCAAGAACTGAATATTAGGGAAACATGCTTACCGCAGCAGAAGTCCGATTATCATATACTGGCTCTATGATATTTCTTGTTCGTTTTTGGCTTTAGTTTATCTGGGAGTCTGATGTGAGGCAGCTAAAACTGAATGCTTCAGATATACGCTATACAATACAAGAATGTTACAATTCCAGAGTTGATCTCACATGTTTATTTCTGGTCACTCTACTGTCTATAGATTTGTCTGTCATTATTGTTCAGATCATGCTGATTTGCTCACAATTGGCTTGAAGTATATTGGATTCACCAACGGCCAAGCAGGTCACAAAATACTCTAATGATGATTAAGGAATGTGATTAGACTTTCTTCAGCCTTGTTTGGTTGGGTATATTCATGTGTTTCTCAGGGTATCTTGAATTTCTTTCAAGTAGAACTGAGGATAAAAATATTTGCGGCTAGGAAAGAAAAATATATTTTTGCATTAAAAATTGAGTTCTTAGTTCTTCTAAATATCTAAACATATTGTGAAGGGGTTAATTTTGTTCAACAGTAGGTAAGTGAGCAAGATTTGATGGAAAAAAACGTTTCTTTTTCTTTTTCCTATGATGTCATTTCTTTTTCTTTTTCTTTTTCCTATGATGTCGAAATTCTGTTGATCTTCATCTTAATTAGTCAGGGATAAATCTTGTGCGATTGATGTGATTGGCTTGTCATTGTTCTGTTTCTCTTTAGGACATTAGCTTTCTTGTTTTTAACATCATCACATGTATATAATGTTTTCATATGCTTTGTTTTCTTTGTCATGTATGTTTTAACCATTTCTTAAAAACCAAACCAGTCAGTTTGATTGGTTGGATTGCGAACTGGTCTGGCTGCGATCTGGTTTATATACTAGTTTGACTAACTTAAAAAACCGTTAAAAATTGTTTCGAATTGTGCAAACTGCTTGAACTAGTTCGAACCATTGAACAGGCAGTTTTATAATATTTTGTCATTGTGATTTTAGTATTTAAACAATTGAACATGTAATTTGGATAGCATTTAATGTTCCTCTTATGGTTCTTGTGATCTTAACATTGGAGTTCTACTGATTATTTTTAATTTCATCAGTTTTGATGGATTTTGTTCAATTTCAGGACGTGGTAATGTTTTCGGATAGGATTTAAGATTTAAGATTATTATTATAATTATTTATGTGTATGTATAATTGAGATGAATTTATATGTTTGAATTTGTAATTTAAAAATTTATTTGTAAAAATCAAAATTTTTTAGAAATATTTAACCTTTCATCAAATACTATCTCATATTTGTTCATAGATTGTCCAAACATTTATACATTTTATTTTTTTTTTAAAATTATTGAATCGGGATTGAATCGGTTCGACTGATTGAACTGCAATTTGATCATTTCACCGGTTCGATTAACTATTCGGGTTTCAGAGCATTGGTTTTAATATTGGGTGAATTACATAGAACTTGTGGTTTCGACTCCATTTGATGAACAAAACTATTATTCACACCTTTGTGGTATGGATTTTTTTTTCTTGAAAAATTGATCGAAAATGTGAAAACCAATTGATGGTCTAAGATACGTGCATCGATGCAATTGAGTTTAGACAAGACTTGGTTTTAATTTAAAAAAAAAAGAAGATATATTATGACTTATTTACCATAATACCCATTGGGTTCTTTTTTCCCCTCATAATTCCTATATTTATTCTTTATTCATTTTCTTATCTTTTCTCCTCTTTGTCTCACGATAGCATTGACAATGAGTCCCATGACCCATTGGGATCCTATGTCTATATTTATTTTGAACATGATATGTATCAATAATATATGATTGGGTTTATTTGAAATTATATCCATTAATATCCATTTAAATATGGACATGGTTGGGAATTGATTAGAACTCCCATATCCAAATATAAACAAACCTTGAAAGACTTTATATTTGATTAGGTCCACATTTTCCATATTATCTTTTGAAGGAATTCTTAATTTTAAACTGCATTACAAAGCATCTTTCATCCTTTCTTCGTTTTGCAAATTTTTAACATTTTTTTTAATGACAGTGGAATATTGCGGTCCCTGGCGTTCGTGGTACAATAGGCATGTTGTAATGTTATTTCTCCATTATTAACTTCTTCATTTTGACCCCTTCAATTCATCTATTTCTCCTTTGAATATTATGTTAAATTTTATCTCTTGACATTAATTTTGTGTGGTTAAATTAATCTTTGCACTAAGAAATTTCATGTGGATTTCATATGGTGAGTGGCTTAATTCAATTCAACCTTATTATCGGGGAAATTAATCTTTATATTGTAGGTTTCATTAAGTTCATAATGTCCACGAATGAGTGAGATGTTAATTTATTTTAATTTTTAATTTCTTCATTACTTCAGTAATGGATTTTAGTATCAGGACTTTTAATAAAATAATATCCAAATTGATTTTTTTTTGGGGTAGATAAATTAAAACTCTGTACATATTCAATCTATTCTCTTAAATATAATTATTGGAAAATTATAGTTTATAATTGAAAGATTAAAAAGCATTAATATATGAGATCTAAAAAAGATTAATATGAAAACCAAAAAAGTTAGAAATTTATGGTGGTTAATAAACTAAAAAAATAAATGATATAAAAAAGAAATATTTAGTTTAAACTAAAAAAATAAATAATATAAATAAACAGTAATTGATTAATAAGGAAAGATAGATTAGAAAAATTATAAAAGGAGATTTATTGGATATTTGGACGGTATTAAAATAGAACTAGCCTATTTTTAGTTTTGCCTATATTGATCCTATGTCAAATATAGAACTATTTGAGTATAGACTATATTTCACAGTTTCAATTAAATTCCGCTTAAATTCAGTCTACTCCGCCCATTTGTCATCTATATTTCAAGATTAACAAAAATGCTTCCAGCCCAACCTATGACCCCACATGGCAAACACCACTAAACACCCATTTCTCCTCTTCTTCCCTCCATGGCCTCACCTCTTACTCCTGGGTGTAATCTGGTTGCTGACAAGATTCACAATCGACCATAGCAAAGCGTGGATCAAGATTGTCGATACTAGATGTCCAACTGGGTCAGGAATAATGGCGGAAGCTCCCGGAAAGGTAAGCCATGTAACCTTCAGCATATTTGACTGCAGAGAGTTAAGTGCCCAAGGCACAAGGGAGCGTGAGTAATTGATTACCCACGTCATAGTTACTTGACCATGAAGCAAAGTGGGGCAGGGACGCTGAGAAATTGGTTATAGATAGTGGGCCTCGATTAAAGAAGTGACTGGACGAATAGAAAATCAAGTGTTTAGAGTTGTATGACTGTATTAGAAATTGGAATTTAAATCCCAATCTTCACAATTCCAATTCTCCTTCCTCGTTGACTACTATTTTTGGAGGGAAAGCGTAGCTATAAATACCAAGGAAACAACAGATTTACGGAGATGAAGAAACGCATCAGGCATATATTAAAATTTCTCTTCCAAAGGAACTCTCATTAGCTTAGTCTCTTTTCAATTTCTAGCGATTTCCCTAGTTTCTTTAGTGTAGGACTTTAAATTCCAGTTATATCTCATTTGCAGTCGATGTACATTGAATGTCATGAATATTTCTAGTTATAATGCAAATTCCGCTTCTCACAACTATCTTGTCTTACTTAGTTTGATTTTCAATTCCCTTTAAAATTTCATCAATCAATCAACCCGTCTATTTTAGTTTTTAGTTATTGTCGATTGTGTAAGGTGTGAATTTTAAGTTTTTAAAACTGTCCAAGGTGGATGGACAACAATCATTTAGAAGTTAGAACACAATCGACGTGCGTTTTCTTTGCCCTTCACTAAATTCATATCGATTCTTGATTTGACCGAGTGGCATACTTACGACACATCAACACACAACACTTACATTACAACGTGTAAGATTAGCCTATTCTTTTGAAGATTTGAAGTATATAATATTGGAGAATTGCAGAGATTGAAAATCGAAAGGCCATGGACAATCTAGTGATTTTTTTTTTTTAATTTTTTTGCATTGTACACTTAGATACACGAGATTTTTGTATTGAAAATCGAAAGGCCATGGGCAATCTAGTGATTTTTATTTTTGTATACTTAGATACTCCTGATCTTTGTACCATTCTAATGTATTTGGATTGAATTTTTAAGTCTTGAATGTATAGATCTTATAAATTTAGGGGCGATTCGATTTTTAATTTATGAGTTTTGACTTTGATTTGAAATATTTGTTTAAGTAATCTGCGTTCTACGTATGATACTAGCGATTTTGGTAGAACTTTTGAATAATTTTGAGTTATTTGAGGGTAGTTGCTAGAAATGCGGGAATTAATAACTGTTTTTGACAATTATCTAAATTATATTTGGATGTATTTAAGGCCAAATTCATGATCCACTTGAAAATTAGAAATTGTGGGTGCAATATTTGTCAAAAATCATAACGGAAATATGGTAACCAGGAGTGGCAATGGGCTGCCATCAGTGGCAGTACCTTCCCAGATTGTTTGCCACAACTGCACAAGTTTAGGGTTTGTTGTGAGGAAGAAGACCAAAAAGTAAAAAGTAAAATACAAATGAAGATGTAAGGGCACTAAAATCTTTTTGCACATCTTTGTAACTTTTTCAGTGTTCGTTTTTCAAAATAAAATCATGGCACAAGAGATTAAATTGTCGGTTTACATCCCATGGGAATGTAATATGCAGATTGGCCACATACTTCATCAAAAGTATTAAATGTACATGTGTACTATTACATAGTCTATTAGAACTAATAATTTATCGTCACGCTACAATGGTAAATTATACCTTATATTATTCGATAATATATGATTGTAACTAATGCAATACATAGCATGACAACGAGCGTAATGCACGTAATACCTACTCACATATGTCAAGGGAGTTCCGCATACTTTAACGTTTAAGATTTGTAACTCTTTTCTTGCAGCATTATTTTATCGTTGAAACAAATAATAGAAAGCTAATATAATCAAAGAAGAAAATACAAGCTCCAAATTAAATAAAATAATAGCTATTCTCAATTGATTTTTTAAATTCTTCTTTTCGTTATTCATTTTGAAAAACTTGTTTTGTGATATCCTTAATATGTTTTTGTATTTTTTAAAACTAAAAGCAAAAGCAACTAAAAATTTACTCTGAAATTCTGATTTTTCAGTTTTGATGACAAGAATTAGAATAAGCTGGGAATAGGCCAAATATATGTGTTGGTTTTATAATCTTCAATGTCTCATCCATATGTAGCGTACTCATTGAAGAAATGTTCTACGTGTTTTTTATGAGGTGAAAGAGAAAAAAGAATATATGTGCGTGTTAACTATGCTACTAGTCTTGGCAATTTGTGTCTTAGTTTTTCACTCTTATATTACCATTTTTACTTGCATTAATTTAAGTGAAAATACTCCTCCCACATGTTAAAGGGTAATAAATGAAGACAAAAGTGAGTCCCATTAGATTTCATTTCCATTACATTATTATCTCTTACAAATTATCTACAAATCTCAATCTCCACTTGAGAAAATTGTAATAAATACGAGACATCCACCCTTTAAATTCATTTAATGATAAAAAATGACCATATTCATGAAAGTACCTAAAGTTTCTTCCTTTTCATTTTTGTCATTTTCTTGTGCTCAAATAAGATAGGTGTCCATATTCTGATTATTCCACTCCTTCATATTTTATCACTTGGATAGAGCCCAAAATCCAAACTAAATATTTGAATATCTTATTTCGTATCAGAATAAACATAGAAATCAAATTAAGAGAATTATTTAGTAACCAATAAGGTAAGGAGTTTGAATATTAAAAAGTACTTTTTTTTTGTTCTGTGGAAATCAAAATTGGGGGTAAAACTATATACACGCACACACACACACACACACACACAAAGAGGGATGGAATTCTTTTTCATTATAAATTTAATGATAAAGAACACTTTCTCCTATATCATGTTAAATTTTCAACATAGGAATGGAAGTGATTGACATAGGTGACAAATTTTCACTATACTTGGAGAGCCTCTTGGTAATTTAGCACCTGTTGATACTCATATACTAGCTTCTATATATAGATCTGTGCTTGCCTTTTTACAGCTATATACAAAATCACCCATTTTTGAAATAGTTATTAAAGTAGTAGATCTTTTAGTCCCTTCTCGCTTGGAGGAAAAAAAATAGGACTTTTTAGGTAAATTGTAAGGGGTAAACCCATACGCATTATGAAATTTTGACACAATCATTATCATTAGACTCTATTTTTCGTATAGATTCTAAATATGAATTCAGTTTTTCTAAACATCACTAGAAAATGATGGTTCTAAAATTAAAAATGACGATTCTATCAATATTTTACATATTCTTCAACAATGTCTAAAATTGTTGAAGACAAACCAGAGCAAGAACATAGAGTAAAGCGGGTAAACTGAGATTTTTTAATTAGTTTACAAAATGTCTAAAATTGCACCAAACCGCACCATCAAGTAGAAGAAAAATCAAAGACAGACAAAGAATAAGGCTGGGTAAACAAAGATATAAGGAGGGAAACACACAACTGCTCGTGAAAAGGGACGAAAATTTAACCTTAGATTTCTTATTTCATTTTTATGATAATAAGATTCCTTACTAATCAATTTTAATAATATTATAATATTTGACTTAAAGATACTAATTTAATCCGTCTACAAAAGATTTACTAACAATAAAATAATTGCTTAAAAATAAAATCTATGTAAAGAGTAGATTTAATTTCCTTAAAAAAACATTAAATACTAGATCATTAAGCATGTCAAACACTCAACCTAGAGAAAGGGAGAGTAGTTGCATGAAGATGAGGATGATTGGCAACTAAAAGAAATACGAGTAAAAAAGACTACAGAAGTCATAAAATTAACAGCTAGTTTGGAGTTCAGGAGAGAGAAGAAGCGAATAGAAACTTTAAATTATGGAAGAAAGAGATGAAAGGAGAGAGAATTTTTTTATATTGGGAGTTTAGGAGATTAAAAAAAATTGGATACATATGTCATTACATTTTGTAGCTTTTAGTTGTGTTTTCAGATTTGGTTCGGATATCAACTAAGCCGAGCTTAGGGATCAAGGGTCAATAGGTTCAACCGAATGTTGACTTAGATCGAACCAAATGATGTCATAAATGCGCTATAAAAATTTTTTTCAAAGATGAATTGAGTTAATTAGCATTAAGTACCATTTAGTTAGAGAGAAGCAAAAATATTTAAAAAAAAAAAAAAAGAGAGGGAAGCAAAGCTGAGCACCACTAATTTTTTTTTAGGGTTAATTACAGTTTGCCCCCCTAAAAGTGGGAGAAATCTACACTTTGCCCCCTTCAATGTAAAAAACATACACTTTGCACCAATATTTTTGGGTTAAAAGTTTTTTTTATTAACTTAATTTTGCATAAATTGTTAAACGTCTAAATTGCCCTTATAATTGCATGTGTATTGATAAATGTACCTATAGGCACTAAAACTTACTTTTCTTTTTTCCTTCCATACATGTCTATCATGCTCATATATATAATTTTAAAAAATAATTTTACATACTTTTTAACTAATCATATAAAATGAATAAAAAATTTTTTCATATTATACTTCACGAATAATATTTCAATTTGTCATAAGATTTTAAAAATTGTATAATAATAATAAAGATATATTTTTTGTACTCTATACAAAACAATAATGACTTATATCTAAATTTTTGCACATGTATGTATGTGTGTGTATATATATATATAACCAATATAATGATAAAATTTTTATTAATTTAATATTTTTAATATATTATGCTACATCAATATCAATTTAGTTTTTTGCTTTGTGCATGGAATATTATATTACGTTTAATATAATATGCTTACTAATATTAATTTTAACTCTTTTTTTTGTATATAAGACATTACATTATGTTTAATACATTATGTTACATTAATATCAATTTTAACTCTTTTATTGGTATATGAGATATCACATTAATTAAAATTCTATGATCTTATTGGCTTAATATATGCATGTATAAAATTTTGGATATAAATCTTTATTGTTTTGTATATAACGCGAAAGATGTATCATTACTATTACACAAATTTGAAAATTTTGTGACAACTTGAAATATTATTCATGAAGTATAATACAACAAACATTTTTGTATATTTTATATGGTTAGTTAAAAAGCATGTACAAGTATTTTTAAATATTAATTTTTTAAAATTATTTGTATAAATACATAGTATACATGTATGATAAACATGCAATGAATAAAATAGAAAAAATAAGTAAGTTTTAATAGCTATAGGTATATTTGTTGTGAGGGCAATTTAGATTTTTAACAATTTATGCAAAATTAAGTTAATAAAAAAAATTTAACCCAAAAATATTGGTGCAAAGTGCATGTTTTTTACATTGAAGAGGGCAAAGTGTAGGTTTCCCCCACTTTCAGGGGGGCAAACTGTAATTAACCCTTTTTTTTATAAATGGTCAAAGATGTTTTCATTCCACAAATAGGCTTTTCAATTGACTGCGGCCTCACGCAATTCAAGAAATCATGTGCTGATTCACCGTTTAATGGTCGGTCACTCATTCATTGGGCCCACTAGCAGCTGGTGTTAAAAGCACATACTGAAGATGGGCGAATCAGGGTTTTGGCCGGTTCTCTGTTCTGTCAAACTTGGTTTTTGATTGGATTTAACCGAATTTCAACAACTCGATTTTTAAAATGGATTCGGACCAGGTGATTGGCCGATTTTAGGTCTGATCAGTTTGACTGGCCAATCCGGTTCAAATTTGAAAACACAAGCTTTTAGAGTATAAAAGTAGTATTTCAGAAACTGTTATCAAGTCATCTGCCAACTTTCTTTCCTTCTCTCCCCAATTTGGAAAAGGAAGTTTTTAGTTTTATCACAGCTCGTAAGTCCATAATTTTAAATCTCTTCACTTCATTTTTTTCCCCTTTCCTATAAAAACTTCCAAAAAAGGAAAGATGGCCCGCTCTTCCTCTTCTCTTCTTCATCAGAAATCAACTCTTCCCCAGTTAGCTGTAAATGAACTCCATGGGTTGATGAGGTTTTGACTTTTTATTTTATTCTATTTTTATTTTTCCAAAAAGTTGCAGTAAAATAAAGGCACACGAGCTCCGTTACTCATAAAGGTGTTTCAGCTTTTCGCATGAAGGCCAAAAGCCATAGTTTTGACCACCTGTTTTGTTTTGTGATTTATTCTTTATTTTAGCATAGACTCAGAACAGACCGGAGGATAATTCCTACTTCAACCAGTTCAACCGATCAGAAATGTGGTTTCCGTATCCACAAAATGTGTTCTATACGGACTGTATTTTCTAGTAACATTAATTTCAGAAAGACAAATTTTCTTGAGCAAATGTTGAATGTTCAAAAATTGAAGCCGTTGGAACATACACTTCTCAATCTTTCTTTTTTTCCTCATTTAAAAAATGGAAATGTAGGTAGGAGTTTAAATGAATTATTTTGATTGAACATTATGTTGTTCAATTATGGTTTAATTTTCTAAAAATTTTAATAAAATTTGTTGAACTTAAACGGTTATTATTCCTAGCCAAACTCAAATATATTTTTTATTGTATAGGTTAAGGTTGAGAATCTTCATTGTTTACACACAAGTGCTTAGCTTTTTGTTTTAAGTTCGATCCCGGATCAGAAATATAATTAATGCTATATCTTATTCAGATTCGATTGATTTACTTGTCGTTCACATTCTTGTTAGTGGCATGCAATTTATGGCTTGGTAAAGTAGGTAGAAAACCTTATTGCTAGTGGCATGCAAATTTCTGGCTTGGAAAAATAGGTTGAAGGCCTTCCTGAAAAATTTCTGAAACCAAATCTTTCTACATCTTGATAATTTCTAGTGCATGTGGTTCGTTATGCTTTATTTTGCGGATATATTATACTTGAAGATAGTTGTTATGTAAGTCCCTTTAATTTATATTTCAACCAATTTGATCCTTTAAGTTTTTTTATTTTTATTTTTATGTTGATCAATTCAAAAAATTGTCAATAACTCGCCAAACAGATTAGAAAAATACCCGAAGACCTCCCCTGAACAATTGTGATGGGCGATCGATAGGCCAAGAATGCCTAGAAATCAGGAAGAAAAACTTATTGAACTCTTGACTTTGAAACCTGTTCAAAGACTCCAAAACTTGGAGTAGCTTTTGTTTTGAATTCACTCTGCGTCAATGAAAACAACCTCTTAGAAGTAATCTACACTCCTATTCAACTTTGTGAATAAGTTCTTAGTTGAGGACACTAAGAAACCTTGATCAAAGTTAGAAGAACAACCTCTAAGCTAGTTGTTTGGTTGCCACAGAATTATTCTAATAAGACCAAGAGTAGTTATCCATTATCAAAGAACCAAGAAAAATTGTCAATAAAGAAAACTCACAATATTATTGAAAAACACACATATTAAATTCATGAACAGTAACAAGCTTAGGCTTACAATGCTGTTTAATGAACTATCTAGAAGTTTAACAAAAGCTAACTTGTAAACTAAACATAAGTAGCAATACTTAACGTGAACAACTTCTAATCTAATTGAAATACTTTTTTTCTTTTTTGATAAATCTTACACTATTACAATGGGATTGAGGAATTGGTATTGATGAAATTAGAACTCCCAACCTCTAGTGTAGAGTCATAGAGCTCTAACCGCTCAACCCTTTATTCATTCTCTAATTGAAATACATAACATAACAAAAGTTGTGAATTATTTAGAACAATTAACAAAAGCTAAAATTAAAGCTTCTAGAAACAGTATAGATCTGCCACCCTTATTGGGCCTTAATGCTGGCCGTGAGATTCAATGGCTTTAAGGCCTTTGTGAATCTCTTGCAGGCATACTTGGCTCAAAACCAAAAATCCAGCTCGTGACCGGCATAGTAGGCTCAAAACCAAAAATCCAGCTCGTGACCCAATCTTCTGCGTCCTTCAAGCCGTCAGTAAGTTTGGATCACCATGCAAGTCCATGAACCAGTCTCATAATGTCCAAATTGCCTTCTTCAGAGATTCATTGCTCTCCAAGCCCCATGCACACGTGAAACCATAAGGAAAATGACTTGCTCTTTGTTAAGCATCTATTGAATAGCTCGTGTAGTATGCTTGAGGTTTACTCAAACTATTGGATCCGTAACTCCTAGTTTGAAGGCTCGAAATAGCGAGAATGCTGGAATACTTCATATCCAATTAAACTAGCATGTTTGTAGCAAGTTAAGGCATTTGGATCCTATCAAATTGCTTCAAATATGAAATATAAGACATTAAATTAGTTTTTCTAAAAAGTTCTTGAGAGACTAAATTGCAACACTCAACTATAATGTATTAAACTATTAATTTTCTCTTTCATTTTTTTAAATTTTTATTTATGTCAAATGCAAGTGATAGTAGCTCCTTAACATCAGACACAACGTTGCCCTGTTTTAATATATTCTCTTTGCTGCTAGTAGCATTAATCTTTAATAGACAAGGATCTACATTGCTTCATTCAAGACAATAGTGTGACATAAGAAACCTATCCCAATAGGATTTTGATTATTAGTATGCTGTTAGTTTTCACTCAAATATTATATGTTTTTCTAAATACAAGAAATCATATGTGTTAAAGGGGGGAAAAAAAAGCTATTGGGAGATTTTTTACACTTAAGAAGATTTTTCTGACAAAAGCATACTGGGATTTCCAACATACGAGCACAAGAACTACAAGTTTTTCCACTATTATATTCACCAATAGTCAATCAATTTGCTTCAAAGTATTCACAACATAATTTTACGCCACCAATAAATGCACTTCATATTCAGTATCTATCACGTAACTCTATTGGTTAAATGGCTTCCATACTGCCTCCATTTTCTTATAACGTTAATTTGAGAAAGACAACCTTTGTTGAGCCGATGTCTACTTGTCAAACGTTGAAGCCTTGGACCACACTTTCAAGCTTTTTTTCCCCTCAATTTAAAAAGTTGAAATCTAGTAGCTTGAATGAAATGTGCTGAATCAAATGTTATATTTTTCAAACTTGGTTTGATTTGTTAAAGTATTTAAAAAATTTGTTCAACTTAAATTGATTATTATTCCAAACCAAACTCGATTTTATTTTCACAGAATGGATTGAGGTTGAATATCTTAATTGTTTTACATATAAATACTTAGCCTTTTGTTTTTGGAGCTTTGTTGTTCAATCCTAGTTTAAAATTTTAATTAATGCTAGATCTTACTCAAATTTAGTTGAATTAATTGTTGCCTGCCTTGTTGCTAGTTGTACATGTAAATTTTTTGACTTTGAAAGGTGGGTTAAGGAATTACTCAAAAAAAAAAAAAGAAAAAAAAAGTGGGTTAAAGAACTTGTTTAACAATGGGCACAATGTTGCCTTGTTTTAAAATATTGTCTTTGATAAAATTAGGGTTAAGTTTTAACACACAAGCATCTACATTGGATCATCCAAGACAATTGTAACATAAAAGTAGCAACTTATCTTAATGGGACATTTTGATCATTATTGCGTTGTTAATTATAATTCAAGCATGTTTTGTTTTTCTATGTACAGGAGTTTATATGTGCAAAATTCTAAGAAAACAATCGAGATATTAAAGAAGATTTTACTAACAAAACTATACTGGGAGACGTCCAACATACAAGCACAAAAATGCACATCATATTTAATATCCAACCGCTAACTCTATCAGATAAGTGTCTTCTATATGGCTCTGTATTTGTGTAACTCGTTGGAAAGATGAGCTTTCTTGTGCCATTGTTGACATTTCAAAAATTGCATTGTTGCAACGTACTTTTCTAACTTTCTTCTTTCTTGATTTAAGAACTAAAAGTCTAGTAGATTCAATGAATGATATCGAGTTGAACATTTTTTTTTAGATTTGATTTGATTTCTTAAAGAGTTCGAAAATTACTTAAATTGATTATTGTTTCAAACCAAACTCCAATGTATTTTCATTGGATGGGTTAAGGTAGAGTATATAATTGTTTACATATAAATATTTAGCCTTTTGTTCTTTTAAGCTTAATCCTAGTTCAAAAAATTAATTAATGCCGGAATTTATTCATGTTTTGTTGAATTAGTTGTTGCCTGCTTCCAAATTCATGGCTTGGAAAGATGGGCAGAAGGGCATCCTTATAAAAAGTTAAGAAGCCAAATATCTTGATAATTTTCTCAAACAAAATCTTTCTGTATCTTGATAATTTCGAAACCAACCGGTTCGTTGTGTATTATCTTGCGGATTGATTCTAGTTGATGATAATTGTCATCTTTGTCTCTCCCATTTATATGTCAATCAATTTTATCCTTCAATTTTTTTTATTTTTATTTTGATCAATCTAGAAAATTGTCAAGAACCCACCAAATTGATCAGGGGATTTCTTGAAGTTTACCACTGAATTATTTGTTCGTATATGGAGCATGAGAAAATAAATTAGTTTTTCTAAAAAGACCTGAGGGGTTAAATAGCAATACTCAATGATAAAGAATTAAAGTAACAGTTATCTGTTTCTTTGACTAATATTTTGTTTGGTGGGTGGTGGGGCTTGGGGGAAGTGGATCCAAATGATAGTTCCAACGAGAATACATGTCTCCTTAGTATCGGAGACAATCTTGTCTTGTTTTAAATTTTTTTCTTTGATAGTATTAGCATTAACATATGTGCATCCACATTGCATCAATCACGAGAATAGAGTGACAAAAGTGGAGCTCCTTATTATTGATTGCTATTATGCTATTTAGTTATCCTTCAGATGTTTTATATTTTTATTAATATACATGTAAAATTTAACGAAAGCAATTGAGAAATTTTTAACAAAGAAAAGAATATTTTTTCTAACAAAAATATACAAGGACCTCCTACATGCAACCACAAAGAGCAACATTTTCTTCTAAAAGAAAAATATATTCGCCATTAGGTGTAATCATTTGGGTACTAGGTATTCACAACATAGTTTTATTTAGGCGTTCCATATTCAATAGTAATAAACATTTGCCCCTCTATTAATGAATGAAAGGTACAAAGTAACAGATGCCAAATGCCCTGCTCAACAGTCTTCTTTTACATCATCAATTAAAACGTGACAGATCTCTCAACTACGTAACATTAATTGATTCATCCACCTTTTCGGAGGTCTAAGGATAAAAAAATCAGGTATTTTCCAGTATCTTGTTCCAAAAATTTAGGTCTCAAAATCTTTAAAAGATTCAAATAATTGTCCATCCAAACACGGCAACTGTTACTATTTGGAACAGGACGCAAGAAGTCAGATGAACATGCGGTGTCTGAACTAACTTACACACTATTCATTAATTGCAGTACTTACAGAGGACCTCTTCAAATTAGATAACGAAAATGAAAAGAAAGAATTCAAATACAATTAACAAAACATTGAACTTGAAACTGCATATATGCATAAGAACCACCATCAATACCATCATTGCAGTCTGACCTTTGATTACCGATAAAGACTTTAGCTGCTTCTTACGAATAAGAAAAGTAAATTTCAATCAGTTAGGCTTGTAGTAGTGGTTAGAATCGTCCACAATCAACGGAAATACGATCGATTACTATACAAAAGATGATGGTCCAATGATAAAATGAAAGATGCAGCATTTGTTCATATTCTTTAATAATATGTTTCTTGACTTATCTTAATAATCATAAGACAATGTTTTCAGATCCTAAAACAGGCAAAATTAGCCCAATTAAAATTCCCCGTAGTCCTAGTAAAAATTCTTATTGTTCATCTTTCTTACTGATTGTGCAGCAAGATGGTCAAGAACTTCATTATATAGATTGTATATAGTGATTAATCATCATCTCATAAAATTTTTTGAATAAAATGTTCATTTGTTCATTTTCTTTAACTATAGTATATTTGGTCTATTGTCCAAATAAAAACTCATCTCTAGATGAGTTTTTCACTGTTCCAATTAGTCGTTATGAGCGAAAATAAATTAAGAGAGTAACCATCCTTTACGAAAAGTATAATACTACGTACGATTCTTTGGTTCTATCTTGATTAGATTGCTAATTTGGAATTTTGCACATAATTGAATCACTGAAAGTGCGTGCAATACACACACATCAACATTATTATAGCATAGCAACCATAAAATGAAAACGGATCTGGAGACACCTCTATTAATGTGCATACCTGCAAACATTTTTCACATTCAAGTAGTTGAGCTAAAATTGTTGCTTTAATTTCAAGTTAAATTTTGGCCATTAGCTGTTTTAGACAACATTCAGGTGTTAGTTGTTACAGAATTTATAATTAAGAGAGTAGTGACGTAATAAAATTTATGTCAGAAATCACTTTGGTTGTGTTAGTATGGAAATTTACATTTCAAAAGATAATTTACATGTGTGTGTGCGCGTGTTTCCCCAGCTTCAATCTTTTTTTTCTAATCCTATGTCTTAATAGATTTTAAACATTTTTGTTTAGTACAATTGTTGTGCTGTATTATTTTCTATTATAAAAAACGACATCCTTCTGCATAAGTAACCAATAGAATTGACTTGAAGATGCTGATTTAATTAATCTATGCCTATTTTTAACAATTGCATTTTCCTAATTACATTGAGCTACCAAACTAGATTGGACAACATGCTAAAATTAATACGGTGGTTTGCCTGTGTTCACATAGATCTAATAGTCTAACAATTAAGCCTAAAGCAAAAGAAGAAGATCGTTAATTAATAAATAGTTGAAATATATACAAAAGCTTAAAAGTTAGGTACAAATATCCGAGAATCCGGTGCATTTTAGTGAATCTGAAGGAATATTAGTCAGCAGCTGGATGAAGGAATATTAGTCAGCAGCTGGTGCTGCTAAGCTCGCGATCACACAAAAGCTGCTGAGCTCATGTAATTGAGCTCAGCTACTGTGAGCTTAGTAGCTCAATAAGCTCAACGTGCACAGAAAGATGAATCCAAAGGATCATTTCATCAGTCACATGGTATAACAAACTCAGTGTGTTCTTCAAGAAATAGTAAAAAAGATTAAGTTAGTTAGGATAATTCTTTTTGAAATTTTGCCACTTGGCGTTACTTGATTCATGGAGCTTGTATATAAATAGGGACCCTTTGTAATTTTTCTTTTTTTTTTTAGACATTTTGAATATAGAATCACAATTCTCCAAACTTTGAATTACTGCATTATGTTCATGGTATCAGAGCAGCTTCTGATCCATTGATTCAAGCATGGCTCAAGAAGAAATTGACTAAGTAGCAGATTTGGCTACTCAATACAATGAAGACCCCTTATACCTACAAGGATCAGATCACCCTGGAATGGTCCTTGTTACCTCACTATTAACTGAAGCAAATTATCTCAACTGGAGCAGGTCCATCAAGATAGCACTTGGAGCAAAACTCAAATTGGGTTTCATAACTGGTGCATGTGAAAGATCTTCAGGAACATCTTCGAAATCTGAACAATGGGCGAGAGTGGATTGCATGGTAAGATCTTGTAGCTTGAATTCAATTTCAAAGGAAATATAGAAGCCTTTATTTACACTACTTCAGCTAAGGGATTATGGGATGAACTTCAAGAACATTATGGTGAATGTAATAGTCCTCTACTTTATCAGTTGCAGAGAGAAATTAGTAGCATAACACAGGGCACTGAAAAGATAGAAAAGTACTACACGAGATTGAAGAAATTATGGGATGAACTTAATTGTCTAATGCTTGTTCCAATCTGTACCTGTGGAGCAAAGAAAGAGATTTCTGATCTGGCTTTATTTAACAGGTTAATGCAGTTTCTCATGGGATTGAATGATGCATTTGATCATGTTAGGAGTCAAATCATGGTTATGGATCCCCTACCCACAGTAAATAAAGCATATTCTATGGTATTGAGTATTGAAAAACAAAGGGACATGCATGCCATATGTGACAGCCCCACCTTACTCAAAGGCGCACCAAAGGGCATAGCGGACTGCCTGCCTAGCTCTCGCTAGGACTCGAATCACGTACTCGCTCAATACGTACACGTAATTAATGCAAAATAAAACACATTCTTAAAGAAACGTATTCATAAAATCCATTTGAAGTACAAGTATTACAAAAGGTTTTACACACTAAAATTTACTTAGTATGTACAAGAATAGCCTAAACAAGCGGCTATCAAAATACACAAAACAAAACATGTACAATGTCCAAAATCAACTTTTCTAGCTTTAGTATTTTGGAAAATTTGGTTAAAGAAAACAAATGAACGGGATGAGCTATAATAGCCCAGTGAGTGCCCAAGTCATGCAATTCATACCAAGAATCTATTATTTTATTGAACAAAATAATTGACAGATTAAGTAGACAAATTATGAACAATTTAATTAACAAGTAGTCAATGGCGGATACAGGGCTCAACTACGGAAGCAAGCTTAACCGCAGAAGGAGCAAGTACTGATCATGTAACCATGATGTTAGGACTGAGATAATAGCTCAGGTCTTTATCAAAGGTCATGCCAGTATTATCAAGCAAGAACCCTAACCTCCGTTCACCTTATAACCTCCGTACAGGCTACCACATCCAGGGAGAAAATCTCAACCCTAGAGGGCCAACACGCAAGAAAGTTCCATCCGGAGTTGGCCTCTTTGAGGATTCACAACTCATAAGGGAAAGAACATCATACCCTAAAACACCCAGCACCTTATATCCTCCCAAGCCTGTCCAAGTTGACTATCCATGAAGTAACTGTGAAGTTAGTCACGGAAGTCTCATGCACAAGTAACACATTGGATGATGAAAGCGTGTAACACATTGCGGAATAGATGTGATAAAGTACACATCTTTCCTCAAGTAGCACATGTCATAACATAACAATTACAAGCATAACATAATATTTCTTAATATAACATTTTCAAGTACGACAAAGCATTTCATGCATCATGCACACATAGAGACACTCACCTGAAATGCCCAGAAAATATTTCGTAAAAAGTCGAGATTCACTTTCAAGTTCTGAAATTTAAAAGAAATAATCTGATGAAAACCCTATGTAAATTAGCAAGAAAATTCAAGAAATAACCCAATTATTTCTAGGGTTTCATTTCTAGGGTTTCTAGAGCTTAGGGTTTTACCCTAGGGTTTAGGGTTTTAGATTTAGGGTTTTGGCTCTAGGGTTTTCCCATCCTAGAAAAATTCAATTCATCACTAGATGATTTTCTAAAAATTCCTGCACATCAATTTCCTTAAATTGAGCATATCCTAGGTTAGAAATGTTCATCTACCATTTTCCCTTATTTATTTCTACCGAAATTTCGGCAGCATCTCCACTTAAAATCGGACTAACCCAAATTTTAACCTACAAGAAAGACAGCCATCCAACCCAATTCAACAAGTTCTACAACTTCTATGTTCAATTCAAGCTCAAATTCAATCAAAATTCCACTCAATTTCAAGAATTCTAGTCCAAGAATCTTCAACCAAGCAACATATAATACTTGAGATTTCAAGGTTTAAATGCTAGTTACTAGTCTATCTAACCACAAAAACACTTTATCTAGCAAGTAAATCTTCAATTCTAACTAACTTCTTCAAGTAGTATCAACAAGAATCTAGTCTTAAACTTATACAAAAGACCAAATAAACTTGAAATTAATAGGAAAAGTTCATAGTACATACCTTGATCAAGCTTAGAAGGTTGCTTAGGAAGAAGAAAAACTAAGTTTCTATGGTGAAATTGCTCTAATCTTGGAGAGAAAGCTTCAAGAAGTTGAGAGAAAAATGAGAGGAAAAGAGAGACAAGAGGGCCGGCCAAGAGAAATGAAAAGAGAGAGAAATAGGCTAGAAAAATAGAAAAGAAATAAAGAAAAAGGTAGGTAAAATAATAACCAATTAAAGCATAACAAGAGTAAGACTAGGGTTTAGTCTTTTAATGCATTAGGTGTTAACTTAGATTAATCTAATTGGTGGAACTCTTAACCACTTTATCACCTAGTAATTAGTAATATTATGGAATAAATATTAAAGCAAAAGAGAGAAGAAAAGAAATTCAGCCAAGAAAGAAAGAAAGAAGGACAAGGAATGAATGAAATTTGTAGGTAAAAATTAAGCTAAAGTCAATTGGTCAAGTGTGACTAGAAAATAGTAGAATAAGTTAGTCAAAATTAAACACTATTATAAATTAATGGTCCAATGAAATTAATCCAAATATAGTACTTAGGTGTCCCACTTAAACATGGAAGAATCTCATTTTCTTAACCTAATTAACTTAAGTAATCTTCCAACTAATAAATCAAGATTAACACTAAATCCTAAATAAAAGAAATCTCCTTATAAAATGTATTTCGGTTTTCCTTTTCTTTTCTCTTCTCTCTTCTTTTTTTTTTTCTACTAATAGACATAACATAAATCAAATGATTTTTGTATGAATTTCCGGGGCGTCACACCATATATCCAGAAAGAAATGAGAATATGGCAATGTTTTCAACGGCTCAAGGTTTAAGGAAAGAAAATGCAGGAAAGGGTGCTAGAAGAGGTAGAGGAGGATATGCAGGAAGAGGTGGTGGTAGAAGACTAGGAAATAGTGAAAGGGAATACATGCATTGTGACCAATGTAATATGGATGGTCATACCAAGGATAATTGCTTCAAGATATATGGATATCCAGACTGGTATAAGAACATGAAAGAACAGAAAGGAAAAGGCACAAACAACTACAAGCAGGTGGCTAACATGCCTGAGACACCTCTTGACACGAATGAAAACTATGTAGGAACTGGAACAAAAGCACAGACAACAAGTATTACTGCAATTGTGCAACAAGAATTGATGAAGCTTCTGAAGGGTAAGATGCCACTGGACAACATGAATCAAGTGAATTTTGCACATGTCAAGGACTTTGTAGGTATGAAAACCTTTCATTTTGCCTATACAATTTTTAATCAATTGAAATCTGGAACTTGGATATTAGTTACAAGTGCTAGTAGTCATATGTGCTCAGCCCTTGAACTTCGTCAAAATACACAGCCTCGTGTTCAAAACACACCTGTATATCTACTAGATGGTTCTATTAGACAAGTGGAACACATAGGGACTGTAAACCTCAGTCGAAATCTACAGCTAACTGATATCTTGCATGTACCATCTTTCCATTACAATCTTATACAGTATCTAAACTAACACATGTTGCACATATCAAAATGACATTTTATCCAAATCATTGTTTATTGCAGGACCTAAGGAGTGAAAGGTAGTAGCTGTTGGTAGATTAGTTGGAAAATTACATGTATTAGATAGCTTGAGTCTGTTGGATATAGGGGGTGAAAGGTGTAACCAACTGAAAGGATCTAGAATGGGTGAAAGTTGCAAAATTACTTGTACTAGTTTTGATGAAATGAATGAATTATCTAATGACTCCTCTATTGAATGGCACAAAAGACTTGGTCGTCCCTCATTCAATGTCATGCAATATCTACCTTTTATAAAACCAAAAATCAACATTGACTCAGTGCAAGAATGTGAGATATGTCATAGGGCTAAACAACACAGATTGAGCTTTCCAACTGGTAAAAGTCAGTCTACTCAAACTTTTTAGTTAATCCATGTTGACCTTTGGGGTCCATATAGGCAACATTCCCTTACAAATACACCTTACATGTTGACTATAGTAGATGACTTTAGCAAGAGTACTTGGACTTTTTTGTTAGCTCATAAGTCACAAGTAGTCCTAATGTTAAAGGATTTCTTTGCCATGGTGGAAATTCAGTTTAACAAGAGAGTTAAGATCATAAGAACTGATAATGGCACAGAGTTTACAAACTTTGATTGTTAGAACTTGTTAAAGGAAAATGGCATAGAACATCAGAGGACATGTGTTTACACTCCACAGCAAAATGGAGTCATGGAAAGAAAACATAGACATTTACTAAAAACAGCCAGATCCTTAATGTTTCAAGCTAATCTTCCGTCCAAATTTTGGCCATTTTCTCTTCTTATGGCCACACACATCATAAATAAAACACCAACACCCACCTTAGACTGGCATACACCCTTTGAACTTTTATATGATCACAAACCAGATTACTTATCTCTTAAGGTTTTTGGTTGTCTATGTTATACAACCAACACAATACCACACAAAGGGAAATTTGATACAAGGGCTCACAAATGTATTTTTCTTGGATTCAATGATGGCTAGAAAGGATATAAGGTTTATAACCTTGATACAAACAGGATTTGTGTCATTAGGGATGTTCTCTTTTATGAAAACACTTTTCCCTATCACAGTCCAAAAGAATAGATAACTCCTAAACCTCAGTTGAAGGACACAACAACAGATATACCTTTACCACTAGTCCCTTATGATTCACAGCCAGAACCTGAAATTCAAAATGAGCCTACTACTTCATCTAATGGAACTACACTAATGACAGAGCCATCAAGTTCTAGCAGTGATACAGAGGAAACACTAGCAGAAGTTCAAAGAAGAAGTACTAGAACTAAACTCAGACCTGCATGGTTGAGTAATTATATAGCTGGAGTGACCTCTGATACAGGCATAACAGCTGCTACCAATGACTCACAAATCTTAGATAAATGTTCCTTTAAACATACTCCAGCAACTTTCCCTTTTCAAATTTCACCAAATTTAGACACTACACATATATCTTTCTTGGCAAACTTATCTAATATGCAGGAACTAGTGACATATGAACAAGCTTGTAGAGACAAAGGATGGGTTGAAGCCATGCAGAGGGAACTGGAAGCCTTAGAAAAGAATGATACTTGGGAGTTAACAAGACTGTCACGTGGAAAGAAAGTGATAGGTTCCAAATGGGTATACAAGGTGAAATTGAAACCAGATGGAAAGATAGACAGACTTAAGGCCAGGCTAGTAGCAAAAGGATACCATCAAGTTGCTGGAATTGACTACAAGAATAGCTTTTCACTTGTAGCTAATTTAGTTACAGTGAGAATGTTCCTTGCAATAGTAGCAGCTAAGTCCTAGTTTTTACATTAATTGGATATAAATAATGCCTTCCTACATGGGACTCTAAAGGAGGAAGTCTATATGGCACCACCAGAAGGTTACATTAGAGCTGGTCCTGGACATGTCAGTAAGTTGAAAAATAGTATTTATGGTCTGAAACAAGCTTCCAGAGAATGGAACGAAGAATTTAGCAAAAGGCTGAAAGATTTTGGTTTTGAGCAGTCTCAACATGATAATTGTCTCTTCATCAAGCAAAGAGTGACAACATTCACTGCACTACTGATGTATGTTGATGATGTCCTAATAGCTGGAAACAACATGGAAGAAATAAATGCTTTAAAGAAGTATTTGCATGAGTTGTTCACCATCAAGGATTTTGGGGATGTTAAGTACTTCCTGGGGTTGCAAGGACAAAAGATGGAATTTATATCAACCAAAGAAAATATGCTCTAGGTGTGGTCAATGATGCAGGCTTGCTTGGAGCTAAACCATCTAGGACTTCTATGCCTAAGGGTAGAAAAATAACAATGAATGAAGATGAAAGGTTGGAGGATCCTAAAAAATACAGAAGGCTAATTGGGAGACTACTCTACCTAAATTTCACAAGACCAAACATCACTTATGGAGTGCAACAACTAAGTCGATTTGTTCAATCACTTACGAAAACACATTGGACATCAGCTTTACAGTTATTGAAATATGTCAAAGGTTCTCCATCTCAAGGTCTATTCTTTCCAGTCAGCAATGAGCTAATTTTACAAGCATTTTTAGATACAGATTGGGCATCTTGCTTATATACAAGAAGGTCCTTGATAGGATATTTTGTGTTCTTTAGAAAAGCCTTAATCTCTTGGAAAACCAAGAAATAGAATACTATTTCCAAGTCTTCAGCAGAGGCAGAATACAGAAGCCTTGCATTCACAGTATGTGAGTTACAGTGGATCTCTTACATTCTTGAAGATTTTAAAATTGATACATCTCTTTCTATTACACTCTCGTGTGACAATAAGGCAGCAATACATATCACTAAAAGTCCAGTTTTTTAAGAGAGAACAAAACACCTAGAGATCGACTGTCATTTGGTCAGAGACTAGTTGAAAGAGGGATTCATTATACCACAGCATGTTGATTCAAAGGGTCAACTTGCTGATTTATTCACAAAAGCTTTGACAGCTCCTCAGTTTTACACTCTATTGTCCAAGTTGGGTTTGGAGGATTTTCACCAAACTCTAACCTGAGAGGGGGGGGGGGGGGAGGGGATGAAGGAATATTAGTCAGGAGCTGGATGAAGGAATATTAGTCAGCAGGTGGTGCTGCAAAGCTCGTAATCACACAAAAGCTGCTGAGCTCACAGTAGTTGAGCTCATGTAATTGAGCTCAGCTACTGTGAGCTTAGCAGCTCAATCAGCTCAACATGCACAGCAAGACAAATCCAAAGGATCATTTCATCAGTCACATGGTATAACAAACTCAGTGTGTTCTCCAAGAAATAGTAGATAAGATTAAGTTAGTTAGGATAATCCTTTTAGAAATTTTGCCACTTGGCGTTACTTGATTCATGGAGCTTGTATATAAATAGGGACCCTTTGTAATGTTTCTTTTTTTTTTTAGACATTCTGAATATAGAATCACAATTCTCCAAACTTTGAATTACTGCATTATGTTCACAATCACATTAAACAAAATTAGGAATGAAGTATAGCGTTATTGCAAAATAAAAATTAGCATTAATTGGATTGTAAGATAGGGTCAAAACATTGGAATTTAATCACTCTTAAATATCTTCATACCATTGTTGACGTTAAACAAAGCTTGAAAACTTCACGGAGAGAGAGAGAGAGAGAGAGAGAGAGAGAGAGAGAGAGAGAGAGAGAGAGAGAGAGAGAGAGAGAGAGAGAGAGAGAGAGAGAGAGAGAGAGAGAGGGTATCTTGCTCAATCGAATCTTGTACAAAAAATCACCATTAATTTACAACTTAAATAACACTCAATTTCATGACTTTTGTCTTGCTCCATCTGTTCCGCTAATCTTTTCACACTTACTATTTGAAAATGTCCCAAGTAATGTGAACTGATTATAAAGCTTTACCAAATAGTCACTAGGTTTGTGGTATAAGCTATATAGAGATGAAAGTAACAATTCATCAGATATGAACTGACTTTAAATCTTTCGTACATTGATTTTCTGTCGGCGTTCACTCGCATATTGGAAATGAGCCTTCTTTGTTCTTACCTCTCTCTTTCCTAACAAACTTTTTGCATGCATCAGAAAAACAGCCTACAGTTATATTTTTGGTACGTTAAGTTTAGTAGGAGCAAAAATTAAGACTGGACCAAAATTCTGTGTATATTCAAGTCTTTACCTTTTTCCTATCAAAAAAAAAAAAAAAAAAAAAGTCTTTACCTTTTAGTCTTACTCCTTTTTCATTGGTTTATGAGCTACCGAGATAATTTCTACTTAGTCATTGCATATTTATGAGCTGCTGAGATAATTTCTGCTTAATCATTACATTAGGATTTCGGGCATCAATATTTGAGGTTCCTGTTGCCTTCAGAATATTTAAGAGTGAGTACGCAACGGCTTGGAGTCTTTTGTTATACAATTTAGTGTTACACTTATGTTACACTACTCAAAGGAGTGACAAGTGTATATCCATTAATCACGTCTGTTAGAAAAGGGACACTTGTTACTCCCTTAAATGTTGTAACATGAGTGTAACATAGGACCAAAATAATAAGGAACTCACTGTGGACAGCGGAACTAATTTAAAGTTACTTATTAGTTGAAGCCTTCACATGAATTACGCATCCACTTCTACTAGAGGTACGATTACATAAATAAATCAGTTGAAACCTTTTCCACCGCTAAATCCTTTTTATTAATCGTTCACATTTGTCCTATGAAAGTTTTCAACGGTCCAATTTTAGTTCCTCGTAAATGCTGGAGTAACGTTTCCCAGCTCCTATAAATAGCTTGTCGATGAGGGCTTACAGTTGCGCTTTCATCCGACTATCTATTCTTTGCCAGTATTCAGATGCTTAGCTATAAAAGAGTTTGCGTCAACAAAATGGCCGAGATCCATCGTTCTGATTTTCCCCGTGATTTCATCTTTGGAGCTGGAAGTGCCGCTTATCAGGTTGCTTTGCATGGCCAATTTCTCGAACAATTTTATACTATAATTCGTTTCTATAATTCAAATAAAACTGCAACAACCACTGGGGCATTAGCTTTGCATTTTCCCCTCAAACAAGTGATAATGCTAATCCATTCAAGCTCCATGCTTACAAAAATGGGGCAGTATAAGAGGAAAATATCTAGGTAGACATGTTCTACTAGTAAATTAATCTTTTAAATATTTGCATTATTTTAAAAGGTAAAGGTATTGATGCACGAGATACAGTTAGAGTTAAATATGCCCAAAACACCAATTTCCTTCTCATTTAGTGCTTTTGGAACATTTGAGTTGTAAACACTATGGGCTTGTTTTTGATAGTTTCTGATTTTTATAAAAATTGATTTTAAAAAATCTAAAAATAAGTTTCTTCCCATCTTAGCTTAAAAAAATCCAAAAACATAATAAAAATAGCTAAGAATATCACAAAATAAATTTTTCAAAAATTAGAAGTTAAAATCAAGTAAAAAAACGTTATTGAGAACATGGCTAATATTTACTAGCTGTTGGAATCACATTTTGTCAAATAGGTTGAGGGTGCTGTAGCTGAAGGAGGTCGAGGACCCAGCTCCTGGGATTTTCTTACCCAAATGATGCCAGGTCTCTCTCTCTCTCTCTGTAAAAGAAATAGGAGGTTATTTCAATTTTTTATCTATTTTGTACTTTACGTGTTTAGCAAAGTGATTGATTGGAGCCCATATCATTACATTCTAAATGGACTAAGAATACGTTTATGTCTTCCTCCAAAAAAAAAAAAAAAAAAAAAGAAAAAAGAATACATTTATGTCATTTCGCTTTTTTTTTTTTTTAACCTGTTGAGGTAGCATTTGTATGCATCTAATGCAAATGGAAACGACTGATCTGCAGAAAAGATCGACGACGGTCAAAACGGAAACATTGCATGTAACTCTTATTATCAGTACAAGGTACATTATTCGAATCAATACATTTTCAGAAACAAAATCAAACATTTCTCTTTTTTTCCGAAGTCGCCCCGAAGAAATATTAATAGGAACTTTTGCACTATTGTCCAATTATTTTTCAGGAAGACGTGAAAGTGGCGAAGCATATTGGTTTGGACTCCTACCGATTTTCAATCTCATGGACTAGAGTACTGCCAGGTGATTAACATGATGATTATTTAATGATCTGCGAGTTTTAATTTATATAATGATTAAAAGATGCCGTTAGTACATCATTAAATGCGTAATTAGTGCTCACGGAAATTGGATATCTTCAAATTAATTTTTGTTTGAAATTGGAATTCAAGGTGGAAGATTAAATGCTGGTGTCAACAAAGAAGGAATCCGGTACTACAACGATCTTATTAACGAGCTCCTAGCAAATGGTGAGCTTTGATGTTTTTTTTTTTCAAGTATATAAAAATTTAAATTGATTTTATTTATGAATTTAATCATCATCATCATCGGTTTGTCGGGCCAGGCATTGTGCCATTTGTGACGTTGCACCACTTTGAAGTTCCTCAAGCTCTTGAACAAGAGTATGGTGGATTTTTAAGTCCTCGAATTGTGTAAGTATTTCAGATATTCTATCACAAAAACAAACAAACTTATGATTGAGAGATGAGGCAGGAACAGATTCATGGCAAAATACTGGGTGCATTTCAAATTAAACTTGATAAAAAAAATTTAAAACTGGATCCTTCAGCAACGATTTCCCTTCGGGTACTTACTAAAAGGAAGAAAAATAACCATATTCAGTAATAAATTAGGGATTTGTCTCATTTTCGCATACTTTCTCTCCATTTAATCACTTGTAAGAAAACAAAGTACTAACACAAACGCATTCGTGTTAGACCAACCCATTTTGTCTTGATAAGTAGCTTAATATAGCAAAGAATAATATTCATTTTTTGTCAATTGATCTGTATATATTATTAGGCTAATGCACACCGAAACTGAACTATAAGAGATTAAAAACTTTAAACCATATTATTACAAAAATTTGTCATTTCTCATAGACTGTGACACAGACCGACAACGAATTGTATCACGAACAATTTTGATCATATCTTCTAATTGAATTGAGTGGATTTTGATCTATAAAGTAAAATGTAATCTCGAAATCAAATCCTAAATTTTAGTTTTATTGCATGTTAACAAGTATCTTTTCTACCTATTGATCTTGTGATGGGATTTGATCACTAGCAAAAGGAAGTTCAACCTTTTTTCCGAATAAAGGTCACTAGTTTTACGCATATAATTTCCAGGGACGACTATTGCGAATTTGCGGAACTATGCTTCTGGGAATTTGGCGATCGCGTAAAATTTTGGACCACATTTAACGAGCCATTTATTTTCATATATCACGGTTATGTGCTCGGCTCGATGCCCCCCTGTCGTGGTTCACCCTCAGAAGAACACACAAAACACTCTATTATTCGACACAGATGCCATCATGAAGGTCCACTCATTTGTGAAAAGGGAGATCCAGGCGTTGAGCCGTATATAGCATCACGCCATCTGCTACTCGCTCATGCTGAAGCTGTTCAACTTTACAGGACGAAATTTAAGGTTGGCGTATGTGAACATAGCTAGATTAACTGTTTTATCTATTATTGAATCCAAAGTACTATAAAGAACTTTTGGGTAATTGAAATATATGCAGAATACTTCATCGTAACAAAGTTGATTTCTAATTCGTGCAGGCACAGGGCGGCAAAATAGGAATTACTCTTAATACCGATTGGTTCGAGCCATTCAGCGATTCAAAGAGAGACCAAGAGGCAGCTCAGCGAGCAATGGATTTTCAATTTGGCTGGTACTTGTGTTTTTGAATTGCAGGTCCATGTCCAACTGCTTTTCAATAAAATTCTTTCATCCCAAGGATTTGTTGACTAATAAAAAAGTCACTTAGCTTCACAATTTCTATTGCTTGATTTTCTAAAAATTTCAATAAATGAAGATGATAAATTTGGTCGTGACGTACTCCTTCAGGTTTATGGATCCAATAACCAATGGTCAGTATCCCGAAGCCATGCTTCAACGAGTAAAAATAGACCGTCTTCAACAATTTTCACCTGAAGAAACTCTGAAACTGAAACGATCGTATGATTTCCTTGGACTGAACTACTACACATCCCAATATGCAACTGTTCCATCTACTCTCAAATCTGGACCTCATAGTTACATAACAGATATGCACGTCGACACTAAACGTAAGCATGTCGAAGATCTTTCCAAATAATTACCAGTATTTATTTTATCTTATTCTGATTGATTTATCCTTGTGTATTTTTTATTTTTTTGCCTTTCATAGATGAGTCTGCTGATGGCACACCGATTGGTCGAAAGGTAAGGACATGCATATCTCGCTAGTAGATTCATAAAATCCCAACACGAAAGTATATTTAAATTTGTAATGACTCCAACAGAAATAAAAAAAACTGATGTAAAGGAATCACATGTCCTAAAAATAAGGACAATGATTTCGTCTCAAAATTTAATAGATATGTTTTACACAAGTACGTAGTCCCAATTTGGTTGCTTTCTTTCTTTTTTCTTCCTTGTTACCACATCAAGTCCAGAAGTGTTGAAGAATTTCTCCAAAATGACAATCTTTTATTTTGATGTTCAGACTGATGCATCTTGGATATACGATTGTCCCTGGGGGATTTATGAGCTTCTGTGTTATATAAAGAAGCGGTACAATGATCCACCAATTTATATCACAGAGAATGGTAATCATAATAATTACTACAGTTATTCACATTAAAAATGACCAGTGCTAGTTTTTTTGGAGTCTAGTCTTGATAAAAGTTTTGCTTTTGCTTTCAGGTGTTCCTGAATCGAACGATTCCCAAAAAACGGTTAGTAAAGCTCGCGTGGATGAGAGCAGGATTACCTATCTTAGCGGGCATCTAAAACAAATAGAACGTGCTATGTATGAGTAAGTCCTCGGCATAAGTATTTCAATAATTTGTACCTAATGATATAAAATCATTTATATGATCAATTTCTGTCGCAGACAGCGTGTCAATGTGAAAGGTTATTTTGTATGGTCATTACTTGACAATTTTGAGTGGACGAAGGGTTACACACTTCGTTTCGGCCTTGTCTATGTTAACTTCAAAGAGGATCAGCCGTCCAGGTACCCAAAAGAATCAGCTCTATGGTTAATGAATTTTCTCGACAAGAAGAATAGGCCTGCCGAATATGCAACACCACCAGGTTTACTTGTCAATGATGTGAAGGACAATGTATCCACTACACCAATGGCCTTGGAGAAATATGGGCCAAAGTCTGGGGAAGTTGTTGTTCGTGACAGTCCTAATAAGAGGCTCCGAGCTAATTGATTCTCTTTATTTCCAATAAACAAATGAGGAGGTCATGCTTTGTTTTTATTTTGTCCTTAATAATTTGATGGGATATACGCCCAGAAATGCTTCATGTAGTATGTTAGGTTTATTTGAAGAATAAATTTGTACTAGTCTAATAATGAGCATCTTTTCTAAGTTTGCTCTTCTCCTCATTGTAGTTTGGTGTTATTGGTGTACTTTCCATTCATGTTGCATCGTTTGTTATGAAACGAAATTTGAATGAGCATAAGCGTTATTGTGTCCAAGTAATAATATATGATCTATAGCCGTAGAATTTTTACGGATTTTTGTATCAATATGTTTTATTATTATTTTGACATCGTCTCTCAAATTTATCCTATGTTAATATAGAGTTTCAGTTTATTGTGTAGGATCATAGACCTAAATATAATTTAAATTCTTTTGAATATAAATCATTCAATTATAATATTTCCCTTTATATATTAGGAAAAATTCCTCTGATTAATCAAGAGACATAATAAAATGATTAGTGCAGAAATATGAATAAAACTAAATGAAACAATAGACTACGTAGACAATTACTTTGCTTCCAGCATGACAAGGATACAAATGTTTCTAGGTAGAAATTTCTTTAGAATTTCTTTTTAGTTATTATGGCATCAAAACACTAACAAATACATATACATATACATATACATACGTACATAGATACATTAATTTTGCTAGCACTCCATACTTCGACTTTGGCTTCTATTTTTATTTTTTAAAGGTCTCTCCTAGTCTTCCTTTTCGAGAGATTCTTAGATAAATCCGGTTTACGACCCCATCTGTGAGCCTTGTGATTTAAAATAGTGTCAAAGAAGTAGAATAATATATGCTAATATAAGAAAATAATGTAAAATGATATAATAATACTTATGTGACTTTTCTTTTTACACGACAAAATCAATAGGTGGAACCGTGAACTGAATCCATTTAAGAAATTTCCTTCCTTTTGCTAATCCAATCTCGCCCTTTTTAGGGTTTCTTGGTGGATTTTTCCTTGTCGTATTTGAAATTTAAAGGAGGACTATCTTGCATTAGTGTTCCGACCGAAACTTGAAGCGAGCCTCATCCACATATATATCACATGCGAGAAATTTTATCTTGGTCATGGTTCAACTAAGTAGTTGATCCTGGATCTATCAAGAGTCTCCAAGTAAAATTTTTGGCTCCAAACATCCATGTAGATGCATATGCCACCTAAATGGACGAGATTTTGGTTACAACGTCAAAAATTTGAGGGTATGAGTTCTAGTTTGGAGCTTGAACATGCAAATCCAAAATATCTCAAACCCTATCAACTAGAGGTGTCAAATTTTGAATTTAATAATATCTGTTATTTAAAAATAACCTAAAATTGTAATACTATCAATATTTTTACTCTCACCCCATGTTTGATATGCGGAAATGAATCAGAATGGAAATGTCTTTCTAAATTATCCATTTCATTTTCATGTTTCACATGAACTATTTATGTTGGAAAATCTTTTCCCACAATAAGATCCATTCCAACTTTTACAGGAAATCCCATCTATCAACAAAACCAATGGAAAGCCCTTTCCAACTTTAATTTGGAAATGCCAAAATAACAGTAGTTAATATTATTCCCATACGTATTTCTACTCCATCATCAACTTGGAAAGTGCTTTCTAATAGGAGCTAGTATTATCCCCAGACATATTTATACTCCATCATCTATCATTCTTTTTAACTAATGATACATTTGCTAATTTTGTTATTTTTAAAATTTGTAAAAATTTTAGGTCATTTGCAACTTCAATTGATATTTATTTCTGATTTTTAAATCACAAACAATTCAACATATGTTTAGAATATTTTTTCTTTTCACTATGACAATATTTAATATACTATTTTTAACTTTTGTGCAAATGAATAAAAACTTATTTCAGTGTCCTATAAAGAAACTGTAAATACAATAATTACAGGTTATTAATGCTTAGTTTCATTACTAATTTTTTTTTGTGTTCTTCAATATATTGTTGACGATTATAAAAATTTAAAATTAATCAAAGAATAAAAATAATTTAATTTTAACAATAATATCAATAATTTTAAAATAAAACATGTCAAAGTTTTTGTAGTCATTCAAAGTCCCAAATCCACTTTGCACCCCTTAACTCATATCAAATTCTCACTTTGCACTCTAAATTTTGATTTTTGGATAGATTGCACTTTCAACTATCTAAAACATTTTATTTAAATCTAATCATTATTGGCGTCAACCAAACTAATGGAACTTAAGCGCATGCGTGTAACGTTCATTTAAGTCCAATTGTTGATAACATCAATTTTGGATAGATTGCTCCTTAAACTACCCAAAACATTTTATTTAGGTCCAACGTTGCATGCACAATATTAAGCTCTGTCAATTTGGTTGACGCCGCCAATGATTGGGCTTAAATAGAATGTTTTCGATAGTTGAAGGCGCAGTTTGTACAAAATTAAAGTTTAAGATGTAAAGTGAGAATCTGGTATAAGTTAGGGCGTACAAAGTGAATTTTGACCTTATTCAACTAACGCATAGCTTAGACAAAAAAATAAACTAAAATATATTATGTTCTAGTACAAAGAATTCAAGTTAATTAAGTCAAATTAGTATATTTTTTATTCTATTCTAACATCTAAATATGATTTATATTGAACATCCGAAAAGGAATGGATATTCCCTTCCGACTTGGGTTAACAAATAGTAGACTGAAAAATTTTTTTCCTATCCATTTGAGGTAGAAAGATATTTTGAGTTGGAAGGATCTTTCTATTTTGACACATTCCAGTGTACTAAACATGGGATTAATTTATTCATCTACAGGAATCACTTTTAAATTGCTCCAGAAATCAATTAGCAAAGGGACGTCATCGTCTAACACCTTTAAAAAAAAAAAAAAAAAAAGGCATTGTGGATCCGCATTTGAAACAACTTGGATGAATGGTTCTATTCCTTGTCGTTTTCAGAAAAGGAATCAGAATCTGAAGCTACTTGGAAGAATTCTGGTTCTGGTTGTTTTCAGTTGAGGGAGATGGTCCTACCTAGAAGTGTAGGACGTCATACTTTTCTTTCAAGCCAATTCTAATGATTCAGTATGAGGGCTGCACACAAGATGTTCAAAGAAAAGGCTTCATGAAGACCTTCAAGTCATTTTAGTATTTTTTTCACCCTCTGGTTTATATCTTATGTAGAGAGTTCTTGGAAGTGTATTCAATGGAGCATCATAAATATTATTATTTAAATGCTTGGTAACTGAAGTCACAATATTGTCTATTTTTTTCCGTGTTTGGCATAATTATTTTTAGATTTAGAATGGAACAAAAATTTATGTTAATTTGACTTGAATACCTATTGTAGACACCAAATTTTGTCATACTGTGTAGATACCAAATTTTGATACAATGTTTTAATTTTTCGAACATTTAGGAGGTACTTTTTGTTTTTTAGGGGCCAATCATAAATTTTGAGTAAAAAATGCTAAATTAGTCATTTCAAGGGCCAAACAGTAATTTTAGCATGTAAATATTTTTTTTCACTTTTTTTCACCCTTTATTACTCATAAATTCATATTTTGTACTTTTATACATTTTTCTAATTTTTGATATTTTTTGGGGCAATTGCAAATGTCATGAAAAATATATCAAATTAGTCATGCTAGGGGCAAAACAATAGTTTTGACTTGTAAATATAGTTTTCATCTCTTTTTAATTTCTAAATTCATATTATACTTTTAAGCATTTTTATAACTTTTAATGATTTTTAGACGTCATTTAGTATTTATTTAGAATTTTGTTTCTTACCTATGCATTCTATATATTCATGGATTTTTTCGTAAAAATTTTGTGATTTTTGAAGGTCAAGTATTATTTAAAATTTTGTCCTTTTAGTTGTCTAAAAAGCATGTTTTCCAAAGCTGTCCTAACATTAAAATTTTTCAGTGAGATTTTTCTCTAAATGTCTTGTGTGATAATATACTTTTTATAAGGGTTTCATAACTTTTAAATGTCATTTACTATTTTTACATTTTTTCGTAATTCTTGTCACATATGGCACATTTTCAAATGTGCCCTTATTGTTAGAGTTTTCGTGTAAAAACTTTTATACACACATCTTATACATTTATAGAATTCTTATAAAAATTTCATGATTTTTAAAATTTTTTGGTATTTATTTATTTTTTTCAAAAAAAGAGAGAGATACAACAACAACACTATGTATTCTTACAGCGGCAATAGCAGCAATGTAGGAGCTTCGTTGTCTCTAACTCTCCCTCTATTCTTATGTCTCCACCTTTCTCTCTCTCTTTCTTTCAATGCAGATTTTCTTTAAAAAAAATATGCAACAATGGCATAAAACTTGGTCCCCATATCTCATTAAATCCAGAAGATAATTCACTAGCATTTTGACCAAGCTTTCTTCAAGAAATTCTAAAACCATCACTCACAAGAAAAACACAACACACACCACTCTTCCACTTGTCCTTCTTGGCCCCTCTCTCATAAATCACACACAATACACACATAACACACACAAGAAATGCACAACACATATAGCACACACAACACCATCACTACACTCATAGTCTCATCATAATCGCACAAAAAAACCATTGGCGATAGTTTCCTAGAACGTCACACCCAAAGGCACACTCACAAAACACTCATGCATTACACATATTATCACATGCATAAACCACTAGCTGCATTTATGCTCACTAGGTGTTTGAGAAAATGCAAAAAAAAAAAAAAAAAAAAATCCACGAAATGGCTCTTTGAATAATTCTTGGTTTTCACATTTAAATGTTTTTTTTTTTGACATAATCAGGCTTTACTAGTTTTTAGCAATTTCCTCATGTAATTTTTGTACCATTTTTGTTGAGTTTTGAGAGTGGCATAGTGAGAGAACCAGCCAGCTTTTTTTGGCCTTTTTGTCTATTTCCAGCTAGTTTTTGGCAAAACCAATGTCGAAAAAGGAATCCACGTGAAAAACAGAATGGGAGTGAAGTTTTGGGCTTGGTTGGTCCTTGCTAGAATTTTTCCGGCTGCCAGCTGGCCATGGATGCCATGGGCGGCAAGCTTGGAACTTGAGGTTGAAGACAACCTATATTCAAAAAAATATTTTTTTTGAAACTACGTGATTTTTCTTTTGACGTGGTCTCACAAAAAACTTTGTAGTTTTGAGTTTTCTTTTTTAATTGATTTTAATTAGAAGTAGATATTTATTTTTTAAGTCCCTTTAGACTTATTACTATTAATCTGCCCTAAGACATTTAGAATTTTCGCATTTAAGTTTCTTATTATTATAGATTGATCCCGAAGTTCTATTTTCTTTTCAATTAGGCCCTTGAAATTGTAATTGTGCCCTTGTGTTTTTTAATTTACATTTTGCCCCTATGTTTGTTTGATTACATTTTTACATTTAAATTTTATTTTTACCGTTGAACATTTCTTGAAATTACCTTTTGCCTTTAATCTTGCTTTAAATTGGAATTTACATTTCTCCCCAAACTTGCTGAACTGACATTTATGTCCCTCAAATTTGCTAAAAAATTATATTTTTGCCCCCAAACTTTCTAGAGTTACATTTTTGACCCCTTAAACTTTTCGATATTTACAATTTTTACTCCAAAACTTTATAAAACAACTATTTTTGCCCAAACACTTTTCCTTCTTTAAATTAACTCTCTAAAATTTTTTAATTATGCCCGTTTTAGTTTCTAAATGTTTGATTAATGATCAAGTTAGATTTTTTTGTTTAGTTAATGCTCAAATTAGGTCTCTTTGGTTTTTTCTCAATTATTTTTATGTTTGATTATATGTTCAAAGGCTTAAATATGTGTTATTTTATACGTACATACATACGTATACACACACATATATATGTACATACGTATATATTCATTACATACATACATACATACATATACATACATACATACATATATAAAAATACACACATACATATGTGTGTGTTTATATATGTATGCATGTGCATATACATATGTACCTATGTACGTGCGTACAAGCATACGCGCTCGTGTGCATGTACATGTATATGATAGCATAATTGAGAGGATATTGCTAACTTTGCCACAAAAAACCCATAATAGACTTTTCAAAGGTCGTGTGTGGATATTTTAGATGGAATTTAATATACGATGTAAACGTAATATATATCTTGTAATGACTTTGGTTCCAAGAAACAAGAAAAAAAGAGAGAGAGAAAGAGAAGAGAATAACAGAGAAGAGACAGAATTTCTAGAAAGAGGGATTTTATTTCATAACTGCCAATATGATTGCATTCATGACAAGTTGACAGTTTTATTCCGTCAGCTTTCACTCTATTAGTTAGTTACTCTCTCTGCTGAGTCAGCCAGTACCTTAACTACCTTTTGGTTGCATTTCTTTATTTCTATAGTATTTGGCTTCTTTTCTTATTTTGACTCTTAGGTTGTTACAATTACTCCCTTGATCACAACATCCTAGTCTCTAGGATGGAAGTCAAACTCAGGAAACTGGGCCTTGATTACTGAAACATCCTCCCAAGTGGCATCCTCTTCTTCTAAGTTTTCTCATAAAATCAGCACTCTTGTTTAATTCTCTGGCTGCCTTTTGTTCTAATTCTCTTGTTGAGCACAGCTAGGGGAGCTACTATCACTTGTCCCTGATCATTGAGTCGAGGCAAACTGTGTTGTACTGGAATTCCTTTAATAGAAGCTTTTCATTATGACATATGAAAAACTGGATGGATAGCTGCCTGAGATGGTAACTCCAATTTGTAGGCCATGATCCCTACTTTCTACAACACCTTGTAAGGACCATAATATTTAGCTGACAGCTTTAGATTCTTCCTAAGTGCCACTGTGGTTAGTCTATAGGGTTGCAACTTAAGATAGACTATATCCCCTTCTTCAAATTGCCTCTCGACCCTTGCTTTATCTGCATTCTGCTTCATGCGATTATGAGCCCTCAACAAGTTCTCCTTAAGCAATTGGTTCCAGTTGACTCTCTCTATCATCTAGTCATTCACAGCAGCCACTAAAGAAGTACCTAGAACTAAGCTTAGCTAAGTAGGGGTAATCTCGTAGAGAGCTTGAAAGGGGTTCATCTTGAGAGTAGTATGAAAATTTGCATTATACCACCATTCTATAGTCCCCAAGAATTTCTTCCACCTATGAGATTGTTCACCACATAAACATCTCAAATAGGTTTCGACACATCTATTAATCTTTTCTGTTTGACCTTCTGATTGGAGATTGTAAGCAGTGGAGAGATTGAGATGAGTTCCAAATTTTGAAAATAATTCCTGCCAGAACAAGCATGTGAAAGCCTTGTCTCTATCTGATACAATACTAATTGGAAGTTTATGTAGTTTGAATATCTGATTAAAGAAGACTTGTGCCACACTTCTAGTTGTATAATAGTTATTTATTGGAATGAAATGCACATACTTGGTGAACCTATCAATGACCACATATATCACATTTGCTCCTTCTGATTTAGGGAGTCCCTTTATAAAGTCCATGGATATATGTTACCATGCTTGATCAGGTACAAGTAAGGGTTGTAACAACCCAGGTGTTTTGCCATTCTCACTTTTGCTCCATTTGCACACTTCACAGGATTATACAAAATTCTCCATTTCTTTCTTCGTACCTGGCCAGAAGAAATAAGCTTTAGTCCTTTGATACAATCCTAGGTTGCCAGAATGATGCCTAATTATGGATTCATGCATGCAAGCTATAATATATTGGCTCAATTGAGTTGATTCTCCACAAAGAATCGTCCTTTAAATCTGATAACTCTACTGTAATCTGGTAGGTCTTTGGTATTCACTGTACGAACCAACATCTCCTTGGTTCTCTTATTTTCTTCATAACTCTCGCTATTTCCATTATCCAAGTAGGCCTAACTACTAACATAGCTTGGAGCTGTGCTCTCTCTGATTCTTCCCCTTTTCGTGACAATGCATCTGCAACGATTTTTCCTTTCTCTGTTTAAACTAAATTTCATAGTCGAACCCCATCAGCTTGGTTAGCCATTTTTATTGAAAGGGAATGGAAACTTTCTATTCTAATAAGTATCTCAAGTTGTGGTGGTTAGTTTTAATGATGAAATGAGACCCTAGCAAGTAGTGCCTCCACTTTGTCACTGCAAAGATCAAGGCTAATAGTTCTTTTTCATAGACTAATAAGGCTTGATTCCTCACGCCTAGCACCGGACTCATATAGGCCAACGATCACCCCTATTGCATCATGACAGCTCCAATGGCAGTTTTACTAGCATCAGTCTCAAGTACAAAAGTCTTAGAGAAGTTAGGCAGAGCAAGCACTGGTGTCTAACTCATGATCTTTCTAAGTGTGTGGAAAGCTTGTATTGCTTCTACTGTTCATTGAAAATTGTCTTTCTTCATTAACTCATTTAGGGGTTTTGCAATCACTTCATAGTTCTTCATAAACCTTTTATAATACTCTATCAATCCTAGGAAGCTACTTAATGATTTGACATTTGTTAGTTCTGGCCATTTTAGCATACAATCCACTTTATTAGGATCAGCCTTGACTTCTTCACTAGTGACCACATGTCCCAAATACTCTTATCTAACTTTGTCCAAAAGAAGGATATTATCAAAAAAGACAAGAACAAATTTCCTAAGATAAAGTTCAAAAATTGAGTTCATAAGTACTTGGAAAGTAGCTAGAGCATTGGTAAGGCCAAACGGCATTACCAAGAACTCATATAAGTCACAATGGGTTCTGAAGGCAGTCTTGTATATGTCTAGAGGGCTCATATGAATTTGAGGGTACTTTGTTCGTAAGTCCATCTTTGAAAAAATTTTTGCCCTTTGTAGTTCATCCAATAGGTCATCTATGATAGGTATAGGAAATTTATCTTTAATAGTGAGTGAATCTAATTGCCTATAGTCGATACAAAACCTCTAGCTCCTATCTTTCTTTTTTACTAATAGGACTGGGGAAGCAAAAGGACTGTGACTAGTTTGTATGATCCCACTATTTAGCATCTCATTAACTTGTCTTTCCATTTCTGTTTTCTAGAGATAGGGATATCTATAGGGTGCTGATTTGAATGGTTTTGCATCTGTTTTGAGTGAGATATGGTAGTCAAACTATCTTGTAGGTTCACTAAATATATCTTAGTACTCAGTCAGTGGAGATTTTAGAGCATTAGGGATAACGCTTACCTGTGAATGAGACATGTTGATCAAATAGGCCTGTGTTGCTAGTCTCCACACTCTACTTTTGTATTTTTGAGTTGCCCCTTTGAAAAATTTAGTCTTAGCAATGCTCTCATCCCCTTGCAATATCATCTACTCCCTATCTTCATTGAAGGCGAACTACAATTGCCTAATGTCAAACGTCATTGGGCTATAGGCCCTCATCCAATCTACCAATACCACCAAGTCATATGGTTCCAAGTCTAGTAAATACACATCCTGATAGAAATTATTGCCCTGTATTTGCCATCTAAAGTTGGGAATCCATTGTTTAGAATTGAGTTCTTTACCATTTGCTACCTAAAATTCATTGGCTTGCGATCCTTGATCAGCTCAGGCCATTGTTGAGCCACGGCTCTCTTGATGAAGCAATGAGTACTGCCTCTATCAATAAGAATGGAAATCTTCCTTTCTTGGGCTTATCCCAACATTTTGATCATACTGGAAAGTAGATTTTCTGTTACCAAGTGGAAGGACAATTCAATATCTTGTTTATTTCCTGTACCTTGATATTCTATGATTTCCTCTTCACCATTGATGTCCTTTCCTTCTTCAACTATAATCATGTTTATCCTTTTGTTTTTACAGACATGTGTTGGCCCAAATCTATCCCCACACTTGAAATCACTACAAGAAAAATGTCCTATAAGGGCATTTGAAAGTGTCAGCAAAACAGACATATGTTGACACTTTAGTTTTCCTGATACTCATATCAAGTATCGTCCCTTCTAATATGGGAATAGGTCTAGGACATTTTAAAGTGTCAGGAAAAGTTATTAAACAAGACAATACAATTGACAAGAAATAATGCCATTCTTAACATATCAAAAGTGTTAGTAAAGATTAAAATAGTTTAAAAATTAAATAGGTATTGTGACATTTGAAAATGTCCTGTATATGTAATTTACATAACACTTTAAAATGCCATTAGATAGTTTTTTAAGTGACATTCAAAGTGTCATTAGATAGTCTTTTTAATGACCCTTTTATTACTATGAAGGCATTTGCTTATAGCATTTATCTAGACTTTGTTGACACTTAAGGATGTTAGGAATTTTTTTTTTAAACTTGAAAAATATCAGATACAAATTATTCTCTTTTCTGTCCTAGAACTCCACAGGTGAAATTTTCTTGAATTGTTAAAAAGCAAGGTTACCTATCCTTTTATTGGTTCCTTCACCATTGTTGGGATGATTGGGGCCCATATTCTTGGCTACCTAAATCTCCCCTTTTCCACTATAGCTTAGCTAGTTGTTGATTCCTAATTTGCCACCATATTTGCTCTTTCTCAGAATCAACTCTAATGCCTTTTCTTGCCATCTATATGTTTCATAGATTTCTCGTAAAGTGCTTGGTTTATGCATTTTAACAAGAGCCTTGAGTTCATCTTGTAGACTGTTTAGATAACTAGAAACAAAGTAATGTTCACTCAATGGATTCTTGATCAGCACCAATGCCCTTAATTCTTAAAACCTCTGTTGATATGCTATCACTGACAAGGTTTGTTGCAGTTTGTTGAATTCCTCAACTCCATCATCATTACCTAGTATTCCGAATCGTCTATTCAACCTTCCTTTTAACTCATCCTATCCTATATCCTCCCTATCTACCTTTAGACTCTGGAACCATGCCCTGGCTTTGCCTTCCATATGCATCTCAGCTATTAGAGTTTTCTAAGAATCCAAAACTCAATACAACTGGAAATAAGTTTCACTTTTTTGAATCCAATCTCGCACCTGTTCTCCTTGGAATTTGGGAAATTCCAATTTCGGCATTCCAGGATTGAAGGGGTTTCATTCTTCTTTTTCATGCAACCCTTGTCTGGAATTCCCTTGAGATCCAGATCTTTCCATCACTGTTGTCGGTGTAGCCAGAAGTCCTTTTCTTCTGACTGATTTCTATTGACTCCACCCATTTGGGCTACAATGGAGGACATGATGCTCTTCATTTCCTTCATTTCTGCAGACCCTGCCACCAATTTTTCTTCTAAGGATTTGAGAAAATTCCTTGATAGAATCCATGAAGGTTTGCAGGCATGATTCCTGCTTCTTCACTTGCTCTTCCAAGGTTTTCAATCTCGTGCCCTCAGCCATTTCAACTCAGTGGAATTCTTTGATCCAAGGATCGAATGCTCTGATATCACTGTAATGACTTTGGTTCCAAGAAACGAGAGAGAGAGAGAGAGAGAGAGAGAGAGAGAGAGAGAGAGAGAGAGTAACAAAGAAGAGATGAAATTTCTAGAAAGAGGGATTTTATTTCATAACTGCAAAGATGATTACATTCATGACAAGCTGATAGTTTTATTCCGTAAGTTTTCACTCTATTAGTTAGTTACTCCCTCTGCTGAGTTAGCAACTACTTTAACTACCTTCTGGTTACGTTTCTTTATTTCTACAATATTTGGCTTCCTTTCTTTATTTTGGCTCTCAGGTTGTTACATATCTCTTGAATTTTGGTAAAATATATCATTGAAGTAAGACAATAAAATTGTATGTTTCTCTTATTTTATTTTTATGTTTCTCTTATTTTATTTTTTCCATTTTATGTAGGATAATTCGCTTTTGATTGATTAGTCTATTTACCAAGAATGCAATTATAATTTTGAAAACCTATCACATTTTCTATTTTATGATTTTCATACTTTATGTCAACTTTGTGAAATTCAATTCTACTTTTGTTTTTCAGTATTAATTTTTTTTTAAAACATCTACAGATATTGCCTTTTTTTGTACAAGAGATATATAATTTTCCTGCAGCTTATCCTTTAAAAAAAAAAAAAAAAAGCTGTATTAATCAATGCCAACACAAATGGGTAACAACATCAAGAAAGATAGTCACAGGTTTCACAAAATGCATTCATAGCCCATTAACTTTTATGTTTGTGCACTTTCTGTCCTTTAGTTGCTAAAAGTATCGTCCGGTCTTTTAAGCTTCTAAAAGTGTATATTTTAGCTCTTTTATATGATTTACTAATTAATCCTTATGGAATCTTCAATGTGGAAATTAAAACAACGTAGTTTTGGCTTTTTTTTTTTTTCCTTCAGCAGCAAATCATCGTTGCAACTGGTAATTGTCGGTCAATGGTACCGTTGAAGAACAGTTGGTCGCCGTTGTCTAGATATTGAATTTCAACACAATTGGACCTGTAGATTCTATTTTGGCACACATTTTACACAATGATTTAGTCTTTCTAACTCTCACTAGATAGTGATGGATCTCAAATTAAAATGGCGATTCCGTCAATATTTTGCAAATTCTTCGCCAATCCGAGTGTTTCCAACTTGGGGATTTTTAACTCACCTCACACAAAGAAATATTTTGGCATGAGTTTTTGAAAATTTGCCGAAGAATTTTAAAATGGTGGTGAAATCACCATATCTGATTTCAAAAATACCATTGTCTACCTATATTTAGGGCAAAAAATAAAGTTCGTACATGAAATCCATGAAAAAATGGAGTCAACGAGTGTAATTTTGTTAAAATTTGATAACGAGAGTTTGACAGTCAACCACTGTTGACTGATGGCAACAATTGCAGTGGTAGTATATGATTAGAGGAAGAATAAGAAATCAAAATTTTTTCGTTTTCAGCTCCATGCTAAAGATTATATTATGATTAATGATTGAAATAGGTGGGATACCTAAATGTGTACATTTGTAAAATTAAGGAATAATATGTTGCTTGCAATTGTTGAAGTGCCAAAAGTATACAAATACATACAGTTAATCATAATATATCATTAAAGTATACCTTGATTTTCACTTCACCCACTAACATTTTATTTGTGTTATTTAATTCTCTATATGATAAAATTACTCCTTCACTATTTTATTTTTTATATTTTCCTTTTCCTTTACCTCTTCTTGCCTTCTTATTTTCTTTATCTTTTTTGTTGGATTTTCTTATGTTCCATTCTTTATTTCTTAGTTTTTTATAAATACTAGAATTCTTCTTCAACTAAAAAATGATGATGAAATGATAAATAAATACGAGTTAATAACTAATTAAAACATGAGCATTTAAGATGTCAAAAACTCAAAATTATCAGTGAGTCAGAACACTGTGCTCCCATTGTCTTGCACTTATACATACATACATACATATATATATATATATATATATTCAACAATGGTCACATAATTAAATCTAGCATGAGTATAGGTTAATTTTTTTTAGTTGAAGTGCATTATCAAACTAACTAGTACCTTCACAAGAAAAATGAAAAATGAAAGAGATAAAAAAAAAGAACAATAAAAAGAAGAAAAAGAAAATTTAATAAAAAGAACAAAGGAAAAGAAAAATAAAACTTACAAATAATATTAGTAGCAGAGTAGTTTTGTTTCACAGGAGGTTAATGACAAAAAAATGGAAAAATATTAGAGGGCAAAGTGAAAATCATTATATAAGTTAGGGAAGTAAACTTTTATTAACCTAAATATAGTTTCGAGCTAAAGTTCTGTATTATACCCCATGTTTAAATGGGAGACAGCAGATGTTGGTCGTATTTAACGTGCGTATTTATTGCCAATTAAATGGTTTTTTATGTCACTTAAAATACAAAGTCAGACCACGTGTTAATGATGTTAAAAATATTCCTCCAACAACGTTTAAAGATGTTACAATGCAAGCGAGGGCCAGGAGGAGTCATTTGCAGGTGAAAAAGTATCAAGTGTACCACATAAATTGTCATCTGATATATAAAAATTAATAATTCATTATTAAGTGTTGATATGTCACACTTTATATTATTTTACGATATGTAATTGGTCTTAATACATCACGTTAGGGGTGAGATTCAGTCGGTAAATCGGTAATTCGGTAAGTTGAAATCGGTAATTTCGATATTTTTTTTTCAATTTGACTGACCGATTTCGATTTCGATTTCGTGTACTACCGATCCGAATTCGATACCGAATTCAATTCGGTAAATCGGTAATTGAATTCAGTAACCAGAAAAAAAAAAAAAAAAAAACAAACAAACAAGCCCTTCCCTTGTAGCAAAACAACACACAGGTCAACTAAAATTTTTTTGTGAAACAAGACTATTACACAGGTCGGTAAACCCTAATTTAAATTATACAATGAAATTTTACTCAAAAAAAAAAAAATACACAATGAAATAAGACTAATTAAAGTATGGGTTATTTAGAGTATTGGCTTTGGACTAGTAATATGCGCTGATGGAATAGTAAAATATTTGGGTTTGGGGTATAAGCACTCCACCGGTGGAATGGAGTAGAATTTTTTGGGTTTGGAATTAGTGACTATAGAGTATTGGGCCTCAATTCCACAACCCAACGTACTTCTACTTCTAGAAACCCAACTAATAATTGGACTCTTAAGAATTCAATTCGGTAATTCGAATTCAGTATTATAATACCGAATTTGAATTACCGAATTGAATTTGAAATCGGTATTACCGATATCAAAAATTGTGAATCCGAATACTGACCAAATTCGATTTCATATTTTTCAGATTTACCGAATTACCAAATTACCGAATTCGATTTACAGAATTCAATTCGAATTCTGTCGGTAATTCGGTATTTACTGAATTTGCTCATCCCTCCATCACGTAGCAGGTCACATGGTACACTTGTGCACCTGATACTTGCTAATTACGTTCAAATTTTAGAAGGGAAGAGGGAGCAACACTTTTTCCTTGATTTTTTTTTCAAATATTCCAGGAATCAATTTTCACTCTTAGTACTAAAGATTAAGGCAAATGGCTACTCATAGGTGTGGAGAAAATTTGCTCAAACTAAGACCTCTACCTAACGATCTTTAGTCTGATAACCAGCATCGTTGTGGACTATTACTGGGATTTTAACTGTAAAATCTGCAGTTAAAGAACTTACGGCGCACTATGCAGAATTACAACAGCACAAGCTCGTATTATGATAAGATTTTGTCCCCAGATTTGCTTTTATTTTAACGATGTTATGTAAAGGGAGTTTATCCATGACTGACAGAGACTACTTGTATTATGTTATCAGGAGGAAGAATTACAAAATCATCTATTTTTCGTATGCCACATATTGGAGGAAGGTCATAGAATTGCGTTTGATTTATAAAGTACAAATGTCGAGTTAGAATGCACAACTGCCTGGTTTCGTCAACATTTATTTTCTGGAAAACTCAGAAGGCTAGTAGCCCTAGAAGTAAAGTTTATCATGTATGGATGGGACTTAAAAAGCGTTGGTGTCCGTAAAATAACCTGTAAGTTAACGTAAATTCAATGGGTTGTTTCATTTATTTCTTTTTGTAAAGCTCTGTGTGGATGGCATTATTTGGAAAATTATTTTGAATGATTATTTGTTGACTTTTTGAAAAGCTGAAAAAGTGTCTGAATTTGAAAAAATTTTTTGACCAAGTTTGAAAAGTGCCTAATAATTTGGACACTTTTTTATAAGATTGTGACTAAAAGATAGCTAATTTTTATACAAAATTTGTTGAGAAAAGGTGAAAAAAAAAAGACAATTAAGACGAAACTCAATTTCAATAGGTTTAAAAGACAAAGCACTGGGCATCAGACATTGAAGAGTAAACTAGTGTTCGATGGCCACACAAAACATTTCTTGACCTTTTCATTCCAATGCTTATCTGCTATACCATTCTTTACCATTCTTTTCATATTAGAAGTGTTGCCTTCTTTTGTTTTCTAGTCGCGTCACTTGTTTTTTGTTCAAGAAATATGAATAATGATTATTTTGACTTAACCAAAAAATTTGACAAAATAATCCTCGAATATTCAATCCAAACGGAGTGAACTAAATGCTTTAAAGGCTTTTAAGATCGTTTTTCATATTTTTCCAATCTTCCTGCTTTCCTCTTCGCCTGTTTGGCTGCCAGATGCATAAATTTTTTTTCCCCCAGTGCATGTGATCCTTTTCTTTTTGGGGAATAGAATATGAGTCTTAATGTTCAATTACACCAAAACATTTTACCTATTTGTAACTAATAAGTATCTTATCATATTATTGCATTCTAATTCTATTTATAAAGTCAAAATAAATGTTTGCATCTAATCTAAATTCGTTTATATCGTTATTTAACTACACTGGCACTGCGTTCTCGAGAATCCACGACCAGAACAATATTACGATCGCAACTGTTATTTAAATGCTTGACGAGTCTGAGGAATTAAGTTTTGTTCAAAGCTGTCAAAAGTGGATCCTGTAAAAGATGTGAAACTTATGATATTATATGTTAGGAATGTAATAACTTCTTGGTCTTTAATGCCCAAAAATCAAAAGAACGGGGTCTTTTTGGCCATTGTATTTTTGTTGTTGAAGAGAGCTGTAAATGAGGATAATAGTAGGATTTTGTGAGTTTGCTTAAGAGAGCTCTAGGACCTAAAGCTAGTGGTATTGGGTTAATGCTTGTATTGTAAATAGCAGGGCAGTTCGCCAATTTTTTTTTTTTTTTTAATCCGGCCAACAATTTAAAAACCAAATAGAAAAATTGTTTCACCAATCTCAATAAATCCAATTGCTAAAAATCAAACTCCATAGCAAAGGTTTGGTTTTAGTTCATATAGAATTAAACTGCAAACTGCATGAATCAAGGCACATTGAATAGAAAAAATCTCTAAAATAGTATGAGTGTTAACGAAAATACAGAAATTGAATGAAAATAACAGATGACTATGAGGCATGATCTCACTTTCTTAAGGTGTTATTTGTCCCTTATCATTAACACGCAAATTACCTCTAAGACATAAAAAATTCAGATTAAAACCGCAATTGCTAAGTGAATAGAATTTTGATAAAATTGAGTATTTAAAGACAACGACAACTTTTGTTTGAAAAGTTGTGTCTTAATAGAGAGGCGTATAACAGTTAAATTAACGGATATATAAAAATTACGTTTGTTAATTTAATAATTGTCAAATTAAAAAATATTAATTAATTAAACAATGATTAACTAATTAATTTCCAAGCCCCCAGGTGCCTATGCCCTTGTCAAGATTATAAATGATTTTTCTTTTCAATTGTATTCTTTTGAATAAATCCAATTGAAAATTTACCTTCTCACCAAAATTTCCCTCCAAACTAAACTTTGACTTAAATTTGTTAAGGGAAGAAGACAAGAAACTTTAAGGGCATTGGTTTACTTATTATCTTCTAATATGAGACAAATACCCAAAACTTTACATTACAAACTACCACTAACAATAAGTTCATGAGTATATGTTATTTTGAACTAATTAGTACTTAAAACTTTTAGTTCATCTTTTTCGGTAGATAATATTATAATGTACAAGTATATCTCTAATAATGCTCATTACAGTTTCTGAATGCATATGCGCTCGTGGTAAACAAACTTTGATTACGACAAGTAGGAAACTTTGAGTTACAACAGTTGTAAGGAGAAATATCTCCTTATAAAAGCAAAAAAAGTTATACAATCTAAAACTATATGTTAAAGATATAATTTATACACTCCATAAAAATTTTTAATGCACATACTCCCCCTTTACCTAAAGTTACCCCTAAATAGTTAGACTATAAGCTTACATGTACAAAAAATATTTATTTTTGGACTTTTTACACAGTGAAAACAAAAGATTGAGTGTATGAATAAAAAAGTCGAGTACCAATCATTTTTCAAGATCTATAAATATTACATCTTACTTTAATGTTATTACTACTAGTTAGGACTATCAGCACAGTTTTCAGTAGTTACTATTATATTAATGAGCAATCATATACCAATAATGTTTGTTCTAATTTCTGAAGACATATAAATGTTAGGTTGTGAATTATTTAGGAAACTACAGCCTTATCTGCAATACATTAAAAGCATTAAATAAAATGCACCGGACATCGGTGGACAATATTAAAAAATCGAGGCCGATTTAATTTTAGTTGGAAATATTGTAAACTGTGATTTTTATTTGGTTTACAGAATGGCTAAAACTGTACCAAATCACCCCATAGATACCTCTAAGGCAAAAAAAAAAAAAAAAAAAAAAAAAACCATCCACAGCAAAAGGGGGGAAAAAAAAAGTTCAACAGCAATTAGAACGAGAGGAAGGCAAGCAACACATCTGAACTGGATAATCAAATTCAAGTCTGCTCATAGTTTTGACCACCTGTTTTATGTCTTTTCTTTTACTTTAGCATAGACTCAGAACAGACCAGAAGATGATTCCCAGTTATTCCAAACCGATCAGACATGTCCAATTTTAAAAGCATTGAATTTCATATTGTGACGCCCCCAACCAGGTCTTACTCCAGAACCCTGATCGAGACGCCTACCTAGCTCGCGTCAGGACTCAAGTACAAACTAGTCATACACTAGAAATATAATCAAACGCTAAAAGTTACATGTATCTTCAAAAATAATTACAACATTTGAGCTACTTGAATCTCAAATTACATTTATTTGACGGCTAATCCTAAACAAAGGAAAACCCTCTCTTTTCACTTCTTGCCCTATTTCCCGTGGGTTAGCACCTGTAAGGAAAGCAAATTTAACGAACGGTGAGCTTATAGCCCAGTGAGGTCCATTTTAAAACCACGTTGGAAACATCTTTTAAAATTGTTTAGTTGGATAGAAATTCATTCGCATTAATAGCATAAAAGAATATAACTGAATCAAATAACATGTACTCAAGAACCATAAAAGGATACAGGATTGTCATGTCAAGTACTGCCCATGGGCGAATCAAGTACGTTGGCCTCCAGGCCCTTCACCAATTTTATTGCCTCCGGCACTACACCATTTTGGTAGCTCGAGTTCTACCCAAGTACTTTTCTCGTACACCCCCTTAACCTACAAAACCTCCTTGTAGGCCGGAAGGTGCCTGAGAGACCAAGGTAGTCAGAACTTGGTGACCAAGCCCGCTGCCGGCTCAGCCAAGACCAACTACCAAGGCCGGGCCCCAAATCATGCACAAGTATAACATGCACAAGCACACTTTGAATTTAACAAGTGCAAGTACTACCGGTGAGATAAAGTACACAACCGGACTTATATCAAGTACTACCAGTATTTAAAAACCAGGTACAAGTAGCAAATATAATATCAAGTTATATAATAACAAATTATAATGTTGACTAATCAACACATGTATAAAAGACTCACCGGCGGTCATACCTTTCACGTAAATGCATGCTAATCATATATCACATAAACAAACTCGCCGGGAGATCAAAGCATTTATATTAGAAAAGGTCTATTAAATTTCTACAAGAATTCACGTAGTTTTTGTAAAACTAAAATTGGTAAACAAAATAATTTAATGGACACTCACAGGTAATCTTTAGGTTTGCTCAAGTTCTTCTCACGTCTGTTCCTTGAGGTTCTGAAGCACCTATAAATAAGAAGTGCATTGTGTAAAGCTAAGTTCAAGTGAATGAATAACCTATTGGTACTTAATAGTTGTTTGTTTTAACTTATTTATTTATATTATTTCTATCACCTATATATATTTTCCTTCAGACTGGGAGTCAAGGACCTAACTGCGACCTCAATATCACTTAGTACAAGCTTATTCAAACAAGCCTTACATCAGTCGCTACACAACCTAGTTCCCACAATCTTTATACCCTTAGAAACTAGACTCATTTTATTACATTTTTCTTTGAAGACACCAAATTCTGAATTCTATTCATAAGTCTGATTCAAATTGCCATCACAAATCTGTTCCTTCTACCTGCAGAACATGGTTTCAGTTTCATTGAGTAACCCATTTTCGACCAGGTCATAACTCTCAATTGAGAAGTCGTATAAGAGAAAAGATTACATGGATAGAAACTAAATTCCAATGGCTAAATATTTCATTCAGGTCACTAAGTCAAATTATAACAATAACAATTCCAAAATCGACTCCAAATCTGGTTCATCAGCCAACACTGTTCATGCAGGGTTGGTTTTCCAGTCTAGTTCACACGAATTCTGGGGGCAATCTATCAAGAATCAATACCTTTGGCTTACACGGTTAAAAACCAAATTATAAGGGCTATAACTTTTGTGAAGATCACCAGCCCAAATTTCCACTATAACAAGTTCAAAATTATGGCTAAAATTGGTCGTTTACCGATCGTGTTTAAGCAGAGCTGTCTGTCCAGCGAGATTTGCTCAATTTCTGCGATTAATCTACAAGTAAATAGAGTAAAAGCTTTACACCATATTAAACCCCTATGAATCTAGTTTCCAAATCAATAAGAATCAGTCTGTTTCAAGTCTCCTAGACCAAGTTATGAATATTTTCCCAAAACTGCTCCCGTGAGCCTGTTTTCATTCAATTCTTGATGTTTTCTTGTACTTAGCTTAATTTTTACTTAATTCAAGTTTAAAATTCGGGTCTCACTTAATAAACACAAGCCTTAAAGATTTAATATTGCATAAGAGAGCTTAAAATAACTTACCTTAAACTTAGAAGCTTAACTTTCCCTCCACTCTTCAATTCCTCTCAAGTACTTAGCCTTGTATAACCAAGTTTATTTCCCTTCTTTTTCTCCCTGACTCCAGACGTCCCTTCTCCTTTTCTCCTCTCCTCTTTTAGCTGATTTCTAGTATTTTAGATGGTCCTTCATCAGTCAAAAGTTGGGGAAGATTACTAAGCTCTTAGCTTCCCCAATTTGCCCTAAGTTCTTGCCACCTCCAGCTTGGTTTCTAGACTAGTCATCACCGGACAGATTTGTTTTCTTTCTTTGTCATTGCTGTCCGTGTATTTTTTTTTTCTTTTCTTCTCTTATGCCAACACTTCTCTTCTCTTCTTATCTCATTCTTTCACCAATTCCACCGTAAAGATTAATTGCAATAGAGCTGCTAGCTTCACCAATTTGTTTTATCATAAATCCTCTCAAGACTTGATACCTCCTACCAACTTACTTTGTCTTGGACAGCCGGCTATTGACAACCAATTCTTTTCTCTCCTTTTTGTTTGTTTTTTTTTTTTTTTTGTGAGTCTTGACTATATATTTTGCAACATGCCCAATTATGCCACTTAAATAATTATGGGTATGTAACATGTGCTTGTTCATAACTAATGCAAATTGTGTTATCCCACTTAGTCTTAGAGCTTCATAGCATGTTAATTTAATGGCTAAGTTTAACTAATCTATATATTAACATTATTCACCTAACCCAATTCCTGATAATTATGGTAGGACACAACTAAATAAGCGATCAGATAATTAAAATTGTATTAGCATTAGGTGTTAATGTGAACAACTAAAGTTTTGGGAACTTAGTTGTACTATTGCTATTTAAACTTAGTGTTTTCAAGTGTGACCAATTTAATGACTAAATTTATCTATTCTAACCACTACATTACCCACTTAATCTGACCTCAACAATCCTATCATGCATAATCCAATGCTAATTAGGCACCCAATCTTGCTAGCCTTATTTGTCATAGTATGTTATTTGTTTATAATCCACAAGCACTATAAATACAAGCACCAATACTTCATTTGGGGGTTAGATGGATTGTCATTACTTTATAATTTGATCCCAAAAAGTATATAATTAAATAAATATATAAATAACACTTCAAATTTAATAGGTTATTTGCAAGCCCTTACACTTATCGAAGGAATGTGCTTCGTATTGGCTTTTTTCCCCTAGTAACATTAATTTAAGAAAGACAAATTTTCTTGAGCAAATGTCGACTTTTCAAAAATTGAAACCCAGGAGCATATACTTTTCAAACTTTCTTCTTTCTGATTAAAAAGTGGAAATATAGGAGGTTAAACGAATTATTGAGTCAAATGTTATATTATTCAATTTTTATTTAACTTTTTAAAAAATTTGAATAGAATTTGTTCAACTTAAGTTTGTTAGTATTCCATGCCAAATTCAAATATACTCTTATTGAACAGGTTAAGGTTGAGAATCTTAAAAGTTTGCTCATTAGTACTTGGTCTTTTGTTCTGAGTTGAGTTCAATCCTCATTCAAAAATATAATTAATGTTATATCTGTCACGCCCCATGCCCGGGATATAATACTGCCGTGACCAGGTTAAGCTGAATCATAAGGCTCAAAAGATCAAAGCGTCTAACATAAACATCCCAACTATTACATAATAAAGCTATAACAACATACCAAATTCAAAAGTCACAAGTAGCGCAAGTATAATGGCATTCCATATTATAACCATCAATTCGATACATAATTCCCAAAAATCTATCGTATTCACTAAGGTCTTATCCTAACAAAAGCGAGTACGAACATAGTCTAAAAGCATAAATACAAGCCACTACTAGCTTACTAGCATCTAATCTCCTTGCGTACTCTGAGTATCAGCACATTCTCCTGGCGCACAATCATCAAGCACTGCATATCAACAATGAAGGGGTGAGCGACAAAATCACTCAGTAAGTGGCAAAAGCATCACCTTGTGGCTTGAAGGTGTCATACATATAGCTACGTTCAAAACACATAGTTAATAGCTAATATAAGTACGAAGAAGCTAGACAATGCACAATTAATCATGAATTCAATATCAAGTATCAAGACCGAACAATGCACTTAAACAAAGCATCATCGCATTCAAACAAAGGTTCGATTCATTCAAACAAAGTCTTGGATATCCAGTCATTCACTATAACCTGGTCATACAAACTTTTACTCAGTCAGTTCGGTCATACTGAATTTAACCCGGTCAACTCGGTCATATTGACTTTAACCCGGCCAATTCGGTCCTACTGACTACCACCCAGTCAGCTCGGTCCAAACATATAGCATTGTACATACATTCATTTAACAATTCGTTATTCGATAATTCATTTGTATCACATATATTATCAAGTTATAGTAAAATGGAAACATAATCACAATCAAGCTATTTACTTTAGAAAATAGGATTTCAAAGCAATTATACTTAGCAATAACTAACTTCCAAAATTCAAGGGATACAAGTCCCACTTATCTCAATCCGAGCTAACTTAATACTTCACAAAACATAGGCCACGTTCTTCGCCTAAAACATACAAATAAACTTCCAATTATACACTAACTTTATTAAGAAATCATAATTGAAACTCAAACTTAGACTTAGAACGTAGAACGAAACAAAACGGTCAAAAACTGAGGTGATCCGCTGGTGGATCCTTCTGATTCGCGCCCGCAGATCCAAACGAACTGGGCCTCTGCTCAACCAGCCGCAACCGTGACTAGCTTCAGCCCTGCCCGTGGCTCAATCATCAGTGACTTGCCGCGGGCTCCTACCCTTGAGCCACGGTCGCGGCTCACTCAGCCTCACCCGTGGCTCCTCCATCAGAGACTTGCTGCGGGTGCAAGCCAGGTGAGCCATGGCCGTGTCTCACCTGCCTTTAACCACGTCTCACCTGCGAAAATCTTGCAATTCCAACCTTCACTCTTCCAAATCTCTATCCACACAAACCAAACTCTAAACCAACACTAAAATTGGCAAAATCAAGCAATAACAAAGCACACTTGGCTCAAATATGTACTAGTCCAAAACACAAATCACAATCACTCAAGCCCCTCAAGTCCCTCACTCACAATCACCAAGAACAATCATCAATTCACATATCTTCACTACAAAATACTAAGCATAGACTCATTAAAGCATAAAAATCCCATCTCTCTCACCTAATTATTCAATCTACTACTCTTACATAAATAAAACCAAAGGAAAGAAACTTGGACTTGAAGGGAAAAATTACCTTGGGTGGAGACTTTAAGATTCCTACTACTTGTTCCCCTTAGAGGATTAAGCTCTTCAATTCCTTCTTCAAAGGAAAAAAGAGAGAATTTTAGAGAGAGGGAGAGAGAGCTTCCATAGAGAAGTAAAAGACAAAATGAAAAGGGAAAGAAAGAAAGCCCTAATCTTGACAAAGCAAATTTGCTTAAATTGCAACCAAGTCCCTCATAAATTTTCACTTTACATATTCACCCCAAATCATCCCAAATTACATAATTGCCCCTGAAGGTCATTGGTATTACAATATCTTATTCAACTTTGATTGATTGAGTTGTCGTCTCGTTTGCCTTGCTACTTCTGGCATGCAAATTTCTGGCTTGGAAACATAGGTTGAAGGCCACCTTATAAAAGTTAGGAACACAATGATTTTGAAAAATTTCTGGAATGAAGTCTTTCTATATCTTGATAGTTTCAAAACCCTTCATTGTGCATTATTTTGCCGATGTGATATAGTTGGCGATAATTTTTATCTTAGTCCCTTGAATTTTGTGCTTCAATCAATTTCGTCCTTTAAGTTTTTTTTCTTTTTATCAATTTAATAAATTGTCAAGAACTCCGCCAAACTAGTCAGGAGAGTACTTGAAGAGACTGCTACTGAACAGTTGAGTCAAATATAAAATATAAGAAATTAAATTAGTTTTTTTTTCAAAGAAAAAACTTGAGAGACAAAATTGAACACTCAACATTAAGGAATTAATAGTTATTAAATTTTTCTCTTTTTTTATGCAAATGCAAGTCCTCCTTAACATCAGACACAATGTTGCCTTGATTTTATATATATATATATATATATATATATATATATATATATTAAACCAACGCAACATTGCTTCATTTAAGACAATATTGTGACAAAAGTGGAACAACCTATTGAAACACAACTTTTTTATTATTAATACGATGTTAGTTATAACTCGAGTATCTTATTTTTTTCTAAGCATAGGAAGTCATGTGTGTTGCTGGTCGTTAGACCATAAAATTAGTCAAATAATTACATTAGTTTTTTTAAACAAGATAGGTATTACCTCGATATTACGTTGTAAAATGTGAAAATTTAGTATTGGCCCCATTTGGTGACCACGAATTTGATAGTTATTGTGAAGTTAGGTAGGACTAAGATGCATAATACGTTCTATTTAAGAAAATTTGTGCTCTTACGGATTTAATTTCAATGCAGTAGGTCATAAATCCTATCAGAAGACAACAGCCCAATTCAAGTTGTTGCTTCCCTTTGATCTGCACAATCTAGAGAAGCACAGAAGCTTCTCACATACCATACTTTTGTTCAAAACTATTATTATAGAATTTAGAAGAATTGTTGTTGGAAAGATGATTTTCAATTCTTTCATAGCCTTCTATTTATAGGATAAAAATGTATGAGTATTAACTCTATAATAAAATATAATAATTAGAGAAATAAGTAGAATAATCTAAATATTATAATAAATTTTTGTTAAAAAACATAATTGTATAAATAAATAGCATAACAGTCAATTTCTGTATCAAAACATAATTTGACCGTTATTAATGTTCTGGAATGGTCAAATTTTTAATGGCACTAATAATATTGTCATTATAACAATTATAACGGTCAAATATGACCTTTATGATATTTATGAAAATTTTTCGTTTATGTAATGAAAATGTAATGAAAAAACCAATTAAATAATTCTACAATGTTTGTAGTTTTATCAAAATACTCCAGCATGTGTAAAATTCAAAGGAAGAAATTGAGAGATTTTTTACACTTAAGAAGATTTTTCTAGCAAAACCCTACCAGGACTTCCAACATACAAGCACGAGAACCACAAGTTTTTCCTATATTATATTCACCAATTGGTAATCAATTTGCATCAAAGAATTCAGAACATAGTATTATGTCACCGATAAATGCACTTCATATTCAGTATCTAACACGCAACTCATTGATATACAATTAAAGTAATAGTTATCTTTTTTCCTTTTTTTTTGGTTTTGTTTTGTTGCGCCGGAGGGGGAATGTAGTTTATAGTTGTAACTAAGATATTTTGCTCCTTAATAATGGATACAATGTTTTGTTGTTTTAAAACAGTCTTTGATAATGTTAGGGTTAAGTTTTAACATTCAAGCATACAATTGTGTGACATAAAAGGAGCAACTTATTGTAATGCGACATTTTGATCATTATTGCATTGTCAATTGTCATTCAAGCATGATTTGCTTTTTTGTGTACAGGTGTTTATATGTGTAAAATTCCAAGAAAACAACTGAGAGATTAAAGAAGATTTTACTAACAAAACTATACAAGGAGACTTCCAACGTACAAGGATGAAAACTACGTCTTTTTCCACTAATATTTTCGCCAAAAGGTATCATTTGGCCGCAAAGTACTCAATACATAGTTTTATTACCAATAAATGCAGTTCATATTCAATAGCCAAATCTAACTCTATCAGATGGTTGTCTTCTATATGGCTCCATATTCGTGTGACACGTTGGAAAGATGAATTTTTTTTTTTTTGTAACTAGGTAACCAGTAGCAGCTACCCAAGGGTGGGCACTGGGTAAACTCCTCTCCGTGCAATAATCTACAAACCACACAGAGAGATAAGCCGCACTAGGCAAGTCCTGTGCAATAAACTCATATACCAGGAGAGGTTCGAACACGGAGTAGCATGATGGCATTGTACCAACTCTGCTAGTTCAGCGAACTCAAGGGACGATAAAGCTTTCTTGTGCCAATGTTAACATTTCAAAAATTGAATCATTGCAGCATACTTTTCTAACTTTCTTCTTTCTCTATTTAAAAAGTGAAATTTTACTAGCTTAAACGAATTATATCGAGTCGAATATTACATTGTTTAGATTTGATTTGATTTCTTAAAGAGTTTGAAAAATTTGTTCAACTTAAATTGATTACTGTGTCAAATCAAACTCCAATGTATTTTCACTCAATGGGTTAAGGTTCAGTATATTAATATTGTTCACGTATAAATATTTCGCTTTTTGTTTTTTTAAGCTTAACCCTAGTTCAAAAAATTAATTAATGCTGGAATTTATTCAAGTTTGGTTGAATTAGTTGTTGCTTGCTTTGTTGCTAATGGCATCCAATGGGTTGGAGAGATGGGCAGAAGGGCATCCTTTTAAAAAGTTAGGAGCCAAAGATGTTGAGAATTTTCTCAAACAAAATCCTTCTGTATCTTGATAGTTTCAAAACCAGGCGATTCGTTGTGTATTATTTTGCGGATGTATTCTAATTGATGATAATTGCCATCTTTGTCCCTTCCATTTACATATCAATCAATTCTTTCCTTTAATTTTTTTATTTTGATCAATCTAGAAAATTGTCAGGAACTCGCCAGATTGATCAGGGGATTACTTGAAGTTTACTACTGAAATATTTGTTCATACATGAAGCATGAGAACATAAATTAGTTTTTCTAAAAAGACTTGAGGGACTAAATAGCAAATAAAGAATTAAAGTAATAATTATCTTTCTCTTTACTTGTTTCTTTTTTGGGGGGGGGGGGGGCGCACATGTCTCTTTAATATCGCAGACAATTTTGTCTTGTTTTAAAATTTTTACTTTGATACTGTTAGCATTAACATATATGCATCCCCACTGCATCAATCAGGAGAATAGTGTGACAAAAGAGGAGCTCCTTATTACTGATCACTATTATTACAATTATGCCATTTAGTTAAATGTTTTACATTTTTATAAGTATACATGTAAAATTTAAAGAAAGCAATTGAGAAATTTTTAACAAAGAAAAGAAAATTTTTCTAGCCAAACTATACTAGGACATCCTACATGCAACCACTTGAACTGCAACCTTTTATAATAACTAGGCAATTACTACCGCGCGTCGCGCGATAGTGGTAAATTAATGCCCCTCCATTTGCATCGTTTAATGAATAATAATTGATATTATTTTATTAGTGAAATCATAACTAACAGTGTATGACCAAAACTTGGCCAATGCAATTCGGTGTACGGTGTACATAATCACTATGTCCAGAAAACTGATGATTATACATTATGTCGCGAAACTGATAATTACATAAGGGAACAACCGGTGGACCGATCGGTTGGCATTGGTTATTAATTTTTGCTCTCTTGCTTTGAAAATGTGGGTTTATAAGTTTATGAAAAATGAAATATCAATAGCCCAACACACACATGCAAATATCACAATTTCCATCTTTTCACTTTGCCGCAAAGATGGGAAAAATCTCAAAAAAGAAATTATAAATAAAAATATACATATTTGCATGAGATATATACAGTTTGAGGGAACATCACTTTGTTGCATGGAAACATAAAAAATTACAGAAGAGAATAATATAAGACAATACGTTGCGCTGAGACAATATGGAGCAGGATTAAGAAATTATAAACAATCGTGTCAAAGAAGGCTTCTCATTGCCAAACCTATGAACATGTTACCTTTTTCTTGCCTGAAACACCTTATACACGTATTAAACACAACTCTGAAGCATAACACAGCACCAAGGCAAGGACTATGACAAGCAAAATTAATGGGTCATTGTCTTAATTATCACTATCCTTCTATAATCTAGCAAAAAACAAAGATATGGAAATGGTGGGCCACGTGATAAATACCGTATAGGACAATTCTTCAGTGCTCATAACGCAGCTATCAGAGGAAATTAGCGAGACAAACATTTGCTTCAAATCTACAGAATCACAATTTGTAGTTAAAGAATGAATCAATGTTAAAGGATTTTAGGTAGCTTTCCCACAATATGCCCACAAAAATAAGCACAGCCGAAGTCTATAAAGCACCAAATACCAATCTTAGAAGCATTCATTGATGAAATTAACACCACCTCCCCCTAAATGTATAAGCTGAATGCATAACGACCATGGTCATTTTGCTCCTAAAACTGCAGTGAGTATAAAGCTTTTACACAGACGCGATGGGCATGCAAATAAATATTTTCATCTGAAAGGGTTTGCAAGTGAATAGTTATTACTTGGTTATGAACAAGCAAGAAAGTAAAAGAAATTCATAAATAATGAATCAATGGAGTAAGAGCTGCTATTCTTTCCCCCTTAATTATTAACAATTAACAGTGGTAGTAAAGAAACAAAGTAGTCAGTATACACGAATTAGGTTTCTTTGAAGTGGAAAATTTGTATGCTTAGTTAATTTTTTTTCAATTTATGGAATGCAAAGAGATAAATTAGCAAAGTGTCTATCGTGTGCAAAATCAGTCATGCAAACTATGTAGGTATACCATATTGGAAGAGTTGACGAAAGTTTGATGGAAAACATAGGTAGCATTTTCTAAGTAAATGTTTTCCAAAAATGATAGTTAAATGACTCCAAATCTGTCAATATTAAATATTTATAGTAAGAGTTTTTGCAATCCACATGAACCCTCAATATTAATTTAAATTTTGCTCAAACATTCAAAGGCACTTCTACCTCTTGCAAGCAAAGATATTAAGTGAAAGATTTGTTATTTTATCTCTTTCCTACTCTCACCTCCTTTAAACTTAATCTCTCGACCATATACTTGATTGCCAAAATCGATGAAGGAATTGTCTCAAAAGAGACCTGAGATAGATTAGCTAGAGGTTGATCTGTAAACAAACAAAGACAAATAAGACAAAAGGCAAAAACAGAGGTACTTGTGGAGAGAAGAATTATCAGGCTATCAAAAACACTTTAAAAAAGATAAATAAAATTGCAGCATAAACAATATGAGAGTAAGAAAAAATGGAAACTTTCCAAAGACAAGTTAACAGCACAAGATTTACAGCCATTCAAACTACTGTCTGCTGTAGTTTATAAACAACAAAACGCTAAAGTGTTGGGAGAGAGGGGGGGGGGGGGAGGGAAGAAACCTTGAAGAGGGGAATGTAATTGTGCATGTGAGAGGGGAGGTAAACAAATAACATCAAACTGAAAGTAAAATATAAAACAAAAGAGATAATAAGAAAATTAATGAAAAAATAAAAAACCACAATACTTTAAATATTAGATACAATGTTTGTTAAAAGCATTTTGCTACTAAATCGAAACAGTCAAAAGAGTTCTTGAAACCCCATTTCACATATTATAGCCACACAACGAAGAAAAAAAATTAATTTATCTGTCCTTTATGTGCAAGTCTCTTTGACATTTTCTTTGTTTGACAACTAAAAGGCCTACAATCTTCAATTATGATAAATTCAGTAATCTTCACAAATATATGAGAAAAAAATCCTAATCCTCAATTTGTGCTAATTGCATGGCATTAACATACAATTCCTAATGGCCAGTAAACTCAAATAAATCATGACAGAAAAGTAGTAGGAACGCAGCTGGTTTGCCATCAAATTTAGATTGATCATTTAATGATCATCCATGATGTTCATAATATCCCAGGGTTCACACGCAATTCAACTTGTGCGGCAAAAATGGTCAGGTGACTGGTAAAAAATAATAAGAAAAATTAGAAAAAGTCATAAGTGGTTGCTTAATGATAAGTAATATGGGAAAATAAGCATATGGAATACGTGTAAGAATACTATAATATGATATCTTACTTTCAAAACTGTAGAAAGTGAAAAAGGTGAGACAAAAACTTGAGGATATAAACCTAGGCAAGAAAAATGAATAAAATTTGCAACAGACCCTCTAGACTTTCATCGTTTTTGTCTCTTGTTCAGATTGTTCAATTCCCTAAGCTATGCTCTTTATAATACATATTACTACTCTTCTCTAAGTGACATTTCTGCATCAAATATGCTTAGTTTTCAGGAGACTGAAGAAGGCCTTAACAGTATTAAAATATTCTACCCAATAAATCCCTGCGTCTTTTAATATCTTAATTTGGTGTTAGCAACATAGTTTCAGGACTGCAGATAGAAATGTCTTAATTTTAACATTAATCGCAGAGCTTCAAGACTACAGAATGGCATTCCACTCAAAAACAAAATATACAAACGAGTGCAGTATTTTACATCTTCCTTGTGTGTTCAGAGCTCCTAAAGAGAAACCAATCTTCCCAGACACAATATATTAGTTTTTGGGAAAACAAGACTTTTGCCTCATAGTGAACTTACCATGACTCTGTCAACTTCTGGCATCACAATAATACCTGCCTTCAGTAAATAAAGTTAATTAGAAATTTCACAAATAGTAATTAATCTGAATAACTACTTTAACTAAAAGTAAAGCTTACTATGGTAAAACTAAATTTATAAAAGAAACAGGAGAGAAAATGTGCTCATTAAAAATTTTGGGAACTTCTCAAAAGTGCAACATACCTCCCATTTTGGCAAAGCTTCATTTTAGATCACATCAATGAGACACCAAGAAGTCAACAACAATAAACATCATTGGAACCAAGATTGACTGAGCTAAATACAAAGCACTGAAAGTAATTTCAGTAATTTTCTCAGCACCACAATTCATTTCCGTGCCAAAAAAGTAGAACAAAGGACAACTAATGCTAAGGGAGGCGCGGTAAAAAATAGTACTAAAAATTATACAATTATGCTGGGAGTTTGAAGGCATTATTTCTCCAGTCCAAAGTCTTAAAGAAGTAAGAAAATGATAAAATAGTTCCCACTGTGAGTATTTGTATGCAACTGTACCTAGTCGACCCTTGCAAAATCTAAGACCTCATAAATCAGTAAAATAATTTCAAATGAAAACCCACCAGTAATATCAAGGATGTCAAACACAACAATCTTAAGTTTTAAGGCCGAGATAAAAAAGCCTTACTTCTGGATATTATCAAGGGCCTTTCCTGCACACACAGATCATTGAAACTGGAGATAGAAATGCATTCTCTACCACATTTTATGCCCTACACAAAAATAGAAGACATTAACTAATGGCCTTCATGCACTCTTATTGCGCACCCTCAAAAGTGCGAATATGAGAAAAAAAAAAACACATTAACAAGATAAAACTGACACAAATTCTCATAAACAAACAAATATTTGACCAAATAAATACCTGCTAGACCCCAAACAAACAAATAGCTCATGCACTAATTCGGGGAAAAACATATAACTCAAAATCAGCTACATATCTAGGAATCTGACTGCGGAAAAGCCAGAAATTTAGAACAGAAATCCAAAGCACATCTAGAGGGCAAACCTGGAAGAGTCGAGGAAGAGGAAAATTTTCCTTGAGGAAAATTTTCCCTACGTATAAGAAAAGAAAAATGAAAACTCAAACTCGTACGATTAGAGTGGAAGACAATACGTAAGATTCAAGAAAGAAAGAAAAGTTAGAAATAATTATGAATATATGAAAAACTGATAAATAAATAGAAAACAAAAGAAAATCCTTACCGTAAGATAAGAAAAGCAACAAAAAATACATTAATCAAATGGTTGTTTGTAAGAAAGGAGGTTTTTCAGTAAAAAAGAGTAAACAACATAATTGCATATGTAATTGGCTCTGTAACTAAGGCCTTACTCCCTCGTTCTAGAACAATAGTTCGCACCGTCACTTTCCCCCTTTGTTCTCCTATCTTTCCACCTCTCCCCTGAAGAGTACACATTAAAAATAAAAAGTTAAAGATTAATGCCTTTAAAAACATATAATGAAAACAAAGCCAAACAACATCTGGATACACCAAGCAAATATTTCACCAAACAAATATCAGCCAAATTCCAAATAATAAAAATATCACGCAATGATTCTGCCAAAAAAAATCCAGATTGGTCTAGAAATAGAATTCTGAAAAATAGTAAATAAAAAAAAAAAAAACACATGTAAAGACCAAACCTGGAAGAAATAAGAAAGGAGAAAAATTCTCCCAACCTGCAAGAAAATGGAGAACAAAAGAAGGTAATAAGCATCGAAAGAAGACCATGGAGGAGGGAAAGCTAAGCAAAGCCAAAAAGGGGAAAAATAAAGAAAAGAACAAAAGGAACTCAACTCCAGAGAGAAAACTCACCAAACCAAAATGGAGCTTTTGGTAGAGTAGCGTCCCTGCCAAGTCCTTTGTGAAGTGAAAGGAATATTGGGAGACACGCAGCAGTAACAGGAGCTGCAAGCACCGCATTTTCCCAAGAGGCCCATGCCTCTTTCGGCGCAAATCAAACGGTCCAGAAGCGTGAGAGATAGAGGGAGAATGATTGTACGAGCAGAAGAACTCTGAAAAGAGTGGTAATGACACAAATTTTGCTGCAAGGAAAAGATTTATGTAAGAGAGATGGATAATGATTTCATCTGTAAAGGGAAAAGGAATTGCAAATATAAGCAAACGGATACTACATATATTAATAGCTCAAGCATTGTTATTGGCGTAAGAGGGAAGGTTGCCCAGGGTGTAAAAAACAACAGTTGGAACAATTGTCCAGCAGAAGAAGAAGATAACATTGCCACAGGGAAATCAAGAGCGAGAAAAATGAAGCTACGCCTTGGGAAGCCAAAAAAAAAAGCAGGAGAACGCGTCCAAAGGCAAGAAGCAGAAAAATATTAAAAATTTCAGCTCCCAAGAAGACGATAAGATTCAAGCGTACAAGCCACGTGCAGTGCAACTAAGAGGGACGACGAAAAATTCACGTGGAAATCACGTGAGAGGACGACGAAAAAGTTTGATTTGACAAAGGCCCGAAGGCTCTTTTATTCTATATGTTAATTAATAATAATAATAATAATACATTCGCCATTAGGTATAATCATTTGGGTACTAGGTACCCATAACATAGTTTCATTTAG